>OY728132.1:205864410-207114410 GCA_963277665.1 Viscum album | reverse complement strand
TCTAGAACTACCCTTTGTACAAATTAGGTTCGTACATGTGAAGGGTGAAAGGGTATTTTAGTGCAATGATGGTTTAACCCAAGATAAAAGGTTCAGGTATTGCCATGTATGCATGTAGTCTTTGAAATGAAACATGATTGAAAATCAATTTAAATAATGATTCCCTCTCAGGTGAGGGTATCAAATAATATTGTAGTTTATTTTCATACTGGACAAAAGTGTTTTATAGTTTAACATCGTATAGAAAGGAAGAAGGTGAACCAATGTAAAGATATTGATTCTGGGGGTGGTTTCACAAATCAACATCGTATGAGATGGAGGTGAACCGATGTGAAGAGATTGGTTTTGGTCTTGAACCTTAGTAGGTTACCTACGTACCCAGCCTGGAAGGCAAGGATCAAAGTCCGTGTAGTTCAATTAAAGAATGAATTAGTGATCAAGTTGTCCTTGGGGACAACGACCTAAAAAAAGTGTTGGGACTTACACATGGTTAGTATCCCAGAGAGAGTGTTATGGTTGAAGTTTTCTCTAAGCTCACATGAGTCATACTCGGTGTGAGAAACAAGAGGTAGCAACAACCCTAAAGATGCACAGTTTAATGTCATGTAGGAAATATAAAGGGACTATGAAGTTTTAAGGTCTTACAGTTAGGAATATTGGTGATAAACAGTTTAGTGTCATGTAGCAGGGACAAAATACAATTTAATGTCATGTAGGACATATTAAGGGATTTATGTACAGTTTAGCATCATGTAGTTAGGACGATGGGGACAATACAGTTTAATGTCATGTTGGACAAAAAGAGGACTGTGTAGTTTTAATGTCATGTTTGACAAAAGGGGGACTGTGTAGTTTAATGTCATGCAGTGAGGACAAAAGATTACACCATTTAACGTCATGTTGGACGTATTAGGGACTTTTTCACAGTTTAACATCATGTTGGACGAAAAAGGGACGATACATTTTAGCGTCATGTTAGACGTAAGTGCCAATAGTTTAAGGTCGTATGCATGGACCGTGGATGGTGTAGTTTAACGTCATGCTGAACATAAGGGATGTGAAAATAGTTTAAGGTTATATTCATGGACCGTGGATGTATTTTTTGTTCATACAAAATATTTCTTCAAAAATATAGCATTGTTCGGAGTAGTGATGAGTTCTCCATCCATTGAGATTAAAGAATAAGCTCCATTGGAGTAGACCTTATGTATTGAGTAAGGTCCTTCCCATTTTGGCTCAAGCTTGAGAGGTTTCTTTCTTGGTATCATTGGAGTTCTAAGAAATAATACCAATTCTCCCTGAGTGAATGAATGAAGATGAACTTTTTTGTTGAAAGATCGTGCTATTCGATTCTGATAGACTTCCAAGTGGTGCAAAGTGCACAATATTTTCTCATCTAACCATTCCAATTCATTCAATCACTTTTGAGATTGTTCATCTGTAGATGAATGATCACAAATGGATACTCTGAGCGAGGGTAGTTTAACTTCAATGGGCAAGACGACTTCTGTTCCATATACCAGTGAATATGGAGTTGATCGTGTTGCAGTGCGGGTGGTGGTCCGATAAGCCCATAAAGCATGAAAGAGTTTATAAGGTCATGATTTATTATCTTTATCCACCATCTTTTGCAGTATATTTGAAAGAGTCTTGTTGAAGGCTTCTATCTGGCCATTGGCCATTGCATGATACTGAGATGAATAATTTGATTTGATGTTGTATTCTTGATACAACTTCTTCACCTCGGATGAACAGAATTTGGTGCCATTGTCCATCAATATGGTATGAGGGACACCAAATCTGGTAATGATGTTAGACTTGATGAAGCTAAAAATGCTTTTAGAACTAAATTCTTTGAGAGGTATTGCCTCTTCCCATTTGGAAAAGAAGTCAGTAGCAGTAAGAATATACATAAACTGTTTGGCCGTAGCTGAAGGGAAAGGTCCCACCACATCCATTCCCCATGTGGCAAATGGCCACGATTATTTAGCTGTATGAAGCAACTTTGGAGGTTGATGAATGAAGTTGGCATGTACTTGGCATGAATGACACTTCTTTGTGAAATCAACACAATCTTGTATCATTGAAGGCCAAAAGTATCCAAGCCTTCGAATCTGATCAGACAGTCTATGTCCAGACTGGTGGACACCACAGACTCCTGCATGCACTTCTTTCATGACAGCTATTGTCTCTTCACCATCAATGCATCTGAAGAGAACTCCATCAAAACCACGTTTGTAGAGAATTTTATCTAGGTGATATGGGCTATCATAAAGAGTAAAATTGACCATACGTCGCCAGATTTTTTCTTTCTTGGCTCTATCAGGTGGAAGTGTTCCATTTTGAAGGTATTCCCTGATAGGTGACATCCATCCTGTAGTATGACCATATGGTTCAGGAATGGGACTAATTTCATTGATCTCTTCTATTATGGTTCGAACATAAGGTGAAATTGCATGACAATGGGCAATACTGATGGTTTTCTCGTCCCAATTTGGAACTGCCAGAGCTGTGGCTATATTAGCCAGTGCATCAGCTTGAGCATTTTGTGATCGCGGAACATAAGAAAATGTCGTTTCTGAAGAGAATTCTGCCATTAACTCTCTGACGTAATCATACAAAGGGAATAGCTCTTATTTTCTGATGGCATAATCCCCCATTGACTTGTTTGATTACCAGGTCTGAATCACCTTTCACCTTTAAGTGATTCACTTGTGCTTGAAGCGCTAATTCCAAGACTGTGATGAGAGCTTGGTATTCTGCTTCATTATTGGTACCACCTTTCCACAATAAGAAGGAATAAGGTAACACTGCCTTTTCTAGATAAATGAGCACAATTCCTAAGCCAACTTTGTTGAATTTAGGATTTTCCATTTTCCTTCTTGTTGGACTTCTGGAAGCACCATCAAAATACATTTCCCATGCCTGAGGAATTTCTTGAATAGAGAAGACTTCCTTATCAAGGAGTTCAATATCTGAAGATGTGTCTTCCACTGAAGGGTGTTCAGCCAGGAAATCAGCCAGATCTTGGCCCTTTATTTCCTTTTGAGACACATACTGAATGTCGAATTGCTGCAAAATAACTTCCCACCTTGCGAGACGTCCTGTAAGCATTGGACGACTAAGGATGAATTTGAGTGGGTTATTGCGAGATACCAATTGGACCTCGTGATGTTGCAGGTAGTGTCTCAACTTCTGAACTGCAAAGTTTAATGCCAGGCAGCACTTCTCAATACTTGAATACTGGGTTTCTACTTCAAGAATAGTCCAACTGAGGTAGTAGAGGTTGTTTTCATTCCTAGTATAATTCTTCTAAGCAAGAAAATCACACAATGATCGCTCTAAAGCTGTCACGTAGAGGATAAGTGGTCTTCCTTCAACAAGTGGCATAAGTACCAGTGGGATCAAGAAGTATTTCTTGAGAATATCGAATGCTTCTTGACATTCTTCAGTCCACTGGTAAGTGACTCCCTTCTTCATCAATTTGGTGAAGGGTAAACTTTTGCCTACCAAATTGGAGATGAAACGCTAAATATAGGCTAAGTGTCCTTGAAGTCCTCTTAATTATTTCAAATTTAGAGGATTTGACATACCAAGGATTGACTTGGTCTTCTCAGGATTGACTTCAATACCACGATGACGTATAACAAAGCCAAGAAATTTTTCTGAGGTTACCCCAAAAGCACATTTTAAGGGGTTCATCTTCAAATTATGTTGTTGAAGCTTGCAGAATATGACTTCCAAATCATCCAAGTGATTAGAACATTATTTGTATTTGACCACCAAATCATCCACATAACATTCAACGAACTTCCCTAAAAAGGGCTTGAAGATGCGATGCATTGTACGCTGATATGTTGTGCCTACATTTTTTAAGCCAAAGGGCATTACCCGATAGAAAAACACACCCTGAGGGGCTCTGAAGGCTATGGATTCCTCGTCTTCTGGGGCCATTCGGATTTGATTATATCCAGAATATCCATCCATGAAGGAAAGTGCTTCATATCTAGCTGTTGTATCAATTAAAAGTTCTGTAATCGTAACTGGGAAATCATCCTTAGGACAATGCCTATTAAGATCTCTAAAATCAATGAAAACTCTAATTTTTCCATTCTTCTTCTTTACAGGGACAATATTATCCAACCACTTGGGATATTGAACTTCTCTAATGAAGTTAGCTTTGATAATCTTATCCAATTCAACTTCAATTTTGTAAGCATAAGTTGGGTGTGTTCTTCTCGCGGTTTGCTTAAATCCTTGATGTTATTCTGGTAAACCCAAATGATGAGTAGAAACATCAAGATCAAGCCCGGGCATCTCTGTATATTTCCAAGAAAATATGTCTCGATTTTGCTTTAAAAAGTAAATATACATCTCTTGTTCTTCAACAGTCATGGCCAAACTGATTAAAGTGGGGCGTGGATCTTCTTTTGTACCCAAATTTATTTCTCTGAGTTCATCCATGGTGGTAGAGATGCCCTCTTAAAATGCTGGAGGAGAATATCTAAGATCTTCCTCTTCTTCTTCAACATGTGTTATTTCTTCCGTTTCTACTTGCATAGTAAATGATAGGGCAAAATTTCCATGATCAGAAGAGATGTTAAAACTTGAACATCTTGAAGAAGAGGCTTCCATTTCAGACCCAATTGATGATGAAGGGTCTTCCTTGGGTAATAAAGAGGAGATGATGGATTGAGAATCGACATCATTGTTCACCTCTGATGTCACTATCACTTCTTCTGGACTGGTTGGCGAAGTATAGACTTGATGGATTTCAGCATATGAAATGAAGATGTCACCATTTGGGCTTTCATCACTGCTTGGTGGGTTACCAGTTTCTCCCATGTTGTCTGGCTCGATTTCCATAATTGACATTATGGATATTTCCATAAGAGTATGTTGATTTGGGTCTATCCTGTCAATTTGATTGATAGGAAACACATAATCTGTACTCACATGCGCAAATGGATTTACTGGAATCTTTTCCAAACCATATGGAGCATTAACTTTGGTAATCTCCCTGGTTGTGAATTTCTTCTTTCCCTTCATGTGATAGAATTCCACCTCAATGTATTGAGACTCACATGTCTTGAACAGGGCCTTATCACCATAAAATGTCCCAACTTGACCATTGAAACAATACTTGAGACATTGATGGTATGATGAAGGGATAGCCTCATGTTGATGTAGCCAGGGTCTTCCAAGCAAGATGTTGAAGGCTGAGTCTTGATCAACAACCATGAAATATGAATTGGATACAAGATCTCCAAACTGAGTTCTGAGTGTAACTTCGCCCAGTGGTTCTTGTTCATTTTTATCATATCCTTGTAACATTATGGTAGAAGGAGATAAATCAGATTATGTGAGGCCCAATCGATGAAGTGTACGAATGGGCATGAGGTTGACTCCTGAACCATTATCAATGAAAGCTCTTCAGATGTCTACGCCATTGACCTTTCCAGATAAGTACAAAGGTCTAATATGTCAATACATGACATCATCTTCATATTTATCTGTAAAAGATATTACTGTATGGAATTATGCAGGATTATTCTCTATGTGATAGACTTCAGCTTCAGCAATTTCAGTTTCAAACTCCTGAGGACTTGACAAAGCCTCGATGAGTGCCTCCTGAAGATCCTTTGACAGATTCAAAGCATCCAGAATTGATAACTTGGCTGGTACTTGGGCCAGGTGTTTTAATACATCATACTTTTGATCTAGAGGTCTTCTTTTCCCAATAGGAACATGTGGTTTAGCAGGTTCCTTGGAAGCAGATGCTTTGGAATTTGATGCATCTTGTATCGGGATAGGAGTTGGCAATATTCCTGGTTTTGGAAGATTATACTGATTAGATCCATTTACTTTCTGAGAGGAAGAAGATGGAACCTTCAACCGGTCTTCCAGAATAACTGTTCCAGGACTGAATTTGCTATTGGTAGAAGAACTTTCTTGTTCTTTTTGAGCTCACTGAAGGACTCTACCACGAGTTTCTACTGTGTACACAGTTCTAGCAGTGGTAGAATTGGAATAGTGGATTCTGAAAGATCCACGTCTTCCCCTGTATCCTAAGCCTCTGGAACTTCCTATGATTCCTCTATTTGATATAGGGAATTTGGGATCATAAAAATCGAAACTGCAACTGGCATAAGGATCTGTTAAGTGAATCATATTGACAGAACCAAAGATTAATTCTTCATCCGATGAAGACTCTGCCTGACTATCCAATTTTAGGTTGTGTTGTTTGGTGGGGTGGTGCCCGTTGCTTCGAAGTAGATGGCATGAAATCTGCCAGAGTCAAAGACAACTTAGGCTTTGACACATACTCATATTCTTCTGATTGTTCCTCTTTCTTGTAATTATGTCATTTCTTTGAGGATTTTCCCTCTGATGAAGAGGGTTTTTCTACGTCATTCATGGCAGAAGGCACAATTGGTTTTTTCAATTGTGTTCGAAAAATAGCATGAGTTCAGTTGATCATCTTTCTGACCATCCAATCATCATATTTTTGTGCATTTTTTGCTTTCAACTTCTTTCCACTCGCCTTCCTCCTCTGGAACTATAGCATTAACACATGCTACCTGAGCTGAAGAACCTTTTAGTTTGACTTGTCCTGAGTCGACCATCTTTTGCAGGAGGTATTTAAAGACAAAACACTCCTGGATGGGATGCCCCAACATTTGATGAAATGGGAAATAATTGGGATAGTCTTCATCTCCTTCCTTGTTTGGCCTCTTGGTCCTTGGAAATTGAACCAAATTATTTTCCAGAGCCGAAATGAAATAACCAGGAATTTGTTCATTTCGGAAAGAGTAAACTTTGCTTTTCAAATCCTCAAATTTTTTTCGTCTTTAATCTATTTGATTATCTTGACAAAACAGCCTCTGTTGTTGGCGCTCAGAAGGTGGAGCCCTTCGAGAAGATGAAGGTTTTGAAGTAGAAGCAGGTATAGGTGCTTGTTTAAGCATAAATGTAGCAGTTTCTGCTTTACCCATTCTTCTTCCTGGAGCTGATGGAATTACACGAGATTTAGCCTTAGTCTGTATAAGAGAATCTTAAATATGTTGAGCAATTGAAGTAAGGTCTTGAAACCCTCCTGTGTATTTCATAGGGATCAGTGGTGTGCGCAACTCATCACGCAAATTTTCCACACAGATTGGAAAAAATTCTTTTTGAGGGAGTGATAAGCTTAGGGAATATGTTAATCCCTTCTAGTGAGAAATTAAATCAAAGACTCTTTTATTCTCCCTTTGCTTACAGTTGTAATATTGAAAACTATTGTCTTTGGAAAAGTTGAGCTGAATTGAAGAAGAAATAGTTGACGGAGATCTTCTCATCCGGTAATTGACCGGGATTTTAAGCTTGTGTACCAGACAAAGGATGGTCCTTGCAAGTTTCACACGAAGAATCTGAGTTTCACTCCATCTTGCTACTCCGTAGTTCCCATCATAGGATCGAAACAAGACACATAATGCATCAAATTCTATTCAGGATTTCCTGATCCATTGAAAATAGGGAATACAGGGTTCCCAAAATGTAATGGAGGAGGGATTGCATCTACCCATTCAGGGTAAGCTCTCTTTTCTGGTTGAACCTGAGCACGCTTTCCCTCCATAGCTTCCAACCAAGCTATTAATGACTCAATAGTAGTTATTAACTTTTGAGAAACATCCAGTTGAGCTTGGACCTGAACAGGTGCACTGACTAGAGCTTGGACAGGTATGGCAGCTGGTACTGCAACTGATGACAGCACTGCCAATTGTTGTTGCACTTGACCCGTAGGATTAGACCTATGAGGGTGTACTGATAAAGGAGAATATTCTTGATCCTTCTCAGTAGATACAGTAAACTCTCTTGGCTGACTGACTCCAGCACTCTTAGGAGGAAGACTACCTTGAAGTAGTTCTACATTCAACCTCCTCAATTCTTTCATTTCTTCCTCTTGTTGCGAAAATCTTTTCTCTAGTGAGAGCGATTGGCCTTCTCCAGAGGAATGATATGTAACCTGATTCTTTCCCTTCCCCTTGTTTGATCCCTTTCGGAGAGGGGGAAGTGGGTTATTTGAAGGAACGCCCAGATTTTGGGTAAACCTTTGATTTCGTGTACGCACACCTTTTTCATTTGTGTATGTGCGTACAACTTCTTAAACAGGAACCTCTTCATTTGATCCCTCTAAGTGAGCCTCATCTGGTGGATCAGCAACAACGGCATTAATGACATTAATTGATGCATAATGCATTGCATCCCTTCCATTAACATTTCTGTGATATTGTCTTCTGCCATGCCCATGACGAGACATTGTCTTTTGTTGGTTTGATCCCTCAGGAACTTCTTGGCGAACCGTAATTTGGATAGAATCTCCTGATAATTTGGCTCTTCGTTTCTCTTGAGGATTCTTCCCCAATCGAGAAAAGACTGACTTTCTCTGAGGAGTGGGTTAATGATTTGAAAAAGTCCCCAGTCCGATGGACTGGGGCTGTTCCTGCTGTCTTTGCTCAACTCCTCGAATCTTATTCGTTGATTCTGAGGGTTGGGTTAAAAGAGTCCCCAGTCTGGTGAGTTGGGGTGGCTCTTGACATTATATGTCTAAGAATTTCTTTAAATCATTATTGATCTTGCGGACCTTAGTCCGGAAATTAGCTGGATGCCACAATCGACATCCACTTTTATCACCCAGCTTGAAAGACCGTTGGATGATTTCCGACACTTCTGTCACTTGATGATGTGCTTACTCCATACGAGAGGCCTATTCAATATTCTCATTTACTTGATGCAGGAGTAATTCAACAACTTGTTCTCTGTATTCTTGATTTTGAGAAGAACTAGTTGAGGCCTGTTCTTGGGAAAGATTTTGATTACAAACAAAACCCATTGACTGTGGCTGACCACGGGCAATAACATTGCATGAGACCATTTTCGGCAGGCTTTGCTGACTGGAGAGCACAGTGAAATGTAGTTCTCTATGAATACCATGTCCTCTGACATGAATACCAGATGGGGAATTGGAAATTAACTAGCGCAATATTCTTAGTGCACCAAGGCATGAACGCTGAAGGGATATCTGCTACTTTTCAGCCTTCGGATATTGAGAGACTGATAGAGATGCCAAATCAATCTGACGTTGTAACCCTTATATTATCTTAACATGATTTTCATATTCATCATAAAATAATACTTTCGTTTTCAACTGAAAAGTAGTTTTCCATATGTTGAGACGAATATCATGAATTCCATCTTCCATCAACATCTCTGGAATGTCATACAGAGAGTCATCCAGAGGCCAAAACATGACTGGCACTTCACCTTTCTCCAGTTGTTTTCTCATGTTCAGCATTTCCTCTTTATCATTCAATGAAAATTCTTTTACCTGATTTGACCAGAGCTGGTGCTTCTTTGTTGCTTCATCGGATTCAACAATATTGGTAGAGAAATCACTGATCAAACTAGAAGATGCATGACTTAGGGGTGGTTCGGAGAATGACCTACACCCTGGACCATCTTCCGATTGAGAAATTATTTCACCTGCTAGCGATAAAGAATCAAACATGACTGGTTTCTCATTTTCAAGTGCCTCAAGATAAGATGGATTTCTTGGCACTACATTGTCCACTAGAGTATTTTCCGGGCAATGTGCATCACTACTGCGGAGAGGACTTTCGCAGTGAAATTCATCATCATGGGGAGGACCACCATGGTGGGTTACAGCAAAAGATGAGTTCTCTTGCTCCTTGGTCTTCTGACCACATAGAGGGTTCCTGTGGCTCTCATCTAAAGATGAAACTTCGAGATCAACCGAATTGTCATGAAGCAAGCCTTCATGAGGAAGTGTCTGTTGAAGGCCTTCGGAATTAATTTTCCCACTATTGGTAAATGAGGGAGTAGAATCTTGAATTCCAACAGATAACTGTCTGAGGGCTTCAAGAAATCCAGCATCGAGCAAGGCCTTGTTATAGATTGGCTCTTGTTCTCTTGAATGTGATGGGTGGGTCTTCTTCTTAGACACCTTCTTACTCGCCTTGGAAACCACTTGTTGAAGAAAGTGGCTGCTCTGAGCAGGTGTATGTGCCTGATCAGGAGAGATGGTCAGGTTAGGCTGACGATCTCTACTCAAATCATGTGTATGTGCCTGACTTGGTTGTCCCTATGATATGGGGGAGTATGCCCCACAACCCTCTTGGACTGGAACAAAGGTGTGTATCTGCTCTGGAGTGAACTGTTGATGTGTCACTCCACTACTAGGGACAGATTTGTGTATCTTTCCCTGAGATGTTGTTGAAGCTGTTATAATATCCTGACAGGCATCCAGGATATGAGCAGGAATTTTCTTCTAATCTTTCACCATTGACAGAATGTGCTTGGTGACTTCAGCTGCCGGAATGGGGATATATGTCCATTCCGTGCATGGAGTAGGTGTATGTGCCTGCTCCTGTCCTCCTTTTCCTGTCAGTGAATCCTGACATTACTCAAGTGTGGGGGCAGAAAGTTGAGTCTGCCTCCTATTTGTCACCGGAGCTTTCCGAATGACTTCTCTGTGTGCTACTAAGCAAGACTATTGGTAGTCCAGATCAATACTAGCAGGTGTCTGTGCCTGCTGATTTCACTTCACCGAACGTGGTTGACGAGATCCATCATATGTAGTCAGAAGAGCCTGTTGAACAGCTGATGATGTATAAACAGGTATATGTTCCTACCTATAGTACTCGGCCGGAATTTCCTGGCGGGATTGGTGTGATGCTGTCAGACGAGTCTGTTGAAAAGCGTAATTAAAACGGGAAGGTGTGTGTGCCCGCTCGTTGCTTGCCACCAAGTTAGGTTGGTGGACTTCTCCGGAGATGGAAGAGATTAGAACCTGCTCACTGTTAACCGGATTTCACCTCTGTTGATTCGTCTTTCCTGCTCGAGTTCGAGGAACCTGAGCCGAATGCCTGGAGTCGGTACCCTCATCATGTTGAGGGAGCACTGCCACACGAGTCTAGCAGCGATTGTTGATAGGATCCCTTGGGAAGAAATCATGTCTTCTTGAATTAAGGCCCTGAGGGACCTTCTCATTCACCTCCCCAGAATAAGGGAGTGAATGGTGATTGCGTTCTGGGGATAATGACCCGAAACGGTTGGAGATGGTGGTTAGCACCGCCTGCTTCTTGATCACTAGTCATCATTGTCCGGACGACCGGTGTGAGTTGTTCACTTGGAGGGCTTGTCGGACAGCCTCCAAAGTTGGAATAGTACCATTTTGACGGTACTCCTTAACCATCGCATTTGATACCCAGCATTGAAGACACTGAGTAGGTGATGTCATCCTTAGAGCGGACGATGATCCAGAAGGAGTAGCAGCAGTGGCATTTGCAGCAGCGGTATTCACAGGTGTGAACTTGAGAGAATCCATTTCTTAGAATGCAAAAAATCTTGGAAAATAGTGCTTGTTTGATATAATAGACGTAATCAAGATAAATTAAGCCACTACATATTTTGGATGAGCACATATGTCAATGATTGTTTTTGTTAGACCTCTCATTGAGTTTTAAATAGGGGCCTAACAAATAAGTAAAACATCATTTTAACTTGGTTAAGGATTCACGTCGGGTTCACCATTTTTTGTTTCCCTCTGGAATTGGGGATGATCTCATTGATTTAATATTCAAACATTCCAAGCGGTTTCTAACGGGTTTTTTCATAGAACCAGAAACATTCAATGATTCCATATCCATTTGAACCTACTTTCCAAAGGTAGGTGCTCATTAGTTGTGGATTGATGAGGCTTAGGAATTTTCATTGGTCGAGAGGATGGGAGGTCGGACTCATCACACCTTTTTGAGGGGAATTATTGTCTACTCCGAGACTCTCTTTATAGATTTAAGTTATGTTCGTGAATCCTTATTACATTACCAAGTATAAAATGAGATTTCCTTTAGATCTGATAATCAATGATTGATATGTAGGAAATTTAGAGAATATTTTATATGTATTCGAGGTTCTTCATCGATATAGAATCATCTATATTTGTTTATAGATTCTTAGTCAATGGTATCCTTCAATACATAAAAGTCTCTTGGTCATTATGATGACCATACTGGTTTTAAAACCACTCATTGGGGCACTTGAAGTTTATTGTCATTCAGAAGGACATGGATTATTTCAGAGTTGGGACCGTACCCGCAGATGGGCTACCTACGTATCCTTTGTTTTTGTAACGCCCCGACCCCAGCTACCCAGAGTCGGTACATTACTTCGTAACATTGGCATGATCACAAAAGATCAAGTCTCGAAAGACCGATTAGTTTAGTAGCCTTGGAAACACTAGATACATTCGTAAACGTTACATTATATCATAAAGTGAAAAACTACAATAACAAAGTCTCCATAGTCCACTCTCATATCCTCTTCTGACAATCCCTGCAGGTCATTCATAAAATACTTCTTCACATCCTGGAAAATATTAAAACATTTAAAGGGGTGAGCTCAGATGCTCAGTAAGGATAACAATATTGCGGAATCTTTCATAAATAAATATAAAAATTTAAGGCAATGTATAACTAAAACAAAAGCCTTTTAAACTTGAACATCAACATAATATGGCAAAAGTAAAATGGAATAATGCCATTCACTTATTCACATGGATATTCTACTAGTCGAATAATCACATGCAATAACAATAACCACTTTCATAATGATGGAATGCATAATGCCAGACTATCATAATCACATAGTCAAGGCCTCGTGCCAAGACCACAAATAAGATTTTGTCAAGGCCTCATGCCAAGACACTAGTTTGTCTCATGAGACCTGCCGATGCATCGAGGAGCTATAGCGGGCTTCACCCGTCACTTATTAAGTCCAATGCATTCCTCATATGAATATGTTTAAACATATCATAAACCATAACATAATCGTATCACATGAAACATGCATAAATGAAACATAACATTTCCACATTTCAATCAAAAGATTTCAATACAACACATTGATATAAAAAAAATGCTTTCAATACCATTTTCAATACCAAAATAAAATAAAGTTAAAACTTTGGATTTATTTTTCATTAAAAAAAAGTGATGGCTTGTAGAGGAAGCCGAAACTCAAATAATGGTCATGGCGGCGGAGAAGTCGTTGTCGCCGCATATGTACGGAAAGAAAAACATTCCCTTTTTGTCGTTTAGTAAAACGCTTCGTATAAAAAGATTCCTTTTGAATAAACATAAAAGTCAAAGGGGTTTATACACCGTATAAAAGAAATTTGTGTATAAAACAAAGTATGCCTCAATGAAAGGAGATTGAGACGAAGTCCTTAAAAAGATCATTTTTTAAAATGAAATAGATCTGTTATGTGTATTCACTATATGTACACATAAAGAAAGTAAAAATACAATATAGGACATAATAATATCATGACATAATTTGAAATTAGGAGATTAACCCAGAGATTGGAAATTGGGTTAAGAAATTCCCTTACCTTGCGTCTTGTCCTGACTCGACCGTTCATTAACCTCCTGAATAATAAACTAGAGTTAATTTATATTTACTTAAGAACCTTTTTCATGTTCATTATTCCTTTTATATGCCTTATTACCATGTTATGAACATTATTTAATTATTTAAGTTAAAAATGGTCGTTTTGTCAATCTTTGGTACTTGAGTCAAAAATAAACTTCTTATAATTACAAGTTGTTTATGTGGTAGAATATCCATTATCTCTAGAATTATATTCATGATTTAGATGTCATATATATCTTATATATCCAGTATATATATTTATTTATAATATTACGTAACATTTAGAGGTAAGAAATGAAATGCACCGTTCATGGAGACGGTAAGCCGTACGTACGCATGAACGCTACTTTCATTTCAATTTCATATTTAATGGAACGAAATCATAATGATATAAATGTATAATATAATTCCAGTATAATATAGTGTATAATACCATTTACTCCATCCTTTATACATCCCACATATGGCATTAACGATTCAAATCACTTTGAGGGGGCGGTAGTCCGCACTTCCTAAATGAAATTATCGCGTTTTACCCATAATGGAAATCATAAAGTATGCCATAAATGAGAAATACAGAAGCATAAGTAAAACATAAACATATTATATATCATATATAAAAATAGTGACATCTTAATGGCCACCTTTGAAGGTGTTATATGAGTGTTGAACAATCATCATTTCGTGAGGTAGAAATTCGCCATCCACAGAAACCGTATGTTCATTAACCATTAGATGTAGGTGTGTGTAAGTGTAGCTAGAATCCATCTTATAACAACATCCTAGTATATTGAGGATACTGGTTTTGTTACAAAAGAAATTAATAAAAAGAGTTTAGGGGGTTGGAGAAGAAAAATAAAACAAAACAACATTAGAGAAGACATTACCTCAAAATCGGGTAACTCTTTTTGATTTGAGCCAAAGGCTTCCTTGAGAAGAGTTCTTCCCAAAGTGAGGCTTCTAGGAGTAAGAGGGGGAATTTGGGAGAGTATTTGGGCAGATGTTGGCCGATCCAAATGGCTTGAAAGTGTAAATGAGGTGGGAGAGGTGGGGGCCTTTTATAAGTGGAGAGGAGGGGCACTTTTGGAAAGATTGAAATGGTACATTATTTCGCAATGCTTTTCGGATTCTAAAGGACCCACACTTATATAATTCGAGGCTAAGGTGATAAGGTTTCGAAATATCCTCATACAATAGGCTTTGGACAAGTGTAAGCCTTGTATTTTGCATTATCTTCTCATTTTATTTAAATCGTTAAATAATGAGGTCATCGCTGCATCATAATGATGTCATAAATAATTTAATTTATTTAATGTCTAAAAATTATAAAAAAAAAATACTATGATGTAGGAAATATTTTTATATTTCTAATGAATATTTATAGTCAAAATTTGGACTTGTGTAACCCCACTTAAAAACTGTTTTAGTAAAACAACTCATGTTTGTGTCAATTTAATTTTAACATTAAATAAATATATATTAATGTCATTTTCCAACCAAAGTGGCTCCATGGGGTCCCCAAGTTGACCCATGGGTTTTCTTGGTCGGCCATGACTCATCCAATAGGAGTAGGACAAGTGTCAAGCTCATCTCATATTATTAAAACATTATTTTTACCTTAAACTACACTAATTACCTCTAATCGCGATTAAGAACTTAAAAGTTACTATTCACCAAAAAATTATTTTGATCTCATTGAACCACATTTTACTTCTTAATGACAGCCATGTATGTCGGTTTTTTGAAAATCAAATCACAAAAGTGGTAATATTTCATTTAAACGAAAAATCAGTTATTTAACTACCACTTAGTGGTTTCACTATTCATCAAAAATTGAAGTTTTTCAGAACAAGGCCAAAATTTCACCCTAAGCTATAATTGATATTCCGAATTCAAAAATGATGTCTATTTTAAAAAATTCCAAACATATAAGTTGCATTAATTAATTTTATAATTAATTCCCGCTATTACGACAAATAGCGTGTTTTTAAGAAGCAATTTATATCAAAAGATTGGCAATTGTTTATGTCCAATTTCAATGTTAAATTAATTCTAATGACCACCATTGGATAAAATGGTAAAAATATAATCTAATTATACCTTAAAACCACTAAATAGTATAACTTATCACTATAAATTATTTTGATTAAAAAAGTTGTTTAAGTATTTTTCACTATTCATAAAAATTTGGAAGTTCTCGGAAAATTCCAAAAAATTCAACATAGGCTAATTTCAATATTAGGAATACAAAAATGAAGTCCATTTTGAAATATAAAATTTCTATAAATTTAAAAGGTGGTTATTACTATTCATAACGGCTACTTTGATTAGTTGCGGTGTGTTAGAACTCGAACTTGCGTACAATGCAAGCTATTGCATTATTGAAAGAGAGGCGTATCGTGGAAGCTCGGGGTGTTACATTCTCCCCTCCTTCAATAAATTGCGTCCTCGCAATTTGAAATTTTTCTTTGAAAATAAAAGGATTAAAAGAGAAAATTCCTTTGAGGAAAACCCACATCGGAAATAAGGTTAATAAATATATAACATTAAAAGAAAGCAAGATAAGTACAAAGGTCACCCGATATAGCCCATTCTAGGATTATATGAAAATATGGATATGGAGGAGAAACAAACCATCAAGGTCTGATGGAGAGTTATAGAAAACAGGATTAGGAGAAAGTTTAACCACAAGAAAATCACAAACTTGTGATTGGTTAAACGGTCATTGAATCCCCAGTTGGAAAAGTTAACCGACAACATTTTTGTTTTAAGTTACCTTTTATAATGTTGAGGAATTTATTTAGGAGATTTACTAAGAACGTAAGGGAATATACATACTTGTTATGTATACTTTAATTCGTTAATAAATTTTTACCACAAACCCAACTTTTACTCCAAATGGTAACGGAATTCAAAAATATTCTATTTATCCTAATTGTATAAGGTTAAAAATGTTAACACATACCATTTAGATTAGTAAAATTATTTTCTAATAACCAGGGACTTCCTGTAGGCTAGTGGTAGGAAATAAAGGCCTGTCGTACTATGGTTGTGGGTTCGATTCCTGCAGCTTTGTCCGACGCGACGGGTTATGCCCCACCCTGCAGGTTGTCCTTTTCCTAAAAATATAGTACTATACTATTCCAAAAATAATCTTCATAAATGTTTTAACCTTAAACAATATTATCCAAATATCAACTTAATCCACTCCAACCTTTATAGTTATCCAAAACACCTCTGTCCAGACTTTCTCTAAAAGGTCTCTTAATTCCAAAATCACTTTCTCCGTATCAGAACCATATTATGGTTTATCTTTCTCTCAACCATATATTTTCCAAAAATTTAACCTACTATGGAGTCACTTTTCTTGGTTCCACACAATCTCAAGTCCTAGATGAAATAGTACTGCAGTGCAATCCTTATATACTCCATAATTATTATAACAAGTACATCATTGATACAACACTCAAATTACAAAATTATTTAATAACAACATAAGAACTCTAATCATTCCTCCTCATCTGTGGTAGTATCATAACTTGATTATTATCCAATAACATCATTTGGGGCATACTCTTATGATTTGAACATTGGTTTGCATAGTGTCCCCACTCCTTGCAGATGAAGCATTGTACATTTGAAACCTTTTTCTTACCCTTGCAGTCACGCACTCGGTGTCCTTTTTCTCCACACTTATAACAAACTCCCATTCCCTTCAGGAAAATTCCATGGTGTTTCTTCCCACAGTTATCACATATTGGAAAATTCTTCTTTTCCCTCGTCCCTTTATCCATCATTCTCTCTTCCATCCTTTTCTTCTCTTTCATCCCTTCAAATCCATAAGACTCGGAGAATTCTCTACTTATCTTACTAACACATGATACTATTTCTTCATATGTTGATAACACATGGGAGAATATTTCCCTTCTAAATGTTGGCTTAATACCATGAAAGATATGATCCTTCTTACTCTTTGGATCATACGTATTGATGGAGTTCACATTCCTTCTACTGGGCGCCATTTCCATACAATGCCATAAACTAGGTTAGTTTATGAATCGAAATACATAATTCCATACTTACTTAACATAAATTGAACTATTTATGGATATAATCCATAATCATAAAAAGGTTTTCTTTGAGGAAGTATATACTCATAACCGTTCATGGTGGTTTGTAAAGAAAACAAGAATTATCCTAAGCATATCCCCCGGGAGTGTCGTAACCAAGAGTGCAGCAAGGCCCGTTGTTGTGCACCAGTTCCCGTTCGAGTCTAGCTCAAAGCGGTGTTTTTGGGTTTTACCCCTAGGTACATCTGTGCCAGAGCCGCCTCTACCTGCTCGTATCCAGACAGGGATGTATTGCTCGGGAAACTCATAACATCTCTATAATACCAAAATTCTTGGAAGTTCTTCTATACTAATCCTCAAAGTCTATCTTTGGGATATGTGCTCTAATCAGAGTTTATCTAAATCTAGCTTCCAAGGTTAGTACTAAACTGCCTCTGATACCAACTGTAACGCCCCGACCCCAGCTACCCAGAGTCGGTGCATTACTTCGTAACATTGGCATGATCACAAAAGATCAAGTCTCGAAAGACCGATTAGTTTAGTAGCCTTGGAAACACTAGATACATTCGTAAACGTTACATTACATCATAAAGTGAAAAACTACAATAACAAAGTCTCTATAGTCCACTCTCATATCCTCTTCTGACAATCCCTGCAGGTCATTCATAAAATACTTCTTCACATCCTGGAAAATATTAAAATATTTAAAGGGGTGAGCTCAGATGCTCAGTAAGGATAACAATATTGCGGAAGCTTTCATAAATAAATATAAAAATTTAAGGCAATGTATAACTAAAAAAAGCCTTTTAAACTTGAACATCAACATAATATGGAAAAAGTAAAATGGAATAATGCCATTCACTTATTCACATGGATATTCTACTAGTCGAATAATCACATGCAATAACAATAACCACTTTCATAATGATGGAATGCATAATGCCATACTATCATAACCACGTAGTCAAGGCCTCGTGCCAAGACCACAAATAAGATTTTGTCAAGGCCTCGTGCCAAGACACTAGTTTGTCTCATGAGACCTGCCGATGCATCGAGGAGCTATAGCGGGCTCCACCCGTCACTTATTAAGTCCAATGCATTCCTCATATGAATATGTTTAAACATATCATAAACCATAACATAATCGTATCACATGAAACATGCATAAATGAAACATAACATTTCCACATTTCAATCAAAAGATTTCAATACAACACATTGATATAAAAAAAAATGCTTTCAATACCATTTTCAATACCAAAATAAAATAAAGTTAAAACTTTGGATTTATTTTTCATTAAAAAAAAGTGATGGCTTGTAGAGGAAGCCGAAACTCAAATAATGGTCATGGCGGCGGAGAAGTCGTTGTCGCCGCATATGTACGGAAAGAAAAACATCCCCTTTTTTTCGTTTAGTAAAACTCTTCGTATAAAAAGATTCTTTTTGAATAAACTTAAAAGTCAAAGGGGTTTATACACCGTATAAAAGAAATTTGTGTATAAAACAAAGTATGCCTCAATGAAAGGAGATTGAGACGAAGTCCTTAAAAAGATCATTTTTTAAAATGAAATAGATCTGTTATGTGTATTCACTATATGTACACATAAAGAAAGTACAAATACAATATAGGACATAATAATATCATGAAATAATTTGAAAGTAGGAGATTAACCCAGAGATTGGAAATTGGGGTAAGAAATTCCCTTACCTTGCGTCTTGTCCTGACTCGACCGTTCTTTAACCTCCTGAATAATAAACTAGAGTTAATTTATATTTACTTAAGAACCTTTTTCATGTTCATTATTCCTTTTATATCCCTTATTACCATGTTATGAACATTATTTAATTATTTAAGTTAAAAATGGTCGTTTTGTCGATCTTTGGTACTTGAGTCAAAAATAAACTTCTTATAATTACAAGTTGTTTATGTGGTAGAATATTCATTATCTCCAGAATTATATTCATGATTTAGATGTCATATATATCTTATATATCCAGTATATATATTTATTTATAATATTACGTAACATTTATAGGTAAGAAATGAAATGCACCGTTCATGGAGACGGTAAGCCGTACGTACGCATGAACGCTACTTTCATTTCAATTTCATATTTAATGGAACTAAATCATAATGATATAAATGTATAATATAATTCCATTATAATATAGTGTATAATACCATTTACTCCATCATTTATACATCCCACATATGGCATTAACGATTCAAATCACTTTGAGGGGGCGGTAGTCCGCACTTCCTAAATGAAATTATCGCGTTTTACCCATAATGGAAATCATAAAGTATGCCATAAATGAGAAATACAGAAGCATAAGTAAAACATAAACATATTATATATCATATATAAAAATAGTTACATCTTAATGGCCACCTTTGAAGGTGTTATATGAGTGTTGAACAATCATCGTTTCGTGAGGCAGAAATTCGCCATCCACAGAAACCGTATGTTCATTAACCATTAGATGTAGGTGTGTGTAAGTGTAGCTAGAATCCATCTTATAAAAACATCCTAGTATATTTATGATACTGGTGTTGTTACAAAATAAATGAATAAAAAGAGTTTAGGGGGTTGGAGAAGAAAAATAAAACAAAACAACATTAGAGAAGACATTACCTCAAAATCGGGTAACTCTTTTTGATTTGAGCCAAAGGCTTCCTTGAGAAGAGTTCTGCCCAAATTGAGGCTTCTAGGAGTAATAGGGGGAAGTTGGGAGAGTATTTGGGCAGAGGTTGGCCGAGCCAAATGGCTTGAAAGTGTAAATGAGGTGGGAGAGGTGGGGGCCTATTATAAGTGGAGAGGAGGGGCACTTTTGGAAAGATTGAAATGGTACATTATTTCACAATGATTTTAGGATTATAAAGGTCCCACACTTATATAATTAGAGGCTAAGGTGATAAGGTTTCGAAATCTCCTCATCCAATAGGCTTTGGACAAGTGTAAGCCTTGGATTTTGCATTATCTTCTCATTTTATTTAAATCGTTAAATAATGAGGTCATCGCTGCATCATAATTATGTCATAAATAATTTAATTTATTTAATGTCTAAAAATTATAAAAAAAATAATATGATGTAGGAAATCTTTATATCTTTCTAATGAATATTTATAGTCAAAATTTGGACTTGTGTAACCCCACTTAAAAACTGTTTTAGTAAAACAACTCATGTTTGTGTCAATTTAATTTTAACATTAAATAAATATATATTAATGTCATTTTCCAACCAAAGTGGCTCCATGGGGTCCCCAAGTTGACCCATGGGTTGTCTTGGTCGGCCATGAATCATCCAATAGGATTAGGACAAGTTTCAAGCTCATCTCATATTATTAAAACATTATTTTTACCTTAAACTACACTAATTACCTCTAATCGCGATTAAGAACTTAAAAGTTACTATTCACCAAAAAATTATTTTGATCTCATTGAACCACATTTTAATTCTTAATGACAACCATGTATATCGGATTTTTGAAAATCAAATCACAAAAGTGGTAATATTTCATTTAAACGAAAAATCAGTTATTTAACTACCACTTAGTGGTTTCACTATTCATCAAAAATTGAAGTTTTTTAGAACAAGGCCAAAATTTCACCCTAAGCTATAATTGATATTCCGAATTCAAAAATGATGTCTATTTTAAAAAATTCCAAACATATAAGTTGCATTAATTAATTTTATAATTAATTCCCGATGTTACGACAAATAGCGTGTTTTTAAGAAGCAATTTATATCAAAAGATTGGCAATTGTTTATGTCCAATTTCAATGTTAAATTAATTCTAATGACCACCATTGGATAAAATGGTAAAAATATAATCTAATTATACCTTAAAACCACTAAATAGTATAACTTATCACTATAAATTATTTTGATTAAAAAAGTTGTTTTAAGTATTTTTCACTATTCATAAAAATTTGGAAGTTCTCAGAAAATTACAAAAAATTCAACATAGGCTAATTTCAATATTAGGAATACAAAAATGAAGTCCATTTTGAAATATAAAATTTCTATAAATTTAAAAGGTGGTTATTACTATTCATAACGGCTACTTTGATTAGTTGTGGTGTGTTAGAACTCGAACTTGCGTACAATGCAAGCTATTTCATTATTGAAAGAGAGGCGTATCGTGGAAGCTCGGGGTGTTACAGTTTTGGAAAAGGAATTAGAACCCACATAGTTCAAGTAAGGGAGTATGATGTTTATGCATGATTGATGGCTCAAAGAAAGATGTCATGATTACTTTTACACTCTAAGCTCACGTGAGTCATGATCGGTGTGAGAAACAAGAGGTATTGGTGCAACCAGACAATTGTTCCACGAAAGATGCAATGATGTGGGGCTTATGTGTGCATGATTGCCCAAATAAATTAGGATTAAGATTTACTTCTGGGAAGAAATCCAGGAACAGGGTCCATAAAGGTATATGTGCTTCATGGAGATTTGGATACTCTAATCTTGGGGCTTACTCCTAAGAAAGATGCCCAAGTCAGGAGGGGACTTATGATTGAGTTTTACTCCTGAGAAGGAAGCCCAAATTAAAAGGAAATTAAGGCTGGGGCTTACTCTTGAAAAGGAGGCCCAGATCAAAAGGAAATTAAGGCTGAGGCTTACTCCTGAAAAGAAGGCCCAAGTTAAAGGGATTTAAAAAATTAAGGGACTTGGGGCTTACTCTTGAAATGGAATCCCAGGTTAAGAGAATTATGGTTGGGGCTTACTCCTAAGGAGGATGCCCATATTTGGGAATTTTAAGATTGGGGCTTACTCTTGAAAAGGATGCCCAGATTAGGGGACTTGGGGCTTACTCCTGAAAAGAATGCCCAGATTTGGGTTCTCTGATCTTAAAGGATGAGGTTGAATGAATGAAATCTCTAATTTTAGTGAAATAAGGATGTGTAAATCACTAGGTTTTGAGAGATGTTTCACGGAGTTCCTTTCATATAAGGAAGTAAAATAAAGAAATCATGCCATAAATGGCTTTAAAGAGTGTCTTGAAGACTGAATCTTGAATAGGAGAGGTGGAATGGCATAAGAGGGGTAAAATGGGCAGGAAAGAAACCCAAAAAGATAGGGGTGTGCAAGTCCTGGCAGGCGCGCAGGTACTGTGTGGGCGTACAAGTCCCTGGTCACGCAGGTATACCTGCACGGCACATGGGTACTTGCGCGATTTTCATCCCTTAGGGTAATACTTGGGCGATCCTTGACCAAATACTTTAGAATCATCCTGAGGTACTTCCAGAAGAGTGGCGCGCAAGTTTTGGTGAAGAAGTAGGGTGGCGCGCAAGTGTGTCCATTTCCCTTAAGGGTAAAACACTTAGGTGCGCAAGTGTTAGTGAATTCTAACACTTATACCTTACTCCTCTTGTTTAGACCTTCTATTATAGGTAAAGAATTACCTTAGAAGGGTTTGGAAGACTTGAAGAAGAGACTTGGGCGTTCAGAGCTTTGTATCTGAATTCTGGAAAAAAATTCCCCCCGAAATGGGGGGCCCACCGGGGCTATTTATAAGATGGAGAAGACCCCGGGCGCTTATCACTTAGGGCGCTCAAGTGACTTGTGCGACCAAACATGCGGCACACAAGTGTACTTGCATGACCATGGTAGAACTTGCGCGACCCTTGTGCAATGTTCTTTTTATTCATTCCTATGTCAATTTTTTATATTTGTCCAAAGGTTAAATCACTTTGAGCTAAGATATTCCCCTTTTCCAATCTTTAGACTCTGTGAAGAAAGGAGCGTCAACACCAGTGAAGCTTCATCTCATTGTCGATATTCATTATAACTTTATCATTTATCAATGAAAATATAAACTAGACCTCAAATATTCTTCAACTCACCACATTCAAGTTTTCATACTTCAACCTACTCATTACTCAACCTCGTATGTTCTTCAAAGCTCAACTCATCTTCAAACCATACTCATAGGATTACCTTATTTTTCTTCCTCATGAACTCATCCAATAACTCGGTTCTTCTTCAAATCAAGCATAAAAATAGAATATGGATTATCCTTTGATTCTCCATCAAAATCCAACTAACAATAATTTCTTAACTTCAGTGTCATATTCAAGAATCTTGGTTGGATATTGATTCAAATAAGTCCCATTTCACCACACCTAATTTTGTATCTACATCTAACTAGTTCATCTTTTTTGTGATCTCGATCCGATCTGAAACCTAAATGATGAATCGATGTCATCTCCCTCATAACTCATTTGGAATGTTGATAGTGGCTTCCTTTGATCTTTAAAAGGCTCATTATAGTTCTCTTTATTCTTGAAGATTTGGGATGGTGGCATCCCCTTCATACAGGTTCAATCAGACTTTCAAACTCAATTTATTATTCTAAAAGGCAATGAGGCCTAGTTTCATCAGTCTTCAAGGTTGGTGGAAGTTAAGTTTTCTTCATGAAATTAGTCTAAATATTCAGGGAAACTTCAGTTAGAATAGATCATCTCATATATTTAAAAATTGGGTTGCAAAATAATTTGAGTAGAAGCATAATCTTAAAAAATGGTAGTGGGAAAACAAGTTTCAATCTTGGTAGGATCCTCAGTGGTTATTTCTTCTTCAAATCATGGTTCATGAAATCATTCAGGAGATCAATATTCATTCAAATGGTTATCGGATTCCATCTCACAACACAACCAAAAATCAGGATCAAGATCTGTATAAATGGAAAATCCTCTACAAGACTACATAGCCAATTATTCAACTTCATCATTTGTATATGTGAACCCTCTTGTAAATATGGATACATTAGTGACTTTTTAGAAATGGATACATGATAGATGGGTACTCTAAATTTAGCTATGTTAATGTTATAAAATATGGCTATAATGGATTTTCATATTAGGCTATGTAAAAGTTACATTTTGAAATCCTACTATGTGAGTGTCATTGCTAATTGGGTATGGGAATATGATACTCTAAAATCAGCTATGTTGTTACTCTATGGAATTGGATATATGGATATCACTTCAAAAATTGTATACATGGTTTTCTTCAATGTAGGGAAATTACAACATAGGTAATTTTGCATGTAGAAAAGTATTGGATAGAAAATAATCCATTAAAATTTTAAAAAAATGCTTAAAATGTTAATAACATTTTTTTAGAAAAATTTCTAGAATTAGTATTCAATTAAATATTAAAAAAATAAAACTAAAATTAAATCCCAAAATTAAATTTTGAAATTAAAACATGGGATTTAAAAAATTAAACTTATGGAATCTGAAAAATATTTTAAATTTTTGATTATAATGAATAATCCATAAAGAACATTAATAATTACTCCCAAAATATATATAGCATTCACACTAAAGAAAAATTAGTCTTTTAAAGTCCAAAATTAAATATTTTCATCAAAAAACTCAATGAATTTCAATTTCAACTCCAGAACCTAAAAAAATATATGATCATAAAAAGTATATTTTGTCATTAAAACACTATATTTACATAAAAATGGTGTAAAAATCATATAATATATTAAATTCCCATAAATACCCAAGCTATTCCAAACTTTTTAAGACTTCCTACCTCTGTTACTAGGAGGATAGATACCACCCCATCAAGCAGGATCCTTATCAGATGAAGGGTAAAAATATGGTTCCATAAATATGATTTACTTGATAAAACCATTCTCTAGTGAAGAATATGCATATGAACCTGATATTTCTACCAATAATTAAGGAATAGGTTTCAATGGTCAAGGAGTTCAAATAAGGTAAGGCAAAAATGGACTTCAACAATCGATTTCCATTTTAGTTGAGGCTATATATACCACATAAACCTGAAGGAAGGAACTTTAATGAGATGAATTTGAGTACTAATCTACTCCTAAATCATCTAAAGTTAATCCAAATATAATCATATTGGAGGAACTAATATAAAATTTGTACTTTTTTTGTTAGAATAAAATATAGGGAGGTTTAATCAACTTAATCCACAAATAATAAAAGATTCCTCAAATTTTAGTCAAGTAAAGGACCCACCAAGACAAGTGGCCTCAGCCTCCAATATTTAGACTAGATAGAAACCCTGTGAAAGGATACACATTCCCTAGGTCCTGAAATATGATAGTTTGAAATATTTTTATTTTTTTCTAGTTAGGATTGTAATTCATGATGCACTTCACCATTCAAAGGATCTATAAGAATTACTCACTCAATACCTTTTAAGACCTCTAGTTTTTTAGGTTAATGTAACTATAGCTTAGGAATATCATGTAGATATTGACCATGTTAAGTGACACATGGTCATTTAATTTATTGTAAAATTCCATGAAGTTTCTATATAGAGACATATCTGACCTTGGTATATATCTATAAAGATTTATTTCATTAGAATATGTCTATCCATGATTGATACTAGTTTTAGAATCAATCACATACCAATATAAACCATTTGATTCTTAGGATACAGAGAGTTTAACTTATCAACTTCTAGCCTAAACATTTAGGGATATAACAAGAGTGAATAGAATCCACTTAGAAAGATCAAACTTGAAGCCAATTTTAGAGACCTCATCTCTAACTCTCATTTTATGTTTCTTCATTGAGACACAAATTTCAAAATCCTATTAAGAAGGTCATGGATCCATCTCTATTAATCCATTAAATGAACTCAGAAACAACTATGTGATTCCCTTCAATTTGATTGAAGCAAATATTATTGACCTGGGTAGTCATTGGGTCATGTGAGTTCCATTTAAGATTTTAAATCACCCAATAAAATTTCAATTATATGATGGTCTGGGAGATTCCCTCTCTAAGTAGCCATCATAAATAGTAGAAAAGAACATTTCTCCATCTAGGAAACTCAATTTTGCCCCCAAAAAACTCTACTTGAGGGCCAGTTTTATTGATATTCTAACCACGCAAGTAGGGCTATTTTGTAAAATATACCTCAACCATCGTAGAAGGAAGAAAGCATGGGGATTGGGCTCATTTTCTCTCATTTTGATTATATCAGTTGTATTCATTAAACCCAGCAATGCAGAAGAGGGTCAAAAAAATTTCAAATTAAATAATAACCCTTATGATAATATCCTCACATTATATCCTTAATTTTAGGATATTGATTCATTTTTTATGCACAGTGATAGGGGAGATAAGGGAGAAAATTTTTGGGATTCCCTTAAAAATTATTCCCCCATATCAACATTATTAATATCCAAAATTCTCTCTTTATCATATCCAAGACCTCAATATGTTGAACCATCTTCTTCCCCTAATAGTGTAGAAGGATAAAAATATGGTCTGAGAGATTCCCCTCTAGTATTTTTTGAAAGGTGTCTCAACCACCATTGATGAGCTCATGAAAATGAATCTAGGTATATAGTAGGATCCATATAATATATCGATAAGTGGTTCTATGAAACATGAAGAAAAGTAGACATATATCTCCTTATTAATATAGTATCAAGATTCATTCTCCTATATTTACTTAGAAATTATTGGGCTAGATAAAAAGTGGTTACCCACCATTTGGGCTTGTAGGTAAAACACTATGGTTACAAGAAGATAATCAGGAGAATGTATCATTCCCATGCCTCTAAGGTAGAATAAGAGTTGATAATATTACAAAATACAACTTCATTCAAAAATTCCAATACCTAAAGTGGATTTTCAAAATTGCCTCTATTAGGAAAAAGAATGTGTAGATTTGGGTTTTCATTTACTTCATGGATATCAATCTGAATTTCCCAGAGAATGATTTACTAGTCTTGATCATATAACTATTGATCAATTAAATGGATGTATTTTAATCACTCTCTTTAAAATATGGATACTCATGGTACAATTATATTAGAATGGCCATCAGAGATGTAGAATTCGCTACTTTCAGGGAACCCCAATGGGTATATTGATAACAAGTGATGCTCTTTGTCTTGAACATTTTTTATACAACATACCAACAGGTCATTAATAATATATTTTATCCCCTTATAGGGAATACTAAAGGGTTATACATTGATTATTTGGTGTTTAAATTCCAATAATGTTCTGATAATTATTCTGATATTGCAATATTTTTCAATAAATTGTGGTAACATAGATTGAAGATGAATCTCCTGAAATGAACTTTTAGAGTAACATAAGAAAAATTCATTAGCTTCATGATATTTTATCCCAATATAGATATTAATCCTAAAAACATTAAGTTATTCATTTATATGACACTTCCTTGAAACCTTAAAGAGTATGGAGGACTCCAAGGGAATCTCTCTTAAATTTAGTGATTCATATCCAACATTGTCAACAAGTTCTTACCCTTTACCATGTTGATAAAGGAAGAGATCACCTATCCTTGGGATGAGAGTTTTATAGAATATTTGGATGATCTCAAGTAGTATCTCATACACCCACCAGTTTTAATGCTTCCAGTATAAGGGAATCCACTCATCCTATATATGGAAACCATGGAATGGTTACTAGGTGCACTTCTTTCTCAAAAGAATAATGTAGTTAAGGAGAATACTATTTACTAAATTCTCATAACAATATTGGAAACTTATACTATATAACCTAGTATTTAAAAGAACCACATTGTATTAATTTTCATGGTGCAGAAGCTATGACATACCTACCAAATCATGAAGTCCACTTGTTCTCTCACATTGATCTGGTTAAATATATCCTAGGTTTCATGATACTAATTGGAAATTTATTATGGTGAAAGTTCATTATATAGTATTTTTACATTTGATTCATGTCTCACAAGGTATTAAAAGGGAAGGATTTTGAAAATTTTATCATAGAAAACCATGCCTCAAAAAGTGAACTGATGAATATAGATCTTTTAGATAGATAGGTTTTCTTCTTTAATGGAACTACCCATATATGGGATATATACTTTAACGGTGCCTTCATAAGCCATACATATTTTTTTAGGAAAATATGATCCTAAAAAAAAATTCTTTATAATTTTTCACATCTCTTAAGAAAAGGTTATCATGTCCTAATCCTTTATGTTTTTATAGGACTTCAACAACAATGATTTAGGGTACCAAGCTCTCATTATAGGTTTAGAGTTGTATTTTTAGATACTGAATGCCCAATTGAACATTAAGGATCACTCAGAGATTTTAATTAAGATGATTAATGGTGTATATGACATTAAAATGAATAATATATCACCCTACTTTATTATGTATGAGGTTTGATGGTGTAAGTCTCCTATAAAACAACACTATCCCATATCATGCATTCACAGACTGTCTGCGTTGATGCATTGGCTAATACAACCACAACTTTGGTAGATCCTGGACAAGATAAGATTTTCATCTATATCATACACTACAAGGTGGTCTCTATTTTCATCAGTAATGAAATGGAAGTAATCAATGAAATCAACACCACCCTAGAGCAGGGTGAGTCGTTATCTTTTCCAAATGATACTGTAATCAGATGGATGTTTCTCATAGTTTATTACCAATAAAGTGGAGTTATTTCATCGGACCAATCCAAGAAGGGAAATATATGACATTGGGTAATAAATTTCATCCTTTATAATGTCCCAAATTTCTAAAAATACTCTATAATATAGGTTTTGATGGATTCCCTACCATATGCATTGAAGGAGGAGAGACTAATCTATCATTCAAGAAGTACTTGGCAGCACTTGTAGTTCCCATCAATTATGATTCAAACTCTCCCATTAAATCAATATGTCTGGATTATTTTAGACATTGATGATGTAATACTATATAGAGTTCACTAAAAACCCATTGTTTCTATATACACTCCAATTTTATCCACCAAACCCCAAATTTTTTGCATACTTACAAGTAATCTTGACCATTTTACATTTGGGGAAAATATATTATGGCTATATATCATCCATATATAGTTAGGTAGTTTAGGTATATTATTATAGATACTGACTTCTTCTCTAAGTGGGGAAAGGATATATACCTCAAGGAAGTCAGAATAAAGGCTATCATCAATTTCATGAAGTTAAATATCATCATTACCTCAAATAATATTTATGAATAATGACACTAATTTATTCTCTTTTGAATTGAAATGTTTGTATCGAGAATAAAATATTCATTCTAACCACTCATCCCACTAACATGTATCAATGAATGGGTAGATAGAGGATTTCAATAAAATTATATCAAATATACTTTATAAGATTGTGGAAAATACAATAAATTCTGTCCGGATAAACTCATGTATGCTTTGTGGAATTATCAAACCATTTTCCATACTACCATACAAGAGACCTCATATTCACTTTTATATGGGGAAATGGTAGTCCTTCCCACTAAAGTCAAACTTCCTTCACTCCACATTTCTATTCATAATTATTTTTTAGAATATTAGAAGTCCTAGAACTGATTAGATTAGTTGGAATGACTTGATGAGAAAAGGATATGCACTTTTCATAACCTGGAGGTGAATCAGAATCAAATCACATGAGTATTCATTAAGAAAGTTTATCATGGATCATTCCTCCAAGGTGAACTAGAACTTGCCCTAAGAACCCCTATGACACCTACATATCACTGTTATTTTATAATTTTGTAAGTTTATGGCTTGAGACTTATTTTTTTAGGAAATCATCCCCTTTTTCATGGATAGAATGTATGGTTTAGGGGAAACTGTGTGATGACCCTTACACAAGGACTATCTTAGTTCATTTCTTTAATGACACACAATTTGGAACTCTCTCGTGAGGCTGAAACGAGTTGGTTACGAGACCTCAAGCGCACCTCCCCGCACACCAGAGGCTTTCGACTAGAAGAGGGGGTGTGATAAGTATAGTATGGAGACTATACCCCCTGGTTATAGAGTTAAAATATATTGTAATAATCAAGTATAAATAAAAAATAAATATTAGAGTGTATAAATAATGGAAAAAATATGATATAGTATAAAACCAAACAATAAAATACAATTGAACAATTAAATAAATAATAAAGGAATAATGTTATAAATGATGGAATGTAACTAAATTTCATGTTATAAGTAATACAAAAAAAATATTAGACTTAAATAAAGACTCAAAGGTTCCTAGACCCAAACCCTAGGTCGAACCCATATCTAAACTCTAAGCCATCCAAAAAAGACAATAAATAGCAAGGTACTTTTCCCTTGTTTGAACCTGCATCCATGTATTCTACTTGGGTACCAAACGGTGGCCCGAGTATGATATGAGTATAACTCAGTAGGTCAACGCAACTATTTCTAAGCATATAAATTCTGGTAATAAATGTGTGAAATAAAATAATAAACAAGTGTATTAATTAATGAAACAATTAAATTAATACCACATAAACCTGCTTCAGTACCATGTTATAATATCTCTGAGAATGTCTCACAACTATGCAAACATAACCATGTACCTATGGTAAAAAAACAACCTACCTCAGTTCCATATTATAGTGTCTTTAATCATGTCTCACAACCATTCCAACATAACCATATAACCACGGTAAAACATAACCTTATAACCAAGGTATAAATCACAAAAATATGGGTCAAGACCCACTATATAAGAACTTCATCATTTAATTAGGGTCGATCCTGGTATATAATAATTTTAGAATTTATCAAGTCTAAGCCCAGTATATAATAATTTCATAATGTGTCACTAGGAATATTCTATTATATAACAATTTCACCATGTCTCATGGAATTCCCCAATATATAATCATTTCAGGATGTATTAGGGCATAGACTAGTATATAAGCATTTTAGCATGTCTCATGGCATAGCCTGGTACATAATCATTTTAGTATGTGTTACTAGGTCAATTCCCCATATAATAATTAAATAATTTATCACAATGCATATCTTATAAATAAGGATATCCCAATATTACATCATTAGGCTCAATGGTTAATTATTAAAATGACCATTTATCTTTCAATTTCATTTATCATTTGATCTTAAAACAATAAAATGGCATTCACTTCAATAATAAATCTCATACAAGTTTAATCTATATTAAGAAAACACCCAAATCACATTTCATGCTAATCACACTTTAATCCATTTATCAATTCATTTATAATAAAAGGTTTTATCACCCGAACAGTAGACATAATCCAAGTCAATACCATTTTGATCCAAAGGGACTCCAAGGAATAATTAAATTCATTATTTAATTAATTTAGGCTCAATCTAGGTTAGCCAAAATGAAATATTTCACATACTTTGAAATTAAACAGACCATAGGGTTATGGTTTAGACCTATTACCTTTAACTGATGATCAACCAATGCTTCTAGTAGGATTCCTCAGTAAGAACGAAGGCATAGATTATTGCAACAAGGATCCTAGATCAAAACAAATCAAGATAAAAACTAAAAATGACTTCGATCAAAATATTACACCACAACATTCAGAGAACAAAGGGGGAGAAAGGAAAAATGAAGAAAACCCACTTACTAGGGATTAGATGAATGATCGGGGCGTCCATAATAAAGAGAGTCACTCCAAAAATCACTTGGAATCTTACCTAGGGTCGAGAGGAGGAAGCTTCATGATAGAATGATAAAAAAAATCATATGCACAACACCTTTAAAATTATGCTCAGTAAATTACATATCATATAATATAGTTACACATTGTGTATTTATTTTTAGATGGATATGCCGAAAAACCCGTTGCCTCAGCTGAATATTTAATTTTCCAGAACATTACATGTAATGTGATTAGTTCACCATGTGCAACCACTTCACATCATGAATCAATTCACGAAATGATTTTGGTGGATTTTACACATCATTTAACACATTTACATGGAGTGTAAATGCTCTGTAGATAGTTTTCAACCCATTTTACTTATAAAAATCCAAATCCATTTAAGGATTCTTAACTTACCAAGAACCCATGGTAGAACTGGACCCATTAATACCTAGACTCCATTAATTCAAAGAGAAACCCTAAACCACTCCCTGTGTGGATACTCGCTAGATTCCTCAAGTTTCCTCGCAACCTAAGTCTAAGTTTATTCAAAAAAAAGATGCCCATAGTGAAACACAACCACCAATGTTTAAATATGAGGAAAAAATAGAAATAAGTTTAATGAAAAGCATAGAGAGAGAGTCATATCTGAAAAAAAATATGGTATCTTACAATTTGGTTATTACACAACTTGTATTTATAGTAATCTAATGTTTTCGTTCCAAATCAAGTGAAATATAATGGAAACTGTGTGATACTTTTTAGGATTTGGGTATTAGCACACAACTAGCACATGGTTTAGAGAAATTATGTGAGGAAACTTTGTATAGTATTGTAGTTTTTAATAGTGGTTTTTATATAGTTGGCACATGGTTTGGTAAATGGTATGGCTAACCATGTGAGTTCATTTTTCTTGTCTAGTGGCTCCCACATGGTTGGTGCACGGTTGACCAAACCATATAGCCTAACCATGTTTGATACTCAATTTTCATTAAAGGTTGATTTTACCCTTTTTACCTTATCAGACTTAAGGTGTTTTTTACCACCGCATATTATCTTTGTCCTAGATAAAAATGGATCGTACATGGTGATCTCCCTCCTCCCTCATTTTATTTTCCACTTCCTTCAAATCCAAGTGGATTTATTAAGGTAACTTCCTTCTTTCCATTCCCCACTTCTTTATTCTTCATTTACTCTTGCATTTAATTTCTTAAATGAACCCTAATGTCCATAGGGCTCAAAATTATGGTTGGTTTTAGACTTAATCATGGTTTTTGGTTTTATAGGGGTTGTAGGTGGTGTTTCCTTGCTCAGTTTTGTGTTCTCCATTAAAGGAAATAAGTTACGATGAGTTTCCTCTTAGATGAGTTAGGTTTTTCTATGGAATTTCTCTTATAATACATTTCATGAAATGATTGTATGTTTTAAATTATTTATTATAAATTTATAATCATATAGTAATCCCATGATGGGTTTTAAATAGTTTTCAATGGATTATCTATAGTTGACATGGGTTGGTATTTAATGGATTTCTTGGAATCTTTTTTAGAGTGATTTTATTTCATTCCAAGTGTTTATATAAATTCATAAGTGAATCATCCAAATGAATTTAAGGATTTTAAAGGGTGATTTACACTATTTTGGAAAACAAATAGAGGTTCTTGGCACTGGTTGATTTTTAAATATTTTTTTATGTTTTTTAAATAAGTGTTTGATAAATAGGGGTGTGTGTGGCCCATACAAAATGATTTTAATACCGAATAGTATCTTGTTAGTTTAAAAGTTATTTATAGGAAATTATTTATTAACAAATGGATTTCAAAATTGTTTTTTTATATAATATTTTCAAGTGACACTTTAAATGAGGAGTGGATTACCATCTCATGCTTGTTTTGAGCAGCCCACATTGGATTTTGTAAATGACTTGTCTTATAATTTTGAGACCCTATTTAGTGTCCATTGTTTGTTGTACATGATTTATATTCTATATCCAAGGGTTATGATTCATATTTTTTGATTATTATATAATTCTTTGACGTGGATCAAATGAAAAGGGGTTGTATCTTATGAGGGTGTAGGAGGTGAAATGAGTTTTATTTGAAATGTGTTTTATCATTGTTGATTCATGTGATGGAAATATGCATCATTGCATTCTCGCCTCCATTGTTGACATCATGGGATCCTAGAAAACTAATTAGATGGTTTATATTGATTCTACACTAGCTTGGTTTCTAAACACCATCAAGTTCCCTAGGAAAGTTGTGCCCTCCAAGGGGTGGTTCTTATTGTACTCTGTGAGAACATAAGGGAATCCAAAAATATTATTCTAGTTTTATATAGGTACCTAGTGTGTAATATGATGAGATAATTACCATATCATTCATGTTGGATCCTAGGGAGTTGACCATGATTCTTTGTTCCTATTAGGGATTATTTAAGGGATCCTGCATCAGTATTGTTTATATCTCCTAGCCTTGATTGATCGCATAGAACCACTGGTTGATTATTTCACTTCCATTACCTTATCTTGGTGTATGTGAGATTCATATTTTATTCAATTTAATGTTTTTCTTTACTTCAAAATTATTTTTAAAATTATTTTTAAAGTGTGATTCATAAAGTAAGTGGGAACTATTTTCTAAGTGGAATTTATGAATTGTTTTGGGAAAAGAGGAAAAAAGGATCTAGTTTTGATTATGAACATAAAAAGTACCCATTTCATGTATTGAAATAAATTATAAATTAAAGTGTTTCTTATCACTTGGATTTTGAAAATCATGGTTTAGGCTGGATATTCCTTGATTTTCTAAAAAGGATTTGATTTAAGGTTTTGGAAATGAAAGGAATAAAGTGAGTTACGTGTTTCCTTTATATTTTCTTATATTTAGAGAGAGAGAAAACTACTTTCATATGTTATGTTCAAAATATATTTTATGATATTTTTCATAAGGGTAATTGTATAAACTCTTTAGTAAGATCCTACTAAGCAATTTTCACTCACACCTTTCTTGAACACTAGTGTAAGTATGTGTGTGTAGATTGATGTTTCTTTTAGGTTCCCAAGACTTTTTTCTAGTTTAATGTTAATATTGGTCTGATGATGGATGTGTAGATGAGGTGAGTGATCCTAGGTCATGTAGTGGATGTTGGAGTTATTCAGGTTCTGTTTTATTTTTAAGATAATATATCGGCTATTTTGGCCAGCTATTATTTTATTTTGGATTCCTTTATTTCTGAAATTGTTATGTATATTGAATGTTGTATTTATTTGATGAGTTATTTATTCATTTACAATTTTTCCTATTCGGTTTATTTAGTTTTTTTTATTTTTTATTCTGTTATTTATGAATGTTCAGTGTATGGATAGGACATGTTAGATTCTTGGTAGTTTTGTTGCTGATTTTTCTTTGTTATATGAGGGTGAAACCATTACCAAGGGTATATTCTTGATATCCAAAATTAAATATCATCCTATAGGGATAAGGAATGATATTTAGGCCTAGTAGAGAGCCATTTTGGTTCATCTTAGGATAGTTCAATACAACCCTCGTGATACTTTGAAAGAATCCATCAAAGTCGTAGCTAAAATGGGAATCACATTACTCTATACATAAGGTTTACTCCAACAGAGCCTACTCCCTAACCACAATGTATGGAGATCATATCATTCCATATACCAATAATATTTTTATCAAGAAATAATTTATATAATTTCATAGTGGATTCACAACATCTAGGTCACATGATGTAAAACTACATGATAACATCCTCATCACATGTCCTTAAACTAAAGAACACTTATGTCCTAGTTGCATGATGTAAAACTGAAAAATAAAATCCATGTCATAAGACCTTAAACTATAGAACACCTATATCCTATTTTTATGATGTTAAACTACATAAAAAATCCTCATTGTATGAACTTAACCTATATAAAACCCGCATCTGAGTCGCATGATGTTAAACTGCATGGCATAAGGTCCACCTTACTTAACCTATCAAGCTATTTGGGATAGTCCATTTTTTAGACCTATTATCCTTACAAAAGAGTTGGATTTTTTTAAGAGTTCATGGTGTATTTTACCTTACTACATTTATCAATCTATACTAAGTAAAAATTACCTCACATATATTATAATTATGTGTTTCTTAATTCCTACAACTATAAGATACACAGTGGTGCTCAGATCACTTATATTGGTTCTAGACATAGATCTTAATCAAATAAATACTTTACATTTATGTTGGGACCCTTTAAATCATGAAAGTTTTCCCTCAATGTTTTTAACACTAAGACAAATCCATTTATTCTAGGCATGAGGCAAATCGATGTAATACCTTCTAAGTACTTGTTGCCTATTCATAAATGGCTTGATGTGTGGTTAATCTTTAAATACCTTAAAATTGTTATATTGGACTATTATACATGGACTGATTTAATTTAATGAGATATAGATTCATGTATGATCCCTTCCAATGCATAGATTGTAATCTGTAATCCCATTGTGGGATAAAAAATGATCTTGCTTACTGAAACTTAATCTTAATGTTTAGATCATTATTAATCACATATGGTTACCCTATTCATGGATCGATATTAGGATGCAATAATTTCAATCCCTCCTATATATGAGATAGATCTAAAAAAGAGCCTCTAGAATAAGTTTCTTCACCTATGATCCTATGCTAAGAAATATTTCCCTCATGTGCAAGATCTTTCCCCATTTGAGAGATCTCCCTCTTCAACAATGTTATAATTATGGTTTCATTTAGTTATCCTAGTATTGTGTATCACCTAACCTATGACTAGAATAATGACACATATTTTATAACAAATATGTGTTCTTTGATTCCCATGCCTTGTTAAATATAGAAATGCTTGGATATCTTATCCTAAGGCCATCTATAAACCTCCATCAACTTCAACCCCTTTCCCAACATAGTGTTTAGGTTCTCTTCATTCACACTGGGTCTCTACCAATGGATTCTTATACAATTGCATTATAGGAAAAATGTGTGACTCAATTATTATTATTTTAGGATACATAGTGATGTTTAGATTCTCTTTTTTGAGGTCAATAACAAACCATTTGGATTTTACTCCCAGTGCATAAGCTCTTATAAATTCATGTGGAGTTCACAAATGACCTTGTAATACGACATTAAACTATGTGGCACAAGTCCTCATTATATGAACCTAAACTACATAACACCCTTTTCCTTGTCACATTAGTTAAATTTAATGATATATTGTATATAATACATGACATTCTAATCTATTAAAGATATCCTATTAGAAAGATATGTTTTCCTTAAATGAGAGCTATATCCATGTAGGATTACTTGGTGATAACAAAAATCCCCCTATATAGAATATTGATATACATAGGGGTATTTTATTAGAATAATGTGTGGATTTGTTTCCATGATTTAGGATAGGTAGTGATTCTTATATCATCAATATCAGGACCAACTATAAATTCCATAAATATCTATACACACCTCAGTTTAGGGTTTCCCTAATTATATTGGGTATTTCTATGATAGACTCTATTTGGGAAAAAATATATTTATCAACAACTATATGTGGCTTGATTTTTTCTATTACAAGATACATAGTGATTCCTGATTCACTTATCTTAGGCCCATTCACAAATTCCAATCAAAAAACCACCTCATTTTAGTGTTTAAACATTTATTCATTCATTTTGTGTCTTATCTCATTATTTACCATTAAGAAAAGTTTATATCATTTTACACGAGATAGATCTATGAAAATCCCCCTTTAAGAGTTCCTCATTGTATGATCCTAAACTGTATGGAATCTAAGTCCTTATTGTATAGTGTTAAACTATACAACATATGGTCTATCTTTCATGACCTTAAATTGCTCATAGTGTTCCATTATATGTGAATTAACTTCCCTAAATAAGATCCAAATCTATGTAAGGATGGCCGGAACACGATTTCTATCTAGATCCCTACACTAGGATAAAATTCCATTTTACAAATAATTAATTTTCTAGATTTTATGTTCCTCTTTTATATAGGGTTTTCTTCCCAAAATATGAACTAGATCATTTCCCATAGTACAAGTGGTGGAACTTCTTCTAGTTCTAATCCTATACTAGAATAAAAAATGCTTCTCTAATGAATCTGAGCTAGATCTACACATGGAATATCTTTTATAATAATTTCATATTGCTTGATTCTTGATATTTTAGAATTTTTAGTGATGTATAAACCATATATGTTAGACCCATTAATAAATAATTATATATCTCTATTCCCCTACATCATCCCTAAATAGCCTAATTATGGTTATTTTTAAACTAAGATGTTCATATTATACTTTGAATGCTCCTTTCCCATGAATCACAATTTTTTCCTTGAGTGTTGTGAATCACCACAAACCTATCATGGTTATCAGTAAAAAGTGAATTTATCTCCAAGGGATACCTATGATTGGTAATGATATCAGTGAAACCATATTTGTGTCTTCCAACCAGAGGCATGTTTTTATCCTAAGAAAATGGTTCTTTGATCTTTGTATGCCCTGACAATACTGTATATAAAGTTATCATTCGAATGAGTTTAGACATACTTGTCCTTCTTGTGGAAACTTTAGGAATAACAAGAGATAAATGATTCACATAAGAAAATAAAAGGGAGAAATTGAATAAAATAATAGGAACAAACTACACAATGATTTATGCAGTTTGGGAATAATATGTACATACACAGAGAGGCAGAATCACTTCACTATGTTCGAGATCAAGATAATAGGGTGAATTTTTTTAGTAGATAAAACTCTAGATTAATTATATCTTAAAGAAATATGGAAAATAGTAACCCACATTGTTATAGTGCTCACGCAGTAAGTCCACTATCCTATAGTTTTAGGGCCATCTAAGTCCAAGTTACTACAGTATGAGTGGAAGGAATTATATCAAGATATAGTACCACTGTCATATGTTGTTATAATAAGTCGGTACTGCTATACTGATTTGTCGATGTTATTGATCAGCTCTGTTATTCCCCAGTTGAATAGACTATCTAGCCTTTTGGTCCAATCATGATGACATTAAACTGTATACATCACTCTGAGATAGTTCATTTTGAAATTAAGACTTCCATTCATGTTGAGTTTTTTTAGGCTCTTTCAAGGTACATTGCTTCATATTTTGGTCCAAGTTGTGAGACCTTACACTCTAGTAACTCATATTCTATGAACTATGAACATAGAATGCATGTACCTTCCCTCATGGTTTTCTACATTAGTGTTATTGGGATTCTATTCATATTAGGTCAACCATGCCCTTATTTCTAAGTAGACTACATCATATTTTGGTCAAAGTTTTATGACTATAAATTGTATCCATTATTAGTCAAATTTGTGCGACCTTAAAATCTATCTCTCGATGGTCCAAATGAAAACATCCTTAAATTGTAAGGCCCAAATCTTGTTGGGCTCACCATATGGCCCTATAAAAAGTTTATTTATGCTCAGTGGACCTAATAGTCTAGAAAAAAAGTACTAGAAATTTCATATTATGTCCATTCACCCTAAATATATGTTCAATGCATTATGGTTTAACCTTTAGGGTACCTAAACCCTTCTTTAATATCTTTTTTCTATAAACCTACTTTATGACTTGAGTGTTTGAGTCTTTAAAAACCTTTCATGGCTATCAGTAATGAGTGGATTTGGATCCCAGGGATGCCTTTTATTCTTAAATATTTCGATGCTTCCATATATGAACCTAGAATCCAAAAGAATGATTTCATAATAAGGATAAGGTCATCTAATATTCATAAACCTTTATAATATCACAAAACAACCTGTCAATTGAATGTAGTCAACAACCATCCCATGTATACCAATTTCATACCATCATACCCCAATTAAAATTCTTGAGTTTTGATTTAAACTATCCATAATACGACTATTCAAGTGGATTCTATAGAGACCCAAAAATCTTATACATAAATATTACATATTTTTAGATGAATATTCAATACATGTCACAAAAACTTACTTAAATATCATAAAGGTTTGGTGTATTTAGAGACTAGATACAAAATATTCTAATTTATTTAAAGATATTAAAAATCTCCCATAAATATCTTCCCATGTATTATTATTCTTATATATACCCTACTTGAAACCTTTATTCATAACCTAGGGAAATTAAACATAATAAAGGGTGATATTTGATGATTAGTAAGGATAATTAATGGAGATATCAATGATCACATAATCATAACATGAGTATTAGGGTATGATAACATGATATTAACTTTTAAAACCCATACATTGTATATCATAGATCATAAACTTGAGTCAGTTTGGCAGTTGATAAGACAAGAATCATAAATTAATCAAAGAACATGATTTTTTATATCATGACATTAGCATAAGATATATATTTTTGGCATAAACATAATCATATAAAATCTTATTTCAAAGTTATCCACTAAGAAATTCATAACTTTTTAGGCTTTATCTAACCACCCGTGTACCTGCTTTGGGATTGGGAAAACTCATGTGTACCCTATTTTTAGGATTAAGATTACCTATCATGTTCCCTCTTTCAGGCTTGTGATTTCTTCCTTTGTACCCTATTTTGGGCTTGGGATAACCTCTCATGTATCCTTTGAGCTCATATAACATTAAAAATTACCCAATTAATTGGAGGGAGATAAAGGTCCCACCCATCCCAATAATATATACATTTTTGTTCCATAATATCATAAAACATTCATTATATCATAACCCAATAAATTTAATGGATTTCATAAAACATTACATTAAAGAATATCCCATGGAAAAGAAACGAATTTCATAAACATCATGTCATCAAAAACATAAAACATCCAGAGAAAGAATAAGGATATTATCATTGGATAACATCCCCAGAGAATCTTAAGTAACATCAAAGGATGTCATCTTATATGGGAAATTATTTTAAAATATCACTTGGAACATTTCTTATGAAAAATAACCTTTTCACTATGAAAATCAATTTTTTAAACTAAAAAATCATAAAAAAAATTCAAAATAATTTTCTTTGAAAATAACCTTTTAAAATTATAAATTAATATTTAAAAAATTATGTGGTTATGATAGTAAGAAATTATATTCATGGGATACACATTAAAACAAAGATTCATTTCACATTTTTAGTAAAATCCAAATGGGCCTTGTTTGAAAAATGACATGAAGATTCATTTTAAAGATTTTTAAAAAAAGTAAAACACGGGTAAAAATGTATTTAAAAGCCATTAGAGAGTAGTAAAAGCTTTATTTAATTTTTTTATAAAATATAGATATCGAAGAAAAAGGATTTTAAAAGATAGAAATAATGTCAATTTTTCTTAAAAATGTTATTTTACACTTTTGAGTACATAAAGAGAGGAAAATGAAAAGAACACATGTATTTTATGAAATAACCATAGGAGAAGAAAATTCATGATTTTATTAAGAGATTTATCTTTATATTTCATCATCATAAACATAAAAAAAATAATCCCAATAAATTATTAGATTATAGCATAAAATCCTTACCACTTTGGTAACATTGAATCATAATCCCCATGAAAGAATAAAATTAAATGAAACTTAAAATATCATGAGAATAAATAAATTCATGATATTAAATATCAAAGGGGAATTATGTACATATCATAAAATAATATAGGTTCATAACATAACACATTTCCCAAAGAATAAAAATTGGGACAAAAATCTCTTACCTTATATCTTGAATTCCTTTGTACATGTTCAAACCTCCTATATAATAAATATAATTTTATGATCCATATATTCTGAAACCATAATTATATATATCATACCATATATTTCAAACCTATATTTTCATTTTCATCCTTTTTTTTAACTATCTTTTGGTTCTTGGTTTTTCTCTCATATTCTGGGTGTTCTAGACTTTAATTTGGTGTTTCAGGTGTTCTTGATTTAAATTTTGAGTCATGGAAGATTTAGGTGGTATTTGGACTTGTTAATTATTAGTGTGAAGTTATGGAGAGTAAATGGATTGTTGGAGAGTTTTTTAAACCCCTAGTGTCACTTATCTATGGGGTGTTTTTAATGGATGGTTTATCCCCTTGAGTTAGAAGAGTTTTAGGGTGAAAAGGGTGATGTTTGGGGGTTTTATCCAAGTCACATGGTTAAGGTGCATAGTTTTTTTAACCATGAAACCTAACTATACATGGGTCAAATGATTTGGTTTAATAGTTTAACTAACCATACAGCCTAAGTGTGCAGTCCATGCAGCACTAGATAGAGAGAAATCACACTGTTTTTGAACGGTTTATTAAACCATGCAAGCTAACTATGCAACCCACTCAAGAAAGGGAATTTTGGGATTTTCTCCTTATTTTTAGGTGGGGTTAATTACCTTAGACACCCCACTCAATATAACCTGACCTAGAAACCTCCCATGAAACATTTTGGTTCCTCTAAGCTCCTCCAAGTTGATTTTTACGTGGTTTCTTGGTGATTCTTCACCCAGATCGAAAGTTTAGGGATCCCTACTCTTTCTCCTTTGGTTTTCTTCTATTTTCCCTTTCTCCTATAAACACAGTGCCACGTTTGGATGATTTTCATACCTAGGGTGGTGTGAAATTGGAGGTTTTTTACTTATTAGGGTTTATTTTGGATGTCCTTTCTTCTCAGAACCTTCATAGAGTTGTTTTTGGTTGGAGTTATGGAAGCGCATACTATTTGAGGTAGGTTTTCCTTGAACTTGTCCTTTAAATTTAAGATTAGTTAGTCCCTTTATTTTAAAACCTTCCTTAGATGTTAAATAGTTATGTATGATTTTTATAATAATTTTTTGATGTGAAATGAGTTGGTTTTCTTAATTATTTTGAATATATGGGGTGGCTTTGTTGAGTTGTGCACACCAAGTGTTTGATAAATTACCCAGTTAGATTTTGTAAGTGGTTTATAATTTTTAAAATAATGGTTTGGTTTCTTAAATGTATTTGTGGAATATAAAATGGTGGTTGGTGTTTCTCAAATGGATTTCTAAATTGTTTCGTACTTGAAAGTGGTGTGTGTTTGGTTCTTTGAAAATGGTTTGGCATGTATAGAAAATGTGTTGGTTTCTTTTTGGAAAAGGGTGATTTATTAAAGGGTGTTTGAGGCCCATTTGGAACTTTTGTGAAAATGGTTTTGGTGAAAACTCTCCCTATATAATTATCTTAGCTTGGTTATAATTGAATGTTTTGGGAGGCCCGTGCTGAGAGGCTCCCTTATGCTCGAATGGTTGAAAGGAAAGAGGTTGTTTTTTATAGTGACTCAGGGGGTGAATTTTTGTGTGAGATTATTATGTGTGATATATATATATATGTATATATATATATATATATATTATTGGATATTAATTTGGAATTGATTGGATCATCCCCTTTTTATTCATTACATGGGAACCTTGCAAAAAGATTGAATTTTTGGTGAACGATTACTGCACTAGTTTAGATTATGCACTGGCTAGAGGACCTTAGTATGGACTATCTGCTTTGGGATTGTTCCCCTCGGTTAGTCCATGTAGGTTGTGATTGAGAGTTTGGGTGTTATGATGTCATTAGGTAAGGAATTCCTTCGGTATGAGTCACATGTATAGTATATTCTATATTATTCATGATCTTATAGGTTCTCCCATGTTATTTGTCACTTAGTTTTATGTGTCAGATGATTGAGATTCTAGTTGGTTGGTTTCTCTTGTGTGCTTACTTCCATTTCCCTTATTATGTGATCATTATTATTTCTCTCTTTTGTGGTGTACTATTTTTGAAAAGTGATGAGTTCGTTTTCAATGTTTTATGGAAAATGTTTAGAAATTTATTTTACATTCTTTTTTCTTTTTAAGTGAAAATATGATTCTCCTCATATAAAGTGTTAATGGTTCCTTCTTAGATAATATTGGGTTTTAACTGAAAAGGAAAATGGACCATGTTTTGTTTTAAAGCATAAAAAGGTGTGTGGAAAAAAATAATTTTGTATATTGTATTTCAAACCTGAAGTTGATGTTTATTTTATTTAAAGTAAGTTCATTGGGAATATATTTTCTTGGACATTCCTATAGAGTTTTAATACTCATTACTATAATTATTTCTTATTTTAAATTTCTGTTGTAGGTTCCAACATGGGTTTGATCACCTTGGGTGATGGTTGGTTATGGATTGGAGAGTGACCCTTAGGGTCACATGGAGATATTATGGTTTTTAGGCTTAGTTTAGGTTTTTCTATATAGTATTTTTGTCTAGTTTTTTTTATTCTCAGTTTATGTGTAAATGATTATCAGTTTAGTAATCATATTTATATTGGTATGCTCTATTTATTTCTATTGTTTGGTTTATTTATATTGTGATAAATCTTTCCCTTGGTTACTCTATTGATTCCTTGGAACTATTTTCTAGCCCATGGGGATCGGGAAAGTCCTTCAGGCCTTATCTCGATCCGGGTCGGCTGTCGGATTGGATGGAATCTCAGCTTGGTTCATGAAAAAATGGTATCAGAGCATAGATTCTTTTGAGAACATAGATTTCAAATCACCCTTTATTATTTTGGATGTCATGGTAGATGGAGTAGGACTGTAGGAACTTGGTTTGTATGTATGAGGGTGTGTCTGGCCAACACTATATGTTCTAACCCTTGGGTTTCATGGTAAGCCATGTTACTTTTGGTTTCTTTGGTTCTTGTGGTTTGTTTGGTGTTTGGGAAAAAATAATGGGTTAGACTAAAGGTATCAGTGAGATATTAGGGACTAGAAATCCATGTGGAGCTGGGGACATGCATCTAGAAGACTCCCCATAATGGTGTCATGATTGGAATATGGCCACCAAACATATAGCCAAGTCACCCATCAACACTAGTTTCCCCTTGTGAGTTGTTTTAGGTACCTCTTGACTCAGAAATTGTTTTTAAAACCATTGAATTGAAATAGTGAAAAATGTAATTTGGTATTAATGGTTTGTATTTTTGGAATATAGAAAACGAATATTTATATTCATTTTAGAAAAGGTTTTTGGAAATTGTCTTTAAGTAAGAAGAATATTTTTGATAAAATGAGTTTTAATAAAATTATTTTTTGATGGAAATGTTTTGAATGATATGAATAGGTTTTATTTTGATTTATGATTCTCAATTTATTTTTTTATTTTAAAGTGATTTGGATTTAAATTTTTAGTTTCAGAGTGCTTTATATTTGCACACGGTCATCAAATGGTTTGGGAAAACCATGCGGATTTCTCTAAGTAACTGTTCGAGATTTGGTGTACTTCTGGTGGAGGGAATAAGACCCATGTACAGTTAGTCAAACAATATTTAAAGAATGTGGGAAGACACTATATTATGAAAAAATCATACTATATGGTTGGAGTGTAGTTTTAAATGGTGATACTAAACTTTGTGAGTGCCCAGGTTTTCTAGTAAATGATGCATGGTTGGCGCACAGTTTGGAAAACTATACTGCCTAACCATGCACAATACCCTGGTGTCTTTAAAATTTGAAAACTTGGATTTAATGTTCAATTTTTAAAGTGGAAAAGAATTTTTGGTTGGCCTTTGTTATTATTTTTATCACCCACATGTGAGGATATGTGTGAAAGGGTGGGAGGTTGATGGCATGAGTGGATGGGGGCCCAGATTTGCATGGGAATATGCATGTGGGAGGCTATATGGAATACCATCACTGAGGGTGAAACTTCAAAAGTTTTATTTGTTTTTTGAAAATTGTTTTTAAGAGAATTTGTGATGTTTTGGAAATCATTGGTGGTGTAGTTTATTTTCATGTGTTTTGGGAATGATGTCTGTTATGCGGTGTTTTGATATTGAGAGTTATTGATGATGGATTGGTTTTTTATTAAGTTATTGGTTCTTGTTTCTTAGTGTTTTACCCCAAAACTATTTGATGGATATTCGATGTGAGACTATAGGTGGTACATCATTAGCAGACATTCTAGTTGATCAACCCATAAACTACCTTCTTGAATTTCAGTAGTTGAATCATCCTATCTTTTATAGTTAATCAGATTCTCTCAAAGAAAAAGAGTGAATGTGGAAAATTGTGAGAACCTTTAGTTTCCTTGAGTTTCTTAGGTCGTTAAAGGTAAAGTTTGCTTCCTTTATGCTTGAAGTTCCACCCTTAAGGGGTGGAATGAAGTCTCTTAAACCAATCCTTATGAAGATCTTATCTAATAGTTCTTCAAGGATTTGTTCATCTGATAGTATTTATCTGAGGGCATGAAGGTAAGGAAGGGTATGGAGATGTTCTGTTTGTATCAAGGTAATGGGTCGGTGTTAGAGTTTTATCGCCTCTTTGTGGATCTATTTCCATATGATCTGATGTATGTTTCCAATTATCCCTTGAAGGCTCAACATTTTTAGTATGGGATTCATCATGATCTATAGTTAAATGTGTCAGAGTTCAACTTAACCTCTTTTTTCGATGTGGTGAGGTAAGTCATTCGTGTTGAAGTTGTGCTAGAAGGAGTTCTTTAGATGGAAGAAATTCATCCAGTCTCTAGAAGTGGTGAATGGAATTCCAATAAGAAGAATTGGAAGCAGACTAAATCAAGTGGTACTGGTAGGGGAATTAATAAGCCTTCAGATCTTTCATCAGCCTATTCTGAGCACAATATCCTGATGTGTAATCTGTGTGGTAAGTGTGGTTATAAGAAGTTGTTATGTCCAAATTCTCAAAGGACCTGACATATCTTTGGGAACCTAGGTCACTTTCAAAGGTTTTTTGGAGTATTTCTAGGAATAAATATTCATCCAGGTCCACCCTTTAGAAAGACATATATTCCCATTTGAAAGAGCAAGATGTCTTCTTTGGTTCAGTTTGAATACCCCTTTTTTAGTGTTCCTTCCATTGTAGTGGTTGTGTTTTGTTGTGTTTTCTTTTCCCCGTAATAGTGAAGGATTTTTTATGTCTTTTTTGATATTCTATTTTAATGAATTTGTGAATTTTATAAATTTTGAATTTTTATGCTCAAAGTGAAGGCGTGTTATGTGTGTTTCTTGTTCCAAATGTTTCTTATTAGGGTGTAAGGGTAGGATGCATGTGCATATCCTAAATCCCTATCTTGGTGAAAGTTCCTTATTGAAGAAAAATGAGTTCTGCGATGTTATGTGCTCATTTGGTTTTTTCTGGGGTGTTGTGTGACTACTTGTGTCACCAAAAGAAGGATTTATGATTAGGGATCATTATCTCCTAGATGTGGGGCAGCAGATGCTTCAAGGCATCAGGGATCCGAACATAAGTCCCAAAGTGAATCTTTTTATACAGCAAGGAATCACCATAGGTGTTAGTTTTTGTGGGGATTTTCCTTGTTGGTATGTGTTGTTAGTTCAAGCTAGTTGGTTATTATTAGTGGGGAGACCCACCATGGGTATCATTGAGATTTCTTCTAAAGTTGATCTACATTGTTCATTTTATATTGGTGGGGAGTCTGTTCTAGCCTCTCGTGTCATATATCAACCCATTTCAGGGCTCAATCCACAACTACCCCAAGCTCACCTCCATAGGATAAGGGGTGGAGACAAGCACTGAAGGCACAACAAACTCAAGGAGGACTTTTCCTAAGAACCTGTACATGCACACGCAGCCAACTCAATGCAAAAGTGCACAGTGAAAAGAAAACAAGATACAACACTACTATAAATAAACTGCAAACATGCATCGACCTTTATTAAGTACAAGTATAGGTGTTGTATAGTAAACTAAAAGAAAAAAACGAAAAAATACACGCCCAACTATAAAAGTGCCAAAACCTGGTAGTAACTGAAAAAGTAAAACTAGTGAGAGAGCCCCGCTCCTAGATCCCAAGAAAGGATCGTTGTGCATGGTCCAAGAACCTGTATCCCTAAGATCCTCTGAAGTCATGAACAACATGTTTGTCTTATTCATAATTCATGACACATGCGAGAAAATCCCATGTAGGGGTGAGTATAAAAATACTTAGTAGGATGCCCTAAAAAGGAAAAGGGGGATCTGTCAAAGATACACTAAAGATAAAATCAGTATATGGGACAAGGTACAATAAAAAAGTGCAGCTCAACCCAACAAGAGAATGAAAGAAAACTCGTCCAAATACAAGGATATCAAAATAGTGAGAAGATGAACTTCTCATCAAGTCTTCACTACCTATAGTAAGATATTACACTCATCCAACCATGATAAGCTAGACACGGAAAGTATGTGTCATACCTCGCATGTCTTCACCTCTCTTGGAAGGAGAGTATCCAAAACCCAAGGAGCGGGTAATGAAACAGGACACACACACACACACACATATTCTCAATCAAAGAAGCCCAAAATAAAGAGTAATGGGATCTCCATCTCACATCTCAACCCAGAAAAAGAGTCACCAACAGTTTTTGAAGTAACCACCAATGATTCCCAACATCCCTCGCATATTCCCTGAACTGAAAGTCAAATGGGTTCAAACACCACACCTTGATATTATCCTCTTTGGGTGGGACTGTCTCACCTACACAGTTTTAGGTCACATCACAAGGATGCGTCTAGGTAGGGAAAGCACCCCTCTTACTTATGAGTCCAAGGTTATGTCAAAACAGGTGTCATAACTGATCTATATAGTCAAGAGGTTGTGCCTCAAGGTTGAGGACATGTGTCTAGCCTAACTAGAGGGTGCCACTCTAGTTTCGTTGAGGACCCATGCCCAGTCTAGCTAGAGGGTGCCACTCGGAATAGGTTGAGAACCCATGCCCTGTCTAGTAGGAGGGTGACACTCTAGTATCATCGAGGACCCATGCCTAACACGGCTGGAGGGTTCCACTCGGAATATCATCGAGCACCCATGCCCTACCCAGTAGGAGGGTTCCACTCTAGTGTCATTAAGGACCCATTCCCATCCCAACAGGAGGGTACCAATCTAGTGTCGTCGAGGACCCATGCACAACCCGGTTGGAGGGTGCCACTTGGAATATCATCAAGGAACTATATTGGTCATCCCAGTTGTATGGTACCTCTCAAAAAACATCGAGTAATGCTAATGTCTAGACCAACTGGAGGTAAATATTGGAAATATCTGATAAACCTGCATGATCACATCCATCGTCATACATCGTCGAAAAGGAATCATGCCCAAAACATCTTTCATAGTATCTCTGAAACCACTATGGAGGGAACCATCATGCTCTAAGAGGAAAAACACTTAGGATAGGCTACTCACATGCCAAAATCCAAGTCCAGAAGAAGGAGATATGAGATATAGAAAATTCATAGTGTGGTACACGGTGCCTGTGGGGACCACATGACATGGGACCCTGCCTCATTGCTTAGTCATGTACCCATCCATAATCAGGTACTAAACTATGAACAAGTACCCCTAGGCATGCTAGTGTACTTCTAGAGTACAAACTACTAAAAATTTAAACTATATCCACAGATATATAGCCAGTGTTTTATAGATTTGTGGCTATAACATGTTTAAAGACACAGTTTAATTAAAAAATCATGGTAACTCTTTTTTCATAAGCGTCGGGATCTTCCTCCATTGATATATGACCCCTCCTCCCTCAACATCTCCATGCACTCCTCCTCCCTCGAGCTCTCCACAACCTCTTCCCCATCGAATGTCACCGATCCTCCATCGATTCGTGACCCTCTTCCTCCCTCTACCTCTCTGATCCCTCCTCCTCCCTTGATCACTCTGCACCCTCCACCCTGCCAAACGTCATCGCTCCTCCCCTGATCTGTGACCCTCTGAACCCTCAACCTCTCTCACAGCAGCACGACTCATCTCCCACCTAGAAACCTTTCTCCCTCATCGTCGATCAATCGATTCTCCCTTGGTCGATCCTCACCAGATTCTCCATTTGATCCCACCCCCTTCATCATGAGATCCCTCCCACCCCCTTGATCGTGTGTTCCTCTCCTCCTCTACCCCCTTCATCTCGCATCCCTCCTCTAATCGGCACGTCGGCTAAACCGTGACCTTCCACAAGCGAGATCCATGCAATTTGACCCCTACACTTTCTGCGAAGATCATTGTGGTTAATCCTTCACAAAATCTACTCTCCCAAGCAATTCATACCTATCTCTAGTGATTTTTTAGCCATACCTCTGCAATCGATGGTGATTTTCGAGGTTCTCCCCCATACTAAAAATGTGTCAATTGAAAAAAAAACACTATTGAAAAGTCCAGTTGTAAGTGTTATGAGGTTGTGTTAATTTAGTTAAAAAAGATTTTTTTTCTTCTAATAATGTTTACATTTAGATTGTTCTGCATTATTTGATAATTTTTTATTTCATTTGGTGTTATGGTATATTCTTGATAATTTGTTATTGCAGTTGTTTGATGTTAAAGTCTATTCTAATTTGTTTTCATTCCTGATTTTTTTGACTAATTTGATAACTATGATTTTGTAAGATGATTATAGAATCATGCAATCTAAATTGCTCCATAATCTTAAAAGATTATGATTTCTTGATAGCCATGCATTTTTCAAATTATAGATAGTATAGAGAACATTGAAAAGTATTCATTTATTATGTTTTCAAAACATCACAATTATAGAATTAGTTGTTCAAGTGCCACTTTATTTTCTTACTAAATAGATAGTGAACCACACATCATTCATTTTTCCATCTACTAAGAAATTATTGATGCCCAATAAATCATTATAATTCTTACACTGTTAATTCTGCACATATTTCCTTCAAATATCAAGAGAGCTTGAAATGGGGAATGTCTATACTATTTAAAATAAATCATTCATGATAAATATTCAAATTGTAAAAAAAAATCTGTACTTGGGGCATTAGTTATTGAAAACAATGAATTAGTTGTTCCTTGGTTGTATTATTTTATGTTAATCTCTCATTTCACCCATGTGTTCGTATGACACTGTGTTGAATTCAACAAGATATTTTTTTCCCGTTTTCTTAATCTTGATGACAATGCTGCATATTGATGATTTTATCATCATCACATGTTCTATTATTTCCTTTATCACTAATCACGTTCCTCCCACTTCAATTTTTAGGTTCAATTAAGGATGATTCATCATATCATTGGAATTTTGTTGAAGCCTCCTGGGACCTGTTCATGTGTGTTGCGGCAACCAAAGTCAAAGGTGACTCACTGCGTATGCATAGGTAAGTATATATATAATAAGTTCTCCCATTATATGTATATCTTCCCATGGCAGTGCGATTACATATAAGGGGCTATGTGTTCTTATGTGTATATATATGGAAAATGCACATGTGTGTGGGTGATAATGGGCTTATTCATGTGAGAATATATATAAGGATCCTCTTGTGCATGTTCAAGGCCATGCAGACACATATATAGGGGTTAGGGCATCCTTATGTATATGCAAAGGTGCATATTCCAAAAAGATTGATGAAGCATCTTAGAGTTGTCGCTGATAAAAGTGTCAAGCACCAAGTGTGGCTTGGCTCATTTGAGGTAGGGTCCCTCTCCTAGCCTCTTTAATTCAATAATATTTTAAATTTCATTTATTTGACTTCTTAATTCTGCTTGTTTACATTAAATTTCAATTCTTGAGTAAGTGTTAGTTAAGATAAATTTTTTATTTGATAAAAAATTCATGGTTTTGTAATAAAACCCCTCTAAAAGATGTGCACTTTTTGTGAAAACTCATAGTGGTATACCTTTATTGACATTATTTTATTAATTTTTCCTTATACTTGATGTCGTTGTTAGTTGTAAACCACACATAATACTTGACCCTTTTTATGTCCTTGTAGGGGGTTTCCATCTTTTTATTAAAACAGTTGTCTGAACCAAAACACCCTTTAAGTGTCGTTCAATTTTTAAGATGTAATTTCCCAAGTAGGCAAGTGTTTTAATGACCAAGTCCCCAATAAGTGACCTCCCTTTGATCTTATAAATGGAATTTCCATGTTTTAATGAATTTAATGAGTTAAATGGAAACAAACATGGTTAACTTAGCACATGAGTGGTAATGACTCATGTAGTGAATTATGTAACGGTTATGCCTCCTTTTTAAAGTTTAATTGGATGCCATGAAATAAATAGAGTGTCTTATTAATGGTGAATTTCACTATAATTTTGAAATGTATTAAGGGAAATTGGTAAATGTCCAATTATAACCAAACACCTCCTAAGTGTTTGACTTGCTTTGTATAAGGGATTACCCAAGTAGGTAATTTCCTTCTTGACTGTTGCACATTCTAAGTGTTTTCTTGCCACTTTAAATCCAATCTCCTTGTTTTGATAAAGTAAATAGAATGATTTGGATATAATGTCTTGTCATGGTGGAAATCCTTTCCATGAGTGTTTAATTTGAGAGGAACTAGTTAGAATAAAATGAATAGTTATGCTTACTTGAATTAAATGACATGTATCTGAGTGTTTTTCTATGATTTTCCTTACATTAAGTGGTTGAAGTGGAATGAAATGTGGAGGGTGTCATGGGGGTTCATGGGGTGGGTAGGGGGTGTGGGGTGGGTAGGGGGTGGGCAGGGGGTGTGTAGGGGAGGGGGGAGGGGTAGGGGGTGTGATGGGGGTAGGGGAGGGGGTGTGCAGGGGGTGTATGGGGTGGGTAGGGGGAGGGGTGTGCAGGGGTGCATGGGGTGGGAAGGGGTGTGTAAGGGGGAGGGGGAGGGGTTTTCAGGGGGTGCAGGGGGTGGGGGTGTGCAAGAAGTGTGCAAGGAGTGTGCAAGGAGTGTGTAGGGGGTGAATGGGGTGGGCATGGGGTGTGAAGGGGGTGGGCAGGGGGGGTGTAGGGGAGGGGGCAGGGGTAGGGGGTGTGCTGGGGGAAGAGGGAGGGGGTGTGCTGGGTTATGTTGCAAGGGTCAGGGGGAGGGTGTAAGGGGTGTGCAAGGGGGTGTGTAGGGGTGCATGGGGTGTACAAGGAGGGTAGTGTTAAATCCACCTATGAGACTATATTGTCATATCTTCTTTGATCACATATTCAAACAACGTTATATTTTATATATTTGAATACTTTTAGGAAAGTATTATGTACAACATTTTCATATGACATTATAAGTCATACAATCATCAATGTTGTACAACATAACCACAATTTTCATATCATTTCGAGTGCTTCTCAGGAATTCACTCCCAATGAAATACCCTTCTTCTTGACATTGTAGCATTGAGTAGTTAATCATTAGGAAAAAAACCTTCTCCATAGCCACATAACTATTTATTCATCCACATCATAAACATATATTATGATCTTTCACAACTCTAATATTTCCACCAAAACGCCCGTAGAGGGCTTCCAGTTTCTCACAATTTTGGTAAAATGTTTTCTCCCTATGTTTGAGGGTGTTTATATGAAGATCATATCCAAAAGACTTGGTATCATTTCATGATAATTTTTCAATGATTTGAATAAAACCTATGATGCATACATGAAAGTGGTAGATTCTTTTAAATATATGCCAAAGTATATGGCATGATGTAGTAAAAGACATCATGTTGTGGTTTGTGTTATATGGTGATTCATGATACCACTCTATGGTGTATGTATTGTATGACATTGGATATCATTTGAACAAAATGCCTTTATTAATTATCATGTTATTTATTATTGGGATGTACATATCAATATGAACCTAAAAGAAAGCAATAAGGCATGCATGCACGCATAGGCCACTATGACTCCCTACACCTGAGGTCTCCATGTGTTAACCTGGATACCATGACACTTGATCATTCCTGCTTTAGTGCCATTCCAAACTTCCACCTACAAGGGGTGTGCAGGGGGATTTTGCATGGGTGAAAGGTGCAGGTGTGTTGCAAGGGGTATGCGGGGGTGGGGTTGTAGGGGGGTTGTGCATGGTGCAGGGGGTGTGGGGGGTTGTTGGGGGACTATGTAGGTGTGGTGTAGGGGGTGCAGTGGGGGTGTGCGGGGGGGTGTAGGTGTGCAGGGGGTGTGCAAGGGGTGTGCAAGGGGGTGTGTGCAAGGGGACAGGGGGTGCAAGGGGTGTGTAAGGGGGGTACAAGAGGGGATGTGCAGGGGTGCAAGGGGGAATGGGTGTGTAGAGGGTCAATGGGGAATGGGTGTTCAAGGGGGTGCAAGGGGGGTTTTCAGGAGGGAGGGGTTGTCCAGTAGGGCCTGTAGGGGGTTTCTAGGAGGGAGGATGGAGGGGTGTCCAGGAGGGTCTACAGGGGGTGTCCAGAAGGGTGGAGGTAGGGGGTGTCTAGGAGAGTCTGTAGGGGGGTGTCTAGGAGGGTCTTCAAGGGGTGTCTAGAAGGGATATGGGAGGGGTGTCCAGGAGGGAGGGGGAGGGGTGTCTAGGAGGGTCTGTAGGGGGGGAGTGGGGGTGTCGAGAAGGGTTTATAGGGGGGTGTCCAGGAGGGAGGATTGAGGGGGTGTCTAGGAGGGTCTGTATGGGGTGTCCAGGAGGGAGCGGGGGGTGTCCATGAGGGTCTTCTTTTTAAAATGTTCCATTAAATCACATACATCACTTACTACATTCTTCATTCTTCTCAAGATTTCATCTTGGGTTGGTGAAATTTTTAAGAAACTCTTTGAGTTTTGACTATCCTGCTTGAACCTCCCACACAACTTTTCATGAGTTCTAGGATTGTTACCTTTTGATAATCCCTCGCAAGGTTTGTATTTTCCATCTTCATATGGAATAGAATATTTTCCGTTAGTACTTTCTTTATCTTGTTCTTCTTTCATTTTTTTCCATTTCCAAATCAGCTGGTGATATAACTAAATAATAAATGGGTATATTGATAGCTTCTTTGGATTATTAATATTGATTTTTGATTTTTGATTTTTTTTCAGGAGGGGGGGGTCTGTCTAGGGGGTGTCCAGGAGGGGGGTGTCTATCCAGGGGGTGGGGTTTGTATAGGGGGGTGTCCAGGAGGGAGGGAGGTCTATCCAGGGGGGTCTGTCCCGGGGGTGTCCAGGAGGGAGGGGGTGTCTAGGAGGGGGTGTCTAGTATGGGGGTCTATCTAGTAGAGGGTGCTATCTAGGGGGTCTAGGAGGTAGGGGGTGTTGTCCACGGGGGGGTCCAGGAGGGAGGGGAGGGAGGGGTTCTGTCTGGGGGGGTTGTCCAGGGTGGGTCTCGGAGGGAGGGGGTATGTTCATGGGGGGTCTGTCTAGAGGGCCCGAGGGGGTGTCTAGGAGGGGGTCTGTCTGGGGGGTGTTGTCTAGGTGGGGTTGGGGTATATCCAGGGGTTGGGTTCTGACCAAGGGGTGCTATCCAGGGGGTGTCCAGGAGGGAGGGGGTGTGTCTGGGGGGCTTTGCAGGGGGTTTTGTCTAGGGGGTGTCCAGGAGGGGGGATTTCTAGGGAGGGGGAGATGTCTAGGGGGAGTGGAGGGGGGGTTAGGGTGAAGGGAGTTGTAGGTGGAGTGGTTGGGGTGGGGGATTTTCAGGGGGTGTATGGGGGGTGTAAGGTGCAGGGGGAGGGTGCAGGTGGGGTGCAAGGGGGTGGGGGATTTTTAGGGGCGGTGGGGAGGATGCAAGTGGCCAGCACCGGCTGAATGGTGCTGGTTTTTTAAGGGAATGTGCAGTCCTATATCTAGGTGCATCCAAGAGACCCGAGATCAAATCCAGGTGGAAGCATATTTTTGAGTACTGTAGAAGTACTATGGTAGTACTATAGAAGCATTGTATCAAGCATTGTTCGGTACTGTAGCAGCCGGAACTATTCATCCATCTGGGTCTCCGGGCCACCGGTTTGGTCCTTGGGTCCTGCAAGGCTTTCGAGCCACCCAAGTCCTTTGGGCAAGTTGATTCTCAAGGACTTCAGGCCATCTTAAGGCCTTATGTCCACCCCAAGGCCTTCGGGCCAAATGAATGCAGGCCCCATACATACTACAAAAAAGGAGCAGCCCCAGAAGAGGATTCAGAGCAGGTGCACTCACCAGAGAAGAGCCAAATGGATTGTCAGAATGAGAGGGTATGGCTATGCCATCGGTAACAGCCTATGCTTGCACGGGAAGCCTAGTCAGATGTTCATGCAAAGGTGGAGAGCTATTGTCAAGATGTATATGCTGGGGAGGGGCAGTTCAATATAGATAGTCTGGTTGATTTCTATAAGACCTTCGGGTCATGTAATCTCTTAAGCCTACAGTCCATGTAATCTCTGAGCATTCGGGCCTTGTAAGGGTTCCCCCTCATCCCTTGAAAGGTGGGTTATCAAAAATCAATAAAAAATGAAGGCCTTCGGGCCATTCAGGCAGGCCTATAGCCAAGTTTCAAAATCGTGGCTATAGATCATGAGTAATTTTAACCTATGCCACAGTTTTCAAATAGTGGCTATAGGGATATATACATTCCAATACCATCCATGTTTGAATGAGTCATGGCTATAAACTATATCCACAATTTTTGGGACTATAGACATGGCTTTAAACCATGTCTATAGCCTTATTTTGTAGTAGTGATATGGTACATCTGGGAAAAAAGGCGGACGAGCGCATGACACTCGTCATTGATACAAAGGGAAAATGTAACTTTATTGACTTCCCCCCCCCCACACCCTCAAATTGATCTAAATAACCAAATTTTTCACGTCATTGCGATCCTTATGGAAAAGCACACAAGATCGACTATTCACTCACCCGAAATGGACACTCAGTGAATAAGCTGAATCTCTCAACATCGTACCTGAAAAGTGCTTCGTGGGGCTAGTGCCACAATCCTAGAACACATAAAATGGATTTCTTCATTGTGATCCTCTTATAAAAACACATGGGATCATCTATTCATTCGTCCTAAATGGACACCCAGTGAAGAAGTCACATTTCACCGCAAATGCACCAAACTGGACCTCATGGGGAAAACACCTCAATTTCAGTCGAGGTGATCAAAATTGTTCTTGAAACATACTCTTAAAATTTAGGGTCACAATGTCACTCATGGCACATCTATTGGATTTCTTATGCAGAATTTATGGCAGGTCAAGTTTTAATAATAATAATAATAATAATAATAATATATTATTATTATTATTTTAGCATTCCTGGGGCCCGAGCCTCAAGCCCAAAACATAAAATTCTCAAAATAGCATCAAAATTTCTATCTTGATGATAGAAATGTGTGGTCTCATATGGAACATAAAACAGATGCACAGTTTAGAAGATATCGAGGTTTGAAGCATCCCCAACCCATTCTGGTTGGTCTAGCCCATTCTAGCTGGCCTAGCCACCTCGACCCGGCCTAGCAGTACCATCCCACGCTATCACACTCCAGCCACCTCCAATGTCTCCATTTCCATATTCACCAAATACACCCCACGTAGCCTCTACCTACTAGCCCTCTTCCATACCCGCGCTCTGCGCTACCATCCCCCAGCACCCGGTTGGCCACCTCCCTAGCTGTTGTGGCCGCTTCCGCCCTCCGCGGTAAGACCGTAGCACACCGGTGGTACTTTATCAGACCCCTGGGAACACTCTGGTTTCCCAAAAATTGTTTTGAGACTAGATTTGGACTCCTCGAGATGAGATCTTCACAGACTCATGCTCCACTCAAAGATTCGTCATTTTTTCGATGTGATAAAAACTAAGCATCACTTCTGATCACCGTTGTACCTCCTCCAGCAACTAAAAATAAAAACCATCATAGATTAGGAATCCTTGGATCATGACCTTTACAAATATATTCTTATTTTAATGATCAGATGTTGTTTTGAAGTTTCAAAAATTTTATCAACAAAGAACGTGAGGAACGGATTAAGAACACAAAGAACGAGTGATAAATAATTGAAATGGTTGATGGTTGTGTTTTTATAGTCATCAAAAAAGGTTTTCAAAGTAGTGGAAACAATAAGAAATCAATTTTAACAACAAAAACATCAATCATGGGATTCATAATCCAAAATAATAATCCTACCTAGATTTTGGATATGTCATTGCATTCGTTGTGCTCTGATCTACTCAGATCTAAAGTTCCATCATCATCCTCTAAGGATTCGACATCGATTTTCCATCAGAAGGTGATGAGGATAGATTACAACATTCATGGGAGAAATGAAACAACTCTAAATTATTTTTACAAACTTCTATTTATAGGATTTGACAATTCTCCCGCCAACAGTTGCGGGATCTGAACATCTCACACCCTCTCACTTTATAAAGCGCTTAGGTAAAACACCCCATTACAAACTCAACGGTGGTCTCAGATTCCAAATCCAAGTCCCCATTCAAGATTAATTTGAATTAACATCTGAGGTAAAATAATTTTACTTAATTATTTTATTTATGGTTACACCCTATTCGCCATTTTCTACAGAAGGTCCACGCTGGAAAAAGTTATGTCCCACCTAGGGTAAACGCCACGCTTTGGACTCAACTATGGCCTCAGATTTTTGATCCGAGCTACCATTTAATAGATATCCCATTTCCCCCATGGGAATAGAATATAATATACTTAATATGTTTCTATAATTTATTTTGGGTACACCAGGCCTTAGAATCGTATGTTGTCTCAACACCTAGCTCTGGAAATATGTGTAGAAATATTCCAAAGTCATAAAAAGAAAAAAATAGGTCTCTACATCATTCCCTTATTCAAGATTTTCATCCCCAAAAATTAAAACTAGGGAAACAGATCGGGATATTGAGCTCACACCGGGATCTCCTGCTCTGAGGAATTATCCTACATTTTTTCGTGCTACCACAGCCTGTGATCCAAGGGGACAGTCTGTCCCTGTAAGGTATACTCTTATCAATTAATTTCATAGGATAATGCATGTATCTTCTCAATTGTGACACATATAAAATATCATGCACCCACTCTAGTTTTGTGGGTATGGTAAGGTGGTAGGAAACCTCTCCAACCCTCTACATGATCTCAAACGGCCTGAAAAACTTTGTGGATTACTTACCTTCCTAGATGAAAACCAACACGAAATCCCTCATCATATCCTCCAACACCTGGATAGTGCTCTTGGTCTACCCATTGGTCTGGGGGTGAAAGGTTTTACTCATCTATAGTTGGGTCCCAAATTCCTCATGTAGGCCTCTCCATAATCGTGATGTAAACGGTGCATCACGATCAGAGACAAACATTGAGGTAACTTGTGAAGGCGGATGATACCTCGTATGTACAACTGCCCCAAACTCTCTACCAAACTTTACTCCTTGATCGCAAGTAAGTGCACTGACTTCATGAGTCAGTCCACTATTACCCAGATGGTGTCATAGACATTCTCTATGCATGGAATACCTGTGACTAAGTCCATGGATATGTAATCTCATTTCCACTATGGTCTTTCAAGAGGTTGAACAACCCGCTGAAACCTAGTTCTCAGCCTTCACCTACTAATAGGTGGGGAATCATGATATGAAATCAACTACACTTCGTCTCATGTCGGACCACAAAAAATTCTACTAAATATTCATGTACATATTTTCCACACTGAGATGTATAGTTAAGGGAGAAGTGTGAAACTTTCACATCACCTCCTCCCGCATTGCAAACAGAACCACTGTTTTTCCCTAAAACAAGATCCCATGATTACCTCCTTCATAATATCCATATGGTGTGTAGCCTATGGATATATGAGTTATTAAATATCTCTCAGTCAATTTATTATAGCTAGGACTCTCTAAAAGGCTTGAGAAGCAATGGATTCAACACTATCGACTGAAGAAAAATTATACCCTCCTGCTCCACTAGAGTCAAATACTGGGAAGCTAACTGCTCTGAAACTTCCCACACTAGGTGAGCCTGGGACTTCCTAATAAGGGAATATGCTATGAAGTTTTCATTCCTAGATTATAGACTATATTAAAGTCATATTACTATAGGGAGTTAAACCATTTTCACCACCTTAGGTTCTGGTCTCTCTGAGTGAAGACATACTTGAGACTCTGGTGGTATGTGTAAACCACAAAGCACTCTCCCAAAAGATAGTGTCACCACATCCTTAGGTAAATGATTAATTTTGTCAGCACCAAATAGTGAGTCGTATAGTTTTGTTCATGGGGTTTCCATCACCTCGACCTGTACTTGATTACTGCAGTATCGAGATTGATGTTGAGCACACAAGGTACCAACTAAAAGGGTAGGTGAGTAAACTCATCCAACTAAAAGAGTCTAGACACGGAAAGCACATGGTATACCCCACACATATTTTCCTCTATTATAAGAAGGGTTACCCTAAAATAGATACTCTTCCATACCCACTAGTGGAATCTCAAAGGAAAATAGTTCAAGTAGAAAAACTCCACCAACATTGTCAGGACCTACTCTAACACTCCACTACACAACCCTGACATGAACACACAATTCAAAGGGACTCATCCACTAAAAATAGATATTATCCTCTTTTTGAGGCACTGAATCGACCTCATGGTTTTTATAATGTCACAAAAACGCATCTCAGTGGGGGAAGGACTCATATTCCACATGCATTCAAAGCTACATCAAAAAAAACCTACATAGGGTTACACTAACATCCCACGTCACCCTGGTAAAACCTCAAGCATGAAGCATAGAGGAAGTATTACCTCACATGGTGTCTAACAAGTTCTACTGAAAAAAGGTATAAAATACACATAGGATACCTCTTATCATCTCGTTCACTGAAGGATCATAGACATCTAAAATATGTAGCTACATGTGGCCTCGGTCACCAGCTCCCTGATCCTAATATAGGCCACCTAGTGGTGGTAGAAGGATCTCATAGAATTGTCCACCACCCACATCTCCTCCTTATCCTCTTCCAGCACTGCCTCCTTGGGGACCACCTTGTCCTCACCTGGTAGATCCCTGATCACAGTGATGTCTCTGTTGTGTAGGTCCATCTATCATCTGCTTGGAAAGCTCAGCATGTATGGTTAGGCAGTCTCATGCCATGTGACCTTTCTCATTATAATATTATCACTGGTTCTCCTCAAGTTTCCCCTAGTACCCTACATATAGGAGAGTAGACTCCTCCAACCATTATAATCTAGACACGGAAATCATGTGGAATACCTCGTTTGTCTTCACCTCTCTTGGAGGGAGAGTATCAAAAACCGAAGGAGTGGGTACTAAAACATGATATATATATATATATATATATATATATATATATATGCTCATTCAAAGAATCCCAAACAAAGGAGTAAGGGGATATCCATCTCACATTTCAGCCTAAGAAAAGAGTCACCAACAATTCTAGAAGTAACCACCAATGATTCCCAATATCCCTCACGTTTTCCCTGAACCACAAGTCGAAGGGGATCAAACACCACACCTAGATATTATCCTCTTTGGGTGGGTCTGTCTCTCCCGTACGGTTTTAGGTTGCGTTATAAGGATGTATCTTTATGGGGAAAGATCCCCTCTTACTTATGAGTCCAAGGTTACATCAAAACATGTGTCATCATTGATCTATGTAGTCAAGAGGTCGTGCCTCAAGGTTGAGGACCCATGCTCAGTTCAGCTGGAGGGTTCCACTTTAGTGTTGTTAAGGACCCATGCCTATCCTGGCTAGAGGGTGCCACTAAAAATAGGTTGAGGACCCATTCCCTTCCCTACAGGAAGGTTCCAATCGAGTGTCATCGAGGACCCATGACCAGCCCAGTTGGAGGGTTCCACTTAGAATATTGTTGATGACCCATGCCCTACACAACAAGAGGGTTTCACTCTAGTGTTGTCGAGGACCCATGCCCTACCCAGTAGGAGGGTTCCACTCTAGTGTCATCGAGGACCCATGCCCATCCCGGTAGAAGGGTTCCACTCTAGTGTCGTTGAGGACCCATGCATAGCCCGGATGGAGGGTTCCACTAGTAATATAATTGAGGAACTACACTGTACATCCCTATTGGATGGTAACTCTTAGAAAACATCAAGGAAAGCCGCTATCTATCCCAGCTGAAGGGAAATCTCATAAATCTTTGATAAACTAGCCTGATCACAGCCATAGTCGAACATTGCCTGAAAGGAATCATTCCCGGAATATCTCTCCTCATATCTCTAAAACCACTGCGGAGGGAACCATCGCATTCTATGTGGGAAAACACCCAAGATAGGCTACTCACATGCCAAAATATGAGTCCAAAAGAAGGAGATACAAGAGGTAGAAGATTCATAGTGTGGTACCCAGTGCTTGTGGGGCCCACACAATGTGTGACCCCACCTCATAACCTGGTAGTGTACCCATCTATACTCAGGTACTAAACTATGAACAAGTACCCCTAGGCATGCTAGTGTACTTCCAGAGTACATGGCACATCTGGCCAAAAAGGATGATGAGAGCATGACACTCGTCGTTGGTCTGAAGGGAAAAATATAACTTTAATGACTCCCCCCCCCCCCTCTGATGACCACAGATAACCAAACAGATCACGTCGTTGTGATACCTGTGGAAAATTTCACAAGATAGAATATTCACTCGCCTGAAACAGACATCCGGTGAAGAAACTGCATCTCCCAACATTGTACCCAAATGGTGCTTCAAGGGGTTGGTGCCACGATCCCAGAACACATCAATGGATCGCACCATTGTGATCCTCTTATAAAAACACATGGGATCGTCTATTCATTCATCCCAAATAGACACCTGGTGAAAAAGTCACATTTCATCGCAAACACCCCAAACCGGGCCTCATGGGGACCATACCTCGATTTTAGTTGAAGTGCTTGAAATAATTATTGAAACAACTACCTCAAATTTAGGTTCATGATGCCACAGATAGCGAATCAATCGTACATTGTCTTCAGAAGTTATGGTAGGTCAAGTTGTAATAAAAATATATTATTATAATTATTTGAGCATTTATGGGACCTGAGCCTCAAGACCAAAATATAAAATTCACAAAATGGCCTCAAAAGGTCTATCCTGATGATAGAAATTTCTGGACACAGATGGTACATAAAAAAACACACGATTTAGAAGATATTGAGGTTTTAAGCTACTCTAACCCATTATAGTTAGTCTGGCCCATCCTGGCCAGTCCTGCCGCATTGGCCCGACCCATCCACGCCAGAACACTCTATCAGCCCATGTCGTCGGCCCAATCTTCTGGCCCACGTAGCCATGCTCTGGCTTCCTCCAACAGCACTGCCGCTATCCACACCCCGCGCACCCCATGCCACCTCTGCTCGTCGACCCTCGGCCACGTCTGCGCTCTGCACCTCCATCCCCCAACATCCAGTCGACCACCTCGCTGGCTCCCACAGCCACAGCTACCCTCCACAACTAGACCAATGTCAGACTGCCATGCACCGTTGGTCTTTCCATAGACCACTGGGAACACTCTGGTTGCCCAAAATTTTTTTGTAGACCAAATCTGGGCTCCTTGGGATGAGATCTTCACAAACTCATGCTCTGATCAAATATTTGTCAACATTTTGACATGAAGAAAAGTAGGCATCACTTTTACTCTCCGTTATGCCTCCTATGGTGCCCAAAACTCAAAATCAATGTATATCCAGAATACTTGGATAATGACCTTCACATATCTATGTTTTACTCAATGATAGGATGTCATTTTGACGTGTTGAAAATTTTATCGATGAAGAATGCAAGGAATATATGAGGAACGTGAAGAACGAGTGATCTATAATTGAAACTATCGATGTTAGTGTTAGTATAGAAAACAAAAAATGTTTTCAAAGCAAAAAAATGACTAGAAATCAATTTTAACAACCAAAACTTTAATCAGGGGATGCATAATTGAAAGAAGAACCCTACTTGGATTTTTGATCCATCGTTGCATTCAATGCGCTCTGATATACTTAGATATAAAGTTTCATTGCGATTCTCCAAGGTATGACATTGATGTTCCATCATAAGGTGAGGAGGAGAGCTTACACCACATGTGGGAGAAATGATCCAATCTTAACTCATTTCTACAAACTTCTATTTATAGAATTTTACAATTCTCCCGCCAATGGTCACGGGATATGAAAATCTCGTACCCTCTCACTTTATGATGTGCGTATGTAAAACACCCCATTACAAACTCAATGGTGGTCTTGTATTTCCAATCCGAGTACTTGTTCAAGAGTTATTCTAATTAACTTCCATGATAAAATAATTTTATTTAATTATTTTATTTACGGTTACACCCTCTGTGTCGTTTTCTATAGAAGGCCCGCACTAATAAAAGTTTTGTCCCTCCTAGGGTAAACACCACGCTCCAGAATCAATTGCGGCCTTGTATTTATGATCTAATCTGTTATTTAAGGGATATACCATTTCCTCCTCAAGTGTATTATAAAATATATTTAATATTTTTATATAATTTATTCTGATCACACTAGGCCTCAGAATCGCATGTTGTCTTAGTAGCCAGATCTAGAAATATATGTAGAAATATTCCAAAGTCTTACCAGACAAAAACTAGTTCTCTACATCATGTTTTGTGAATGCAGTTTAAATTTGGATATAATATGATAGGTTATGTCTTGAGTTTTACATTTTTTTCTCAGGAAATGGTTTTGTTTGTTGTTTTGTTTTGAGCAAGAGTCATATGTTCCATTTGGGAGTGGTTGATATGCTTTTATTTAAGAGGTTGGATTATTTGGTTTTGGGAATCCTTAGTATTTTAATGATCAACTGGAAATTTTATGGATTTATAGGGGTAGGAAGCATAATGGTGGGTGAATTATCACACCCATTTTTTTAATTTTCATCCTTTGTTTCAAACTACCTTTTGTTTCAATGTTTTTCTCTCATGTTTCGAGTGTTTCAGATTTAAATTCGGTGTTTAAATTTTTCTTGATTTAAAAATTTGAGTCACGGAAGTTTTGGGTGGTATTTGGACATGTTCATTGTTAGTTTAAAGGTATGGGATGAAAATGAATTGTTAGAGAGTTTGTGAAATCCTTAGTGTCACTTCTCTATGGGGTGTTTTTTATGGATGGTTTATCCCCTTCATTTAAAAGAGTTTTGGGGTGAAAACGTTGATGTTTGGGGACTTTTCTCCAGGTCACATGGTTAAGGTGTGTGGTTAGTTTAACCATGTATCTTAAGTGTTCAAGGTTCTCATAGTTTTTTCGTAAAATTTAACTAACCATGTAGCCTAGGTGTGTAGCCCATGAAGCACTAGATAGTTGGAAATTGCATGGTTTGTGCACAGTTTGTAAAACCGTGCAAGATAACCATGAAACCCACTCAGGAAAGAGAATTTTGGGATTTTCTACTTATTTTTATGTTGGGTTTCTTCTATTAGACATCCCACTCAAAATCCCCTGACCTAGACACCTCCCATGGAGAATTTTATCTCCTCCAAGTTCCTCTAATGTTATTTTTATGTGGTTTCTTGGTGATTATTCGCCTATATTGAAATATTGGGAGTCCTTTCTCTTTATCCTTTGATTTTATTCCATTTTCCCTTTCTCCTCTAACCCCAGTGGAAATTTTTGTCTGATTTTCATATCTAGAATTGGGAAAATTGGGTATTTTTCCTTATTAGAGTTCCTTGTGCATGTTCTTGCTTCTTAAAACCTTTATGGAGTTGTTTCGGTTGGATTTTTTTAAGCGCATGCAATTTGAGGTAGGTTTCCCTTTCACTTGTTCTTTAAATTTAGGATTCGTTGGTTTATTGCTTTTTTCACCTTCCTTGGATGTTAAATAAGGATGTATAATTTTTAGAATAATCATTTTATGTGAAATGAGGTGATTTTCTTAATTTTTTTGAATATATGGTGTGGCTTTGTTAAGTTTTTCACACCAAGTGTTTAATAAATTTCTTGGTTGGATTTCAAAGTGGTTTTTTATTTTTAAAAGCATGGTTTGGTTTTGTAAAATTATTTTTGACATCTAAAATGGTGATTTGTGTTTATAAAATGGATTTATAAATTGTTTTGGACTTGAATGTGGCGTGCATTTGGTTCTTTGAAAATGGTTTGGAATGTGATAGAAATGTGTTGGTTTCTTTTTTAGAAAAGTGTTATTTCTCAAAGATTATTTGAGGCTTGGTTGGAACTTTTGTGAAAATTTTTGTGGTAAAAACTCTCCTTCAATGATTCTCTTTCCTTGGTTATGATTGAATTTTTTAGGAGGCCCATGCTAAGAGGCTCCCTTATGCTCGAATAGTTGAAAGGCAGTAGGTTGTTTCTTGGGGTGACTCGGGGGTGACATGTTGTGTGAGCTTCTTATGTGATATATATATATATATATATATATATATATATGATTGTGATTATATTCTTAGTTGGCATTGATTAGATTGCCCCCTTTTTATTTATGACATGGGAACCTGGCATAATGAGAGAATTTTTGGTGAACAATTACTGCACTAGTTTAGATTATGCACTGACTAGTGGCCCTTAGTATGGACTATCTACTTTGGGATTGTGTCCCTCAGTCAAGATAGGTAGCGTACGATCGAGTGTTTGGATATTATGATGTCATCGAGTAAGGAATTCCTTCGGGTTGAGTTACATGTATAGTATGTTCTAAATTATTCATGGTCTCCTAGGTTCTCCCATGTTCTTTGGCACTTAGTTATCTATGGCAGATGATTGAGATTCTAGTTGGTTGGTTACTCTTGTGATCTTACTTCCATTTACCTTATTATTTGATCATTTTTGTTTCTCTATTGTGTGGTGTACTCCTTTTAAAAAGTGATGAGTTCGTTTTCAAAGGTTTATGGAAAATGTTTTGAAAATTATTTTACATTCTTTTTTTACCTATTTAAGTGAAAAAAATTATTCTCCTTATCTAAAGTTCTAATGGTTCTTCCTTGGATAAGATTAGATTTTAAATTAAAATTGAAATGAACCATACTTGGTTTTAAAGTGGAAAAAGTTGTGTGAAGAAACCTAGTTTTATGTATTGTATTTCAAACCTGAAGTTGATGTTTATTTTATTTAAAGGAAGTGTATTGGGAATAGATATGTTTGGGCATGACTATTGAGTTTTAATACTCAAGAAAATAGTTATTTCTTATTTTTAGTTTCTATTGCAGGTTCTATATTGATTTTTATCACCTTGGGTGATGGTTGGTTATGGATTGGAGAGTGACCCTCACGGTCACATGGAGAAGTTGCGGTTGTCAGGTTTAGTTTGGGTTTTTCTGTATAGTTTTTTTGTCTAGTATTTTTATTTTAAGTTTGTGTGTGAATGATTTTTAGTTTAGTATCATTTTTATATTGGGCTTCTTTATTTATTTTTTTTGTTTGGTTTATTTACATTGGGCAGAATTGTTCCCTTGTCTACTTCATTGATGCCCTAACACTAGTTTCTAGCCTTTGGGGATCATAAATGCCCTTCAGGCCTTATCTCAGGCTAGGTTTAGTGTCAATTTGGATGGAATAATATCCTTTTTCATGACAATATATTATTTACTTATGACCTTTTATTACCCATTTATCAGAAATTCCTTATTAAAATCATGTTTTAGGTAATAACAATTTTTTCTTGTATATTTTGATTTTTTATTTTTGGTCCTTTTACTTTGATAATGGTTAAATAATCTCCAAAATTTTAACCATTATATAAATACCATATATATTCAATATATATGTATTTATATTAATCCATGAAAGTTATATATATGAAATGAAATACACTGCTCATAGAGACGGTAGGCTATACTTATGCATAAACGTTGTTTCCATTTTCTCGAAGAATGAAATGAAAGTAAGGTGAATAATATAATAACTTTATAGAATCATTTTTATGTAATATATATCACATATATTCATTAGATTTACCCTTTTTATCTTCTATGTAAATTTTAAATGAAAAATTAATCACATCACTTCGTGAGGTGGTAGTTCGTCGTACACATGAGAAACGTTATTGTATTCCCACAGAATGGAAAGTAATAAGGTATATGTGATATTATAATTCCAAAAGTTTAATTATTTTACATATATATATATATATTCAATATATCTTTATTACCATCCAAGTAAAATGGAAATGGTAAAAACACATCACATTGGTTCGTGAAGTGGTAGTTCAACGTGAACATGATCGATGGTTTCATTTCTCATTTGATGGAAGAGGAGATGGATATAGGTTATAAAATAAACATAATAAAATATTAGTATTTTTTATAGACTATTTTTATTATATTTTAATTTATATAACATTAATGAAGGTGGTAAGATAATAATTTAAAAAAAAGAGTTTAGTAAAGACAATTACCTTTTCTTAGAAAAACTTCCTCCAGATGTCTTATTAAAAACCCTAGGGTTGCTATTTTGGGAATAACATAAGATCTAAAATATGGATAAGGAATTTGGGGAGGGATTTTGGCATTTTTTATCTAAATTTCATGATAGGTTTGAATAATTGATAGTAGGAGGTGACCTTTTATAATTGAGGAGTGACATTTTTGTAAATACAAAAAACTATTCAAAATTGGAAATCCACTCTCAACCCAAATGCCATGAAAATTGATAAATAATTTATTTTATGGATGATATTTTCAATAAACACCTCCACCACATAAAAACACATTTTTTTAAAAAAAAATTACCATAAATTCTAAGTTTCCTTACTTTTACCATTTTAGTTTTCACTACTGTAATAAACCTTTTTATCTAGATAATTTATCATTTAAGAATATAAATAAAAGGGTAATTATTAGATAATTTGTACCCACTAGTTATAAATATTAAATCCAATTTATAAAATAAAAATCCTATGTGTGTGGAAAATTAATTTTAATACAAACGCATGGAACGTGCAAACCCCCATTTTACCCTTTACTATAATAGCAAATTTTCTGCTATTAAGGAGCCAGTATAATTATTATAAAAGGAACATTTTTTCATGAATGGAATATTTTTTAAATTTTTAAATATATACAAATATGTTGGTAGAGTATAATATTTTTAAGAATTTTAAATCATTTAATAAAATATTATTTATTATAAAATAACATAAATGTCAGTTTTTGACATTGTTCATTTAATTCTACTTAAAAAATCAAGATAAATATGGAATTTGAAAATATAATTTTCAAAACAATATATCATGTTATATTTATTTAAAAAAAATCATGTAATGCAATAATTAATTCAATTTATATTACTTTAAACATTTTTAGTAATATTTATTTTTTTCTATTAATTAAATAATTACTACGTTGGCATTGCTAAAGCATTTAAAGTAATTATATAATTAATAAAAAAAATAAGCTATCATAATGAAATAAATTTAATTATTATCAAAATTACCATCAATATTCATTCACAACTTTCTTTTTTCTATATGTGAACATATAATTAAAATTTAAAAGAAAGTGGGGACATTTTTTTCTTTTTATCTACTTACATTGGTCACTTTTAAGGAAAATTTTCCCAAAGGAACATAAAAACTAATACTAGTGTAATATGTATTGAACTAAATCCATAAAATGGTAATTTTACAAGTTTTTAGTTCATTTTAACCTTTATATTTTTAGTTTAACCCCCCTGGTAAACCCATTTTAACCTTAACCATGATGATTAATTTCTACTATTTTTACTATTCATTTTGACAAAAAATTAATTTAACCTTATTATATAATATTAATTATTCTTATTAAAAATATGGAATCCACTTTTTCAAATTCCATTCAGTTAAGTGTAAAATTTAATTTAAAATTAATCCCACAAACGTGATGGAAAAACAATTTTCCAAAGAAATAATTTTCATAAGTATAGAAAGTTTTATTATCAATATTCAATATGAAATTAATTAAAATGATCTAAAATTGATTAATAAATATGTAATTGATCTGATTATACTTTTAAAATATTTTTAAACAATATTGAACTTTTTTAATTCTATAAATGAAAAGGAAAGTTTTTAATAAAAATATGTATTGTTTACAATTCATTGAAAAATTATTCTATTCAAAAAATTAAAAAAAATCACCCTAAGAAATATTTTTTATTTTTATTCCAAAAATGAAGTTATTTTTGTAAAATAAATTTTCTAAAAGTGTTAAAAATTTATTATCTGTTCACAAAAAATAATAAAATTAATTTTTTTGCGAAAAATATATTTTTGAAGCATATTAATACATTACTAGCAATTTTGTACTTATTTATAAATATATATTTTATCTAAAAAATTTATGCTTAATTTTAAAAATGTGGTCATTCTTATTCATACTACCAAATTTAATGGCTAGGTTATAACGGTCAAGTTTAAATAATAATATTAATAGTATATCATGATTCATTAAAACTTGGTGTTATGTGTAATGAAAGTCATTGAATAAATTACATTTAGTTAAAAAAATAATGCGGTGTTATAGATTTTATACCCTTCATGTTATACACTTTTTAATCACACCCATTTTCAAAGGAAATAATTGGAAACCATATTCTCAATCATTTAATGGTCCTCATTATGTGAACCTAAATTGCATGACATGGTGGTTCAAGAACCATGACCTTAAACTATGTCCCCATTTTATAGGATGGTCTATACTAGTATTATAATCTCATTTACTTTGTATTTTCAACTTTTAATTACTATATAGGTTGTCCCATATTTTGGTCAAAGCTATCTAACGTTAAATATCATTTCCAAGGTCTAAGGATCATGGTATGAAACTATATTCCCCAATCTATATTGTTTTCTACACTAGGGTCATTGGGTTCCCATTCATGTTGGGTTTTCCTCTCCCATGATACTATGTAAACTACCTCACCTTTTGGTCAAAAAATTTTTACATTAAACATAAACTACTTTTGTTCATCTTGCAAGACCTTAAACTACTTGATAAAAGAGACATAGAACTTATTAGGTATAAAACTCATAATTGGAAACCTAAAAAAAAGTTGATATCTATCCCAATAATCTTCCCTCATTAGGGACTCAAGAAAAAGTTAGGTCAACAAAAAGGAGAAACAGATCTTGTGGGGTCCACCATATGATCCCATCAAAAGTCAAGTCATACTCGCTATATCCCTGAACTCTCCAAAAAAACTATAGAATCTTTCTATACCTCTCATATATTAGTTCATATAGTCTATGTGAAATTCATGAAGGTGTAGATTCAGGGTACTTGAGCCCTATTGAACATTGTAATCCCATTCCAAAATTTCTCTTTTTGGTTGTCATTATGTTGAGTCATTCAAACCCTCAAATCTAAATGAACCAACTCAGTGTGTGGTGATGGTACATGTGCCTCCATATTTAGCCTTCCCATATCTATCTAATAGCACACATCTAAGTGGAAAACACATCTTATATCTAAGTGAACTAACCTTAACTTACAATAATTGTTCATATTCTACCATATTCTTCTTTCCTATATTCATCTAAGTGTACACGCTTAGAAGGAAACCAAATTATGATCCTTTATCTCACATGACTCACCCTATTATATGGTGATAGTATAGATTACACTATATCCAGACAACCTATACTCATCTAAAGGAAAAAAAATTATGATGGATTACTTCATATTTTAGTTTTGACTCAAGTAGTTAAAGATCGTGATTTACTTGATTCATTTTCATTCAATGTTCATATGGGTTCGGTTATCTTGGTGTTACTATTTATAAGTTTTATTTATTATTATGAATTTATAAGTTGAGGTAACATAGTAAGTTTGATTTGAGATCATCCTCTTGATGAGAATACTCTCATTGGAGAGTCTTATCCATAATTCTATATTATGTTTATATAATTAATCAAAGTGATTTATGTTACCTTAGAATCAAATTCATTTGATTTTTAATTAATCCAATTCTAAGGGGTCATTTTTTTCACAAAAAATGTGTTCCATGCACTTTTCCATGGAATATATGATATATATATTGCTCAAATTGTATAAGTCAAGTTAAGATATAAAATATCTATTTACATAAAGAAGACACCAATGGTATATCCATATACAGCATGACTTCTCACACACTTAGGGATAGATATTCCTTAAAAATATTTCCTAGTATGGTGACATGGTAATTAGAACCTCCCACTGGGAGTAGGCCATGTGTTTCATTCATTGATTATGAATATGGTTTTTAAAACCATAAAACACATTTTTCGGGTTTTACAAGATCTTTTTTGACACAAAAAATTCTTTCTCTAGGGGCACGTCATATCTATGGACATAGTTCATTTTACAAGCTTTGACTTTACCACTTATGGATCCATATCAAGCTTACATATCAAAAGTTGTGTTCATTTTAAGATAACATCAATTTTGAAATAAATAATAGAAAAATATATTAATAATGTAATTTTTTGGTTCATGTAAGATCCAAATATTTTATGAATATATTATTCATGGCTATGTACAATATTTTTTTCTACATAAATGTTTTTTGGACCATTGGAATTTGCAACAGTGAGGGTCCTTCATAGGCTCTAAAGAGTTGCAGAATCCACATAGACCCCCTACATGGATTTCTATTACCTATGTGCTCATCTATTTTAGGAATATTATTGTCTATACTTATCTATCAATACCAATAATGGTATTAGAAAAAACTTTTTGAGGATACGGGAGTAACTTTTCCCCATTTGGGAGAGATCTTTTACCATTAAAAAATCATTGGAGAAGAAGTTAGTACGTAATTCTCAAGACAAATCCTAATGAAGGGAACAAAAAGAGAGGAAATAAAACACTCTATAAAGTTTTTACCATGAACCTCCTCCATGAGGGTTTTCTCACAAACCTCTATTATGATGGTTCATTCGTAAACCTTCTCTATGAATAGACCATTTGTGAGGTTTCATCTATGAACTTCCTTTGTGATGTATCATCTTTAAGGAATCATTTTTGAACCTCTTTCAAAAAGAAACATCCAAAATATTTCATATGAAAACACCATTTATGGGGTACCACCTATTAGTCATCATCTATAGATTTTTTTTATGATCACCCATCTACGATTTGTTATTTGCAGAAATCCTTTGTGAGTCACCCTCTATGAAGTTATTTCCAAGAACTTCCTTCATGAATAACCAGTAACTCGTGTTCTACATTAGCTATACTCCCCTTTAAAATAGCATATTACTTCTACATGGAATGTGGTCCCATAGGTTATTCCTATATTTTTTCTAAATCATATGGGGTTGTGAAACATTTAGTCCATTCAGGGGCACTTTGAAAAGAAACCTAGCTATGGGTAACTGATCTTTCTTACAATCCTTTCTTTCAACCAGGTCATCTATCTAGGTTGGGAACATCCACAAGAACTTCTTGAACTCCTTTTTCCTAGTTTAAAGTTCTAAAAATCCCACTTCAATGAGGATTCCTCTATGACCTCCTAAGATACATGATTATTCCATGCACATCAGCATTCACCCCTTAAATCATGTATTCCCTTGATAAAAGGACTCTCTTGGTATTTCCTCCGAGATTAATAGGACCCTCAAGGTAACAATGAACATGTATTCCCTTAATAATAATGATATTTATCATGATGATACTGTTGAAACTCCTCCTAGATTAGGATTCCCAAATTGGATTACTCATATTCAATACCCTATCAACCTCATCAGTCATTATTCTCCTTTCTTTCACTCAATTATCCAAAGACATGTCATGGTCCTACTACTAGGAATAAGTCATGAAGCCTCACTTTACCTGATTCACCTTCTAGTCCATGCATCTCTAGGTGGTATATACATAATCTCCATAGGTATATTTCATGCTCCCCAAAAGAACATGGTCCTCTTACTAGGTGTATGCCCCGACCCTTTCTTCATCAGACCATATTCCCCATGATTCCACTCATTATTCCTCATTTAGTTAGTACTAAAAGGGAAGTGTTTTTTCTTCAATCCCATGTTTAAGCCTCAACTCATCCTCATAGGGATATATCCCCCATGAAACCTTCCTGGAAGGGTCAATATTCCCTATGAACTAGCTTATCCATAAAGGTATATATTCACTATGGTCCAATCATTACCATTCTAATTTCATTACCAAAAAACTATAAATATACGTACATATATGGGAAGATAAATTTTTAATCCCCAACAAATCTCTTATCATTTCCCTTTTCACGACACAAGAATACTAGTCACATTATGTAAAACTACACAACAACTTCCTGCTCACATGATGTAAAACTACATAAAAAAAATCCAAGTCACACAACATAAAACTTCCTGAAAATATTCTAGTCATATGATATAAAACTACAAAAAAAACTTATTCACATGACAAAAAAAATTCATGAAAATTTTCTTACCACTTGATGTTAAACTTCATTTTATGGTCGCACCACATGACCATAAACTATACAACATAAATTTTGTGTCCTTCGATTCCTATTAACCAAGATATGTAGGATGACTCTTTGAAGTTCAAGACCAACATCCAAAACCATATTTCTATAAAGGAATATATTCATTAAGAGAAGAACCAAAAAGGTCTGCTTATGTTTAAGTCCCACACCATCCAACACTGGGTATCTTTAACCTAAAAGTCCATGTTATTTGACTTCTAAATTCTTATAAAGAGTCCTAGACACACAAAAATAAAAGTAACTTCACTAGTTTATAGTGGAACAACCTTAAAAGGCACCACAAAGTTCCTTTCCACATGACCTTTAAAGTTATTACATGTTCAGTTAAGTTTCATTGAACTACATGGCATATAATTCCCTTTATAGGGATATGTAGGAAGCCCCTGTCACAAGTCTGATCCCAACTCCATAACATCTACTACCTCCCTATATGAAGACAAATTATAGAGTGCCTAGGGGTGTCCCTTTAATCCATGGTATAATCAATCAATAAAATAAATTTGGATAACATATCATATATATATATATATATAGATGGTCTCATTGATGGATAACCTCTAATACATACAGATGTCGCATCAACTCATGGATTTGATCAATTATTATCATGGTGATAACCAGTCCTGCACTAATATTTGGTAAGGATTTATGAACATTAATTAAATCCTTAAGGGAATCTTGGAGTTAGAAATAATTCCACCCTAAAGTTGTGATGATCACAACCTCACATCCTCTCAACCAATGTGCACATAAATCATCATAGGTAAAAAAATCCTAGTGACTGTCTTCTATTGGAAAGTAGGTCTGTCTCAGCTCAAAAAAAGTATGGGTTATGCGATGCATTGAAAACACTCACTCATTGAGGGGTATATCTCATCTTGTGTGTAATTGAAGAAAAATAAAAATGGATTCCATTAAATCATATATTCAGTAATTAAAGATGCATGAAAATTTAGTTGTTTATGCTAAACTGAAAGAGAAACTCATATCCATAAATTAAGGAAGACCTTTATAAAGTAGTTTGTATATTACGAAGAATATTGAATATCCCTTTGGAGGTGGTGTGATATCCCTAAACACATGTAAAGGTGGTGTGCCTTGGAATGGAGTGACCATAACCAAAACATATATACATCAACTATTGAGTATAGTGTATTTTGGTACACTATTATATCACTTTGTGTATGCTCCTTGGATGTTTTCTAGTGTGAGTAAACCAAATTAAATTATTGTTCCTTATTTTATTTAAATTTTTATGTTGTTATTTCATTTAGTGAAATTTATGGTGAGGGAGAAATGGATTAAATGTGTTCCTTACAATAAGGTAATAAGATTTGATGGGTGAGAAGTTCAAAAGAAAAATTTTAAATTGGGAAGCACCTCGATTCACCCCCCCCCCCCCACCCTCTCAGGGTGACTTGGGACATCCATCATAACCCTATAGTCCCAATAAGTGGTATCACAACTTAAAGGTTCTAATTTTAAGTTCAATATTTAAAAAAATTGATTTGTTTCATACATGGAATCATATATAAAGCCTTCTATGTTTATTATAACTTAATTTAATGGCTATAAAAATGTGATAGCTTGGTTTTTAAGAGATTGTGGTGAAAAAATTATGGATTATATACTTCATGATGCTAATTTGATAAAGAACGGTAAAATATTCCATGATGAAAATACACAGCTAATATTTATTAGAGGTATATCCAATGAGATATTCAATAAAATAGTTCATTGAGATAGTAAATTTGATATATTTAGGGTTTTGAAATAAATATATAGTAAATTAGTAGAGTAAAAGGATATTATGAAGCATTACTCAAGATTATATTCTAAATCTGGTTTTGATTAGTGAACCAATCTATAGAAAATTATCTAATTTCAAAAAGAAAAATGATAAGGAGTAAAAATAAGACCATCAGGGAGAAAAATGAACTCAAGGATGTAGGTGTGAATGAATTTTTTGATAAATATAATACTAATTTTTTTTAAGAAGATACTTATAAATAGTGAAATTTAGATTCCCCCAAAGATATTAACGAATTTTGTAATTTAATGGAATAAGCAGAGAATATGTATAATCATCAATTAGGATGATGTTCGTGCAAAAATCACAAAGAGATCCAATCCATATATAAAAAGGTAGATAAACTATATATTATTTATGAGGTGGAAAATGTGTTCATAGTAAATTTTATTTTAGAGAATTACAGGTTTAAGAAAGAATAAATTTCCTTAAATGAATCTATTACTAGAATGGGTGAAAATATGAAGGGTAAAAGTGGCCTACTTTGAGAACTTTCATGAGAATTGGTAGATCAAATGGCCACAAAGAAGAATATTAAAGAAAACTAAATTCCAATTAGAATACAACTTAAGGATATAATCAAGTCTAGAAAGGAATATTATTTGACAATGGAGGATATAAGTGATGAATTGAAGGAGAAGTTAATGCAGATTAAAGATTTTAAAATGTTTAAATACTTAAATGTAAATCTAGAGATCCCTTTCATAGCAGCATCAAAAATTAGAGTCCATATAGGTGTAAATTTGTAATAAATTAGTAATAAAAATGTTCTTGAAAAATTAGGAAATAACAGTCTTTAAATGAAGGTGGAAATCAAGTGCTATTATTACAGGGTTTCCAGACACACCATGGATTTGTGTGTGGGATCCAAAGTTACAAATAATGGATAAAAATATACTGAAAAATATCAGTCAAGGCATGATTGTATATGGTATTACATTAACAAGATATGTTTTATATATACTAATCATGGACATGTGAATAGGAACTACATTGGGAGAATTTATGGAAATGTGTAGAAGATAACCCCTACTCCCATGTTAAGGGGAATGAAAGTACATAAGAGAGAAGAAACTATTGCACTTAAAAATAAATTCACTTTGCTAATAGAAAGTAATAATGGAAAAAAAATATATAGTGAATCAATCATAAATGGTGGGTTTTTCACAATGGCTATCATAGAAGGAAAATAATCAGATATATAGGAGGAGGAAGGAAGTTGCCTCTATTGAAAAAATTGTGGGTAAACATTTAAAGAAAGAATTACCAAGGAACATTTAACCTGGGAATCCTTAATGGATATCGAATAGGATAATCATAAATCATGACTAATTGGTTTCAAAAATACTACTATAAGGAAATAGGTGAAGATCGGAGGAAGATCCCTCTTATAGTGGAGGAAGAATAATTAAGGATTTAGTGATGTAACATGTCATGAACTAACCCACTGAGGCCCTTCCTATGATGGAATTAAGTTGAATGTTCCACCCCAAGCCTACATCCAAAAGGACAGAAGCTGGTGACAAGAACCAAGTATAAATATCACATAATATGGGTGGCCTTAGCCTATATCAACCTAGAATAGACACATATATATAATGTATAAAATAACTAGTAACACTGAATATATATATATATATATAAACAACTAAACTATACACAAGTCATGAATAATGCTATGTTAGATTTTTTTATATTAATTCATGTATTTTATTGAATTTAAAATCTATTTTCACTATATATATATTCTTATGTGGTTCAAATGCCCCACTTTGATTTTTATATATGTTTTTTAGTATTTTTCAAAGGAATTCACACATCAGGGATGATTCAAAGTAAAAAAAATTGAAAATACATGGTGTGTAAGTAATGATAACATGTTGTGTACATTTTCAAGAGGAATGGTTCAGCCAACTAGATTAAATGCTCAAGTTTTAAACCAGAACAAAATTATCATGGAACTCATCATGTATGACTATTATAGAACCATTTGGTGGATGAAAATGAAGATACACACCATATACATTGTCTCAATACACCATGTAATTTCACATACCAACCTTTGATTCATATAATTAAAAGGGTAGGACAGTTGACCACCTATCGGTAGAGAAAATAAATAAAAATATAGTTAACTTAGGTAGACACCATGTACTTTTTAGTACATTTCATGTAATCTTTATTTCTATAAATTCAGAGGCAACCCTTTGAGTAAGGGGTTGGCCATTCAAAAGGGGGAGGGTTTCCCCTTCTATCGATTGGATTCTCCCCTAAAGGTTTTTCATTTTTTTCCTTTTTTTATTCCCCTATTTTCTACCTTCATTGAATCTCTCTCATATCGATAGGCAAGTTTGAGTTTCTTCTTGACCATTTCACTACTCTCATTATAATAAGATGGTGAGAGTTCTATTTTGGGGTTTTAATAATATTGTGGGTACATTATAATTAAAATTATAGTGCGTTTTCTTTAATTTTTATTTTTTTTTATAATTCCTTAAATGATTTAATTCAAAATTCATCAGTGTTGTCATGTCAGACCAAGAATGGACTAGTGAAGATAACTAAAGGAGTTATAATAAGAAAAACCATGACCATTGGGTGAGCCTTTTTTCACTATTTTAGGGATATTGTTATAAACATTTTTTTAATAAATCAATCTCCAAACCAAGGTATTGACTTCTAAAATACACACTAATTTGTTATTTGACCAAGAAAATATAAAATAATTGAATCACTATGATAAAATATTTCATAAATAATTTTAAAAACTGAGGAAAGACTTTTTTAATTAACCCCAATTGAATTAAAACAATGGAAAAAAATTCTAGTTTTTATTCATCTTCTTCTCTAATTTTTTTTCAAAATAGTTTCATTTTTCACATTCCCTCACCACTATTCATTATTTATGAATAATCAGATGATTATCACTAAATTTTTTCTTCACTTCCTTTCACTCATTCCTTATAGGATTAACCCCTAATTTTACTAAATACCTAGTTAGTTAGTTTAGGGATTTAAATTTTCATGCCTTACGATGGGCATGTCAAGTTTTGGCACCATTTATAGGGAACCAATGGGAATTAGAAATGTAATTATTTTATACAAGGTTGGTTAATTCAGATTTTTCTTTTTAATTTCTTCACTCTTTCTTGGGTACCTAAATCTCACATCTAAATGGATGTGTATTAAACTGGAGGTTTGTATGCTTCTCCTGGAGAGAATATTTATTAGTATGATCCATCATTTTCATACTTTGATCCAAAATCATACTATCCATGCATAGATGATTGGTTCCATTATGAGAAATACTCATTTACATTATACACCCCCACCCACTTACTTTATATAATAATCCTCAGATAACACTAAAAAAATCATTATCAATGATGGAATTCTTTACCACTCACTAGAGAAATAAAATATAGGTGATTTTGGGGAGGAAGCACAAACTCCCTCCCTCCCTACCTATAAATTTCTATTTATTTCTCTTTATTTTCTATTTTTGAATAAAAACATGCAATTTACTTATTTATTATATGCTATGTATCCACCTTCTCTTCTTTTCCTACTCTCTTATTCAAAACACTATTGATGCATGAATAAAATATGAATACACATCATGTCTCCATAATAAAATGCATGTACTTGTATGATTAATGTGTATAATAATAGTACATTTAATATAATAAAATATATATAAAGTAAAATAACAATAATGAAGCCTTTTCTGGTGGAATGGTTTTTCTAGGTTAAATGAGCCTTTACTGGTTCAAATCCCTCTGCACCCTCCTTTGGTCCAAGTTTCATTCATTTGTCACCATGTTTTAATAAATTACATGTGTGGTACTTTTATAAATACTTATAATAAATTTCAAAAATAAAAAAAAACCCATGATGAAGTTGAATTGGTTGGTAGGTTCATAACCTAGGGTGAAAAAGACCCAGGTTCGAGTCCTTCTTACTGATTTGATTCCATCCTTTTTCAATGAAATAAATCCATGTGTCATGTATTTACATATATGACATGTGTTTTATATATAGTATTTCCATTAATATTTTGATAACTCATTTAAAAATATGAATACACATGAGTGTGGTGATGGGGTTATGGGAAGTGTCGTAACTCGGGGTCCAAAAGACCTTGGTTCAAATCTGGACAATCACCTCGACATCATCCTATTTTCAAAAATAAAACCACATGTCGTGCATTATTTATTTTATTATTTTTGTGTATAAATATTTAATAAAATTTCAAAAATATAATGAAATCACCAATACTAAAAAATATCCTCCATTTGTTGAAGGCGTGCACCTGGGTTGAACAAGTCACTAGATCGAACCTTTCCCTGAGCACTGGAACAAAGCTTGTAATTCTTCTTCTCAGTTTTTAGAATAACACGGTGTTTATTTTCCAATGAATTATGCTTATAGGTTTAATTTTATATAATTTTATATATTTATAATTATACATAATAAAAAAATTATAATAATTATAATAATAACTATATAATGTAAATACATAAATAACTTAAAAACATACACAGTGTGTCGACAGATGTACATGTCATGTGACCTGGTATTAAAAACTAAGAACCCTAACTTGATAAGTACACGTGACCCCGCTCCTTATTGTTTTTTTTAGACTCCACCTATATCTCCGTATCAAAATTAGTCAATCTATGGAGTTTTTTTACACCAAGTCATTCTCATTTTATTCCTACATAGAGGTATGTACTTTTTCTACCTTTATTTCAGTGTTTTTCATGATTTTAGAAAATTTTAGGAATCGATTTGATGTTTGGTTTCAAACCCACAATACATGGGAATGCACAAAGAACACGTTTCATGTCACTCTTATACACAATCAATCATTTTTACTATGAATAATTTCAAAACACATAGTATGTGTGTTCGGCACACACAATATACAAGTGCCTCTTCCCTGTCTATGAGAATTCATGTCATGGATTAAAAATGGACTGGATGACCATTTACAAACACATGGAATGTACGTTTAGTGCATGTTTTATACTACTTTATGGTCGAAACATAGATAGAACCCAATTTTCTACCCATCCACACTACACTCCATGTACTATGGAATACTAACCGTGCACTTTGTAATTTATGATTTTCTTCATTTTTATCTTTATCTTTTCAATTATTTTATTATTTTCCATTTTAGTTCATGGATGGAAAGGATCATACTCATGGGAAAAGACCCATGGTATTTCCAAATGAGGAGAATCCCACTCCAGGTAGAGTTTATGAGCAGACTCTAAAATAGAATTTTTTGAAAGACTTTATGATTTTACAATAGATATCTTTGGGGATTCTTCCTCCACTTCTACCACCTGATACATCTTCTATAGAATCATCTAGTCCTAAAGCTGCTGAAACACCTCTTCTACCAACTTCCACATTGTTTAATCCATTCACATCAGCAGCTATAGAGTAATTATGATCAGCTCCCATGGTCTGAAGATATTATCCCCACCCATTTCTAATCTTTAATGAGCATCACCCAGCTAATGATTTGATATGACAACTTTTAAAGTACATGATCTTGATCAATAGATGATTCCACAATATAAGTATCCCATAACAGTTAGGACTCATGGATGGGATTGAGGAGATTTTGGGGAACACTCACCATATTATGATTTTCCAGGTCAGCACTTATATATAGATTTATTTTTGAAGTTTTCTATATCATTTTATTTCAATGGGATAATATACCAAGAGAAACAAAGAAATATTGAAACCTCGGTCTAATTTAAATTGGCAGGGAGATTATTTTTTCTTATGATAGAGGAGTTTGGTCGAGGGTGCAATTTTTACCCCCATCCATCCAACCCACCCTTAATATCACCTCACCCACCCTAATCGGACATGCTCACTATGTCGAAGGATCTTGTTGGACTCGGTTTTTGGTACTCTCCTACCTTGTAGAAGAGAACTTTGATCATCTCACCTCCCATACACTTCATCTGTTACTAATTTGGTTCCATCCTTTTTCAACACCATTAGAATGGGGGAGTTGTGTTAGGACATAATATAGATATCTTTACTTGTATCTTCCAGTATGACTACCCTGACCTTCCATACTTTACCACTTCATATTTCCATGATATGTTTATTATCCATCGGGGTAACCTAAATGTCGAGTTCTATACCCCCGGTTGGCACACCACTTAGTGGTTTTTGAGCCCTCTCTTTCTCATGATCACTTAGGTTCTCCCTAGTGGATAAACTATCTCATGATTATTTACAGGGGAATAGTCCAAAATAGGGGGTTCACCTATGTTCTCATTAAGGAGTTCCTAGAACCAACTGTGGTGAGAGAGGACTACCTTCCCCTATGGGTTTTTATGATCTTGTACCACCACCACCTCCATCGGTGGACCCTTCCTTTATATACATTCGTCCTTCTATTAATCCTTTGTCTTCCACCATTCCACCTACTAACCTATCCATATCCCCACCTCCACTCATACCCTCGAATGATCCCCAAGTTCTTTGCTACCTCGACACTATAGATCATCACCATGATTGGATAGAAGGGTTATTAAGAATTATACTATAGAACTTGGGCCTTGTGCTTCCACCTGCCCATGTTTCTCATCCCAACCCTCAACCTTCATCTCCATAAAACACATCTTCAGCCCTCACCACCAAATTTTTGGTTCTTCCCTTTGGTGATATGGGAACCACTACCACTCTTGAAGATAGTGATATTTCAACTGAGATAGCACAGTAGACCATAATCCATGTAGAATCAATGCCCACTATGAACGCCCCTTCCCTACTAGATCCCAGGGTTTCCAACATTTCCTCTCCTAATTCCATTGAGTGATTACTTCTACCCAACAATTTCTCATATATATATATGTGTGTGTGTGTGTGTGTGTGTCTTTGTTGGTTCATAGATGTAATTATTTGTACGTACGTAGAATACTTTTTCCATTTCATCGACATTTATAGGTACTTCGGAGTGTTCTAGGTGTTCTGTATTTGACTTCTTCACTATTTGGAGCTCACTACTAGGGAATTATTATTTTTTCTTTTATTTTCTTTACCTTTCATCAGGTTACTTCTTTCCCAGCTCCTCTGGTCTGGTATGGTTTCATGTAATTTTTCATTCTCTTCTCTTAATTGGTGTTACAATTAGATAAACAAGTGAAATATTAAGTGTGGGGGGGAGTATCTCAACTACACTTGTCATTTTCATTTGGACTAAATAATGATGCACGATTAATTAGATGATATATTTTAAAATGTAGGAAATTTTTTATTAATTAAAATTATAAAAAAAATCTATGTGAATTTTGAAATATTTAATCATATTTTTAATTTCTAAAGTATTTTAAAATTATTTCATATATAATTTTAATTTTTGATATAAATTATTATCCATTTATATTTATTAGACTGGTAATTTTTATTCATTTCATGACCTGATGTGCCCAATTTTTATTATCATTATCAAGAGCTATTCTGAGCCTTTTGACATATTCTTTATTACCCTATTTATAGACTGATTCTTGGGATATGCATAAATACTATAACTTGCAAGTTTTTCTTATCAAAATATGAAGTTTTTGAATAAAACTAAAATGAATGAGGTATTCTATTGATATTTTGATCCCATTTTTACTTTGATAATATCTTGTGAAACCCATAGAAACCATGAATTAACTTGATAAGAAGTCCCATTACATTATTAATGTAATATCCTAAGATTTTTTAAATAATACTATGTTCGATAGATTACAAAATACACAACACTGAGCATAAAAAACCTTGAAATATTATTATTTAAATGAAACCAATAAAACCTAGATGTTAAATTGGTATGTATGAATAGTTTTAAATACCTTTAAAAATATACATAATATTCTAATCGGTGCAAATGTATTGATTAATTCTTAAGAAATAACCACTCAATTTTTAGTAAATTTATTTTATTCTTCAAAGATATGTTTTCTTCAAAAATGGTTTTTATTGAGTGAATAAGATAATTAATTTATGGAACTTTTAAAAAAATTTATTTGATAAAAATAAATATAATATTTAAAATCATTATATCAAATTTATCCTACGGTGAATTTTTGAATTTTTTTTGAAAGGTTTGATTATTCAATGAATAGTGAAAATAATGTTTTTTATTGAAAATTGTATTTTCTTTTAAGGTATTTACAGAGTAAAATTATATTTTGTGTTTCTTCCTATCACTTTCTATTTATTTCTCTTTATTTTCTATTTTTGAATAAAAACATGGAATTTACTTATTTATTATAGGCTATGTATCATCCATCTCTTCTTTTCCCACTCCCTTCTTCAAAACACTATTGATGCATGAATAAAATATGAATACACATCATGTAACCATAATAAAATGTATTTACTTGTATGATTAATGTGTATAATAATAGTATATTTAATATAATAAAATATATATAAAGTAAAATAATAATAATGAATCCTTTTCTGGTGGAATGGTTTCTATAGGGTATATGAGCCTTTACTGGTTCAAATCCCTCTGCACCCTCCTTTGGTCCAAGTTTCATTCATTTTTCACCATGTTTCAATAAATGAAATTTGTGGTATTTTTATAAATACTTAAAATAAATTTCAAAAATAAAACAAAACCCATGATGAAGTTCAATTGGTTGGTAGGTTCATAACCTAGGGTGCAAAAGACCCAGGTTCGAGTCCTTCTTACTAATTTGATTCCATCCTTTTTCAATGAAATAAATCCATGTGTCATGTATATACATATATGACATGTGTTTTATATATATTATTTCCATTAATATTTTGAGAACTCATTTAAAAATATGAATACACATGAGTGTGGTGATGGGGTTATGGGAAGTGTCATAACTCGGGGTCCAAAAGACCTTGGCTCAAATCTGGACAATCACCTCGACATCATCCTATTTTGAAAAATACAACCACATGTCGTGCATTATTTATTTTATTATGTTTGTGTATAAATATTTAATAAAAATTCAAAAATATAATGAAATCACCAATACTAAAAAATATCCTCCATTGGTTGAAGGCGTGCACCTGGGTTGAACAAGTCACTAGATCGAACCTTGCCCTGAGCACTGGAACAAAGCTTGTAATTCTTCTTCTCAGTTTTTAGAATAACACGGTGTTTATATTCAAATGAATTATGCTTATAGGTTTAATTTTATATATTTTTATATATTTATAATTATACATAATAAAAAAATTATAATAATTATAATAATAACTATATAATGTAAATACATAAATAACTTAAAAACATACACAGTGTGTGGATAGATGTACATGTCATGTGACCTGGTATTAAAAACTAAGAACCGTAACTTGATAAGTACACGTGACCCCACTCCTTCTTGTTTTGTTTTATAGACTCCACCTATATCTCCCTATAAAAATTGGTCAATCTATGGAGTTTTTTTACCCCAAGTCATTCTCATTTTATTCCTACATAGAGGTATGTACTTTTTCTACCTTCATTTCAGTGTTTTTCATGATTTTAGAAAATTTTAGGAATCGATTTGATGTTTGGTTTCAAACCCACAATACATGGGAATGCACAAAGAACATGTGTCATGTCACTCTTATACACAAACAATCATTTTTACTATGAATAATTTGAAAACACATAGTATGTGTGTTCGGCACACACCATGTACAAGTGCCTCTTCCCTGTCTATGAGAATTCATGTCATGGATTAAAAATGGATTGGATGACCATTTACAAACACATGGAATGTACAATAGTGCATGTTTTATACTACTTTATGGTCAAAACATAGAGAGAACCCAATTTTCTACCCATCCACACTACACTCCATATACTATGGAATACTAACCGTGCACTTTGTAATTTATGATTTTCTTCATTTTTATCTTTATCTTTTCAATTATTTTATTATTTTACATTTTAGTTCATGGATGGAAAGGATCATACTCATGTGAAAAGACCCATAGTATTTCCAAATGAGGAGAATCCCACTCCAGGTAGAGTTTATAAGCAGACTCTATAATAGAATTTTTTGAAAGACTTTATGATTTTACAACAGATATCTTTGGTGATTATTCCTCTACTTCTACCACCTGATCCATCTTCTATAGAATCATCTATTTTTAAAGCTACTGAAACACATCTTCTACCAACTTCCACATTGTTTAATCTGTTCACATCGGCAGCTAGAGAGTAATTATGATCATCTCCCATGCTCTGAAGATATTATCCCCACCCATTTCTAATCTTTGATGAGCATCACCCAGCTAATGATTTGATATGAAAACTTTTAAAGTACATGATCTTGATCAATAGCTAATTCCACAATATAAGTATCCCATACCAGTTAGGACTCATGGAGGGGATTGAGGAGATTTTGGGGAACACTCACCATATTATGATTTTCCAGGTCAGCACTTATATATAGATTTATTTTTGAAGTTTTCTATATCATTTGATTTCAATGGGCTAATATACCAAGAGAAACTAAGAAATATTTAAACCCTGGTCTAATTTCAATTGGCAGGGAGATTATTTTTTCTTATGATAGAGAAGTTTGGTCGAGGGTGAAATTTTTACCCCCATCCATCAAACCCACCCTTATTATCACCTCACCCACCCTAATCGGACATGCTCACTATGTTGAAGGATCTTGTTGGACTCAGTTTCTGGTACTCTCCTACCTTTTAGAAGAGAAATTTGATCATCTCACATCCCATACACTTCATCCATTACTAATTTGGTTCCATCCTTTTTCTACACCATTAGAATGGGGGAGTTGTGTTAGGACATGATATATATATCTTTACTTGTATCTTCCAGCATGACTACCCTGACCTTCCATACTTCACCACCTCATATTTCCATGATATGTTTATTATCCATCGGGGTAACCTAAACGTCGAGTTCTATACCCCCGGTTGGCACACCACTTAGTGGTTTTTGAGCCCTCTCTTTCTCATGATCACTTAGGTTCTCCCCAGTGGATAAACTATCTCATGATTATTTACAGGGAAATAGTCCAAAATAGGGGGTTCACCTATGTTCTCATTAAGGAGTGCCTAGAACCAACTGTGGTGAGAGAGGAATACCTTCCCCTATGGGTTTTTATGATCCTGTACCACCACCACCTCCATCGGTGGACCCTTCCTTTATATACATTCCTCCTTCTATTAATCCTTTTTCTTCCACCATTCCACCTACTAACCTATCCATATCCCCACCTCCACTCATACCCTCGAATGATCCCCAAGTTCTTTCCTACCTCGATACTATAGATCATCACCTTGATTGGATAGAAGGGTTATTAAGAATTATACTATAGAACTTGGGCCTTGTGCTTCCACCTGCCCATGTTTCTCATCCCAACCCTCAACCTTCATCCCCATAAAACACATCTTCTGCCCTCACCACCAAATTTTTTGTTTCTTCTCTTTCATGATATGGGAACCACTACCACTCTTGAAGATAGTGATATTTCCACTAAGATAGCACAGTAGACCATCATCCATATAGAATAAATGCCCACTATGAATGCCCCTTCCCTACTAGATCCCAGGGTTTATAACATTTCCTCTCCTAATTCCATTGAGTGATTACTTCTACCTAACAATTTCTCATATATATGTGTGTGTGTGTGTGTGTGTCTATGTTGCTTCTTAGATGTAATTATTTGTACGTACGTAGAATAATTTTTCCATTTCATCGACATTTATAGGTACTTTGGGGTGTTCTAGGTGTTCTGTATTTGACTTCTTCACTATTTAGAGCTCACTACTAGGGAATTATTATTTTTTCTTTTATTTTCTTTATCTTTCTTCAGGTTACTTATTTCCCAACTCCTCTGGTCTAGTATGGTTTCATGTCATTTTTCATTCTATTCTCTTAATTGGTGTTACACTTAGAGAAACAAGTGAAATATTAAGTGTGGGGGGGAGTATCTCAACTACACTTGTCATTTTCATTTGGACTAAATAATGATGCACGATTAATTAGATGATATATTTTAAAATGTAGGAAATTTTTTATTAATTAAAATTATAAAAAAAATCTATGTGAATTTTGAAATATTTAATCGTATTTTTAATTTCAAAAGTATTTTAAAATTATTTCATATATAATTTTAATTTTTGATATAAATTATTATCCATTTACATTTATTAGACTGGTAACTTTTATTCGTGTCATGACCTGATGTGCCCAATTTTTATTATCATTATCAAGAGCTATTATGATCCTTTTGACATATTCTTTATTACCCTATTTATAGACTGATTCTTGGGATATGCATAAATACTATAACTTGCAAGTTTTTCTTATCAAAACATGAAGTTTTTGAATAACATTAAAATGAATGAGGCATTCTATTGATATTTTGATCCCATTTTTACTTTGAGAATCTCTTGTGAAACCCATAGAAACCATGAATTAACTTGATAAGAAGTCGTATTACATTATTATTGTAATATCCTAAGATTTTTAAAATAATACTATGTTCGATAGATTGAAAAATACACAACACTGAGCATAAAAAACCTTGAAATATTATTATTTAAATGCGACCAATAAAACCTAGATGTTAAATTGGTATGTATGAATAGTGTTAAATACCTTTAAAATATACATAATATTATAATCGGTGCAAATTTATTGATTAATTCTTAAGAAATAAGCACTAAATTTTTATTAAATTTATTTTATTCATCAAAGATATGTTTTCTTCAAAAATGGTTTTTATTAAGTGAATAATATAACTAATTTATGGAACTTTTAAAAAATTTATTTGATAAAAATAAATATAATCTTTAAAATCATTATATCAAAGTTATCCTACAGTGATTTTTGGAATTTTTTTTGAAAGGTTTGATTTTTCAACAAATAGTGAAAATAATGTTTTTTGTTGAAAATTGTATTTTCTTTAAAGGTATTTACAGAGTAAAATTATATTTTGTGTTTCTTCCAATCACTTTCTATTTATTTCTCTTTATTTTCTATTTTTGAATAAAAACAGGGAATTTACTTATTTATTATAGGCTATGTATCCTCCTTCTCTTCTTTTCCTACTCTCTTCTTCAAAACACTATTGATGCATGAATAAAATATGAATACACATCATGTATCCATAATAAAATGTATGTACTTGTATGATTAATGTGTATAATAATAGTACATTTAATATAATAAAATATATATAAAGTAAAATAACAATAATGAAGCCTTTTCTGGTGGAAAGGTTTCTATAGGGTATATGAGCCTTTACTGGTTCAAATCCCTCTGCACCCTCCTTTGGTCCAAGTTTCATTCATTTGTCCCCATGTTTCAATAAATTAAATGTGTGTTATTTTTATAAATACTTAAAATAAATTTCAAAAATAAAACAAAACCCATGATGAAGTTGAATTGGTTGGTAGGTTCATAACCTAGGGTGAAAAAGACCCAGGTTCGAGTCCTTCTTACTGATTTGATTCCATTCTTTTTCATTGAAATAAAGCCATGTGTCGTGTATTTACATATATGACATGTGTTTTATATATATTATTTCCATTAATATTTTGAGAAATCATTTAAAAATATGAATACACATGAGTGTGGTGATGGGGTTATGGGAAGTGTCGTAACTCGGGGTCCAAAAGACCTTGGTTCAAATCTGGACAATCACCTCGACATCATCCTATTTTCAAAAATAAAACCACATGTCGTGCATTATTTATTTTATTATGTTTGTGTATAAATATTTAATAAAATTTCAAAAATATAATGAAATCACCAATACTAAAAAATATCCTCCATTGGTTGAAGGCGTGCACCTGGGTTGAACAAGTCACTAGATCGAACCTTGCCCTGAGCACTGGAACAAAGCTTGTAATTCTTCTTCTCAGTTTTTAGAATAACGCGGTGTTTATTTTCCAATGAATTATGCTTATAGGTTTAATTTTATATATTTTTATATATTTATAATTATACATAATAAAAAAATTATAATAATTATAATAATAACTATATAATGTAAATACATAAATAACTTAAAAACATACACAGTGTGTGGACAGATGTACATGTCATGTGACCTGGTATTAAAAACTAAGAACCCTAACTTGATAAGTACACGTGACCCCACCCCTTCTTGTTTTGTTTTATAGACTCCACCTATATCTCCCTATCAAAATTCGTCAATCTATGGAGTTTTTTTACCCCAAGTCATTCTCATTTTATTCCTACATAGAGGTATGTACTTTTTCTACCTTTATTTCAGTGTTTTTCATGATTTTAGAAAATTTTAGGAATCGATTTGATGTTTGGTTTCAAACCCAAAATACATGGTAATGCACAAAGAACATGTGTCATGTCACTCTTATACACAAACAATCATTTTTACTATGAATAATTTGAAAACACATAGTATGTGTGTTCGGCACACACCATGTAAAAGTGCCTCTTCCCTGTCTATGAGAATTCATGTCATGGATTAAAAATGGACTGGATGACCTTTTAAAAACACATGGAATGTACGTTTAGTGCATGTTTTATACTACTTAATGGTCGAAACATAGAGAGAACCCAATTTTCTACCCATCCACACTACACTCCATGTACTATGGAATACTAACCGTGCACTTTGTAATTTATGATTTTCTTCATTTTTATCTTTATCTTTTCAATTATTTTATTATTTTCCATTTTAGTTCATGGATGGAAAGGATCATACTCATGGGAAAAGACCCATGGTATTTCCAAATGAGGAGAATCCCACTCTAGGTAGAGTTTATGAGAAGACTCTAAAATAGAATTTTTTGAAAGACTTTATGATTTTACAATAGATATCTTTGGCAATTCTTCCTCCACTTCTACCACCTGATCCATCTTCTATAGAATCATCTAGTCCTAAAGCTACTAAAACACCTCTTCTACCAACTTCCACATTGTTTAATCCATTCACATCGGCAGCTAGAGAGTAATTATGATCAGCTCCAATGGTCTGAAGATATTATCCCCACCCATTTCTAATCTTTGATGAGCGTCACCCAGCTAATGATTTGATATGACAACTTTTAAAGTACATGATCTTGATCAACAGCTGATTCAACAATATAAGTATCCCATACCATTTAGGACTCATGGATAGGATTGAGGATATTTTTGGGAACACTCACCATATTATGATTTTCCAGGTCAGCACTTATATATAGATTTATTTTTGAAGTTTTCTATATCATTTGATTTCAATGGGCTAATATACCAAGAGAAACTAAGAAATATTGAAACCCCAGTCTAATTCCAATTGGAAGGGAGATAATTATTACTTATGATATAGGAGTTTGGTCGAGGGTGCAATTTTTTCCCCCATCCATCCAACCCACCCTTATTATCACCTCACCCATCCTAATCAGACATGCTCACTATGTCGAAGGATCTTGTTGGACTCAGTTTATGGTACTCTCCTACCTTGTAGAAGAGAACTTTGATCATATCACCTCTCATACACTTCATCCATTACTAATTTGGTTCCATCCTTTTTCTACACCATTAGAATGAGGGAGTTGTGTAAGGACATGATATAGATATCTTTACTTGTATCTTCCAGCATGACTACCCTGACCTTCCATACTTCACCACTTCATATTTCCATGATATATTTACTATCCATTGGGGTAACCTAAACGTCGAGTTATATACCCCCGGTTGGCACACCACTTAGTGGTTTTTGAGCCCTCTCTTTCTCATGATCACTTAGGTTCTCCCCAGTGGAAAAACTATCTCCTGATTATTTACAGGGTAATAGTCCAAAATATGGGGTTCACCTATGTTCTCATTAAGGAGTTCCTAGAACCAACTGTGGTGAGAGAGGAATACCTTCCCCTATTGGTTTTTATGATCCTGTACCACCACCACCTCCATCGGTGGACCCTTCCTTTATATACATTCATCCTTCTATTAATCCTTTGTCTTCCACCATTCCACCTACTAACCTATCCATATCCCCACCTCCACTAATACCCTTGAATTATCCCCAAGTTCATTCCTACCTCGACACTATAGATCATCACCTTGATTGGATAGAAGGGTTATTAAGAATTATACTATAGAACTTGGGCCTTGTGATTCCACCTGCCCATGTTTCTCATCCCAACCCTCAACCTTCATCCCCATAAAACACATCTACATCCCTCACCACCAAATTTTTGGTTCTTCCCTTTGGTGATATGGGAACCACTACCACTCTTGAAGATAGTGATATTTCCACTGAGATAGCACAGTAGACCATCATCCATGTAGAATAAATGCCCACTATGAACTCCCCTTCCCTACTAGATCCCAGGGTTTCTAACATTTCCTCTCCTATTTCCATTTAGTGATTACTTCTACCCAACAATTTCTCATATATATGTGTGTGTGTGTGTGTGTGTCTATGTTGGTTCTTAGATGTAATTATTTGTACGTATGTAGAATACTTTTTCCATTTCATCGATATTTATAGGTACTTTGGAGTGTTCTAGGTGTTCTGTATTTGACTTATTCACTATTTGGAGCTCACTACTGGGGAATTATTATTTTTTCTTTTATTTTCTTTACCTTTCTTCAGGTTACTTCTTTCCCAGCTCCTCTAGTCTGGTATGGTTTCATGTCATTTTTCATTCTCTTCTCTTAATTGGTGTTACACTTAGAGAAACAAGTGAAATATTAAGTGTGGGGGGGAGTATCCCAACTACACTTGTCATTTTCCTTTGGACTAAATAATGATGCACGATTAATTAGATGATATATTTTAAAATATAGGAAATTTTTTATTAATTAAAATTATAAAAAAAATCTATGTGAATTTTGAAATATTTAATCGTATTTTTAATTTCTAAAGTATTTTAAAATTATTTCATGTATAGTTTTAATTTTTGATATAAATTATTATCCATTTACATTTATTAGACTGGTAATTTTTATTCATGTCATGACCTGATGTGCCCAATTTTTATTATCATTATCAAGAGATATTCTGAGCCTTTTGACATATTCTTTATTACCCTATTTAAAGACTGATTCTTAGGATATGCATAAATACTATAACTTGCAAGTTTTTCATATCAAAACATGAAGTTTTTGAATAACATTAAAATGAATGAGGCATTCTATTGATATTTTGATCCCATTTTTACTTTGATAATCTCTTGTGAAACCCATAGAAACCATGAATTAACTTGATAAGAAGTCACATTACATTATTAATGTAATATCCTAAGATTTTTAAAATAATACTACGTTCGATAGATTACAAAATACATAACACGGAGCATAAAAAACCTTGAAATATTATTATTTAAATGTGACCAATAAAACCTAGATGTTAAATTTGTATGTATGAATAGTTTTAAATACCTTTAAAAATATACATAATATTCTAATCGGTGCAAATGTATGGATTAATTCTTAAGAAATAAGCACTCAATTTTTAGTAAATTTATTTTATTCTTCAATGATATGTTTTCTTCAAAAATGCTTTTTATTGAGTGAATAATATAATTAATTTCTGGAACATTTAAAAATTTTATTTGATAAAAATAAATATAATCTTCAAAATCATTATATCAAAGTTATCCTACGGTGAATTTTTGAAATTTTTTTGAAAGGTTTGATTTTTCAATGAATAGTGAAAATAATGTTTTTTATTGAAAATTGTATTTTCTTTTAAGGTATTTACAGAGTAAAATTATATTTTGTGTTGATTCATATGACTTTCTATTTATTTCTCTTTATTTTCTATTTTTGAATAAAAACATGGAATTTACTTATTTATTATAGGCTATGTATCCTCCTTCTCTTCTTTTCCTACTCTCTTCTTCAAAACACTATTGATGCATGAATAAAATATGAATACACATCATGTATCCATAATAAAATGTATGTACTTGTATGATTAATGTGTATAATGATAGTAAATTTAATATAATAAAATATATATAAAGTAAAATAACAATAATGAAGCCTTTTCTGGTGGAATGGTTTCTATAGGGTATATGAGCCTTTACTGGTTCAAATCCCTCTGCACCCTCCTTTGGTCAAAGTTTCATTCATTTGTCACCATGTTTCAATAAATGAAATGTGTGGTATTTTTATAAATACTTAAAATAAATTTCAAAAATAAAACAAAACCCATTATGAATTTGAATTGGTTGGTAGGTTCATAACCTAGGGTCCAAAAGACCCAGGTTCGAGTCCTTCTTACTGATTTGATTCCATCTTTTTTCAATGAAATAAAGCCATTTGTCATGTATTTACATATATGACATGTGTTTTATATATATTATTTCCATTAATATTTTGAGAACTCATTTAAAAATATTAATACACATGAGTGAGGTGATGGGGTTATGGGAAGTGTCGTAACTCGGGGTCCAAAAGACCTTGGTTCAAATCTGGGAAATCACCTCAACATCATCCTATTTTCAAAAATAGAACCACATGTCGTGCATTATTTATTTTATTATGTTTGTGTATAAATATTTAATAAAATTTCAAAAATATAATGAAATCACCAATACTAAAAAATATCCTCCATTGGTTGAAGGCGTGCACTTGGGTTGAACAAGTCACTAGATCGAACCTTGCCCTGAGCACTGGAACAAAGCTTGTAATTCTTCTTCACAGTTTTTAGAATAACACGGTGTTTATTTTACAATGAATTATGCTTATAGGTTTAATTTTATATATTTTTATATATTTATAATTATACATAATAAAAAATTATAATAATTATAATAATAACTATATAATGTAAATACATAAATAACTTTAAAACATACACAGTGTGTGGACAGATGTACATGTCATGTGACCTGGTGTTAAAAACTAAGAACCCTAACTTGATAAGTACACGTGACCCCACTCCTTCTTGTTTTGTTTTATAGACTCCACCTATATATCCCTATCAAAATTGGTCAATCTATGGAGTTTTTTACCCCAAGTCATTCTAATTTTATTCCTACATAGAGGTATGTACTTTTTCTACCATTATTTCAGTGTTTACATGATTTTAGAAAATTTTAGGAATCGATTTGATGTTTGGTTACAAACCCAAAATACATGGGAATGCACAAAGAACATGTTTCATGTCACTCTTATACACAAACAATCATTTTTACTATGAATAAATTGAAAACACATAGTATGTGTGTTCGGAACACACCATGTACAAGTGCCTCTTCCCTGTCTATGAGAATTCATGTCATGGATTAAAAATGGACTGGATGACCATTTACAAACACATGGAATGTACGTTTAGTGCATGTTTTATACTACATTATGGTCGAAACATGGAGAGAACCCAATTTTCTACCCATCCACACTACACTCCATGTACTATGGAATACTAGCCGTGCACTTTGTAATTTATGATTTTCTTCATTTTTATATTTATATTTTCAATTATTTTATTATTTTCCATTTTAGTTCATGGATGGAAATGATCATACTCATGGGAAAAGACCCATGGTATTTCCAAATGAGGAGAATCCCACTCTAGGTATAGTTTATGAGTAGACTCTAAAATAGAATTTTTTGAAAGACTTTATGATTTTACAATAGATATCTTTGGCGATTATTCCTCCACTTCTACCACCTGATCCATCTTCTATAGAATCATCTAGTCCAAAGCTACTGAAACACCTCTTCTACCGACTTCCACATTGTTTAATCCATTCACATCGGTAGCTAGAGAGTAATTATGATCAGCTCCCATGGTCTGAAGATATTATCCCCACCCATTTTTAATCTTTGATGAGCGTCACCCAACTAATGATTTGATATGACAACTTTTAAAGTACATGATCTTGATCAATAGCTGATTCCACAATATAAGTATCCCATACCAGTTTGGACTCATGGAGGGGATTGAGGAGATTTTGGGGAACACTCACCATATTATGATTTTTCAGGTCAGTACTTATATATAGATTTATTTTTGAAGTTTTCTATATCATTTGATTTTAATGGGCTAATATACCAAGAGAAACTAAGAAATATTGAAACCCTGGTCTAATTGCAATTGGCAGGGAGATTATTTTTTCTTATGATAGAGGAGTTTGGTCGAGGGTGCAATTTTTACCCCCATCCATCCAACCCACCCTTATTATCACCTCACCCACCCTAATCGGACATGATCACTATGTCGAAGGATCTTGTTGGACTCGGTTTCTGGTACTCTCCTACCTTGTAGAAGAGAACTTTGATCATCTCACCTCCCATACACTTCATCCATTACTAATTTGGTTCCATCCTTTTTCTACACCATTAGAATGGGGGAGTTGTGTTAGGACATGTTATAGATATCTTTACTTGTATCTTCCAGCATGACTACCCTGACTTCCATACTTTGCCACTTCATATTTCCATGATATGTGTATTATCCATCGGGGTAACCTAAACGTTGAGTTCTATACCCCCGGTTGGCACACCACTTAGTGGTTTTTGAGCCCTCTCTTTCTCATGATCACTTAGGTTCTCCCCAGTGGATAAACTATCTCATGATTATTTACAAGGGAATAGTCCAAAATAGGGGGTTCACCTACGTTCTCTTTAAGGAGTGCCTAGAACCAACTGTGGTGAGAGAGGACTACCTTCCCCTATGGGTTTTTATGATCCTATACCACCACCACCTCCATCAGTAGACCCTTCCTTTATATACATTCCTCCTTCTATTAATCCTTTGTCTTCCACCATTCCACCTACTAACCTATCCATATCCCCACCTCCACTCATACCCTCGAATGATCCCCAAGTTCTTTCCTACCTCGACACTATAGATCATCACCTTGATTGTATAGAAGGTTTGTTAAGAATTATACTATAGAACTTGGGACTTGTGCTTCCACCTGCCCATTTTTCTCATCCCAACTCTCAACCTTCATCCCCATAAAACACATCTTCATCCCTCACCACCAAATTTTTCATTCTTCCATTTGCTGATATGGGAACCACTACCACTCTTGAAGATAATGATATTTCCACTGAGATATCACAGTAGACCATCATCCATGTAGAATCAATGCCCACTATGAACTCCCCTTCCCTACTAAATCCCAGGGTTTCTAACATTTCCTCTCCTAATTCCATTGAGTGATTACTTCTACCCAACAATTTCTCATATATATATATATTTGTGTGTGTGTGTCTATGTTGGTTCTTAGATGTAATTATTTGTACGTACGTAGAATACTTTTTCCATTTCATCGACATTTATAGGTACTTTGGAGTGTTCTAGGTGTTCTGTATTTGACTTCTTCACTATTTGGAGCTCACCACTAGGGAATTATTATTTTTTCTTTTATTTTCTTTACCTTTCTTCAGGTTACTTCTTTCCCAGCTCCTCTGGTCTGGTATGATTTCATGTCATTTTTCATTCTCTTCTCTTAATTGGTGTTACACTTAGAGAAACAAGTGAAATATTAAGTGTGGGGGGGAGTATCTCAACTACACTTGTCATTTTCCTTTGGACTAAATAATGTTTCATGATTAATTAGATGATATATTTTAAAATGTAGGAAATTTTTTATTAATTAAAATTATAAAAAAATATATGTGAATTTTGAAATATTTAATCGTATTTTTAATTTATAAAGTATTTTAAAATTATTTCATATATAATTTTAATTTTTGATATAAATTATTATCCATTTACATTTATTAGACTGGTAATTTTTATTCATGTCATGACCTAATGTGCCCAATTTTTATTATCATTATCAAGAGCTATTCTGAGCCTTTTGATATATTATTTATTACCCTATTTATAGACTGATTCTTGGGATATGCATAAATATTATAACTTGCAAGTTTTTCTTATCAAAACATGAAGTTTTTGAATAACATTAAAATGAATGAGGCATTCTATTGATATTTTGATCCCATTTTTACTTTGAGAATATCTTGTGAAACCCATAGAAACCATGAATTAACTTGATGAGAAGTCACATTACATTATTAATGTAATATCCTAATATTTTTAAAATAATACTATGTTCGATAGATTACAAAATACACAACACTGAGCATAAAAAACCTTGAAATATTATTATTTAAATGCGACCAATAAAACCTAGATGTTAAATTGGTATGTATGAATAGTTTTAAATACCTTTAAAAATATACATAATATTCTAATCGGTGAAAATGTATTTATTAATTCTTAGGAAATAAGCACTCAATTTTTAGTAAATTTATTTTATTCTTCAAAGATACGTTTTCTTCAAAAATGGTTTTTATTGAGTGAATAATATAATTAATTTCTGGAACATTTAAAAATTGTATTTGATAAAAATAAATATAATCTTCAAAATCAGTATATCAAAGTTATCTTACGGTGAATTTTTGAAATTTTTTTAAAAGTTTTGATTTTTCAATGAATAGTGAAAATAATGTTTTTTATTGAAAATTGTATTTTCTTTTAAGTTATTTACAAAGTAAAATTATATTTTGTGTTAGTTTTAAAATATAATTAGTATATTTTTATTTAAAATAATCCAATTATGGTTTTTTAAATTAATTTTATACTTTAATTTAGTATAAAAACAATTTATATTTAATAGGGGCATTTTATGAAAAAATTATTTTTCACCGCCTGTTTCGGTTTGATTTTAAATTAAATTATTCCACTTATTTGTTTTAAATTATAAAAAATGGATTCTATATTTTTAATTATGAGGTCATATTTTTGTGAATTTATTTTATTTTTTTCAATATGAATAGTAACCTTAGTAATTTTTGTTACTGCAGTAAAACATAAATTGGGTAATTAAAGTTAAAAAATGATAAGGACTAAAAAATGACCCTAAAACTTTCATTAATTTTATTTTATGAGTCTATTTCATCCAAAATCATCTATTATTATGTTATATATCCTTTTTTTAATATGATTATGACCTTTATAATATTTTATGTAAAGAAAAGTCAAAAATGTCACACTCTTGTTCTTAATAACTATATTATTTTTATCATGGAGATAAATAGACGTTATGTTTGGTTATAAATATTAATTTGAACAATAAATTATTTATAATCATCATGTAAATTTATTTTTTATTTTTAGTGAAGATATAATTACCTTAAATTCTTACACAACGTTGATGTAATAAATATTCATTTAATGAAATAATAAAATAAAGGATATTGAAAATAATAAAAGTGGTATAATTTTAAAGTATTAATGTGACCCAGAAATTTTATATATTATAATAAAATGTTAGGGATGTATTAAAATATTTTATTCTAATTTAATTTGTTTTCTTGATGTTATAAAATTCAAAGTAAATGAATAGTTCTAAAATTGACATTATTGATATTTTATGAAAATGATATTTTATTAAATTATTTAAAATTTAAAAAAACATATATTAGGAAACTTTATTATCATATTGTTTAAAATATAAACCAAGGTCAATTTATGTGTCATTTTTCCTTTTATAGTAACTATCATGATCCTTAAATAGTAAAAAACAATGTTTTCATGGTAAGTGTGAAAAGGGTTAACTGGGAGTTATAACCAAGAGATAAGGGTCCAAATTTGATCCAAACACGTAAAAAAATTATTTTATGAGATAATTTAGACTTATAATCATCTTATATTATAATCCTATCAATTTTAATCTATTTGGACATCAAAATTAATTTATATTATTTTAATATTTTATGAAATCCTAAAAAGTACATCTCCCCTCTCTTATAAAAGGGAACCACTTATTCTCATTTATTCACACTTTAGAACCCTTTTTTATTAGAAAATATCTACCCTAATATATTACTAAAAATCCTTAAAATGTTATATAAGCCTTAGTTTGGGCATAATATTAACTTTAAAGGTTTTGAGGTGTAAAGTGAAGGAGGTTGTCCGAAGAAGAGGTATTGTTCTTAACCGAGTGTTTCTGTTTTATTTCTTCTTATACATCATTAAAATATTCTCCAACCATGATAATATAATAACATAATTATCTAAGATATACTATTATTTTATTATGTTACTTTAATAACCTATATTTTTCTCCAACCTCCATCAATTGGGAAAGGAATTTAACGTTTGTATGTACGGTGGACACCGCCTCACAGATCGATGTAATTCATTTTCCATCATCATCTCTCATGGATGGTTATAATGATGGAATTAGTGTTTTATATTATATTAATTTAATATCTCTCATTATTAAAATATAATATATCATTTAATTTCATACCTTTCCATTCACTAAAAAATGATAATGTTGTTCATGCGTATGTGTGGACTACCACCACCATGAAGTGATGTGATCCATTTTTCATCACCACATCACATGGATGATATGTATAAGTATTATTTATAAAAAAAAATAGGGTATTTATTATATAATTATAATTATGTAAAGATACAATAATAATTCTATTCTTTCCATAATGGTCCTTGAAAATGGAAATGTTACTCATGCGTACATACAGTCTACCGTATCCATGATTGTAACGTGGTTTATTTTTTATAACCATATTTAATGGTTGAATTTAAAAGTATAATTCACGTATACAAATGATAATTATTTCATTATTATTATTCTTGATATTATGTCATAATTACCTCTTTGACCATATTCAACCAACCGAAATCATTTTGGACTTATGAACTCAATATCATCAAAACATCCAATGTAAACTTAAAAAATTAAGTAATTGATTATAACATGGTAATAAGTAAAATAAAAGTAATAATAAACTTGAAAAGGTTAATAATAAATTTAATAATTAAAATACTTTTATTATTCGGGAAGACAAGAAATATATGTGATGAGTCAAACTCAAGGTAAGTAACTTTCTTTTAAAACCCCTTTTTTAAAGTTTCCCTTAATACTCTTTTTCTTCCATATCCATATTTTAATAAGATTATTTTATGGATGTATTTATATGAGCACAAAATAAATATAAAATAAATTTTATTTCCATTTTTACTTTTTTAAAATTCATTCAAAAAGTAATTTTTAACAGAAAGGCATGAAAGATAGATAGAATACCACAACTCGAAAAACATAATTCACCTATAAAATTATTATTTGAGTAATATTAAAAAGAAATAAATTAAATATGAATATGAATCAATACATTAATTATATGGACAATGATTTTACTATACAAACATTAAGATTACCTCTATGATTAAGCAGAGAGAGTGTCATTTCTATTCCTACAAAGACATGACAGATGGACATAAATCATCTAAAATGAATGAAATATACAAGTAATAATGAAAATTAAATCAACATTCCATTATATAATTTTTTGGTAAAATAGAGAAATTATATCGTAACATTCCCTTTATATCTTTACAAATGGTTTCTATCATTATAGTTTGTTCTTATGATGGATTGGTAACATCATCATTTGAAAAAGACATTTTCTGCATGAGTAGTCAAACATTTAATTTAGATTATGTTAATGCGGTAGATAACATATAATATTATAAGGAAAAACATAGTATATTAAAAAAAAATTTTACCTTCTCATTGAACTCTATTTATTTTTTTAAAGGTTTTAGGGATTTGGTTCCTCTGTCAAGAATCCAAATCACATATTTGTGGTCCCCTTTAATATTCAAGACATTTTCTATATTGGGACTGGTGTGAACTGATTGTGATCTCCCAATGAAAGGGTCATCCTCGATTGAATTTTCATCTGACTTGACATTTGTTTTAGTGTCCAGTAAAAAAATCGACCAATTCTTGTTTATTAGATCAGAGACAAAAAATACTTTCACTACTTGTGATTCCATTATGAACGGATCATCTTTTTACCCTTCCATTCTAAAATTTACCTTCATATATTCCATTTCATCAACTTTCACTACACCGATATTGTCAACCCATTTGCAACGGAAAATCATCACTTGAAATTTTGTTTAATCCAACTCGTATATTTGTTCAATAATTCCAAAATATGACATATTTGCATAAATTTAATTTTTATCCTTGGAACTAGATATGTGCACATCTTCATCCACAAGCATAACCCCACTGTTTTCATCGTACTATAGTCATCGTGTTCTTTTGTGTATAATTTATAACCATTGATTACAAAACCAGTGTAAGATATAACATTTTCATTTGATCCCATAGAAATCCATTGAAGTCATTCGATAATTGAATTTGGATTTTTAGATAAATCCTTATAAATTTGATCTCAGAACCATCCTCTAAACTATTGCTTATGTGCATTTGATATCCATCCTTCATCCCTTTATGGATTCAAATCTCAAATAATTTATTTGTGGGATTCAATGTATGGGTAAACATCTTCACTATTATGTAAAGTGTAAAGATACACTTGATCCCACTCTATCAAGGTAATTGTAACAACATCTCTTCTAGAAATACCTTCACCCATAATTTGTTTAATGTGATTAGACTTTGGGAGACTGATGTTGTCAACATCTGATAGGTAATCAGTAAAAAATTCAATATCTTCTTCAACAATATATTTTTCTAAAATACAACCTTCTGGTCAACTTTGATTCTTGATATACCCTCTCAAAATATTCATACATCGTTCAATTGGGTACATCCATTTGTAATGGATAGGACCACATAGTTGAACCTCTCTAACTAAGTGAACTATTAGGTGAACCATTATATCAAAGAATGGTGGTGGGAAGAATTTCTCTAATTCACATAATATGACTATAACCTCTTTATTCATGATGGGAAAATTCATCGACTCTATAAATTTACTGCATATGTATTTGAGAAAGAAGAAGATTTTGGTTAATGTATGTGGTACATTTTGAGGCAAAATGAAATGGAAAGAAATAGGAATTAAATCTTTCATAAAAACATGAAATTCATGTGATTTTATTTCTTGTAAATTCAAATTATTCATCGACATGAAATTTTTGATATTTGATGAATACCCATGTGGAACTTTTACACTATTAAGGGAAAGAAAAAAATCAATTTTTTATGCCTAGATAGAGTGTAAGCTATTGGAGGAAGAAAATTACTCCTTTTACCCTTCACTGGTGTCAACTCTTCCCTTATCCCCATTTCAATAAATTATAACCTATCCTTGATGTCATCTTTCATTTTTTTAGGAACATTTAGTAATGTGAAAATAACACTATCAAATAAATTTTTTTCTACATTTATAACATCAAGAAAATGTCTGAAGTAAAAATGATTCCAATACGGTAATTCAAAGAAAATTGATCTCTTCTTCCAACCTGATTTTATAAGGTTTTTTGAAAATTGTTTAAGAAAAATAGTTTCAATGTATTTTTATTTATTTTAAAGTTGATCGTCTATTATAGGAGACAGTGTTGTACCTTGTTCGATATTCCCATCAAATTCTATTTTCCAGGATCGGTATTTATTTCATTGAGGTAAACATTTCTGATGTCTTAAAAACACAGTCTTTGAGGAATATTTCAATCAAACTGAGTATATGCATTTTTCACAAATGGGACACCCCAACATTCCTTTAATGTTATAGCCTGATAAATTTCTATAAGCGTATAAGTCATTTATTGTCCCGTACAACATGGACCTCAATGTGAATTATTCACTTCTATGAGCATTATACATTGTAACACATGTATCCCACATCAATTTTTGATCTTTGATCAATAGAGGAGAATAAACATCAACATCATTATTGGTTTTCTTTGATCCATATATGAGTAGAGACAATATAATTTATTTTCACTTCATGCATGTTTCGGGTTTCGGTCTCGAAACGCCCAACAGTTCCATATCTGATGACGCGTGGACCTGCTTTCCAAAGGAAGGCATTCGTTGGATGGTCTGGCCAGTGACACTTAAGAACTCACATTGGTCGATAGGATGGGAATTCGGGCTCATCACACCCTTTTGGGGGGAAATTATTGCTTGTTCCGGGAGTCTCTTATAGATTTAAGACGTATTCATATGTTCGCAAATCTTTGGTTTATACCCAAACATAGTATCCACAGATTTTTCCAGGTTGGCAATGGCCAGCTGAACGCAGGGACTTGAAATCATTTACTCCTAATATTTACCATCCCTCGTTGGTTTAATGACCCCTAGGAGTCTGGACTCACTGAGGCAGCACAAGGAGCAGCGTCGTGAGCCGACGTGAGGATAGTCGGATCGACTGGTTGTTGGGCTTGAACCTTAGGGAGGCTTCCTACGTACCCTGCTTAGGAGGAGGGGATCAAATTCCACGTAGTTCGAATGTACATTTTATCATCATGCGGGACGAAGGCGAACATATGTGAGGGTTTTCAGAACAGCTGGGTGGTGGGCTTGAACCTTTTGGAGGCTTCCTACGTACCCTGCTTAGGAGGAAGGGATCAAAGTCCACGTAGTTCGCATATGAGCATCAGAGAACCGACGTGAATGTGGACCTGGGGGTCCGATGGTGGTCGGGCTTGAACCTCTTGGAGGATTCCTACGTACCCTGTCTAGGAGGCAGGAATCAAAGTCCATGTAGTTCGTATATACAGTTTAACATCATGCTGGACGAAGGTGGAACTCAACGTGAAGAAACGACCGAGTGGTGGGCTTGAACCTCATGGAGGCTTCCTACGTACCACGCCTTGACATGGATCAAAGTCCCCGTAGTTCTCTTAGTGGGGCTTACACTCTGAGGAGTCCCATAAGAGGATGTCATCATCGATTCTTACTCTAATCCCATATGAGTCATGCTCGGTGTGAGAAACAAGAGACAGAAAGGATCAGATGATCACGTCATGAAAGGTGCATCCGTGAGAAGTGGAGTGGGGCTTACGCATGGAGCATCCCATGCAACAAAGCGCAGCGGGAGAGGGAAAGGGGGTGCTCCTGTGCCCATCTCCTCTCTTGCAGTGTGTGAGGGCTTCCTTCTGATGGGTATTTTACTACCCCCGAGGAGCCATTAACAAGCAGAGGGGTAGAAAGAGGATTCCCGAGCTCAGACTCCACATTACCGTGGGAATGAGAACCCAGGAATGCTTTGGGAATCTGCTCAAGGGTTGGGGAAACCCCTTCACCTCTACTTACTGTGGGTATGTGAACTCAAAGTGGCGCGCTGATGTGCCTGAAGGTTACACCACACGGGTCTGGCGGCTCTGGTGGAGGCCTCGGCTCGGGGCCGATGAGCAGGCCAATGAGGAGGTTGTGGAGGATCGGACCGGATTGGAAGGATTTTATCTGGATTGGGGAACGGGAACTCTGGAGGCTCTTAGGGGCCACACATATGAAGGAGTGGTGGCTCCCTTCACGTAGGAAGGTGCTACGTGGCTGGAAAAGTTGTTTGCGAACCAGGGTGGTCTGTGGACTGAGGAGCATCCCGCGAACCAGGGTGGTCCGCGGACTGATGAGCATCCCGTGAACCAGGGTGGTCCGCGGACTGACGAGCATCCCACAAACCAGGGTGGTTCGCGGAGGGTTCTATACGGGCAACGGCGGTCAAGGGTGGCACCGGTCGGGGGTTCTTCGGTCGAGGCTTCGCCCGCGTAGTAGGGTGCTACGCGGTGCGACAGATGGGAAAAGAGGAATAAACTCCCTAGTCCGCGGGGAATTCATCCGCAAAGGGGGTATGGTTCGCAGTTTTCCTTCTTTTTGTTTTTTAGGTTTGCGGTTCACCAAGTTATTATGCATTTTCCAATTCCTTATTAATTTGTATACCTGCTGTGGTTCGCGAGTGGGAATTTTGCTGTTTGCAAAATCCTAAGACTTCCTTCAACCGATCTCCTTCCGAATCTCCAATCCCTCTGAATCCAATCTCCATTCCCTTCCCCCTCCATCTCCTTTTATAAAGTGGGTAAAGAGATGTATCTGTGGCCACGTGAAACCTTTTGCGGAGGCCCATGACCGAAAACCCGGTTTACAGCTGACTCAGTCAATCCGTAATTTGTGGTGGGTATTTAGTGCTCCCCCCCCCCCCCCCGCGAACCGAACTCAGGGAGTGATTTGCGGCCACGGAGGGTTCTGCCTCCATTTTGCGAATGACAGCGAATGCGGCTTGAACCGGTCGACGTGGTCCGCGGTTGGGGCGGTTCATGACGGTGAACCGGATCGGCGCCCATCCTGCCTCGCGACCGTGGAGGATCCCCGCCTCCATTTCATGAATGACGATGGTTCGCGGTGGGGGTGCTTCATGGGGCCTGGCCACGTTGCGTTTTCATGGGACCGGTCCGCGGACCGGTCCTTCTTGTGTCCCTTCTTTGAATTTTATTCACTCTTTTCCCCAATTCTATGGGGGATTTGGGTAGAATCTCCTTTTCAGATTTTTCAGGTCCCTATAAATTCCCCCCATCAGAATGGGGTCCGATCGGAATGAAGAGGAGGCCATTCCAATGCAGAGTGGTCCTGAAATTGAGATGGTTTGCAATAGAGAGGTGGACCCGGTAGGGGACCACGCCTATAAATATGGGGGGGCCCTTCATTTTTCCTTTACCGAATTCTTTGCGAAACCAGAGCTCCCTCGCCTTCACGTGCTTGCTCCTTCGCGAAGTGCTTCGTCCGCGAACCGGCAGTGACTTCCGCGAACCATTCCTCATCCGCGGTTTCCTTCACCCGCAAACCAATTTCCCAACCGCAAACCATTACTCTTAATTAATTAAAAAGTAAGTCATGACGAGCTGCGGAGGAACTTGCTTCGCGGTTTTGGTGCTCCGCGGTTTCGATGCTTCACAGTTTCGATGCTTCGCGGACTGAAAATCTCTTGAACTTTAAAAGTTTCTAAGTATTCTAAACTTAATCACTTAAATTCAGGATTGAAATTCCGCGGAGCAACTTGGTTCGCGGTTTCCTAGCCAACGCTCCACGGGCCAGGGTTTCGCGGACTGCTTTCGCAAAGGGATAGTTTGCAGGATGATGTCATCGCGAACCATCCTTTGAGGCCTCCTTGCGGACTTTGCTTATGAAGGCTCCTCAACGCTTTTTCCATACAGATGGTATTTTTGTCCAGATTTCATTATCCCAGACTAACCATTTACCTAATATTCATAATGCTGGGAGAAAATATGGTCCCCCCTCGCCCTGCACCTAGGCCTGTTGTCGATCCCCTCTCAATTGGCGATCAATACCTGAGGGACATGGTCAGCTCTACTTAGGATGGAATCCGCCACTCTCCACTGTCTTCCTTCCTTGCCGGACGGCTCTCCAAGTCACAGCAGGAGTACCCTTTTTCTAACATCCTTCATACTTATGGGTTCGGTTTGCTGTCTGATACCTCTATTCTGGTACCATCCTGTGACAACAATCCTAAAGCATGGACATTTACTGCCACTATCCCTCGATTTGTGATACCTGTCAGCGGGCGGCCTGCCCCGAGAGATACAACTATCAGGTTTGTGTTAAACCACCTTCCAATATCTCCGACAGGAGAACAACGCCAATAGGAAGGAACAATTCACTACTACAAAAGTATTTCCTGCAATGCCATGGTAAGCGACCAGCAAGGATGGTCAGTGAATCGGGACCTCCGGCCGGGAGGAGCATTTAACTCCTTGGATTGGGGGTGGCCCTTATGGGTTTGCCAGAGATGTGCGGAGTTCAAGGTAGAATTGTGAACCGTAGGCCTGTATGAAGCTTCCTGGGTGTACCAAACCTATACCTACCGGCCTCAATCCCTTGCTAAGCAACTTATGAGCCGTTGGAGCCCGGACACCAACACCTTCCATATGGTCCACGGGGAGGTGGGAATCAGTCTCTAGGACATCTTTCAGATTTTAGGGGTCCCCATTGTTGGGGCTATGTATGACGAATTCTTGCCTCCCCCTTCTGTGTGGGATGACGAAGGGAGAAATCCTCCCTTGGTGAAGTGGCTCATTGATATGGCCCAGGAACATTCGAAGGATACATCTCTGAAAAAGCTTATCCCAGGTCGTGGGGAGCATCTAAAGGATACATCTCCGAGACAGCTTGTTCTGTATCGCGACTGGATCAAGGGTTTATCCAAAGAGAGCCAGTCTATAACTCTTCCGTGTAGGCCCATGACCTACCCTACAATGGAGTCCTGAAAGCAAAAGGGGAGATATTGGCTGAATCTGGAGCAGGGCCAATTCAACGACTAGGACTGGGAGCTTGCCTCGGATGTCGATCGGTTTCTTCGTCTCGCGGCATTTCTGGCCATTTTTTTTTTGAGCGGTTGGCTATTGCATGTACGCGAGTCTAGTGGTGTGCAGGTCTCCACCTTTTTTATGGCAGCCCAATTGGCCACCAGAAACATTATCAACTTATCCATCCCAGTACCGGCCAAGATTTATCGGTTGCTTGGTAATATTACCGACGGGAGCCGGCCGAACCGAGTGGCCTACCCTTTTCAAATTATTTGAGGATGGCTAGGCGTTCATGTCAAGAACTACTACACCTTCATCAACCCTCTTCAGATTCTGGGCACCACATTCCGTCCATACTTGCAACTGACCAGCGGGGTTATACCCGAAGAGTGGGCGTCCCAAGAGAAGGATAATCAACAGACAGCTCAGAACAGGCATCTGTTATCGAGTCGAATCTCGTGTTATGATCATTTCAATTTCCATTTGTTCTCTTCCACAACTAGTACAATCACGAACACCATAACAGAGTAGTTTAGAAAGCGGGGCTACCTCTTTTCCCTTCGAGAGGGTATTCCAGTGGCTCGTATTGGCGGGGAACTGATCTGCGAGGGGTACACGCCTTGCCGATTCAGGCGCCAGTTTGCCTGCGTCCAGGCACTGTGTCCTCCCGCACTTAATGGTGCCCGCAAGAACCGTCATTTAATGGTGGCCAGGAAACTGTGGTTAATGTTTACCTGGGAGGATACTGGTTGCAAGGTTATGACTCTCACACTTGTAGACTCCACAACCTTCTTATCCAAGAATTATGCTGACTCCTGGGTAAAATCATACCCAAATGGCCAGCTAGGGACGTTGGTGCCTACAATTTCAAGCCCCAAGCCATCAAAGGGAAAGAGGAAGCGGAAGGGGGATGATGCTTCAACTAGGCTGGGCAAAGTCCTTCGCCACCCTGTTGGTCCCGTGTTTCTGGGGAAGATCTTAACAGACATAGGTGTATCCTCTCATGCCCTTGAGGCTGCCTGAAGGGGGGTGGTTATTCCTGCAGATGCTGCCTTTCTAACAGACTGGGGAAATGGGCTGAATTCAAAGGTCGATCGTCCTTTCGTAGCCAGTACCCCCATTCTCTTTGGCAGTATCTCCAGGAATTGGAAGTGGCATTTGTCGGGATGGGCTACATATCCACCCCTATTGACATCCTTTATGATGTGGACCCAGAGCGGGCCAATCGGTATCTCTGGGATCTTGAAGCCTATATTTATGCGCGCCAGGGTCACACGGTATTAACCCACCGAGTCCAGGCCATGCTGCATCCGGTGACTGATGAAGAGGGGAAAGGAAGTGGCCACTCTTCAGGGGTAGATGATTTTCATGATCTCCCCATCATGGCTGAAGCCAGGGAATTCTCTTCCCTACCTGTGAGGTCCCGTCCACCAATAGTCCCAGAGAGTTCTAAGGCGGGGGTGAGATTCGGAGCACAAACACGGCTATCGGTTCCCCTACCAGCCCCTGCCATTGCCCAACCCTCTCAGGTTGGCCCTTCCAAGCTATTCATTCCCATTACGGCCGCATTCCCAGATGCATGGAGGATTTGGGATGACCTAAGGGCCAGGGGCTCAGATTAAGAGGTTTGGGCATCACTCCAAATGAGCCCTCTCAAGCTTCCAGGTATTGGGGTTATCTTTGCTCTGACACACCTTCAATTGGAAGAGGACTTGGGTGACATAGTCGCATCATTTAAGGATATGGACGTATACATGCGCTCACTCCGAAACCGGCTCTATGGGACCACCTGGGTGTCCATGATGATTAGACATCCCGAATTTTCTGACCCTGAAGAAGAGGTTTCTCTACCACCTATTCTGGATTTCTTCCCCCTTTATTGTGGAGGTTCTAAGGTTTCTTCCCTTTGTGCAGGGTTCCAAAGAATCTTAGGGGGCAATTCCCTCTCCGGATTATACTCATCGTGGTACCGCAGTGGGTGAGCATGCGCTTTCGCCCACAGGGGTCATCGAGGAGGGGTCCCCTGGTGCAGTTGAGCTTATAAAAGTGACCATTGCAGACCCAGATAGGGTCTTCCCTCCTCCAGCTCCTCCCAGAATTCTGGGCGAACTGTCCCCTGGGCAGGTTCAGAGATGGCAACAGGCATTCCATTTATCGGAACAGCTCAAACAAAGGACGTCGGGTAATAATGACTTCCCGTTTTCTTAATTGTCAAACTGCATATTCTGACTCTTCCAGTCATTGGCTGTTTTGGTGTATGGTGCAGGGCCACTAGGGGATCTGGCTGTGGCTACCCAAGCGGTCATACCTTCCGTCTCCTTGCCATCTACGTAATCTCTTGTAGCCACGCCTGGGCGCAACGAAATGGAGGGCCATGCTGGAGGGGTCGGTGATATGGATGCTTTACTCCCACCTTCATTAGTCAGAGATGCATCAAAGGAGGAACTACTGGTATTCGAGCCTCCTACTGATCAAACAGCCCTTTCTATCGCGGAGGAAAATGGGGTGCCTGTGATTGATGAGGGGCCTCCAGATCTGATGGGGCAAGCCACCTCATACCTAATGGATCTCGTGGTAATGGAGGAAGAGCCTGCCATTGGTCCAGTTGTTGGAAACCCGGAGCGGGCCATTATCTTGTTTATCGGGGGAGTGATTTCCCTGAGCTTGGTCTCTGTAGGCGACCACTTGGGGACAGCTTTGGAAGCTGCTGGCCTCGGGCATGGCCTTAGGTCCTGGACCCTTCTGGGGGCTTCCTGGACTCTCTTTCCTTTTAAGGATGTGGAATTTTCCTCGAGTGGCTGTCGCGGCAGTGCAGAGCTTGAGGATGCCAACACCTTGGCGATTAGGAGTAAGTTTCCCGATATCTTTCCACCAATTACTTTTCCTTCCTTTTTCTAATTAGGGGTACTTATCTATATTATTGACTCTCAGGCTTCAGGACCACGACCTTTGGCGCTGGCGATGGTGTCGTCAGACCTAACTGTGCCTATCACCACAACCGTCGGGGGAGAAGTTGCTGCAGTGCCAGGGTTGGCGGGTGAAGCCGCATCGGGTCCCTCCATGGTGGCGTTCATCCCCGAGTATGTGTCTTCATCCGAGAGTGATTCTGAGCACGATCAACAAGTCCTTTCCAGTCTTCGGCCTGCTCACCGAAGGGCTTGGGATAAAATCTAGAGACTGATCTCTCAAACGCCCTTGGTTGAGATTCCGACTAAATTACTGAGGCTAAGCAATTTTTTATGCTGCTGGGATTTGATGTCTTTGAATATCATGGTGTTTATGAGATAGTTAAGCAGTTAGTCACTGACCGGGAGAGGCTGGGTGATTTAGAATCTCGCCTTTCCGCTGCCCAATCCAAAGCCTACCTTTCCGAAATCCGACAGTTTTGCCTAACAGAGACTTATGACCACACTGGGGTCATTGCTAGGCTTCAGGGAGAAGTTATTGAGAAGCGTTCTCACCTGGAGGTGCTGAGGAATGAGATACAGCGGCTGCAGCAGGAAGAGGCCAACGTTTCCGCCATGATTGAATAAGGGGAGCGGCGGATGGAGGAGGAAATGAGGGTGTGCACAAAGGTGGCCTAGGAGGCGGAAGAGCTGCGGGCTGGTGTAGAAGCTGAAACGGCCTTACTGCAGAATCTCTTTCAGACAATCGAGGATTCTCACCAGTGCCTGATACAGCTTTTTGAATCCACCGAAAAACTCATGTAATTACCTTTCCTGCTAGAGGAGGCTCCGGATTGTGGATGCCCTTCCTACCAACTTTATTATGGAATAAATAAATATTTCTCCTTAGTGCTCTTTTCACCTTATCCTGTGATAGAAATTATTTGGCACAATCGCTACATATTTTAATTCCCTGAACATAGAATAATCTGAGTCCAGGGCCATTGATAAAAATAAAGCAAGCTCTAACTTTTGCCAGGACCATGGGATCTAGCGAGCATAGTTTGACTATTATTGGGGTTTTGTTGAAAAACCCCACAAACTTTTTCTCTTTTCTTTTTAATGCCCTGATTTTTCTTGGGCCCATTTGGTGTGGACCCAGTGGGTATAACCCGGCTTTTTCTTAGGTCACCCTTTTCAAGTTTTCGGCCTAACAAGCTTTGTGCCTATTTTCTTGGGCGGTTTAAAGTCCCACCGTCAAGACTATCATTACTGATGTTTTTGGTCGAACTGATTTGACCACATTTGGTGGGGTGAGGGCCCCAATGGGGTTCGACTAATTAAAAGATGTCTCAATACTCTTCAGATGCACGTGGGGGGTGTGTCTAAACTTTAACGACATGCAGGGCATGTCTCAAGGCATGGGAGCCACGTCGGCGTACATAGGTAGAAAGAGCATTTCCTAAGGAAGACTTTCCTTTGGTAGACGGGCCAGGGGCGATCAATATGCAGAGCCGCTGAGGGCATGGTATGAATAGTCATACAAAGGTGTCATTAAGTCAATTACTATCCATTTCTGATGGCTAGGGGACTTCATGGAAGTCCGGCTCATGGAAACCATGATGGGTGGCTTGGAAAATTATGAAAACCACCAGGGGTGGCTCAGAAGGAGAATGTGACATCTGAAAGGGTTTTGCGGACATCCGTACTAATCAAAAGTGTGGTCAGGAGACCACTTCCCAACGCATTTAGTTAGCGTAAGGGATGGTTGAGGCTTGGCGCAGTTTAAAGTCATGCAGTTGGGACATCATTTAAAATGGAACGACTTCTCCTAGTCCTCGGTAATCTTGTCAGAGACGTTCCACCATATTCAGGCAGGGTTGTGAAATAGGTTAGTAAACTGTAGCTTAGAGGGTTTCCGAATCCCAAGATATACATGGGGGCTCAGAGGCCAAGAGGCGTACGGAGAGAATCATCGCCTAAGGAAATATTGCCTTTAGTAGATGGGCCAGGGGCGATCAATATGCAGAGCCGCTGAGGGCATGGTATGCATAGTCATGCAAAGGTGTCCTTAGGCCCATGATTGTATTCTCCCGATAGCCGAGAAACTTTAGGGAAGTTGAGATTTGGGACCACCAGGGGTGGCTTATGAGAGTTCGGTTTTTTCTTTTTGAGTACAGAGTATGGTTTATGATGAGAGGGTGCCTGGATACGGGGGAGACATCTATACTGAACTTCCCAAGAATGGGTGAAGTAATCCCTTCTCACACGAGTGTGAGATGGTGGCTTGTGCCGGTCTGACCCGTGCACTGAAGGATAGAGAAAAGCCTATGTTCCTTACTGAACCTGTGACGGGTTTGACCGTGCAGTTTAGCATCATGCGGCAAAGACGAAGAGTATTATTAAAGGATGTTGTGCAGTTTATCATCATGCAGCGAGGAAGAGGGGCATTTTCCTTTCTTTTTCCAATGCTGTGCAGTTTAATGTCGTTCAGCAAGGACGATTGACCGTGCAGTTTAACGTCGTGTGGTAAGGACATAGTTAAAAAGGCTAATATTGAATAGAATGTAATTGGGCCCAAGTATCCTAGCATGTCCAAGATGTGGAGGGGGTTTGATGGTGTAAATCATGGTTCCGGGGTTTCTAGGATCAGGAGAGATGATATGGAGGCTCTGAGTCCGGTAAGCGTACGGAGCTAGGAAGATTATCGCTCGGAGAAATCTTGCCTTTGGTAGACGGGCCAGGGGATATCAATATGCAGAGCCGCTGAGGGAATGGTATGCATAGTCATGCAAAGGTGTCCACGGGTCGATGGCTTTCCACTTCTGATGTCCATGAATGGTTATGAAGATCTGCAATCATTCGGGCCACGAAGTCTGTCATCGGGGAAGGAAATGTCTGGGCATGTCGGGGATATTCATCCCTGGTTGCTGTTAAATCTCAAAGAGCCCCCCCTGCACTAATTTATCTTGCTCGCGGGGGAGTGCCTTTAATCTGTGTATTTTAACATCATACGGTGAGGATGAAGTACTCCTGGTTTAGCGGTCATAGAGCTTGGACCATTGGGTGACTATTGTTGCATTCACTCAAAGGATAACTGGGTCAACATGCTCTGATATACTTGGAAAAAGGTGGGGGATGAAGGTTGTAAACTGCAACTTTGAGTTTTTCCGGATCAGTAGGTGTGGTGTTGGGGCTCTGAGGCCGGTAAGCGTATGGATCTAGGAAGAGTACCGCCCCAAGGAAATCTTTCCTTTGATGGACGAGCCAGGGGCTATCATTATGCATAGCTGCTGAGGGCATGGTATGAATAGTCATACAAAGGTGTCCCCAGGTCGATAACCTTCCACTTCTGATGTCCATGAATGATTATGAAAATCTGAGATTTCTCACAGTGTAGAGTTCATCACGTGGGGATAATGGTGTCCGAGCATACATGAAACATCTTCACTGCAATTGTTCGTTGAGTCAAATTATCCTAGTCCTGGCTTGATATTTGCTGATACGGGTCACTATGTGAACCACCGGAAGACACATAGGCTAGCAAGATAGGGGTATCCTGGAAAAATTTGGATGAGAAAAGGGGAATGAACTTGTAAACCACTGCTCCATAAATTTTTGGATCGGGAGATGTGATACGGGGGATCTGAGGCCGGTAGGTGTACGGAGCTAGGAAGAGTACTGCCCGAGGAAATCTTGCCTTTGATGGATGAGTCAGGGGCTATCATTATGCAGAGCTGCTGAGGGCATGGTATGCATAGTTGTACAAAGGTTTCCCCGACTCGATAACTTTTCACTTCTGATGGCCATGAGTGGTTATAAAGATCCGCAATTATCCGGGTCATGGAGTCTGATGTATGGAGAGGATGCATCCAAATTTTCATGGAGTATCTCCTCCTCGTATCGCCATGTGTCTTGGGTGGGTCGTGACGAAGTCCATGTAGTTTAACTTCATGCGGTGAGGATGAAGCCCATGCAGTTTTACGTCATGCAGTGAGGACGAAGTTCATGCAGTTTAACGTCATGCGGTGAGGACGAGGTATACACCCCGTGCAGGTCTGGCCCGTACACTGGGGAAGGGGGAATCTTTAATATTACTGTCCGTGCAGTTTAACATCATGCGGAAAGGACGAGGTATACACCCCATGCAGGTCTGGCCCGTACACTAGGGAAGGGGGCATCTTTAACACTATTGTTCGTGCAGTTTAACGTCATGCGGTAAGGATGCAGAAATACACCCCGTGCAGGCCTAGCCCCTATACGGGGGAAAGGGAATATTCTGAAATCTCACTATCCATGCAGTTTTACGTCATGCGGTAAGGACAAGAAGTACACCCTGTGCCAGTCTGGTTCGTACACGGGGGGAGAGGGGCATTTTTATTTTTATTCAGAAGTGGCTGGGCCAGGATAGGGAATCCCGGCGTCACTACGTATCCTGCAAGGGCAGTAATCAAGTCGTACATAGTTCTTTGCAAGAGTGATACACCCTGTGAAGGTCTGTTCTATACACAGGGGGAGAGGGCATTTTTTTTAGAAGTGGCTGGGCCAGGATAGGGAATCTCGGTGTCGCTATGTATCCTGCAAGGGCAGGAATCAAGCCGCACGTAGTTCTCCGAAATCCGTGAAGTTTAATGTCATGTGGTGAGGAAGAAGTCCATGCAGTTTAACGTCATGCGGTGAGGACGAGAAGTACACCCCGTGCAAGTCTGGCCCGTACACGGGGGAAAGGGAATTTTAAATCATTATTTTTATTTGCGAGTGGCTGGGCCAGAATAGAGGATCCTGGCATCTCTACATATCCTGCGAGGGCAGGAATCAAGCCGCACGTAGTTCTCTGCAAAAGTGATACACCCCGTACAGGTCTGGTCCGTACACAGGGGAAAGGGGAATTTTTAAAACTTCTTTTCCGTGCAGTTTAACGTTGTGCGGTGAGGACGAGGGATACACCCCGTGCAGGTCTGGTCCGTACACGGGGGTGGAATAAGGCATTTTTACTTTTATTATCCGTGCAGTTTAACGTCGTGTGGTAAGGAAAAAATCCATACAGTTTAACGTCATGTGGTTAGGATGATGGGTATTATTGGACTCCATGTAGTTTAACGTCATGAGGTGAGGACGTGAATACACCCTGTGCAAGTCTGGTCCGTACATGGGGGAAGGAGAATTTTTTTCTTTTTGAGCTGGCTGGGCCAGGGTGTGAAATTTTGGCGTCACTACATATCCTGTGAGGACAGGAATCAAGCCTCGCGTAGTTATCTAAAAGAAGTACACCCCGTGTAGGTCTGGTCCGTACATAGGGGAAGAGGGCATTTTTAAATCATCTTGTCCATGCAGTTTAACGTCGTGCGATAAGGACAAAATACTCTTAGTTTAAGGTCATCGAGTTTGGACCATTGGGTACTTGGTAGTTTAATGTCATGCATCTCGGACGAAGAGTACACATCATGCAGGTCTGGTCCGTACATGGGGGGAGGGTCATTCTTAACTCTTATTATCTGTGCAGTTTAATGTCGTGCAGTGAGGACGAAGTACTCTTAGTTTAAGGTCATAGAGTTCAGACTGTTGGGTGCTTGGCAGTTTAACGTCATGCAGCTCAGACGAAGAGTTTTGTTAAAGGATGTTGTACAGTTTATCATCATGCAGAGAGGACGAAGAGTACACCTCATTCCTTTTTTTCATGTCCGTGTAGTTTATTTTCGTGTGGTAAGGAAGAAATTCTCTTGGTCTCTATGCGAAATACTTCTTCAGGAATCTCGCATTGGTAGGAGTCGTGGTGAATTGCCCTTCCATAGAGATCAGGGCATATGCTTTGTTGGAGTAGACCTTGAATACAACATATGGTCCCTCCCACTTGGGCTCTAGCTTTGGAGGTTTCTTTCTGGGTATCATTGGGGTCCGGAGGACCAACACTAGTTCTCCCTCCAAGAAAGACCGAAGACAAACCTTTTTGTTGAAGGCTCGTGCAATCCGGTTCCGGTACACTTCCAGATGGTGCAGAGTGTGCAGCCGCTTCTCATATAGCTGTTCCAATTCACCTAGCCACTTTTTTGACTGCTCATCATTGGATAATTGATCATATATGGTAACACGGAGTGAGGGAAGTTGGATTTCAATGGGCAGGACCACCTCTGTTCCGTATACCAATGAGTACGGGGTAGCCCGAGTAGCGGTGCGGATTGTGGTTCGATTAGCCCACAACGCATGGAGGAGTTTATCTATCCATGACTTCTTGTCTTTGTCCACCATTTTCTGGAGAATATCGGACAGGGTCTTGTTGAAAGCTTCTATCTGTTCGTTGGCCGCTGCATGGTAGCGGGATGAGTGGTTTGCCTTGATACCATACTCGTGGTATAGTTTTTTCAATTTAGCAGAGCAGAAATTGGTGTCGTTGTCCGTCAGTATGGTATGAGGGACACCAAATCTAGTTATGATATTGGTCTTCACAAAGCTGACAATATTTCTTGCCCCAAATTCCTTGAGGGGTATGGATTCTACCCATTTGGAAAATAAGTCGGTTGTTGTGAGGATATACTTTAGTTGTTTGGCCGTGGCGGGAGGATATGGTCCCACGACGTCCATCCCCCAGATGAAAAATGGCCAGGATTACTTGTCTTGATGAAGTAACTTCGGGGGTTGGTGTATGAAGTTGGCATGAATATGGAATGAGTGGAATTTTTTGGTAAAACGCTCGCAATATCATGCCATTGTAGGCCAGTAGTACCCAAACCTTCGAACCTGATGGGAAATCTTGGTCCCTAGTTGATGTGCTCTACATTCTCTGGCATGCACTTCAGTCATTACGGCAGCGATTTCTTCTCCACCAATGCATCTGAGGAGCACTTCGTTGAGGCCTCATTTGTAGAGGACCTCTTACTGACCCATGCCACCATATAGAACAAAGTTGATTGCCCTCTGTATTTTCTCTCATTCAGCCCTGTCTGATGGAAGTTCTCCCCATTGAATGTTGTAACACCCTGAGCTTCCACGATACGCTTCTCATTCAATAATGCAATAGCTTGTATTATACGCAACTTCGAGTTCTAAAACACTGCGACTAATCAAAGTAGCCGTTATGAATAGTAATAACCACTTTTTAAAATTATAGAAATTTTATATTTCAAAATGGACTTCATTTTTGTATTCGTAATATCGAAATTATCCAAAGTTGAATTTTTTGTAATTTTCTGAGAACTTCTAATTTTTTTATGAATAGTGAAAAATACTTAAAAAAAACTTTTTTAATCAAAATAATTTATTGTGATAAATTATACTATTTAGTGGTTTTAAAGTATAATTAGAATATATTTTTACCATTTTATCCAATGGTGGTCATTAGAATTAATTTAACATTGAAATTGGACATAAACAATTGCCAATCTTTTGATATAAATTGTTTCTTAAAAACACACTATTTGTTGTAACAGCGGGAATTAATTATAAAATTAATTAATGCAACTTATATGTTTGGAATTTTGTAAAATAGACATCATTTTTGAATTCGGAATATCAATTATAGCTTAGGGTGAAATTTTGGCATTGTTCTGAAAAACTTCAATTTTTGATGAATAGTGAAACCACTAAGTGGTAGTTAAATAACTGATTTTTCGTTTAAATAAAATATTACCACTTCTGTGATTTGATTTTCAAAAATCCGACATACATGGTTGTCATTAAGAAGTAAAATGTGGTTCAATGAGATTAAAATAATTTTTTGGTGAATAGTAACTTTTAAGTTCTTAATCGCAATTAGAGGTAATTAGTGTAGTTTAAGGTACAAATAATGTTTTAATAATATGAGATGAGCATGACACTTGTCCTACTCCTATTGGATGAGTCATTTCAGACCAAGACAACCCATGGGTAAACTTGGTGACCTCATGGAGCCACTTTAGTTGGAAAATGACATTAATATATATTTATTTAATGTTAAAATTAAATTGCCACAAACATGAGTTGTTTTACTAAAACAGTTTTTAAGTGGGGTTACACAAGTCCAAATTTTGACTATAAATATTCATTAGAAAGATAAAAATATTTCCTACATCATAGTATTTTTTTATAATTTTTATACATTAAATAAATTAAATTATTTATGACATCATTATGATGCAGCGATGACCTCATTATTTAACGATTTAAATAAAATGAGAATATAATGAAAAATCCAAGGCTTAAACTTGTCCAAAGCCTATTGGATGAGGAGATTTAGAACCCTTATCACCTTAGCCACGAATTATATAAGTTTGGGACCTTTAGAATCCGAAAAGCATTGTATAATAATGTAACATTTCAATCTTTCCAAAAGAGCCCCTCCTCTCCACTTATAAAAGGCCCCCACCTCTCCCACCTCATTTACACTTTCAAGCCATTTTGCTCGGCCAAAATCTACCCAAATACTCTCCCAAATTCCCCCTCTTACTCCTAGAAGCCTCACTTTGGTCAGAACTCTTCCCAAGGAATCCTTTGGCTCAAATCAAAAAGAGTTACCCGATTTTGAGGTAATGTCTTCTCTAATGTTGTTTTGTTTTATTTTTCTTCTCCAACCCCCTAAACTCTTTTTATTCATTTCTTTTGTAACAACACCAGTATCCTAAATATAATAGGATTTTGTTATAAGAAGGATTTGAGCTACACTTACACACACCTACATCTAATGGTTAAAGAACATACGGTTTCTGTGGATGGCGAATTTCTGCCTCACGAAACGATGATTGTTCAACACTCATATAACACCTTCAAAGGTGGCCATTAAGATGTCACTATTTTTATATATGATATATAATATGTTTATTTTTTACTTATGCTTCTGTATTTCTCATTTATGGCATACTTTATGATTTCCATTATGGGTAAAACGCGATAATTTCATTTTAGGAAGTGCGGACTACCGCCCCCTCAAAGTGATTTGAATCGTTAATGCCATATGTGGGATGTATAAAGGATGGAGTAAATGGTATTATACACTATATTATAATGGAATTATATTATACATTTATATCATTATGATTTTGTTCCATTAAATATGAAATTGAAATGAAAGTAGCGTTCATGCGTACGTACGGCTTACCGTCTCCATGAACAGTGCATTTCATTTCTTACCTCTAAATGTTACGTAATATTATAAATGAATGTATATACTGGATATATAAGATATATATGACATCTAAATCATGAATATAATTCTGGAGATAATGGATATTCTACCACATAGACAACTTGTAATTATAAGAAGTTTATTGTTGACTCAAGTACCAAAGATCGAAAAAACAACTGTTATTAACTTAAATAATTACATAATGTTCATATCATTGTAATAAGTGATATAATAAGGATAATGAAATTGAAAATGGTTCTTAATAAGGTATATATTAACTCTATTTTATTATTCAGGAGGTTAAAGAATGGTTGAGTCAAGTCAGATACGAGGTAAGGGAACTTCTTAACCCAATTTCCATTCTTTGGGTTAATCTCCTACTTTCAAATTATGTCATGATATTATTATGTCCAATTTTTTATTTTTACTTTCTTTATGTGTACCTATAGTGAATACACATAATATATCTATTTCATTTTAAAAATGATCTTTTTAAGGACTTCGTCTCAATCTCCTTTCATTGAGGCATATTTGGTTTTATACACAACTTTCCTTTATACGGTGTATAAACCCCTTTGACTTTTACGTTTATTCAAAAGGAATATTTTTTATACGAAGCGTTTTACTAAACGACAAAAAGGGAATGTTTTTTTTCGTACTTATGCGGCGACAACGACTTTTCCACCGCCGTGACCACTATTTGAGTTTCGGCTTCCTCTACAAGCCATACCTTTTTTTAAAAGAAAAATAAATACCATGTTTTAACTTTCTTTTATTTTGGTATTTAAAATGGTTTTGAAAGCGTTTTTATTATATCAATGTGTTGTATTGATATCTTGTGATTGAAATGTGGAAATGTTATGTTTCCTTTATGCATGTTTTATGTGATACGATTATGTTATGGTTTATGATATGTTTAAACCTATTCATATGAGGAATGCATTGGACTTAATAAGTGATGGGTGGAGCCCGCTACAGCTCCTCGATGCATCGGCAGGTCTCATGAGACAAACTAGTGTCTTGGCACGAGGCCTTGACAAAATCTTATTTGTGGTCTTGGCACGAGGCCTTGGCTACGTGGTTATGATAGTCTGGCATTATGCATTCCATCATTATGAAAGTGGTTAATGATATTTCATGTGATTATTCGACCAGTAGAATATCCATGTGAAGAAGTAAATGGCATTATCTCATTTTACTTTTTCCATATTATGTTGATGTTCAAGTTTAAAAGGATTTTGTTTTAGTTATACATTGCCTTAAATGTTTATGTTTATTTATGAAGGCTTCCGCAATATTGTTATCCTTACTGAGAATCTGAGCTCACCCCTTTCAATGTTTTAATATTTTCCAGGATGTGAAGAAGTATTTTATGAATGACCTGCAGGGATTTTCAGAAGAGGATATGAGAGTGGACTATAGAGACTTTTTTATTGTAGTTTTTCACTTTATGATGTAATGTAATGTTTACGAATGTATCTAGTGTTTCCAAGGCTACTAAACTAATCGGTCTTTCGAGACTTGATCTTTTGTGATCATGCCAATGTTACGAAGTAATGCACCGACTCTGGGTAGCTGGGGTCGGGGCGTTACAGTTGGTATCAGAGGCAGTTTAGTACTAACCTTGGAAGCTAGATTTAGACAAACTCTGATTAGAGCACGTAGACCTAAGATGAACTTTGAGGATTAGTATAGAAGAACTTCCTAAAAATTTTGGTATTGTAGAGATTTTGTGAGTTTTCCGAGCAATACATCCCTGTCTGGATACGAGCAGGTAGAGGTGGCTCTGGCACAGATGTACCTAGGGGTAAAACCCGAAAACACCGCTTTGAGCTAGACTCGAACGGGAACTGGTGCATGACAACGGGCCTTGCTTCACTCTTGGTTACGACACTCCCGGGGGATTTGCTTAGGATAATTCTCATTTTATTTACAAACCATTATGTAGGGTTTATGAGTATATACTTCCTCAAAGAAAACATTCTTATGATTATGGATTATATCTATAAACCGTTCAATTTACATTAAGTATTTTAAAAGTTTGAAATTATTCATTGTAATTCATAAACTAACCTAGTTTATGCCATTGTATAGAAATGGCGCCCAGTAGAAGGAATGTGAACTCCAGCAATACGTATGATCCAAAGAGTAAGAAGGATCGTATCTTTCACGGTATTAAGCCAACATTTCGAAGGGAAATAGTCTCCCATGTGTTCTCAACATATGAAGAAATAGTATCATGTGTTAATAAGATAAGTAAAGAATTCTCTGAGTCCTATGGCTTTGAAGCGAAGCAAGAGACGAAAGGGATGGAAGAGAGAATGATGGTAAAGGGATGAGGGGAAAGAAGAATTTTCCAATATGTGGTAATTGTGGGAAGAAACATCATGGAACTTGCCTAAAGGGAATGGGAGTTTGTTATATGTGTAGATAAAAAGGACACAAAGTGCGTGACTACAAGGGTAAGAAAATGGTTTCAAATGTACAATGCTTCTTCTGCAAGGATTGGGGACACTACGCAAACCAATGTCCAAATCATCAAAGTATGCCCCAAATGATGTTATTGGATAATAATCAAGTTATGATACTACCACAGATGAGGAGTAATGATTAGAGTTCTTATGTTGTTATTAAAGAATTTTGTAATTTGAGTGTTGTATCAATGATGTACTGGTTATAATAATTATGGAGTATATAAGGATTGTACTGCAGTACTATTTCATCAAGGACTTAAGATTGTGTGGAACCAAGAAAAGTGACTCCACGGTAGGTTAAATTTTTGGAAAATATATGGTTTAGAGAAAGATAAACCATAATATGGTTCTGATACCGAGATAGTGATTTTGGAATAAGACGTGATTCATTTGGATAAATTATATTGGATATTCTTAACTTCCTTGAAACTGATTGATGATTTGTATACATTTTTTGGATAGAAGGAGTATATCTAGTATTCTATAAGGAATAAGGGATCATGGTAATTCGGTATGTTTAAAAAGAATACATGATGAAAGTGTTCACATGTTGTTACGTGGGGAAAAAGGATCTCCATTATGTTTACCTTCCTTATAAAATTTGGACTGTGAGTTGGACAGAAGTATTTTGGATAACTATTAAGGTTGGAATGGATTAAGTTGATCTTTGGATAGTATTGTTTAAGGTTAAAGCATTTCTGAAGATTATTTTTGGAATATTATAATACTATAGTTTTAGGAAAAGGACAACCTGCAGGGTGGGGAATAACCCGTCGCGTCGGACAAAGCTGCAGGAATCGAACCCACAATCATAGTGCGACAGGCCTTTATTTCCTACCACTAGCCTACAGGAAGTCCCTGGTTATTACAAAATAATTTTACTAATCTAAATGGTATGAGTTATCATTTGGAACCTTATACAATTAGGATAAGTATAATATATTTGGGTTCTATTATCTTTTTGAGTGAAAGGTGAGTTGAAGGTTGAAACTCTAATTGTCAAGCATAAATATATATATACCTATCTGTTATTCAATGAATAAATTAATTCTTAAACTTTATTAAAGGTATATTAAAACAAAAATTGTGTTATCCTAATACCTTATGTCTTGTTGAACTAATGATATTTTAAATCAACAAAGATTGAAGGCTTTGAGGCCCTCAATTTGACAGTTGATTGTGATTGATGATCTCAATCACTCCCTACGAATATTTACGTTTTTCCTCCAATTTTATGTCTCTAATTTCCACCAATGTTCTCCTAATCGAGATCATAATTGGGTGGTGACTTTTTCATTTCCCTTTCCCTCTTATTAAGGCTAAATTTTATTAATCTTATTTCTGATGTGGGTTTTCCTCAAAGGTATTTTCTCTTTTCAACCTTTTATTTTCAAAGAAAAATTTCAAATTTCGAGGACGCAATTTATTGAAGGAGGGGAGAATGTAACACCCCGAGCTTCCACGATACGCTTCTCATTCTATAATGCAATAGCTTGTATTATACGCAACTTCGAGTTCTAAAACACTGCGACTAATCAAAGTAGCCGTTATGAATAGTAATAACCACTTTTTAAAATTATAGAAATTTTATATTTCAAAATGGACTTCATTTTTGTATTCGTAATATCGAAATTATCCAAAGTTGAATTTTTTGTAATTTTCTGAGAACTTCTAATTTTTTTATGAATAGTGAAAAATACTTAAAAAAAACTTTTTTAATCAAAATAATTTATTGTGATAAATTATACTATTTAGTGGTTTTAAAGTATAATTAGAATATATTTTTACCATTTTATCCAATGGTGGTCATTAGAATTAATTTAACATTGAAATTGGACATAAAAAATTGCCAATCTTTTGATATAAATTGTTTCTTAAAAACACGCTATTTGTTGTAACAGCGGGAATTAATTATAAAATTAATTAATGCAACTTATATGTTTGGAATTTTGTAAAATATACATCATTTTTGAATTCGGAATATCAATTATAGCTTAGGGTGAAATTTTGGCATTGTTCTGAAAAACTTCAATTTTTGATGAATAGTGAAACCACTAAGTAGTAGTTAAATAACTGATTTTTCATTTAAATAAAATATTACCACTTCTGTGATTTGATTTTCAAAAATCCGACATACATGGTTGTCATTAAGAAGTAAAATGTGGTTCAATGAGATTAAAATAATTTTTTGGTGAATAGTAACTTTTAAGTTCTTAATCGCGATTAGAGGTAATTAGTGTAGTTTAAGGTACAAATAATGTTTTAATAATATGAGATGAGCATGAAACTTGTCCTAATCCTATTGGATGAGTCATGGCCGACCAAGACAACCCATGGGTCAACTTGGGGACCCCATGGAGCCACTTTAGTTGGAAAATGACATTAATATATATTTATTTAATGTTAAAATTAAATTGACACAAACATGAGTTGTTTTACTAAAACAGTTTTTAAGTGGGGTTACACAAGTCCAAATTTTGACTATAAATATTCATTATAAATTTAAAAAGATTTCCTACATCATAGTATTTTTTTTATATTTTTTATACATTAAATAAATTAAATTATTTATGACATCATTATGATGCAGTGATGACCTCATTATTTAACGATTTAAATAAAATGAGAAGATAATGCAAAATCCAAGGCTTACACTTGTCCAAAGCCTATTGGATGAGGAGATTTCGAACCCTTATCACCTTATCCACGAATTATATAAGTGTGGGACCTTTAGAATCCTAAAAGCATTGTATAATAATGTAACATTTCAATCTTTCCAAAAGAGTCCCTCCTCTCCACTTATAAAAGGCCCCCACCTCTCCCAACTCATTTACACTTTCAAGCCATTTGGCTCGGCCAAACTCTGCCCAAATACTCTCCCAACTTCCCCCTCTTACTCCTAGAAGCCTCACTTTGGGCATAACTCTTCCCAAGGAAGCCTTTGGCTCAAATCAAAAAGAGTTACCCGATTTTGAGGTAATGTCTTCTCTAATGTTGTTTTGTTTTATTTTTCTTCTCCAACCCCCTAAACTCTTTTTATTCATTTCTTTTGTAACAACACCAGTATCCTCAATATACTAGGATGTTGTTATAAGAATTATTCTAGCTACACTTACACACACCTACATCTAATGGTTAAATAACATACGGTTTCTGTGGATGGCGAATTTCTGCCTCACGAAACGATGATTGTTCAAAACTCATATAACACCTTCAAAGGTGGCCATTAAGATGTCACTATTTTTATATATGATATATAATATGTTTATGTTTTACTTATGCTTCTGTATTTCTCATTTATGGCATACTTTATGATTTCCATTATGGGTAAAACGCGATAATTTCATTTTAGGAAGTGCGGACTACCGCCCCCTCAAAGTGATTTGAATCGTTAATGCCATATGTGGGATGTATAAAGGATGGAGTAAATGGTATTATACACTATATTATACTGGAATTATATTATACATTTATATCATTATGATTTTGTTCCATTAAATATGAAATTGAAATGAAAGTAGCGTTAATGCGTACGTACGGCTTACCGTCTCCATGAACGGTGCATTTCATTTCTTACCTCTAAATGTTACGTAATATTATAAATGAATGTATATAATGGATATATAAGATATATATGACATCTAAATCATGAATATAATTCTGGAGATAATGGATATTCTACCACATAAACAACTTGTAATTATAAGAAGTTTATTGTTGACTCAAGTACCAAAGATCGACAAAACAACCGTTATTAACTTAAATAATTACATAATGTTCATATCATTGTAATAAGTGATATAATAAGGATAATGAAATTGAAAATGGTTCTTAATAAGGTATATATTAACTCTAGTTTATTATTCAGGAGGTTAAATAATGGTTGAGTCAAGTCAGATACGAGGTAAGGGAACTTCTTAACCCAATTTCCATTCTTTGGGTTAATCTCCTACTTTCAAATTATGTCATGATATTATTATGTCCAATTTTGTATTTTTACTTTCTTTATGTGTACCTATAGTGAATACACATAATAGATCTATTTAATTTTAAAAATGATCTTTTTAAGGACTTCATCTCAATCTCCTTTCATTGAGGCATATTTGGTTTTATACACAACTTTCCTTTATACGGTGTATAAACCCCTTTGACTTTTACGTTTATTCAAAAGGAATCTTTTTTATACGAAGCGTTTTACTAAACGACATAAAGGGAATGTTTTTTTTTTCGTACTTATGCGGCGACAACAACTTCTCTGCCGCCGTGACCACTATTTGAGTTTCGGCTTCCTCTACAAGCCATACCTTTTTTTAAAAGAAAAATAAATACCATGTTTTAACTTTCTTTTATTTTGGTATTTAAAATGGTTTTGAAAGCGTTTTTATTATATCAATGTGTTGTATTGATATCTTGTGATTGAAATGTGGAAATGTTATGTTTCCTTTATGCATGTTTTATGTGATACGATTATGTTATGGTTTATGATATGTTTAAACCTATTCATATGAGGAATGCATTGGACTTAATAAGTGACGGGTGGAGCCCGCTACAGCTCCTCGATGCATCGGCAGGTCTCATGAGACAAACTAGTGTCTTGGCACGAGGCCTTGACAAAATCTTATTTGTGGTCTTGGCACGAGGCCTTGGCTATGTGGTTATGATAGTCTGGCATTATGCATTCCATCATTATGAAAGTGGTTAATGATATTTCATGTGATTATTCAACCAGTAGAATATCCATGTGAAGAAGTAAATGGCATTATCTCATTTTACTTTTGCCATATTATGTTGATGTTCAAGTTTAAAAGGCTTTTGTTTTAGTTATACATTGCCTTAAATGTTTATGTTTATTTATGAAGGCTTCCGCAATATTGTTATCCTTACTGAGCATCTGAGATCACCCCTTTCAAAGTTTTAATATTTTCCAGGATGTGAAGAAGTATTTTATGAATGACCTGTAGGGATTTTCATAAGAGGATATAAGAGTGGACTATAGAGACTTTGTTATTGTAGTTTTTCACTTTATGATGTAATGTAATGTTTACGAATGTATCTAGTGTTTCCAAGGCTACTAAACTAATCGGTCTTTCGAGACTTGATCTTTTGTGATCATGCCAATGTTACGAAGTAATGAACCGACTCTGGGTAGCTGGGGTCGGGGCGTTACAAATGTAGTTTGCAATGGGGGTCATCCAGCCAGTGGCAGGAGCATATGGCTCGGGGACAGGACTGACTTTGTGGATTTCCTCCATCTTGGCTTGAAAAATGGCAATACCATTCTACGGTGAGAAATACGGATGATTGTTTCATCCCGGTTTGGATCAGCTAGAGATGTGGCCATGTTGGCTAATGCATCAGCCTGAGCATTCTGAGACCAGGGGATATAGGTCAATGTTGTCTCTATGGAGAACTCATCCATTAACCCTCGTACATAGTCAAACAGGGGGAACATCTCCTTATTTTTAATATAATAGTCACCATTGACTTGATTGATGACCAGATCCAAGTCACCTTTTACCTTAAGGTGTTGTACTTGTGCCTAGAGTGCGAGCTCTAGGCCTGTAATGACATCTTGATATTCCGTTGCATTGTTTGTACATCCCTCTAATAGGAGGAAGGAGTATGGAAATACTGCCTTTTCTGGGGACATGAGTATTATCCCCAGACCCACTTTATTGAATCTGGGATCCTCCATCCTCTTCCCGGTTGGGCTTCGGGACGCGCCGTCGAAGTACATTTCCCATACTGGGAGCTCCTCTTGAACCGAGAAGATGTCTTCATCAGGTAGCTCGGCGTTCAGTGCAGTGGTCCTTGTCAAACGGTGCTCTTCCAGAAAGTCTGCTAATGCCTGGACCTTGATGGCTCTCTGAGGCATGAACCGGATGTTGAACTGTTGTAGGATGACCGCCCATCGGGATAGGTGTCCGGTTAGCATCGGGAGACTGAGGATGTACTTGAGCGGGTTACTCCGTGAGATCAAATGGACTTCATGATGCTGTAGATAATGTCACAACTTTTGAACTGCGAAGACTGGGTCCAAACATCCCTTCTCGATATTTGAGTATCGAGTCTTAGCATCAATCATGGTTCGATTGAGGTAATAGAGATTGTTTTCGTTGCCTAAGTCATTCTTTTGTGCGAGGAAGGCTCCCAGTGACCGCTCTAAGGCTATCACGTACAAGATGAGAGGTCCTCCTTCAACCGGGGGCATGAGCACTAGTGGGATTAAGAGGTACTTATTCAAGTTGTCAAACACCTCTTGGAAATCATCCGTCCATTGGTACGTGACCCCCTTCTTCATTAACCTGGTGAAGGGAAAACATTTGCCTTTTAGGTTGGCTATGAACCGCCTAATATAGGCTAGGTGTCCTTGGAATCCCCTCAACTCAGTGAGGTTGCGGGGAGGTGGTAGGAAAAGGATAGCCTTTGTCTTCTCAGGGTCGACTTCGATGCCATGATGGAGTACGACGAAGCCAAGGAATTTCCCTGAGGTAACCCTGAAGGTGCATTTCAATGGGTTCATCTTCAAGCTATGTTGTCGAAGTTTGTTGAAGATGGTCTCAAGGTCTGACAGGTGATCCGAGTGCTGTCTTGATTTGACCACTAGGTCATCCACATAAAATTCAATGAATTTCCCCAGGAATGACTTAAAGATCTGATGAATGGAACGCTGATATGTGGTGCCAGCATTCTTGAGACCAAAGGGCATGACCCTGTAATAGAATACCCCTTGAGGGGACCTGAAATCAGTGGCTTCTTCGTATTCTCAGGCCATCCTGATTTGGTTATAGCTGGAATAGTCATCCATGAAGGACATAGCCTCATACCTGGCCGTTGCATCGATTAACAACTCGGTGATTGGAACCGGGAAGTCATCTTTCGGATAATGCAGATTAAGATCTCTGAAGTCAATGCAGACGCAGATTTGCCTGTTCTTTTTCTTGACAGGGATGATTTTGGCCAACCAAATGGGGTACTTGACCTCTCAAATGAAGCCTACTTTAATGATCTTATCGACTTTAGCCTCTATTTTGGCGGCATGTGAGGGATGCATCCTTCTGGCGGCCTGTTTGTAGCCTCAATGGTCTTCTGGAAGACCTAGGTGATGCGTCGCTACTTTGGGATCGAGTCCCGACATCTCTGTGTAATTCCAGGTGAAGACGTCCCGGTGTTGCCTTAGGAAGGAGGTATATACCTCGTGCTCGTTGGGAGACATGGTTGCACTAATGAGAGTGGGCCTTAGGTCTTCCTCGGTACCCAGTTTTATTTCCCTGAGTTCATCCACAGTGGTGGAGACACCTTCCTCAGATGCAGGAGGTTCATACCTGAGATCTTCCCCCTCTTCTTCTTGAAAATCCTCATCTTCTTGGTCTAACGAGGAGAGAGCTCCTGACACGAGCTCTTGGGAGTCCGGAGGCAAGGTGTCGTGGGCGTCCTTGTTCGAGTTTTCATCCCTAGATTGAGGGTCAGCGGACATTCCCACATTGTCACACTCAGCCGTTATGGCTGAAGTCATGAGGACATCCGAGTGCGTGTCCGGAATTGAACTCCTACCCTCCACGTGGTTGATGGGTAGGACATAATCTCCGCCAAGATGCCTGTGGGGGTCATCAGGAACCATTTCCAGGCCATTTGGAGTGGGAATCCAGTCAACACCATCGACCAAAGGCTTCTTTTTCTTTTGCTCATAGAACCCGGCATCAATGTAATGTGACTCGGAGAGCTCAAAAGGGGCCTTGTTAGCGTGCAATGTTCCACTTTGTCCATTGACGCAGTACTTGATACACTGGCGGTAGGATTAAGGAACGGCCATGTGCTTATGGAGCCACGGCCTTCCTAGCGGGGCATTGAATGTTGTGCTCTACCGGACCACCATGAATTCCGTGTAGGCTACCAGGTCACCAAAATGGGTCCTTAGCTTAATTTGTCCCATTGGCTTCTGTTCATTCCTATCTTAACCCAACAGAGTTGTGGCTGAGGGAATTAGATCGTCCTCACTATAGCCCAACTTGCGGAGTGTTCGTAGGGGAAGGAGGTTAACTCCAGAGCCATTTTCTATAAATACTTTCTGGATCTCAAAACCATTCAGAATGATGGACACTTATAGTGGTATGATGTGTCCTTGCATGATGGCATCTTCATCCTGATCGGTGAAGGAAATCACTGCATTGCATTCAACCGGGCCAGTCTCCGTCCGGTAAATCTCAGCGGCAGCTACCTCAGCTTGAAACTCCTGGGGGCTGATCAAAGCTTTGATAAGTGCCTACCTAAGGTCGGATGACAAACTCAGGGCATCCAGGATTGACAACTTGGCTGGTACTGACGCCAGCTGCTTAAGGATTTCGTATTTTTTCTCTAGTGGTCGACGCTTCTCCGTTGACAGGAGAGTCTTAGTGGTTGCTTTGGGAGCTGGATCATTTGATGAGGAGGGAGTGGTCATGGGGACGGATGTCGATGGTGTTCCCGCATTTTGAGGATTTGGCCTGGCCGGTCTGTTTGTGCGCACTAGGCATCCAGACGCTTGTTCCTCCTCTGGTAGGTATTGCAGGACAACAGGGCCAGAGTGGCTGCTTGTGGAGGTGGAGGGGCATTCCTTCTCCTGCTGAGTTCGTTGAAGGGATCTCCCTTGGGTTTCTGAGATATTAACGGGTTGAGCCGGGTTCCAACCGTAGGGTTGGTTTCAGCCGCGGCTGCGCCTCCCCTGGTATCCCCTACCTCTGCGATTCCTCCTCCCGACTCCTCGTGCAGGGAACTCGGGTTCGTAACCATACCCTTCGTCAAGGAATGATTCCATAAGATGGATGGCATTAATGGAACCAAAGAATGGTTCTTCATCCTCTGGCAGGTCAACCTGGTCGGTTGTCCCTGATAGTGTCGTTTGGTGGGTCAGTGCCCGTGGAACCAAATTCGAGGGCATATAATCTGCCAAGGTCAGGGCTAACTTTGGCCCCGTTGTGGACTGCTCCTCTTGCGATTGTTTCTTCCTTCTATTCCGCCCAGATGACCAGCTCGTAGAGGATTGTGAGGCTGATGCTGTCAGCTGTGCGGTGTCAGGGGCTGTTGGCAGAAACACTGGCTGCTGTAGCTGAGCTCAGAGTATGCCCTGGGCTCGGCTGATAGTCTTCCGAGTCATCCATTCATCGAACTTCTACCCCTGTTTATTGGTGACTTTCTGCCACCCCTTCTCTTTGTCAGAGTTGGTGGTAGAGATGTATTCCACATGTGCTGGGGGTGGTCCCAGCTCGACCTGTCTGGAGTCTACCATCCTCTGCAGGAGGTCTTTGAAGACGAAGCATTCTCGAATATTGTTCCCCAACATTCTATGGTAGGGGAAGTAATCTGGCATGTCCTTGCAGTCGACCTCTTCAAGTTTCCTCGGCTCCGGGAGGCGGAGCAAGTTGCAGTTCATGGCGGCAATGAAGTAGCCGCGGACTTGATCTCGGAATGAGTATACTTTTTTTTCTTCGTTCCTCAAACTGGTTCTGCTTCGGTCCTCGCTGATCATCCCATTTAGGCGGAGGCGGCCGCTGATATGCAGGGGGGCCTTGATGATTTGGTAGAGGCATGAGCGGTGGAGCGGGCACAGGGGCCGACTTGATCGTGACAGTAGACGCTTCAGCTCTAGGGGATCTTTTCGTAGGAGCTTGAGAGGCTATTCGGGACTTCGAATTAGTCCGCTGTAGGGATTCCTCAATTATCTGGGCAATGGATGAGAGATGGCGGAAGCCAGTGGTGCACTCCACTGGTATGAGCGGTGTTCGCAGCTCATCTCTAAGATTATCGGTGCATATGGCTAGCATATCATCTTGATGCATTGGCCTGTTCAGAGAATAGGTCAGACCTTTCCATCTGGAAATGAAATCTAAGACCCTCTTTTTCTCCATCTACTTGCAGTTCATGAGTTCGTTGACTGTTGTTTTGGGCAATGTCGATCTAAAATGGAACAGGAACTGCTGCCGAAGGTCCTCCCAGCTCTTTATTGACTGGGCTGGCAGACTCGTGTACCAGAAGAAGGCGGATCCTTGCAAGGTCCATACGAATCACCTGAGTTTCACTGCTTCTTGTTTTTCTGGAGTTCCCATCATAGGGTCGCAATAGGATGCATAGTGCATCAAATGTTGTTCCGGATCGCCTGACCCATTGAAAATAGGGAATACAGGGCTCCCAAAATTGGGTGGAGGTGGTGTGTTGGTCACCCAATCTGGGTAGGGTTTCCGCTTTGGTTGTATTGGAGTGCTTCGAACTTCCATCACTTCCAATCGAGATGTTAGTGCCTCGATGGTGTTGGTGAGACCCTGGTTTAAATTCGGTTGGACCCGGTCCTAGGCAGGCGTAGCCCAAGGCATTGCCTGAGGATCCGGATTGGCCGGCACCAAGGGTGCATATTCTGTTCGGGGCACCCTCGAAGGGTTTAGGCATACTTGCTCTAGTTTCCGCCTAAGTGGAGGTAAATCTTGGTATTCATCATCCACATTTAGGTAGTTGGACGAACCAGGTGCCTCATGGGGCAGGAGCCCTGACCGTGCTTCGTTTTCCGGAGCAAGCCTTAGCCTTTGAGGTGCACTTGCTGGGAGTGCATGATGTGGCTATTCCTGGGACGCACTTTCAATAAGGTGGTTCCTCTGGAGTATCTCGGTGTTAAGCCACCTTAATTCTTTCATCTCCTCTTCCTGTCAAGCGAATCTCTCTTCGAGCATGAGTGGCTCGTTTTTGTTGAGAGAAGGAGGTTGGTTAAGGGTAACTAGTCCCTTATTCTTATCCTTATTGGAAGCTTGCTGGGTAGGCAGAGGAGGGTTGGTTGGAAGGACGGCCATATTTAGGGTGGCCCTCTGGTTCTGGGTGTGCACACTTTGGGGGTTAGTTGTGAGTCACAACCTGACCGGAACCGTCATCTCCCGGTCTATCCGGATTTTTATTTTCCCTGGTGTCACCCATGGGGTTAGCCTCTATGGTGTTGATGAATGCATATCGCGGGGTGGGGGGGATTTCGTCTTCCAAATGGGAAGAGGATCTCCCGCGTCTTTTTCTGGCCTTCCCTTTCATGTCCTGGGATTTCCTTCGGACTTCTTGACGAAGGGTGACGTGGAGAGTTCTTTGATGCGACCTTACGGTGCGCCTTCCTCTCGGAGGGTATGATGATTCAAATGATGGGATAGGATGGAAACCTCCTCTTTTGACTGTCCTTTCTAGACGAGTGAATACTGATTCTCGTGGGGGAGTTTGTTGTTGAGGGGGTAATAATGCCCCCAGCCCTGGGGGTTAGGGTTGGCTCCATTACCTGTACATTGAGTCTCCTCATGTTTTTATTGGTCTTACGGGGGCATTTGTTGTTAAAAATTCCTCCAGTCCTGCAGGCTGGGGTTGACCCTAGATTTCGGCAGTGGCTGCTGCTATCACGACCTTCCTAATCCCGTGTGCCCCCATTTGGGGGTGAACTGGATTTGGTGCTGAATTCTCCTGTGAATCAATACCTTCTGGGGAGGCAGGCAAAGATCACTGATTGGACTCTCTTAGGAGAGAGGCCTGTTATATGCTCTCGGTGGCCTGATTCAGGAGTTCTTGAATGGCTTGTTCCCGTCGGGCCTGATGCTTCTGGGACTTACTCAAGGCCTGACTCTGTTGGGTGTGTTTCCTTTTCTGAACAGGGGGACCACTCGATTGTCGTCTTGACGTGATGACGTTGCAAGACACCATGCCGAACGGGTTCTTCTGGGTGGGGAGCGGAGTGAAATGCAGAGCTCTGTGTTCCCCCCATCCCCCTGATATGGACTCTCGTTGGAGCGTCACCGATGAGGCGGTGCAGTCGGTGTAGTGTGCTGAGGCAGGCTATCTCCATGTTTCCTTTATGTCTCTCGGGGCACTGTCATCGCGCCGTAGTAAGGGCCTCCAGGTCGATGTGACGCAGGAGGTCTCCTATCATCTTGACATGGTCTACATACCCTTCATAGGGTAGGAAGTTTGATTTCATCCAGTGGAGGGTCATCCATATATTATGGCGGATGTCGTGCACGCATTATTCCGACAACTCTCTAGGCATATCGAACTGAGAGGTGGCCGTAGGCCAAAACATAACTGGTATATCATTTCTGGCCAGTCGTTTCCTCATGTGCAACATGTCGGCGTACTCCTATGCTAGTGATTCCTCTACCTGGTCAGCCCAACTAAGACGCTCATTGTCAATGTGGTCGGAGGCAGTGGGACCGATAGGTGTTGAATCATTATGTGGGTGATTCCAATGTGGTTCAGAGGATGAACGTGGCCCTGGACCGTATCCTGGTTGATGAAGGGTGTCTTTAGCGACAAGCTGGGAATCTGACATGATCGATCCCATCCTCCTGAGTGCCTCGGCATACGAGGGCTTTTCTATGCTTGATTCGGCATGGGGAGGACCTTACTGTCGATATGATATGCCATCGTGGGGAGGACCTTCTCAATGGCGGTCGTAATGGCGAGGACTACCACTACTGCTTGATGCTTCACTGCATAGAGGACTTTTTCAGTGCACACCCTGGGGAGGACCTCCAAGGAATGTCGCAGCAAGGGGAGGACCTTCTGGATGCATAGCATTGTTATGGGGAGGACCTTCGCAACAACCGCCATCATGGTGAGGATGACCATCATGGCTTGACGTTCGATGTGCATCCTGGGGAGGACCTTCAGGACACACTACGACAAGGGTAGGACCTTCTTGTTGCTTGGGGTCAATGCGGGGAGGACCTACGCAATGGCGTCTGTGGTGACGGGGACTACCATCACAGCTGTGGTAATGGCGAGGACTACCATTATAGTTGACGCAGGGAGAATATATGTGGGATACACCCTGGGGAGGGCCTCCAGAATGTACCGTAACAAGGGGAGGTCCTTATCATTGCTTGACGTCTCTACGGGGAGGACCTCCGTTATCAGGGTGGCGAGGACTACCACCGTGATCTGATGCCTAGCTGCACGGAGTGTCGTTGCAGTGTAACCCCTGGGGAGGACCTTCAGGGCAGGACATGACAAGGGGAGGTCCTTCTTGTCGTGATTATATGTCACTACGGGGAGGGCCTCCGTAGTTGTGACTATGATAGCGAGGACTACTATCACAATCTGTGGTCCCACTGCATGGAGAGTGATTGCAATGTATACCCCGGGGAGGACCTTCAGGGTGGAACGCAGCAAGTGGAGGAACTTCTTGTTGCTCGGTCTTCTGGTCACGTGGAGGGTTTCTGTGGCTCGCATAAAAAGAGGAGCTCTCGTGATCAATCATTATATGCCCACGGGGGAATCTCCCATGGGTGATCTGGGGAGGACCTTCAGAGTTGTTGGTAGCAAAATTGTGGGGAGGACCTTCGCAACTGCTACTTCCACTTCCATAATATGGTAATGGGCAGGCAAGATTCTGAGCCTGTGATGTGTGTTTAGCGGCGTTGGGAACCCCAGCTTCCAGCAGAGCGGAGTCATGAACCCTCTCTTTATTTTCTGGATGCCTTCGGCACATTCGGGGAGCTTTCTTGTGGGTAGCTGGGACCGTCTACTGTTGATAACGGCCTTCAACTTTGGGTCCCTATCTAATTGCGTCTTGTGATGCCGTCGGGATATTCCGATGAACATCGTGACTTTTAGAAGGGATATATGCCTTCTCTGGAGCATCCACCGTGATGGACGGGTGTCCCCCAGTTGGAACGAGTGAAGCTGCTTGATCTGGTTTCCCTTGCGTCACGGAATATGGCTGGCGACCCTCCTGGAAAAAATAAAGGATGCAGATCTGCTCCGAGTCGGCTATCTCGTCTCTTAGATGAGTCGCCTCAATTGAGGAGGCGGGCTCACGGGCCCGAGTCCTTGCTGTTTCCACTGATGCAATTACATCCTGGCAAGTCTGCAAGATATGATCTGGGATCGATACCTGCTCCTCCATCATTACCAGGATATGTAGAGAGACATCTTTGGCTAAAACGGGTATGAAGGCCCATTCCGGTATCGGAGTAGGAATATCCTGCTCTGGTCCTCCAGTGGTCAGTGGGTAGTGACAATTCTCCTATGTCGGGGCAGGTGAACAAATCTGCTCCTGTACCGGGATACGCCAATTTATCTCTCTGTTCTCCGCCACATCAGGGTGGCGGACTTTACTTGCATCTGTAGGGAGTTGGCCCTGTATATATTGGTTTCCCACCATATCGAGTCGGTGGCCTTTGTTGGCGGGAAGACGTGCCCGCCTATGAGTTGCTTCCACATCTGGGTGGCGGGCTTTGTTGATCGCCACCATTTCAGGATGGCGAGCATCAGAAGCATCTGCTAGGAACTGGTCCTCCAGGTGCTGGGTCGCCACTGGTAGGTCGGAGAAAAACGGGAAGGATGGCAAGAGGGGGGGTGAATTGCCTTTTAAAAAATGATTAACAAATTAAAATCAAAGTGAAATCAAAGTATGTGCAGCGGAAAATAAAAGAGGCAATCACACAAGAAATTGTTAACGGAGTTCGGCCAAAAACCCGGCCTACGTCTCCGCTCCCAACTCAACCGTTGAGAGATTCCTACCGCTTGCTTTTCAATGGTTTTAGCAAGAAACCCACTAGGCTTTGAGGTAGCACTAGAACCTATTACAGCTTGCTTTTGGTGGTTAAGCAAGAACCCACTTGCTTTTGATGGTTGATCAAGAACCCACTATCCTTCTTACAGGTGAAGGATAGCTCACCTATGTCTCAAGCTATTTAAAGGAAAGCTTGACAACCTCTTCACACCTTAATGGTGATGTGAAACCCAAAATAAAGAGGGGATGAGAAAAGTTTGGGGTTTGTAGGCACAAACCCAATTTTAAGCTCAAAATATATAAAGCAAGAAAAACCGTAATTGAGGAAGACTTGGGCGCCAAAGTATGATGGAGTTGATGTAGCGTTCTCTCCCAGGCTTCTTGAGGTGCTCCTTGGAATGGAAATTGGTTGGATCACTTGAGGATCCTTGAAGGTGGAGCGCCGGAGATTCGCCAAATGTTCAACAATATGTCCGAGCGCTTGGTATATGATCCGATAGGTGTCCGGGGCTTCCTTGGCCTTTATTTATAGGCATGGAACCCTTGGGGAGTCTTCGGAGCCGTTGGAAAAGGCTTCAGAGCCGTTGGAGGCCAAAAGAGGGTTGACTGGTCAAAGCCAACAGCTAGTTTGACTGGGCTACCGGCTGGCCGGTACAGCTCCACCGGCTGGCCGGTGCCTTGGCAGAGGAGAAGAAATTTGGTCCAGGCTCCACCGGCTGACCGGTGACAGAGCCACCGGCTGGCTGGTGGTGAGGCAGTAGCCATCACTGTTGCATCAGGTTTCCACCGGTTGGCCGGTGACAGAGCCACCGGCTGACCGGTGGAACCTGGCAGTGGGCAATGCCTCTGCCAGGTCCACCGGTTGGCCGGTGCTATCACACCGGTTGGCCGGTGGACTGAATTTCAGTCCACTTCTTGATTCTTTCTTGGGCCATTTTCTTGGAAACCTTGTGCCTATCATTCAAAAACACTTCAAACAATATTAGACAAATAATAAGGTGATTGTGATCATGAAAATCAAACAACGAGGGGAACGAGAGGTACAACAATCTCCCCCTATTTTGATGATCACAATCACCAAAACAATCAATGTAAAAATGAAATGAAAGGCATGCTTTAAAATATTTTTCCCCCAATCAATCAAGAATTTTCTCCCCCTTTGTGATTATCAAAATAGCACGGGGCATATAACTTGATTGAGGGAATGGGTTTGAAAAACTAGATTTTTAAATCAATTGGAATTTTTGAAAATGAAATCAAATTGAAATTTGAATTGAAAATTGTAAATACAAATTGAATTGAAAAATGAATTGAAAATTGAATAACAGTTTGAATTGAAAGTTTGATTGAAAATTTGAAATTAAAATTTTGAACCAAAAATTGAATTGAAAGTTTTGACTCTAAGACAAGGTTTTGAAAATACTCCCCCTAAATAAAAACAATAAGTCACCAGGGATAGGAAACTATCTTAGGCCCGGAGAGACTCGCCAAAAGGGATTTTTCAATCCAAATTTGTTTCATGGCGGGTCTTCTCCTATAAAACTCGTCACTATAGTAAATAGACTTGGGTTGGCCATACCGGGCATTTTTGCAATCACACTCATAAATGAGGTGCTCGGGTTTCTTACAATAATTACAAAATTTAAAACTAGAGCTCCCCCTTACAAAAACAGTGGGTGCATGGGAGGAGGAAGCTATATTGGTGTAGCCAAGTCCATTGGTGGTTCTAGATACTCGTTGAGAACCTAAGAGTTTGGACAAATTTTGTTCACCTTGGGTGAACTTGGCTAGGGATTCCCTAAGGTCCTTAATGGTTGATTCCAAAGAATCAACATTTGGGAAATTTTGGATTTTTAGGGAGAGTTCCTCCTTCTCTTTGAGAAGTTGTTCTTTTTCGGAGGAAAGTTTTTTGAAATTCTTTTTCAAAGAAACAAATTTAGAAGAAAGTTCATGAAAACCATTTTCTAATTGGTCTCTAGCATGTTGGAGTTCTTCATATGATAAATGATTAAAAGAATTAGAAGAACTAGAGGAGGAAGAAGAGGAAGAGGATGATGATACCTCATGTTTTTCCATTAGGCATTTTGTACCTTGGTCGCTTGAGGAGGAGGAGGATGAGGATGATGAGGTGTCACTCCATGTCGCCTTGAGGACCTTTTTCTTTCCTTTTTCCTTTTGTGTGGCCCGTTTTTTGTTGAGTGGGCAATCGGGCTTGTAATGCCCTTTTTGGCCGCACCCGTAGCATTTTACCTTGGGCTCGGATCTTGCGGTGGGTTCTTGCTTTCGCGCCTTGCGAGATTTCTTCTTCTTCTTGTGCTTCTTCATAAATTTGTGCATTTGGCGGGCGAGATTCTCCATTTCCAAGTCGCCGCTTGATGATGAAGAAGATGATGATGATGATGAGGAGGAGGAGCTTACTTCTTTTTGTACCTTGAGGGTGATGTTCTTTGGTGTCTTGATTGGTGTGCCCTCCTTTTGAGCTTGCCTCCTCATTGTGATCTCGTACGTCATTAGGGATCCGATGAGCTCTTCGACCGGAATGTTCTTTACATCCTTAGCTTCTTGGATAGCCGTCACCTTAGGTGCCCATGAGCTCGGAAGGACCCATAAAATCTTCTTGACCATTGCTTCAGCTGAAACATCATCACCAAGAGATTTTCTACCATTGCAAATGTCAGTGAAGCGTGTAAACATTTCAGAAATGGACTCATTTGGATGCATGGAAAAAGATTCAAAGTCTTGTCTATACATATCTAATCTAGTATCTTTGACTTTATTAGTGCCTTCATGGGTCACTTCTAAAAGATTCCAAATTTCATGTGAAGTGGTGCAAGTGGATACACGATTAAATTCATTTCTATCTAACCCGCAATGAAGAGCATTCATGGCTTTGCCATCAAGCTCAAAATTCTTAATATCGGCGGGGGTCCATTTGGATTCGTCGGGGGAAGACAAAGAATAACCTTGCATGACAATTTTGTAAATAGGATATCCTATGCTTCTTAAAAAAGTGGTCATGCGGGTTTTCCAATAATTATAGTCGGTCCCATCAAAAAATGGAGCCCGACCCAATGAGTAGCCCTCAGGGGTGAAAGAGGTAGATGCCATCAAAAAGGATCTTTAATTTGAAACCGGTTAGGGTATTACTCAAATTTTCCCTCTGATACCAATTGTTGGGCGGAGAAAAACGGGAAGGATGGCAAGAGGGTGGGTGAATTTCCTTTTAAAAAATGATTAACAAATTAAAATCAAAGTGAAATCAAAGTATGTGCAGCGGAAAATAAAAGAGGCAATCACACAAGAAATTGTTAACGGAGTTCGGCCAAAAACCCGGCCTACGTCTCCGCTCCCAACTCAACCGTTGAGAGATTCCTACCGCTTGCTTTTCAATGGTTTTAGCAAGAAACCCACTAGGCTTTGAGGTAGCACTAGAACCTATTACAGCTTTCTTTTGGTGGTTAAGCAAGAACCCACTTGCTTTTGATGGTTGAGCAAGAACCCACTATCCTTCTTACAGGTGAAGGATAGCTCACCTATGTCTCAAGCTATTTAAAGGAAAGCTTGACAACCTCTTCACACCTTAATGGTGATGTGAAACCCAAAAGAAAGAGGGGATGAGAAAAGTTTGGGGTTTGTAGGCACAAACCCAATTTTAAGCTCAAAATATATAAAGCAAGAAAAACCGTAATTGAGGAAGACTTGGGCGCCAAAGTATGATGGAGTTGATGTAGCGTGCTCTCCCAGGCTTCTTGAGGTGCTCCTTGGAATGGAAATTGGTTGGAGCACTTGAGGATCCTTGAAGGTGGAGCGCCGGAGATTCGCCAAATGTTCAACAATATGTCCGAGCGCTTGGTATATGATCCGATAGGTGTCCGGGGCTTCCTTGGCCTTTATTTATAGGCATGGAACCCTTGGGGAGTCTTCGGAGCCGTTGGAAAAGGCTTCGGAGCCGTTGGAGGCCAAAAGAGGGTTGACTGGTCAAAGCCAACGGCTAGTTTGACTGGGCTACCGGCTGGCCGGTATAGCTCCACCGGCTGGCCGGTGCCTTGGCAGAGGAGAAGAAATTTGGTCCAGGCTCTACCGGCTGACCGGTGACATAGCCACCGGCTGGCCGGTGGTGAGGCAGTAGCCATCACTGTTGCATCAGGTTGCCACCGGCTAGCCGGTGACAGAGCCACCGGCTGACCGGTGGAACCTGGCAGTGGGAAATGCCTCTGCCAGGTCCACCGGCTGGCCGGTGCTATCACACCGGTTGGCCGGTGGACTGGATTTCAGTCCACTTCTTGATTCTTTCTTGGGCCATTTTCTTGGCAACCTTGTGCCTATCATTAAAAAACACTTCAAACAATATTAGACAAATAATAAGGTGATTGTGATCATGAAAATCAAACAACGAGGGGAACGAGAGGTACAACAGCCACCACGTCAAGCTGGTGGCCTTCACGACCCTGGGCAGGGAGAGGTGCCTTCCGGGTAAGTGACGTCCTGTGTGAGCGACGGGCTTGATGGAGCTCGGCGGGGATGTGTGTCGGCTCGTATGATGCCGCCATGTCTGGATGGCAGGCTCGGGAGGAGCGAACAGGTGTAGGTTCCTGTTCATGGTACGTCTCCGTGGTTGGGCAGCAGAGCTCCTCCTCAGGGACCAGGGTGATGACCGGTTCCTGATTGTACGTCTACTGCCCTCTTCGGGCGGTTCGAGGTGCCGGAGCTCGGGGAGCGTGGGCCTGAATCCTCAAGGAAACATCCTCCTCGGTGCGAGGATGTCAAGTCACGTCGTGACCGCGATGACTCCTTCTGGAGGGGGCTTGGAGCGTAACCCCCGTTTGTCAGGGATGAAGTCCCCAGCGTCGACCTCATCCGCCTCCCTAAGATAAGGGAGGTACGCATTGTCCCGTTCCGGGAAGAGACTCCCGAAACGGTTTGAGACAGAAACAGGGGCCGTCTGGATCTGCCTTTACGGCCACTGCTGGGCAGGCGACCGGCAAGTTCTAGCAGACTGAAGGGCGTGCATGGCCACCTCCACCATTGGGAGAGTACCATTCACATGGTACTCTCGGATCAGCGCATCCGAGACCCATCGCTGAAGACGCTGGGTGGGTGACGGGGTCCTCCGTAGGTGAGTATGTCCGGTCCTTGTGTTGTTGGAAGTGATCACTTGTGAGTTCCTTTGTGATGCCATTGGATTGAAGGGAGTTTTGAAGATGGTACCTGTAAGAAAAAAAATTTAACAAGTACACAGAGAAAACCCATCAAAGTATCATCTCATGATCCCATGCATAATTAGTGACCTTACTTGGCCCTCCTTATGAGTTTAAGGAGGAAAAGGGTGAGATTATATTAAATCCGTCATTTTTTGTTAAATATTCACGTCGGGTTCACCATTTTTGTTTCGGTTTTCGGTCTCGAAACGCCCAACGGTTCCGTATCCAATGATGTGTGGACCTACTTTCCAAAGGCAAGCATTCGCCGGATGGTCTAGCCAGCGACACCTAAGAACTCACATTGGTCGAGAGGATGGGAAGTTGGGATCATCACACCCTTTTGGGGGGGAAATTATTGCCTGTTCTGAGACTCTCTTATAGATTTAAGACGTATTCATATGTTCGAGAATCTTTGGTTTATACCCAAACATAGTATCCACAGATTTTTCTAGGTTGGCAATGGTCAGCTGAACCCAGGGACTCAGAATCATTTACTCCTAAGGTTTACCATCATTCATTGGGTTAATGACCCTGAGGATTCTGGACTCACTGAGGAAGCACAAGTAGCGGCGCCGTGAGCCGACGTGAGGATAGTCAGATCGACCGGTTGTTAGGCTTGAACCTCAGGGAGGCTTCCTATGTACCCTTCTTAGGAGGCGGGGATAGAAGTCCACGTAGTTCGAATGTACATTTTATCGTCATGCAGGACTAAGGAGAACCGATGTGAGGGTTTTCGGAACAGTCGGGTGGTGGGATTAAACCTCTTGGAGGCTTCCTATGTACCCTGCTTAGGAGGCAGGGATCAAAGTCCATGTAGTTCGCATAGGAGCGTCGGAGAACCGACGTGAATGTGGACACGGGGGTCCGATGGTGGTCGGGCTTGAACCTCTTGGAGGCTTCCTATGTACCATGTCTAGGAGGCGGGGATCTAAGTCCACATAGTTCACATATATAGTTTAACATCATACTGGACGAAGGTGGAACTCGACTTGAAGAAACGACCGAGTGGTGGGCTTGAACCTCATGGAGGCTTCCTACGTAGCATGCCTTGACATAGATCAAAGTCCTCGTAGTTCTCTTAGTGGGGCTTACACTCTGAGGAGTCCCATAAGAGGATGTCATGGTCGATGTTTACTCTAAGGCCACGTGAGTCATGCTCGGTGTGAGAAACAAGAGACAGCAAGGATCAGACGATCACGTTGTGAAAGTTGCGTCCGTGAGAAGTGGAGTGGGGCTTACGCATGGAGCGGCCCAGGCGACAAAGCGCAGCAGGAGAGGGAAAGAGGGTGCTCTTGTGCCCATATCCTCTCTTTCATTGCATTAGGTCTTCCTTCTAATGGGTATTTTACTACCCCCGAGGAGCCCTTAACAAGCGGAGGGGCATAAAGGGGATTCCTGAGCTCAAACTCCACATTATCGTGGGAATGTGAACCCAGGAATGATTTGGGAATCTGCTCAAGGGTCAGGGAAACCCTTAACCTCTACTTATCGTGGGTATGTGAACTCAAATTGGCGCTCTGATGTGCCTGAAGGTTACACCACACGGGTCTAGCGGCTCTGGTGGAGGCCTCGGCTCGGGGCCAATGAGGAGGTTGTGGAGGATCGGACCGGATTGGAAGGATTTTATCTGGCTCAGGGAAGGGGAACTCTGAAGGCTCTGAGGGGCCAGACGTATGAAGGAGTGGTGGCTCCCTTCATGTAGGAAGGTGCTACGTGGCTGTAAAAGCCGTCCGCAAACCAGGGTGGTCCGCAGACTGAGGGGCATCCCGCAATCCAGGGTGGTCCGCGGACTGACGCGCATCCCGCGAACCAGGGTGGTTCGCAGAGGGTTCCATACGGGTAGCGGTTTCCAATGGAGGCTCCGGTTAGGGGTTCATCGGTCGAGGATTCTCCCACGTAGGACAGTTCTACGTGGTGCGACGGATGGGAAAAGAGGCATAAACCCCCTGGTCCATGGGGAATTCATCCGCGGAGGGGGTATGGTTCGCGGTTTTCCTTGTTTTTGTTTTTTTAGGTTCGCGGTTCACTAAGTTATTATACGTTTTCCAATTCCTTATTAATTTGTATACCTACTATGGTTCGTGAATGAGAATTTTGCTGTTTGTAAAATCCTAAGCCTTCCTTTGACTGATCTCCTTTCGAATCTACAATCCCTCTGAATCTGATCTCCATTCCCTTCCCCCTTCGTCTCCTTTTATAGAGTGGGGAAAGAGATGTATATGTGGCCACGCGGCACCTTTTGCAGAGTCCCATGACCGAAAACCCGGTTTACAGCTGACTCGGTCAATCCGTAATTCGCGGTGGGTATTGAGTGCTCCCCCCCCCCCCCCCGCGAACCGAACTCAGGGAGTGCTTCGCAGCCACGGAGGGTTCTACCTCCATTCCATGAACGACAGCGGATGCGGCTTGAACCGGTCTACGTGTTCCGCAATTGGGGCGGTTCATGATGGTGAACCGGATCGGTGCCCATCCTGCCTCGCGACCGCGGAGGATCTCTGCCTCCATTTCGCGAACGACGATGGTTCGTGATGGGGGTGCTTCGTGGGGCCTGCCCATGTCGCGTTTTCATGGGATCGGTCCGCGGACCAGTACTTCTTGTGTCCCTTCTTTGAATTTTCTCCACTCTTTTCCCCAATTCTTTGGGGGATTTGGGTAGAATCTCCTTTGCGGATTTTTCAGGAACCTACAATGCATAACCATAGTGTTAAGTAATAATTTACCAACATGATGGACCATATACTATGAGTACTATTTTTTACACCAAAAGTATTTATTCCATATGTAGATAATGCAAGATGAAATTTTCTCAACTCATTTCTAAATTCGGGATACTCGTAACCATTTTTCTTCAACTGAGGATAATCTTCTAGATGATGTAGGTTACTATATTTAATTATTGTATCTACATGACATGTCAATTGTCTCGTAGTTTCTTGACATCCATATAGTCTTCTAAACCATGGAATGATAGGAAAGTTCCATATATATTTTGAAAGACTTGATTCATTTTTCTTGTATCGATCTGCACCACACTTAGGGAATTTTATGAGGGATTCAAGGTCCTTGAGAAACAATATGCAATCATTTGGACAAGAATTTGTTTTTTTAGGGATCATTCCCATTGAAAATAACATTTTTTAGCATCAAATGATTATCATTCATCCATTTTCAATTCATATCCATATTATTAGGTTTATAAAATATTAATTTTGTATAATAAATAAATAAATACACATAAGATATTCATTATCAAAGGTGAAAGTTATAGACAGTAATAATAAAGGAAACTCAACATTTGATTGTTTCAAAGAATTTCGGTATATTGAAGAAAATGGGTAACTGAATTTAAGAAAAGAATTACTCCACTATGGAAGGTGTTATCCTATTAATTCATTCAAAGGTGAAAGTTATACACAACTGTTATCCTCATCAACTCATCTCCCAGACATTTATAATTGCATTTTTTTTGTTTGACATACATCATCCATCTCTTGTGGACATGCACCTATGTTATTTAAAATACTCTAAGTAGTATTCATCCATGGGATGACTAATTATCATAGTAGTACAAGCATCATAAAAGATATGGGGGACGAGTTTCAAGAAACAAATTTCAATAATAACTATTTGGGAGATGAAGTTGATGAGGATGACAATTGTTTATAAAGGAGATGGGGGATGAGTCTCAAGAAACAAATTGAAATAATAACTATTGTTTGACAAACATCAAGTCTTTCTTAAATCCCCTAAACAAATTAAAATATAATATATGCAATTACGGAGTAATAAAAACCCAAATATAATAAATAGAAATAATAAACTATCATTCAATAAACTAGAAGATATAAAAATGTATTGATAAAACATTTTAATAAATAAAGAGTTATTTCATATACATAGAAAGTAATCAGAGATTCTTAGGGGCAGAACCAATACATATAGACCTAAAATGATGAACGCCTAAAAATAATTTCTAATATATAAAATTTGATAATTTACATTCTATTTTTTGGAACAAGTGATGTAGAAACCTAAGGAATTATTACATTTAAAATTAATGGTATATCAAATATTTGAAAACATCTCAAGACTCTTGGGATACATTATCACCACACCGACCCATCCCAAGGATTCTAGGGAGTTCACCGCATCAGATCTACCAATATGAAGGATTCTAGGGAGGATATCTAATACAAATTGACCCATCCTTGAGATTATAGAGGGGTCCATAAATAATTTTACATAAAGAAATAATACACATCAATAAGATATATCACAAGCAAGGTAGAAAAACACACTGACCCTTGCAATGTCTATCCCATACACATTTAAACATATATATATAACATGGAATTTATAATACACATAATTTCAAAAAAAATACACATTTAAACATAATTTTTAATGAAAATAAATATAATCCCTTCCTAATTTGGAAATCCATAACCATAATTTGTGAATAAATAATTATTAAATCACCCTTACATTGTATGTTTTGAAAATGAATATAAATAGATAGAAATATACATATTTATATGTATGTATGTATATATGTATATATATATCTTTATAAAATAAACTTAAATTGATAAAAATATATGTAACCCTTACAGCATAATATCACAACATAGTAAAATAAATACGGCCTCATACTAATTTTGAAAATATAGAGCCATTGAAAATAAATAAATATGGTATCACCCTTAATAAGGTTTCTCTTAAAATAAAATAAAAAAAAATCTGAGAAAATAAATTTTTAAGGAAAACCCCTTACACCATAATATTAAAACATAATTTAAATAAATAAATTCCCTTACATGAAATGCATAAAATCATATTTTTTTGCTACTCTGCACCATCTCTAGACTGAGAATTGGTTTTCTAAATCAATTCTCTCATTGGTTTAAGGTTTGTATATCAAAAACCTTCACTATTTATACAATGAAATAAATATTTATTTAATTTATTTATCTGTGGACCAGAGGTGATTCTCTAAGATTTCAAAATAGTGACAAAATTGATCTTATAGAGAAAGCTGGGGTAAAGATGTAGATAGTGAAGAAAATTGTTCCAAAACAACAGTTTAAAAAGGCCAAAATAGGATATATAAATCAGTAGTGAAGCAAACAATGGATCATAAACAAAGAATTTTGTTCATAATCTAAAAGAAAAACAGTATACAATGACCAGACCACAAAGAATTGATGACATCATCAAAGAATAAATCAAAAACGAAATGAAAAATAGAAAAAGAAAATTGGAACCTACAAAGGAAAACACAAGCCTACCTCATTGGGTTGAAGAAAATACGAGACCCTCAGATCTAGATATTGATGTTTTCTTCAGAAACCCTAACTGCAAGTGAACATTGGATGTCGAGAAATGTTTGAGCAACTAGAGTCAGACGAGTGGGTTTGTGTGATTCAATCTTCAATTCACTAAGGTGGAGCACCGGCAGTGGGTGGCTTCTGCGGAATGCTTCTGATATCATGATGGGTTCGCAACTGGTTAGGGTTTTTTAAATAGATCCGGACACTTTTATCAGCCCTTCCAAAAAATTGTTGATAAATATATCTTTTATCGCCGCTTAAGTAATAAACACTGATAAAGGATTTATAATTATAATTATAAAAAAATGTATATATATATAATTAATATATATAAATATAAATATAGTAAATATATATTCTTTATTTAAATATATTTATTATAATTTTATAATTATTTAAATATATAATTATTTATTTATAATTATATAAATATTTTAAAAAAATAACATTTATATCATTATATATATTTAATAAATATATATAAATATCAATATATTAAATATTTTTATTTTTTAAGTAAATTTATTATAAATTTAATAAATATTCAAAAATATATAATTATTTATTTATAATTATATAAATACTTTTAAAAAATATTTATTTATTTATAATTATAAATATATAATTGTATAAATATAGTAAATTTCCATTTATAAATATTTTTATTTATAAATATTTTTTACAAATATATTTTTAACATTATTAATTAATATCTAATTTTAAATGCATGCATATTAAAAATGAGTGAAGTTGAATAAATTAAAAATAATAACACTTTAACAATATTGAAAAAATGGATAAGTTTTGTGTGTGATCATTGTATATAAAAATGCATTAATTACGTATATTTGAAATCAATATAACACACATTTTATATTTGTTAAATTGAAAAATCAAACAACATTCAATTATATGTCCATTACTCTATGCAATTAGACAGTATTTTTAATTCATATTATTTTTAAATTATAAACTTATTCACTAAATGTATTACTATTTGATGTAAATCACATAAATACTTTGTAATATATAAATCATATTTATATACATTAATACATGTCTATAAATTTAATATATACTATTTATTAACATTATCAATAATTATCTAATTAATAAAATGTTTAATGTTTTTCTCAATTTACTTATTTTTATTTTTTATTTTTAAAATTTTTATTTTGTATATGTCTATATATTTAATACATACTATTTATTAGTATTTATAATTTATATATAGTATAATCAATTTATTCATTTTTATCAATAATTATTTAATTAATAAAATTTGTGATGTTTTTTTAATAATCTCATTTTTTATTTTTTTATTTTTTTAATTATTTCATTTTATTTATTCAGACCTTTATCAGCACTAAGAAATCACTGATAACAGATTCCTTTAAGAGCACTAAAAACATAGATAAATGGTATATTTTATCATTGCTTTCTTTAGCGCTAATAAAGATTCCATTTATCAGTACTTTTTTCCAGTGCTGATAAATACTAGCACAATTAAAGGCATGTTTTATAGTAGTGAAACGAGCCTAGGAATTCCTGCTAAGGGAATCTTCTACCATGTTTCTCTTCCCTGGAGTATATACTATCGCAATGTTATAATCCTATAGCAACTACAACCAACGTTGTTGAATAATGTTCAAGTCTCTCTGCATGAAGACATACATGAGACTCTAATGGTCTAACTAAACCATTAAGCACTCTCTTAGAAGATAGTGACACCATATTCTTGGGGAGAAGATTACTGCTACCAGATCTAGATCATGATTCACATAGTTCTTCTCATGGGGTCTCAATTTCCTTGACCCATATACGATAATTTTCTATATTTCCAACAACACACAGCTAGGCCAAGCTCTTAAGGTATCCTAATACACTACATACTCCACGCTCTCCTCTGATAGTCTCAAAACATGAGCACTCATCAAGCTCATCCCCAGCTCCTCGAAGGCCCTCTGGAACTACTCAGTCTAGGTAAACGGCTATCCTTTCCACATCAGTTCAGTCAAAGGGGATGAAATCCTGGAGAATTCTACCAAAAACCTCTTTTAGTACCTTTTCAAAACATGAAAATTCCACACCTCTGAAATGCTCTTAGGTGGATCCTAATAAATCACTGCATCAATCTTCATTGGGTCCATGACTAAACCATACTTATAAATGACATGCCTCGAGAAGTGAACCTCATGAATCCAAAACTAGCACTTTGAGAGCTTACCATAAATCCAGTTCTCTCCCAAAGAAAGTCTAAGACCATTATCAAGTGCTCTGCATGCTCCTCCTCTAATGTAGAGTAAATGAGTATTCCTTCAACAAATAAAACCACAAACTGGTATAAGTATGGATGTAAAACTTGGTTCATTAAATCCATAAACATGGTAGGGTAATTCGTCACCCCAAAGGGCATTACCGAGAAATCATAGTGTCCATGGAAATATTGAAATGTCAGATCATAATATCAGCCTCACAAATGCTCAATTAGTGGTAGTTGGACCTGAGATCGATCTTCGAGAACCATATCTCACATCATAACTGGTCAAATAGGTATTTGATGCTTGTAAAGGAGTACATGTTCTTTATTATGGAATTTTTTAGGAAAAGATATTCCACAAAAAGTTGTAAGAACTCATATACCTTTTTCATGAACAACACCATAGTTGCCTAGGGGGACACACTGGGTCTAATAAAACCCTTCTCTTGAAGGTCCTCCAACTATAAACACAGCTCTCAGAGCTTAGTAGGGGTCATCCGATATTTTTTAGAAGATATCAATGAAATTCTAGGATGTAATTCAATACAGAACTTCATATCCTGCCTCAAAGGTAGTCCCAGAACATCCTTGAGGAAGACATCCATAAAATCCTCCAAAACTGAAGGAATACAAGTGCCTGAAGAGCCTACTGCACTAAGAGATATTGTCATCAACTGATGGGTGATGTGATGTAGCCTCCTTCTCGTAGAACCCACTCATCCTTCCATGAGATCTCTCTCTCCTACAAAGGAGAATCTCATCCCATCAGTGCAGAGGAAACTAACTCATCTGTGGTGATAGTAAATATGGTCCCGGACCATGGACAACCAATCCATACCCAAGATGAAATCACAAGGTTAAATCATAATTACCAAAAGGTCCCACGTGAACCTCTCTCCACAAAGCGATAGCTCACGCTACTAGAAGATAAGAGATATTGAAGAAGTTTTCCTTGTATGAACCTTAAGAAAAATCTATTGGGATAGAACCTCAATTAGGAGCTCCATCTATCATACCGGGAGTAAAGAGAATAGGGAATAACTCTCACAAGTTTCTACTAATACTAAGGAAATAGTATGATAAAAAAAATATCATACCTCTAATCATCCCATGTGCTTCTAGGTTGTAAGCCTCCATAGCTTGTAGCTGTCTGTGGCTCTGTCTGTTAGCTCCCTAAGCTTGACTTGGGCCACCTGTTGGTGGTGGTGGAAGGATCTCATAGAGTCTTCCACCACCCACATCTTCTCCTCCTGGAGCTCTAGATACTTCTTTTCTAGATCTTCCTCCCTAGGGGACACCCTACCTTCACCTGGGTGATCCCTGATCACAGTGTTTCCTCTACCATGGTGGAATATTGTCTATTTGTTTATGTATTCAGAATATCTAGTTAGGAAATCATATACCATGTGACCTCACCCATCATAATCATAGAACCACCCCCCTTTGAGCTTCCTTGGTCCTCTGTGAAACCCCTGAATATGTTCCTGATCCTGATCCTAGGAAGATCGCCTACACCAAGATCATGTCGACTGACATCCGCTAGTTGTTGTGCATGAATCAACTATGCAATGCCCAGTACCAGCTCCAGATATCTGGAATCCCTATAATAGGAAACTCTCTATCACCAGTGCCCACTCAAACACACCATCATAGTTGTAAATTCACAAGGGTACCACACTAGCAAGGATCTCTCTATGGAGTCCTTTCTCAAAATTCTATGCTTTGAATTAGCCATCCCAGATAGTATCAAGGGAGTGCCGCATAAGGTCTGTGAACCTCATGGCATACTCAACCACTGTCATCCCTCCCAGCTGCAGCTCTAGAAGCTCCTGAATCTGAACTGAGAATAAACAGAAGGGGTTGTACTCCTCATGAGATAACTGATTTAAGTCATTACATGGGAGTTTCAACACATCATGAATCTAGGAAAAAATACTTCTCCAGTTCCCATATACTAAGTGGAAAAGTCTAGCTGCTAGCACATCCACCTAATCTGTCAGTGCCCGGATAATCCTGAAAACATAGACAACCGATTCTAGACAATCCTCCTCTACCTAGGGATCTGGAACATTGTGTAACCTCAATTTTTTTTTGCACTGGAACTCATGGAGTGTGATAATAATGTTCTTATCCTCATCCTATCATTCTGGTATGATCTACTACTGAATAGGTGGGTTACTGCTACCTATCTACCTAGAGGAAGAATCTCGCAGGATGGAACCTAAATTGAGGCCTCATTACTCATTGGATCATCATCATGATCTAGAACTAATAACCTGGATGAATTTCATTGTGGAAGCATTCTTAAAATTTAATCAAGATGTACCATGGTTAGATGAACATATATATGCAATGGGGATATGTCTCAAGAAATACAGTCAAATACTCAATCTTATATGATGCATGTATCATTAATCCCTACAATCAATTTCTTAGTATTCCAAGTTGATAAGAAGGTATTCAAGGTCCTATTGAATGGATACATTTTCCTCCACATCAACACTGGGTTCACTGTCCTAGAATCTACACTCAAAACACTTTGACATTGTTTCCCTAAATTCCAACCAAATCCTTGTAAGGGGACTACTCCAAACATCATCATAAGGATCAAACCACCACTTATACCAATATTTCATGACCCTACCCAATAGGGATCAAGACATAACTACCCCAAGCCTTCCTCCATAGGCCAGGGGTTGGAGAGAAGTTCCAAAAGGAATATATAAAATTGGAATTCCTTTACCTAATGTACCTGTATTCAGACACTCGACAATCTCAATGCAGAAGTTTAGAGGAATAATAATAAAAAGATGAAATATCTAGAATATAACCATTTATATGAAAACCTCTAGGGTGTACAAGAGTAAAATAGTGTAAACTAAAAGTAAAGGGTAAAAATACACACCCAACCAGATAGATGCTCCAACCTGAAACTAGAAAGTGAATGTGTTGAGAGATCCCACCTTCTAATCTCTAAGCTTCACCGCCATACATGGTCCAGTGCACCAAGTATCCCTAATCTCCTCTATATTCATCATAGTAATTTACATAATCTATATAATACATGACACATGTAGGAAAATCCCTTGTAGGGGTGAGTTTATACATACCCATTAGGATGCCCTGAAAGCTGAAAGGGGAGCAGTAAGAGACACGATAGGAATATATAGATAGTAAACAGCTCAACCCAAATCAATTGAGTAAACAAAATCCAACAATATATATATATATATATATATATATATATATTCTCAAACCAAAGAAACCCAAATGAGGGAGAAGGGGACCTTTATCTTGTAGCCTAGCCCAGTAAAGAGTGCCAACAGTTCTAAAAGTCCATCATCAATTCCCATCATCTTGTGTGTCTTCCAATAATAAAAACATCCAAGTCAAGACACACCTTTCCACTATGCCACATAGTCGAGAGGTACCAATCTCTAGGGATAAGACTCATGCCCTGGTAAAACATAAGGGTGCCACTTAGGTAAATGATAGAGGACCCATTCATAACCTAGGTGGAGGGTTCCACTCTAATGGTTGGTAGAGGACTCATGCCCAACCCAGCTAGAGGGTGTCACTCAAGTATTATAGGATCCATAACCTGATACCATAGTATGGTTCCACTCATATAGTAGATAGAGGACTCATGAATAGCTCAGCTGCAGGGTTCCACTCTCATAGTCGGGGACCCATGCCCTGTCTTCGCGGGAGGGTGCCACTCGGTGGATAGGTAGAGGACCCATTTCCTATCCCAGTAAAAGAGTGACACTCTAATAGTTAGTAGATGACCCATTACCATCCCAGTTGGAGGGTGTAACTCTATTAATCGATCAAGGACCCATGCCTTTCCCAGAAAGAGGGTGTCACTCTAATCTCTCTAAGGATCGTTCCTGATCACTATCATCATCGGGTGTCACCTAAATGAGAATCATGACTAGAAAATATTTCATCATATATCAAAATCCACTATAGATGTCAACATTATATTTATACATGGAAAAACAGTCTATAGAGGCTAATCATAATCCAAAATCATATTCTAAAAGAAGGAGATACGATAGGTTAAAGTTTCCTCAGAAGGAAAAATGAGGTACACAGTGTGTAAGGGGACCCATACAGCATGCGATCCTGCTCCATCGATTGGTGTTATCCCTACTAGTACATAGGTATCTACCCATGTAGGAATGAACAGTGTATATAGGTTCTACATGGCATGTTTGAGCCACTCAGGGTCATTCTTGTTCTCCCTATACATGTATGTGTATCCTTCTCATGTCTGTGTACTTCGACACACAACAATTGTTTGGCCATTCCCATGATTGTGTACTATCAAAGTACATGTCGAGTTACTATCACAAGTTCACATAGAGTTTTTTGGTCCCACACAGCATGTGATACTTAAAATCTTGTGAAACCCTAGATACTACAGTCAATTCCCTACACACCATGTGTTCTTTGGACTACACAGCATGTAGTCGGGATTTTTATAGAAACTTAGATCTGAACTCCATGCTCTGTATCCAATAGTTATACCTTTAAATCGGGCCTCTTCTTATCTCGAAATCAGATGGGAAGATCCTTTTTCATCATTTCTGGCCATCTGGTGGCTGAAAATGGTACCCATTGATCTGTGGTAAATCATCGCACGACCCATGTATCTCTTGTCATTCGTCATTCAGTACCGGATCTCAAATCCATGGAATTTATCACCTATATCCCAAAACACACCCTTATCCATCCCCAAATCATCATTCTGATTCATCTCACAAGAATACAAGATTCCAATCATGCATGATCCCACCCGAAGATGTCGAATTGTGGCCCTGATGCCTAATAACGAATAATGATAAGAACGGGTGGGGAAAAGCACAAGAAACAAGGGTGAAACAATATTTGGCCAGGCATTCTTAGACAATGAATCTGAATTGATAAAACTAGTGTGAGAAAACATGGAAATTGATAATTAATCAAATTAAACAATTAAATATGATATGTAGGCATATGTAAAGGCTTAAAATTGATACATATCAATGAAAGGAGTGATCATGCTCAATCAATTTAATCAATATGGGAATAAACCATGAATTGATTAATCATACCTAGATATTACATCATTCTTCATCATAGAACGCACTCTCCAATTATTGAAATGATTCACTACATTCACTATGCGTTAATCTATTCGGATCCATAGGTTCATCATCATCTAAATTTGGTTCTCCAATGAGAAGAGGAGGAAGTCGATGTGAAATGATCCCAAGATTATGTGGACAACCCTAGGAAAATACACATAATGGTTTATTTATAGATGAAAATGGAATAAGGTTAATTAATTAATTAATTAAAATTATTTATTTATTTAACTAAACGCACCCACCCATGGCTAATTTTATCCGAACACCCCGCACTGACCTATTTTAGGTAACTCCTAGGGTAAACATCACATTCCAAACTCAACCATGATCTCAGATTTTTTATCTGAGATTCTATTTAAGATTTTTCCCATTTTCTTTAAGAAACAGAACTTGTTTAATATAAAATATATTTAATATTTTTACAAAATTAATTTTGGACATGCTATTCCTTGGAATTGCACATCATCTTAGCGCTTGGATCCAAAAAATATATGTAGAAATATTTAAAATCCTTATAAGGAAAAAATAGTGTCTACAAGGTTCGCCTATTTCTTGGCACAATGGATTGATATTATAGATCTGGGTTTTATTTGACAATGATATCAAGCTACGATAGCAAAGACAGCAGATTAGGATTGGATTTTAGGATCCCTGATTGTGGTTTCGACATTCGATGGTGAAACGACCTGACAGTGAGAGTTTTTGAACATTTTGGATATATGATGATCAGATATATGGTGTCAATCAAGTGTGGTTGAATAAAATCCATGTTTTTGGTGAAAAATATGGAGGAAACCAGTGTGGTAGTGGCGGAGGAGGATTCCATGTGAATATATTGTAATTTATGTGAAATTCCTTACTACACGACATGTAACGCATGAACACACATTGTGTATGGTGCCTTGACTGCGACACTAGGCTTCCATGTGGAGTTAAGTATCACACGATGTGTGACTATTGTCACGTGGCATGTGACTTGACTTGGAGACTTAGTGTGTATCATGTAGGATACACATCCAACCATACATTGACACATCCAACCATATACGGATATGATTAGAAGTACGCGGGCTTAAACATGCCATATACTCAGACACAAACTTGGGCATAGGCCATGATACATAGGTAGGACCCAATAGTGAAGGGACACATTGTGTACTTCCAGTACGTGCCTTGTACTTATCCAAAGATGGATTAGAGCACTTTTCCTCTTTAACTTGGAAAATTTTCATTAGGATATGTTCCCTTGGTCCATTCTCTGAGGGTTTAGTATGGAGTATCATCCTATGAATAGGATTTCCATTCCATCTGAGGAACTAAAACTTGTATATAGTTGTGGGAATCCCTCTATGAGGCCCAGAGTGAGATCCTTTATCATCAACATTTTCCTATGTGGTGTTATGGGTATTGTAGTGATCGAAACTACACAGGAGTCGATCCCTTACTTAGTGGGTTAATTCGGATTGGGTTTTTGGTATACCCCATGGAATTGGGTGTGATCTCCTTCTTTTTATCAATTTCTTCAGACCTATAGTATGTAATTCTTATGGTGAGACCTGATGAGTATGAAATCTCAGATGAACACCATCAGTGCTATCTGACTCATGGAGTGTCTTCTCCTGGACAATTGTTATATGAAACCTTCAAGCAGGAATCCTGGTATGGAAATACAGTTGTGATCTTACTTGATATTGTGTGTCTACTATGAGTATAAATGGATGTTCTTATTATATATTCCATTAACATATACCTGTGATGAGTTGAATAATATTCTTGATTCTATATGCTTAATGATTTTGGGGTGTTCTATTGGGTATTTTTATACTCACCCCTACATGAACTTTTCTCACACGTGTTGTGTCTTATGCAGACGAACAACCTTTTGACAGAGTCCTAGAGGGACCAGGACTCGGTGCATCTTAGTGAGTTGGATAGACTGAGGTGTGTTCCTATGGTTTCATTAACAATAGTCCTCACCCACTTTAAAGGTTAGACTTGTCTTCAGTTTCTTTTGGTGGGATTTTATTTGGAACCTTTCTTTCTAGTACTTTTTTCATACTTTGATGGTGTTATTTTAGATGTATGAATGCATGGTTATCAGTTTTTTTACATTTTAGGATTGTATGGGCTTGGAGATGTGTTTGTGTGTGTACATGTATATTAGGATAAGGCCTCCCATGTGTGTATTTTTCCTACTCAACACTGGTCACCATTCCCTAGCCTATTAGAGGCGGGCATGGGGTAGTCATGGTCCAGGCCCCATTAGTCCAGGTGGAGAAAGAGTGGTATAAGATCATTCATTTCTACCTTTAAGACTAGAGTCTGTGAGATTGGTTTGGGGAAATAGTGTTAAGTGTTTTGAGTTCGTCTCTTAGGATAGGGAATCCAATATTGGTATGGTAGCTGATGTATTAATACACCAAGACCCTGACAACCTGCTTGTTGACTCGGTATATGTGGACATTGGTTTTAGGGAAAACATTGTTACATTCATCATATAGGAATGGGTTGTGATTTCCATGTACTTATTGAGTCATCTATCCAGATATACTCATTGAATTTGGTATATCTTGTCTGTTTTAGGATTCCTACATGATGTTTTCCAGATATGATTCAGCATCAGGATCATGAGGATGATCCCCTGAGTAGTGAGGCTTCAATGCAAGGACCTATTCAAGAGGTATTACCTCCAGATGGTGCACCAGTATTACCACCACCTATTTAGTAGAAGATAGTATTAGTAGTACCAGCGAATGAGGTGCACAGGATGAGTGTGATTAATGAGTTTTAGAGATATAGAGACCCCTCGGTTTCTAAGGTGACCCCAACTCACAAGTGGATGAGGATTGTCTTGAGGCGGTGATGAAAGTATTCCATCTTATCAAGACACCTACAGAATATATTTTGGTCCTCGTAGTGATCCTTCTTCATGGATCTTAAGGATAATGGTGTGGATTAATGACCCAGTCATATAATAAGGATAATATTGCATGGTCAAAGTTAGAGCACCTTTTTATATAGGATTTCTCTCTAGATACATTGAGGGTTTTGCACATACAGGAGATTCTATATCTTTAGAAATGCAGTATGATAATGGGTGATTATTCATTGAGTTTCACCAACCACTCTCAGTACTCAATGGATATGGTGCATGATCAGTCCTTTTAGACTCAAAAATTAGAGAGAGGAATACATAGAGACATCCAATACATTGTGATACCTCTATGAATTTATACCTATGATGGGGGGTTAGAGTGTGCTTTGGTGGTTGAGAGTTTCCTGGATGAGAAGACATAGATAGTTGGTGTTGGTAGTGGGTGCATAGGGAATGAGACTTTGGAGGTAGGGAGATGAAAATAGAAACAAGTACATATATGTGCAAGACATTTTAAGGGGTGATATTAGGATAGAGGGTCTATGGTTCAGGTATCACAGAATGGATCTATTCAGTTGAAGGATAGGTGAGGATACTCTTGTGACGATTGGGGGAATCTTGTATGAGATTTTCTAACTCAACGTACAGATGATAGAGAGACAGTGGATGGGGTGCCTAGGTAGACTAAATGGTAGTAGAAAGAATGTATGTAGGGTAGAGAACATGGGAAAAGGATATGGGATAGAATCTAAAGGTGGTAGATGTTTTTACTTGTTTCTACCACCACTACCACCCTAGATGGTTCACATTAGGCTCAGGGAGATATGGGATAAGGGTGAGGGCAAATTCAAGTAGTCAAGGATTATGAAACTAATTCTATAGGTATGATACGAGGTATAATATATGTCTTTTCTACCTTACCTATAGTATTAGTAGATATATGTGTGAGCCATTCCTTTATTTCCACTTATCTGGTTTGATACGTAGAGATTCTGGTTGATCCCTCAGCTCAAACTTTATGCTTGGAGACTCCAATTATAGGCGACTTAGTGATCACACACCTTTTCTTATGGTGTGACCTGACTCTTGGAGGTAATAGTTTGTTTTAGGATCTATTTGTAGTAATAATTAGGCCTTATGATGTTATATTAGGTATGGACTGGTTATCTTCAGTTCATTTTCAAATAGACTGTTTTAGGTGGAGGATGTAGTGTGTCTGCAATGATGGGATGAGGTTTTATTTTGAAGGTGAAAAGGAAACCTTGGTAGAGTAAGATGGAATCCTATATAGTAGGGTGTAGTTGATTACTCTTCAATTGGCTAGCATGACCCTTGGTGTAGTGGATTCTATGATTCTTCAGTTTCCTACAGTGGTGGTAGAGTATGAGGACATATTTCTTGAGGATTCTCCACAATTACCTCCCTTCTAGAAGATAGAATTTTTCATCAAACTTCACCCAGGTATGGACTTGATAGCTATGTTTTCATATCAGATGGATCTTGTAGAGCTTCATAAGTTGAGGGTATAGTTGGAGGACTTTCAAAGGAAGGTCATTGTCAGACCTAGTGTTTCAACCTGGGCATCCCCAGTATTATTCTCCAAGAAGGTAGAAATAAGCTTGAGGTTATGTTTGTATTATTGTATCCTAAACCAAGTGATCATAAATAACAAGTATCCACTGCTGAGGATCAATGACCTCTTCAATCAGCTAATAGGGGCATGATGGTTATTGAAGATTGACCTCAGATCAATCTATCACCAATCGTAGTTATGGGATGAGGATATACCAAAGATGGATTTTCAATGTCATTATGGTCACTATGATTACTTGGTGATTCCATTTTTCATGAATAACGTCCCAATAATTTTCATGGGACTCATGAACTGGATCTTTCATCCTTTATTAGATTGGTTTGTTGTAGTCTTTATCAATGATATCCTAGTGTAATTAGAATCTGATGAGGAGCACACGCGACACTTTAGGATGGTTATGTACATACTTTTAGAGAACCATCTTTATAGGAATTTCTCAAATTTCTAGTTCAAGATTCAGGAGGAACACTTTTTAAGACATGTTATCTCAATATATGGTGTATCAGTATACCCATCAAAGGTCTAGGTATTGTTAACATGGGATCCTCCCAAGAGTGTGATGGAGGTATGGAGATTCCTTAGGTTGGAAGGATACTATAATAGGTTCATACCTGATTTCTCTAGGATATAATATCCCTTGAAATATTTAACCCAAAAGTAGAATCCTTTTGTATAGATAGAGAAGTTCCAGTAGTATTTCTATGATTTGAGGCGGAGATTGATAAGAACTCCTATCTTGATATTTCCAAAGGAGGGTGTTGAGTATGTAGTGTTCTGTGATGCATCACGGATTGGGTTTTGTTTTGTTTATATGTAGAGTCAGGTGGTAATTTCCTATGTTTCATGTTAGTTGATACCACATGAGAATAACTATAAAACCCATGATCTTGAGTTAGAAGTGGTAGTCTTTGCACTAAAGTTGTGACGACACTACCTGATGGGAGAGTATTTTATCATGTATTCTGACCATAAGAGTCTAAATTATATCTTCTCTCATAATGATCTTAACTTGAGACAAAGTTAATGGATAGATTTCCTTTAGGATTATGACTTTGATATTTTCTATACTTCTAACTTGGTAGTAGATTCTCTCAGCAGGAGATCTTGCCCGCAGTTGTTGAACGGGGCATCAGAATAGTTTCCCTCATTACAATTATCCTTTATGGATGGGGATAGAGAATATTACATATAGACGATGGTTATTACCCCTTCACTTTTACAGTGATTCATGGAGGAACAACTTGGGGATACTGACTATGAGACCCTATGTGCTCATATATCTACTGGACATGCTATTAATGGATTTTCTAAAGGTGGGGAGCATGTTGTTCTTTTCAGAGGATGCACTATGTTACTAGTGAAATTAAGAGAGGAAGTTCTAAATTATTTTTATATATCTCCCTTCGAAGTATATTAAGGTGTGGTGAAGATGTATCAAGACCTACGACATCAGTTTTGGTGGATAGGGATAAAGAAGGGAGTTGCAAATTTTATATCTTGATGCCTTACTTGTAAGTGAGTGAAGGTTGAGCACTAGGTTCCGAAAGTTTTAGATCAACTCATTAAGGTTCTAGAGTGGAAGTGGGATAGGATATACATGGACTTCATGATGGGGTTTCCATGTACCTCTATGGGGCATGATTCCATATGGGTGATCATAGACCAACTAACCAAGTTGACCCACTTCCTAGCTATTCAAGAACAGAGTTCGGTAGAGAGATTGGGACACCTCTATGTGAAGGAGTTATTCTAACTCCATGGAGTTCCCTCAATGATCATTTCTGACCATGATACTCACTTCACATATCAGTTATGGAAGGTATTTTAGGATTCCTTTGGGACTTATTTCTATTTAGGCATGGTGTTTCACCCCCAGACTATTGGCCAGACTGAGCAGACTATTCAGGTCTTGGAGGACATGTTGTGGGATTTCATGTTAGAATTTGTCCCTAGTTGGGAGGATCACCTACCATTTGTGGAGTTTTCATAAAATAACATCTACCATTCCACCATTAGTATGGAACAATTTTGGGCCTTTATGGGAGACCCTACAAGTCACCACTATGTTGGACCAACCCTAGAGAGTTAACACTTATGGGGCCATAGTTGGTGTGAAACACTACAGAGAAGGTGAAGATCATCCAGGCACAGATGAGAACTACATAGAGCCATCATAATTCCTATGTAAACTGATGAAGAATGCCTTTAAAGTTTGAGGAGGGAGACCATGTGTTCTTATGGGTCTCAACTCGATGTGTATAGTGGATATTTGGATGGAGATATAAACTATATCCAAGATTCATTATCCCTTTATATATATAGTTTAGATTTGGTGAGGTGGAATACCGCTTAGTTCTAGCACCACATTTAGACCGGGCACACGATGACTTCTACGTGTCACATCTAAGGAGGTACATGCATGACCCATCGCATGTTATCAATAGGGGTGAGCTAGACATCGAGGATGGATCTACCTTTACTAATTACCCAGTATAGATTGAGGATCAATAGGAGAGTATTCTCTATGGGTGATCGATTCCTTTAGTTCATGTCTAGTGAAAAAATGAGAATATTCAAGAGAGTACTTGGGAGTGGGAGACCCAGATACATCCTCAGTACCCACATCTCTTTGTGTAGCCATTTGTTTTAGATTTCTGGGATGTAAATACCCAAGATGGATAGAATGTAACGACTCCGATTTTTTCCATATATTACTTTAGAATATTTTATGGATTATTTTTGGATCTAGGTACTGAGACAATATGATATTCCAAGGATCGATGAGCTCAAATTTAATTTTTGAAATATATTAAATATATTTAATATAAAACATGCATGGTTTTCTTTAGAAAGTGGAATAACTATTAAATGAAGTATTATATCATAAATATGAGGCCAACTTTGAGCTTAAAACATGGGATTTACCCTAGGTGGGATGTAGACTTTGTCAGCGTCAGGCTTTTGGTTAAAAGTCGTCATGGGCGTAAATAATAAAATAAATAATTTTATTTATTTATTTTATTAAGTGATGTAGTGACATATTATTTTATCTATTTAAACATGATTATAAAAAATTATTAGGTTTGGTCTCATAACCCTTAGAATTGCGAGATAGAATTAGAGAAAACTTTAGTGAACAATGATGATGAAGCATGGATCGTTTATGCTAAAAAACTTCAAGGATCTCGCCAATGAAAACAATGAGGATTCATTCTTCATCAGTGATCGGTCCATATTGGGGTAGGACATTATTTTATGTACATTTATCCCCATTGATTTATTCCTATGATTAATAAAAATAAATTAACTAATGAATTTATTCATGGATCGTGCGTATTGTGGGTATGGAATAGATATTAACCAGCATTGGGAATTTATTTGTTGATTATTTAATATCTCTTCATTCGTTATTCTAATGGAAATGAATCAAGAACAACATGAACATTGTCTGAGTTACATTCCTCATGTTTGTGATTTTTTCATTACTTCCCCCAGTCCTCATTCACCATGGGAAATTCCTTTTCCCCGCGGTTCAATGAATACTTGGTAATCAATAATTTTGCACTCATTTCTTGGTGAAAATTATTGATACTATAGATATGTATTTAGTTTGATGATGAGATCAAGATATGATGGTAAATATAGTGGATCGGGATTATATTTTGGGATCCATGGTTGTTATTATGATGTGTTATGGTGAAATGACTTGATGGAGAGGGTTTCCTGAACATTTTGGATGGTCAAAGATTAGATCTCCAGTGGAGATCGAGTGCGGTTGACTTCGATCCACATTTTGTTGTGAAAATCATAGAGAAAATCAGTGTGGTGGTGGAAGATTATGATTCTACATAAATAAACTTGTCGTGTGGGGTGTGACTTGAACACATGTTATCAGGTAAAACATGAACACACTCCATGTATGGTTCCCTAGCTGTGATGATATGGTTCCATGTGGATTTAAGTATCATACAACGTGTGACCCCTACCACACGATGTGTGACTTGACTTCGAAACTCAACATGTATCGTGAAGGATACACATCCAACCATACCTATACATGGATATCCATACCTAGATGCATCCTATAGTACATGGACATGGTTAGGAGTATACGATCTGAGACACACCGTGTACTCAAACATGGACATGGGAATGGGTTGTGATACATGGGTAGAACTCGATGCTAAAGGGACATGTCATGTAATTCTTTAAATATGTCTTGAAGCCCTTATACTATTAATCTTGGAAAAGTTTTGTTATGGTATGTTTCCTTGATCCATTCCCTGAGGGTTTAGTATGGTGTCGCATCCTATACATAGGATGGGGATCACCTCATAGGAACTCGGTCTTGGATATAGTTGTAGGAATCCATCCATGAAGCCCAGAGTGAGATCATATATCATCATCATTACCCTAGGTAGATTTATTGGTATCATTATGACTAACACTATATGGGAATCTATTCAAAAATTAGTGGGTTAATCCGGATTGTGTTGTTAGTATACCTCATGGACTTGGGTGGTATTTTCATCTATGTATCGATCTCTTCATACCTCTAGCATGTACTTATAATGGTGAGACTCAATGAGAAAAACATCTCATATGGACATAATCAGTGCTATCTAACTCATGGATTGTTTTCTCCTAGATGAGTGTTATATGGAACCCTTGAGCAGGAATCCTAGGCTAGTAATACAGTTTTGATATTTCTTGAGACTGTGTGTCTACTATGAGTATATATGGATGTTCTTATTATATATATATATTTTTACATATAACTATGATGATCTAACTATTATTCTTGATTATATATGCCTAGTGATTTTTGGGAATCTTATTGGGTATTATTATACTCACCCCTATATGGGATTTGCTTACACGTGTTATGTCTTATCTAGATGATTTCCCTTTTGACAGAATCCTAGTGGGACTAGGACCAGGTGGAGATTATTGAGTCAGACAGACCAAGGTGTGTTATTGTGGTTACATTGACAGTAGTCCTCGCCCACTTTACAATTTGGACTTATCTTCAGTTTCTTTTGGTGGTATTTTATTTGGCCCCTTACTTTCCAGTACTTTTTTTGTGCTCTAATGGTGTAATTTTAGATGTATTCATGCATAGTTATTATTTGTTTTACATTTTATCATTTTATGGGATTAGAGATGTGTGAATGTTTATAGGTACATTAGGATAAGTACTCCCATGTGTGTGACATGCCTACTCGGTGCTGGTTTCTAGCCCCTAACCTATTGGAGGCGGGCTTGGGGTAGTCTTAGTTTGAGCCCCATTGGTTCAGGTCATGACAGTTGTGATAAAGTGAAGATACTCTATCTTGAAAAGTATAAAGAAGATTTCAAGATATGTTACCTTCCTAAATAATGATGGATTAATTTTAATTTGATATATTTGTTAATCGGATAAAAAATTTACTTTATTATATCAAGACTTTGTATGAAGTGATGTATAGAGAAATTTGGTTAAGTCTGAATATATGTTGGATTAAAATTGATTTTACTTTGGTTATGTAAGAGTAACATGAAAATACAAAATTTTGTCAAAAAAACAAATATATTAAAGGATAAATTTATATGTAATCTATATCTTCAATAGGTTATGTAATATTAAATTAGGATTTATAAGTGATATTTATAAGTAATTTCAGAGTTTTATGGTCCATATAATAATAAGGTGAGGTTTCCAAATCCTATGTAAGAGTAATAATATTTTATATATGAGTAATCTATAGTAAACTAAAGTTTCATTATGAAAAAGGTGACATGTTAAAAAGTTATTGTGTGGGAATAAAAAAAATCTATGTAAGAATACTTATTATGGGTTTCCACCTTAATAGAATTAGTCACACCATAATGAGTCCTGTATGAATAAAATTCAAGATAAGTGTTGATTATGGAGAGATTTCATACCACAATGAATAGGCTATGAAAATTTAGTGTAGCTATGTTTAAGTATGGAGTAGTAGATCAAATATAAGTTGGTTTTCCACATGATAACCTTTCAGGATCCATATAAGGGTAAGGAAGGGTCATAATATAACAAAGATGGTTTCACTGTGAGTATTTGGATTTTGTCATGGTCATAAATCCATGAAATTTTAGAGAAACTCTAGTTAGTTGAGGTTGAAAGTGTTGTTCCCTATATGTGTTAGTCATTCCATATGAAAGTTGATAACTATGAAGATTTATAGAATCGTGTTTTGAATTTATAGAAGTTTAAAATGGATATTATTTAGATTTTATGATTTTCAGTTAACTTGAATATAATGTTGTAATGGAGGATCACACATAGCATTCTGGGTGAAGTTGAAGTGTGTCACATCAAAAATAATATATTTATTACATTATATAATAGTTTCTATGGAATATTGTATGTTTTTCTAGAATTCAAAAGGCGGATATCTTTCCCAAATTTTAGGAAGGATGGATTAACTTATTTAGATGGTCTGGCCACATTTAAATGTGTAGTTTATCTTGAAATATCTTGTAAATGAGATGGAAAATATTTGATCCTAGACATTGATAAAATATTTAGAAGTTTAAATAACTTATAAAAACGTATAAAGAATCTCCATAGATGGTATAATGACACTAAAATATCATTTTATAATAGAATAAGAATAGAGGAGAGATAAGAGAAGGATAATAATTCACTGTTGTATCTAAATAGTTAAATAAAGGTTCATGAAGATGGAGTTTTATTGATATATTTAGACTTTTGAGAAGAATATGGTGCACAACAAGAATAATTCCAGTATAGAATTGTTCTATATTTATAAGGTTTTTCACTACTGTGATTGTGTGGAGAAAATTGATCTAACTCGCTCATTGAAGATTAGATCTCATATGGCTTAGAAGTATAACACAATGAACATAGAGTCCATTGGAGAATATATTCTAGAATTGAAGATGAAAAATAATTCAGTTATTTATGCTAAACTGTAATAGACCTTCATGTCTATAAAATTAGAAATACTTCCCTAAAGTATTGTATATATGAAGAATAGGGAGTGTCCCTATGGAGGTAGTGCACCATCCCTAAATAATTTTAAAGGTAGTGCAACTTGGCATGTAGTGACATTGAAAAAAACTTTTATCTTCCAAATATTTATTATAATGGATTTTGGTACACTATCACATCTTTATGTGTATTATCCTTAGGTATATCCTAGTGTGGGTGAAATAAGTAAAATTTATATGTCTTGTGTGATTTACATTTTTTTATTTTTTTATTGAATTTAGTGAGATAGATCATGAGATATAAATAGATTTAATGTGTTCCTTTCAATGAGTGAATAAAATCTAATAAGTGAGAGTTTTGAAATAAAAGGTTTAAATCAGGAATAACCATGATATACCCCCCTCTCTTAGTATTCCTTAGGACATTCATCATAACCCTTTAGTTCCAACAGTGTTTTTATAGAATTAATAACTTTGACCATTATTATTATGTTGATTATATACTATATTATCGATTTCTTAAATGTATAAACTATTATTAATACACCCTATGGAATAATTTATTTCATTCATGTTTATAAAAAACTCTTATTCTTAAACACACACACAATCCATAGATAGATACAGATTTTATTTCCACACCTTAATGAATTGACTATTTCTAGAACTAATTTACTATATAGATCCCAGAACTAATACACTATATAGATATAGATTATATTTCCATACCTCAATGAATCAACTATTTTTTTCATTGTAGACATAGAGATTTACAACTACCTAAATAAATTATAATTTATTTATAAGTCCATATATATCCATATATAAGCATAATTCACAAATAGTATCTCAAATACATGGGTCACAAAGAGAAATTATTGAATTCTATAATGTAACATCATCACCTCAACTATCACCCATAAACCCCACCATATTTAATTCAGAAAGTTACATAGACTTAGGTGTACCCTCTATTCACTAAATACTAGAAATAAATTCCAAGGGATAAATAAATACCATTGAGGGATGATTTTACCTCAATCAACTTAAACCCCTCATGTTGATATCCTATTGAAATTCTAGAATACAATATCCATTTGTCGAACATACCAAACTTGTAATACAAAAGAAACAATATGCAGTATAAAATCATTAGATGATGCTTGATATAATGTTTACAAAACATGAAACACTACTAAAAATAAAATAAAGTTAAAGTAGTGTATATAATCTCAAAATAAAATATGATAAGGAAAAAATGAAAGATTCCGAAAATAGAGCATCAAAATGGATCCTCCATGTTACCCTCAAAACTCCAAGAACCAATATCCTAATAGATCATCCTCCTCTATAGTTCTACTTTCATGGATATGGTCCATCACTAGTAATGAAATATTTCTTTACTTTTCCTGTATTACACCACACATAATTTACACATCCACCAAGGTGGGCATTTAGTAGTTAAATACAAGGCTAAGTAGGATATCCCCAAGACTTACCATGAACCCCATAAATGTGAAAATCAAGTGAGAATTAAATTTATTTAATAAAACATGACCTAATCTCATGATAGTTTATAAAACCAATTTAATAATTTCAAAATTCATACATAACCAATCTTTAACACAAACTATAACCAAAAAAACAAAGTTTACATCATTTCTAGATCCAATCACTCACATGCCCATTTTATCAATTGAAACCTAATGGATCCCTTAGACCATGAGTAACAACTAATGGGTTCCTTATCCTCAGAAGTAGGATAAATACCCAACCCTATTTATCTTTTTGATGTGGCCCCCATACTAAAGTTGGTATTTCCACTATCATTTTCAAACCCAAAAAGGAACCCACACTTAAGTGGCAATCCTAATATAAACTTCAATACCTCTCTGAAAACCAATCCAAAATATCAAAAAATATATAAAAAATAATGAAACAAAAATCCAATAATTCAATAATAATATCATTATTCAAATCCACTTTTCAATTTACACAATTTCTTGGAAATTACACACACACTTAGAAATCAAACAATTCTAGTGTCACTAAAATACATCCACTTAAAATAAAATTTCAACAAAAAAATCAATCGTATTTAAATAATTTTAAAACTAAAAAATAATTTAAATTAAAAACCAACATTAATGTCTAAGATATTTGTCACACAAAATCATGTAGGATAAGCTATGTACCTTAACACAACAAAAAATAAAAATCACACCACCAAACTCATGATCCAAACTTTCCTTACCCTTTTGAATAACATAACAAAAAAATCCCCAAATAATTTTAATATAAACCCCTACTATTTTCAAACCCCATCTATTAGGGTTGCACTCAGAGATAAATTAAAATATATCCATTAAGTTCTCTAATCCAACATACCTTTGATATCGCACCTTAAAACTCCAAGATACAAGAGAAGCAACAACCGCACATGAGCCTCATCCTAGTTGGTGAGGACTCGCTAGGTGCATCCAAGAGACCCGAGATCAAATCCGGGTGGAGGAATATTTCTAGGTTACTGTAGCAGTACTGTAGTAGGAACTATAGCGGTATTGTAGCAGGCACTGTTCGGTACTGTAGTAGCCAGAACTATTCATCCATCTGGGCCTCCGGGACACCGGTTTGGTCCTTGGGTCCTACAAGGATTTTGGGCCACCTTAAGGCCTTAGGGACACCCCAAGGCCTTCTGGCCACATGAATGCAGGCCCCAGACACTCTACAAAAAAGGAGTAGCCCCAGAAGAGGATTCAAAGCAGGTGAACTCACCAGAGAAGAGCCAAATGGATTGTCAGAATGAGAGGGTATGGCTATGCCGTCGGTACCAGCCTCTGCTTGCACGAGAAGCCTAGCCAGACGGTCATGCAAAGGTGGAGAGCTACTATTAAGGATGCAGATGCTAGGGAGGGGTAGTTCCTTGTAGATAGTCTAGTTGAATTCCCTAAGACCTTCGGGTCATGTAATCTCCTAAGCTTATGGGCCATGTAATCTCTGAGCCTATGGTCCTTGTAAGGGTTCCCCCTTATCCCTTGAAAGTAGGGTTATCAAAAATCAATAAAAATTAAGGCCTTCAGTCCATTCAGGAAAGAGAAGCAACAACCAAGGGATAAAATGTAGTAAAATTGGTCAGAAATCAGCCTAGGTTGAAATACCATGCATGAAAAGAAAATAAGAATCCAAAAACTTAGGAAAAATAAATAAATAAAATCATTAAGGTCTATTTTTATTAGACACGTGACAAAATTGAACATTCCCATAGACCATGTAGATAACCATACATTTTCTACCAAAATATTTTCTATCATGAATGGTGGGGATTCAAGATATGGACCAACCATGATTTTGAACATTATTTTTTCTCAACCTAACCTAAAATACCTTATATGAACTCCATAGGTATGATTCATGGTCCCCTAATCATGTATATACACATGAATGCCTAAAAAATACTCCAAAACACCCCAATTTTACCTCTAAACTTACAAAACATTAATATATATAAAATAGTAACTTTATATATCCTAAATGGATCCCTAAGATACTCCCCTCCATTGAACCTCCAATCCCTAGGAAGTTATATTGTGTCGATGTTATAAAAAATATCAAGCCATTATTAACACGTCAATTATTCCCTCTACCATATCTCTTTATGCGTAGTACTATGTTTTCAAAGTAATAATACTAATGGAATAACATGAACACACAATACGTTCTCTCATACCAATTTTCAATATGAATAGGGACCTACACAAATCTTTAATATGAATCCAACACCAATTGGTACTAACTTATAACCTACAAAGGGTTCTTCATGTATTTTTATAACTATGAGATGTGAAATACATCATGCATAGCATTGTAATAAGGATTTAATTACAACTATTATGTTAGGTCACTGATATGCCTGAAAATATTTAATGTTCCTATATATCTTAGTGAAAAACTTCCCAATTTTACAAGCTATTGATGTCCCAAATTAGGTTACACTTAAAGAAACACATGGTTTCCCATGATGAACTCTAAATGCCTTTGATGATGATAGATATAATAATTTTTATCACTATACACTATAGACATACACTTATTAATAAATTAAATATTCTTGGTCGTCTTCTATACTATACCTATTCCTGAAAAGGAATACTCACTTTCTTCCTCCCAAAAAAGAGGATAATGACATGGCCTCCCCTAGAGAACCTCAAAGGAAATCTTATACTAATAGTGGTTTAATGATTGTTATTATATGAAAACTCAAAAAATGGGATATGGTCCTCCCATGAACCACTAAATTCCATCACACATGATATAAGATTGTCTTCCAATATTTATATAGTTCTCTTGTACTTCCCATCCATATATGGATAGTATACAATGCTAAAACTCCACTTTGTACTCATCACTTTCTAGAAAGCTTTCCAAAACCTTAAAGTGAACCAGGGATGTTTATATGAAGTAATCAATGTCATCATACCATGATGTATAACCACTTACCAAACATAAATTTTTATAATTCTTCTATAGAATTCATATCTTGAATTTACATAAATATTTTATTTGGTTATTCAATCCATGACTACCCTAATATAATTATGTTCCCTCGGGATCTTCAGCAAAGCCGCCATAAAATCCATAGAAATATGGTCCCACTTCTAAAATATAATAGGAAATGATTTCAAAATTCCTAGTTTATTTGTATTCTAACCTTACCACATAATTTATAATACATATCATAATATAACCAAAATCATCCCTCTTCATACTCATCCACCAAAACTATTTCTTGATATACTTATACATTATGTTGGTGTCGGGATAAACCACCTAGTTAAATTGATGTCACACCTCTAACACTTCCTCTCGCATCGAGGAAGGAACAACCAAATATACCAAAAATGAAAATTCAAAAAATAATTCTTTTGACCGTATAACAGGGGTCTCTTGGTCATTTAGTTAATCCCTCATAGTCATATATTTTGAATCCAAAAACTGAGATTCCCTTACCCGATTGACCAAGGAGGGTGTGACAATAATACTCAATAACCCCATCTAATAATCATGCTTGAAAACATCCAATTGTAAATTTACAAATATGATCATTTGTTTCCACTCATCCTTGTATTCCCACACCACATCCACATGATATTTACATCTCAATAAATATGATACAATATTCCCTTTCCAAAGAATATATACTACCTCAAGGTTAAAAAAATTTAAATAATCCATTCATCACCACTTCCTTAAATTCAAATAATAATAAAATAAGATATACTTCAGGATTTTATGATCAATGTACACTTTAAACTTCTCAAAAAATAGGTAATCATGGAACATTTTCAATATATGAATGACTTTTATAAGCTTTAGGAAATATACTGGGTAATTTATTTCATGTAGTCTCAATTGACATGAACCATACATAGCTATATTATTTCCTTATATCAAGAAACACCCAAATTTAATTCTTAAGGCATAAAAATAAATTATATATCCATCACATGGGTTATGAAATATGATAATAGGTGTTGATGCAAACTTTATCTTCAAATCCTTGTAAGAACTTTAACATTATAAAGTTCATAATAATGGTGCATCCTTCTTGATCAAATCTATCATTAGTGAATGTAACCATGAGAAATACCTTAAAATGAGTCAATAATACCTGAATAATACCATAAAACTTCATACGTAAAATACATTATTTGATTCTATTCATGGTGAAAACACTTTAATCTTTTCAATATCAACTGATATTCCATTTTTTTAAATCATGTTATTGAGAAATTTTGACTCCTAATTCCAAAATGTGAATTTAGATAATTTTTCATTAAGGTGGTGGCCTCTCAATGTGATCTATAAAATATTCAAATATCACTCCTAGTTAACACACAATTGTGGATACACCAGTATATCATTGATAAATACCATAATAACAAGTCATGATATCAATGAAATATATAATTCATAAATTATATGAAAATATCTAGATTTTTTGTAAGATTAAATGGCATAACCAAATACTTATATTGGTCATACCTTCTTTGAAAAGTTTTTTTTGGGATATCCTCTTTCTTCACCATGAGTTTATGGTATCCTGACCTTAAGTTGATCTTGGGAAACCATATGGTTCCCTTTAATTAATAAAACAAATAATTAATTAAATTAAGAGGATATTTTTTATTAATAGTGAATTCATTCAACTTAATATAATTGATACATAAATGAAATGTGTCATCTAACTTCTTCATGAAAGAACTATAGCATCTCAAGGTGAGGTTCTTGATATTATAAATCTTTTTTCCTCTAAGTACTCTAATTTAAATTCTAATTCCATCAATTTAGTTGGTGTTATCCAGTATGATGGTAGATACATTAGACTAATACATAGAAATAAATAAATCAAAAACTCTGCCACATTCTCTAGAGGTATTCTAGAAAAATAATCTATAAAAACATATAGATAATAGATGACTATCTATGGAAACTAAACCTAGTGAACTACTTCAGTTTCCCCTAATACCATCACCATTAACTAATATGATATACTTATGAAACTTTTCAATGTAGGACTAACTCTACTAGTATTCGCATCCTATTCACCCTTAAAAGTGTTCATCTTGCTATCTAGAATAAAAAATGTGACCTTTTGACTATAACAATTGATGTGAGTGTTATATGAAATCAACTAGTCCTTGAATATAAATATATTAAACATGGGAATATCAATATTGGTGAAGTCCCACAAGCATTTCATATTGTCTATCATTACAATGCATGATGGATACTTGTATTCCTAACTATCCTTCTCCACTATAGGCATCTGAATATGCACCACATGTGACATAATTTCTACCCAAAAACTAAGATAATATATTAATCATGCCATAATACATGAATAAGTGCCATTGGTATCAAATAATGTGAAAATGGTAGTCTGAGCAAGAGATAAGGTACCTCTAATCAATGAAGGTCGCATTTATATATATTCAAGATCCTTCCCAATTATGAACAAGTGACGTTGAGTCTTCTCATATTGATATCGTCCTCCTACTAAGATGGTTCTTGGTGAGACCCTTGAGTATTCATGGATCCATTCCTTGTAAATTGTGATTTTAATAGTGAATTTTCCTATCAATGACTACCTTTCTAGGCCCAATATATTTGATTCTGATTCAAACTATCCATAATATATGCATTAGGTGAATTCTTGGAATACCACTTTTGGTACCCTAATTTACCACATTTATAGTAATTCTAAGGTAATTCTATAAGATTCCTCTTTAAGTAGTCAAAGGAAATATAATAAAAATTTCAAGATTATATATCCATTTTAACAAGGGAAGAATGAATAAATGTATCATGACCATAAGATGATTTAGTTCCTTGAGAAAAGGAATCAAACTTCTTTTCTACTTGCTACTCAAGAAATTTCTCCCATATGATTATGTGAAAATGTTTCCACTTGAGTGATTTCCCACAATTTATTTATCATCAATAACTTCCATATTAACCATATATATATATAATTAAATGAAAAACATAACAAATTGTGATTATTTTTTGGGTTGTAATCCTTACTTGAATCATCTATCCTTAAATTAGTCACTCATTTCTACCTCTAGTGAAAACTAGGACAAAGTCATGAATTGAGAAGTATAATTTATAAATATCATATTCCCTTATTTTAATTCAATTAATTAGTAGTTTCTAGTATTTATATAGTGTGGGAATAGAATTATAAATTAAACATATTCTCAAACCCTTCCCAATTTAGGCCTTTATGCAATATAGCTTACACAATCAAATCCCACCACTCACTTATGAGTCCATAATACATATTTAAATCCAGATTCAATTTTATATCCTCTAGAGTATCCAATAACTCAAGTATTTTATTAATACTTTTCAATCAATATTTTATGTCTTAGGGACTAATTTTTTTTCAAAAATATTAGATAATTATTCCTTTTAATGTTCATCGACCTATCCCCTAAATTTACTGAGGTGGTATAACCCACCAATATTTGATAAGATTATATTCAATTTTATAGAAACTATTTTCCCAATAATGGATTATTAGGCAATAAATTCTCAATAAATTACTCACACCAATTCATAGGAGGTATTTTTGGAAGAATCATTCTATAATTCCTAATAAATAACTATTAACCTAGGAAATAATAAAATAATTAATGAAAACTCAACTTTTACATAAGGATTCTCAAATTTACCCAATAAATACATATCCACTAGTTAGAATAATGTATTAATAAGAAACCCCCTAAAAGTGTTTATTTTCATGAAAGTTACCCTTTATAAACCATAATCACATTCAAAAAATTAAATCTTTTAGAAAAACTCATATTAAAATTTACATTGAAAATACCTAATTTTCAAAATAATCTATTTTGAAATATATTTTATAGTAAAAACAAAATATTTTCTCAAAATAATGAGGTAATGATGAATTTATTATCCATTAATTCTTATATAATGTATAAATAAAATCTGTGTCCTTGACCCACGACAAATTACTATAATGAATCTAATGAATGTCTATAAGGGGTTTTCTAACCATATATTATACTCATACTTCTCAGTAACTCGTGGTTCACTATAAATAGTTTGGATGAACATTTACATTATGAGACCCAACTAAACCTATTTTCATGCATACTACCCAATAGAACCAAACTACAACCATTTTATAACATCATAACCTGGCTCTTCACCCCTCAATCTCACATAAGTCAATATGAAATATTACATGGCCTTAGGTGTATCCCTGTGATCTCTAAATACTATAAATAAATTCCAAGAGATAAAGAAATTTCATTAGGGTGGATTTTTCCTCAAATAGTCTACACCCCTCATAATGATATCCTATAAAATTTTTGACATGAGGTATCTATATTTCATATATACCAAACATGTAATAAAAAAGAGACAATATATAAAAAATAAAAATATATTATGTTTAATATAAAATTAACAAAACACGAAACAATACTAAACAAAATTTAAAAAATTGAAACAAGTTTATATAATAACAAAATAAAATCTAATATGGTAACAAAATGTGAAACCCCAAATTAGAGCATCCAAATTTCTCCTCTATGTCAACCCAAAAACTCTAAGATATACTTAATCACCTTATAACTACTCATCTTATTTATCTCTTCCACCATGGATATAAAACATCACTAGTGAAGAAATATGTCTTTCCTTTTCCCATATCACACCATACATAATATACATATTCACTAAGGCAGTTGTGTAGGGTGAAAGTAAAATACCAATAAATATATCCCTAAGATTTACCATTCACCCCATGAATGTGAAAAACACATAATATTTAAATGAATTTAATAAAAAAATCTATAGTCTAGTGAAATTTTATCAAATAAAATAAATCATTTCATAATTCAACCATAATTGATCTGTAACATAAACTATAACCAAACATAAAAAAAATTTCATTACATTTCACTACTGGAATTTGCTCTTTTCCCAAAGGTAGTATACCAACGGTTTACTTAAACCGTTGGTATAGTGAGCCTTTGCCAACGGTTTAAGGAAACTGTTGGCAAAGGGAATTTCGGTGGACCCTTTCCCAACGGTTCACTGGAACCGTTGGGAAAGGGGTGCTAAACTCACACATTTCCCAACGGTTCACTGGAACCGTTGAGAAATGTGTTCCTTTTCCAACGGTTTTTATAAACCGTTGGAAAAGGTTTCCCCCAAATTCCAGATCGCGATCTCATCTCCCCATTCAGACAGAGCCCTAATCTATTCGCTCCACTGCTCTAGTGAACCCCATCCGACTCCACTGCTCTCGCGAATCCGAACACCAGCACCCCCATCCCAACAGGTACACACCCATACCAATAAGTAAAATTTGATCTCAACCATATTGTTGTAGTTGTTTTAATGAATAGATTTTTTCCAGGTGTTGGTGGTTTAATTGATTATTGAAATTAATATCTAAATAGGATATTATTTGTGTTTGTAAAGACTTCTTTAATGTTTTTGTATTCTATGTTTGGAAGGAGAGTGTTCAAAACATGTAAATCAGAGTTGGGGGAGGCTATCGTGAACGTTTACATGTTTTGGATAATGGATTGTGGGAATTATGGATTGTGTTCAAACCAATTTGATATGTTTTGGATAATGGATTGTGGGGGTAGGGGGTGTCCACGGGGGTGGGTGGGTTGTCCACGGGGGTGGGCGGGGGTGTCCACGGGGGTGGGAAAGGCTGTCCACGGGGGTGGGCGGGGCTGTCTAGGGGGTGTGGGCTGTCCTAGGGGTCTGGGTGGGGTGTCCTGGTGGGGGAGGGGTGTGTGGGGTGTCCAGGGGGGTGGTATGTCTAGGTGGTGGTGGTGGGGTTGCAGGGGAGGGGGTGTGGGCTGTTTGGGAGGGTGGGCGGGGCTATCCAGGGGGGTACGGGGTGTCCAGGGGGGTACGGGGGTGGGAGGGTTGTCCACAAGGGTGGACGGGCTGTCCACGGGGTTGGTCGGGCTGTCAAGGAGGGGTGGGCGGGCTGTCCAGGGGGGGTGGGTGGGCTGGCCACGGGGGGTAGGGGTGTCCATGGGGGTGGGAGGGCTATCCAAGGGGGTGGGGGCTATCCATAGGGAGAAGGGGTGTCGAGGGGGGTGGGTGGGCTGTCCACGGGGGTGGTTGGGCTGTCTAGGGGGTAGGGGGTGTCCACGGGGGTGGGCGGGGCTGTCCAGGGGGTGTGGGCTGTCCTGGGGGTCTGGGTGGGGTGTCCTGGTGGGGGAGGGGTGTGTGGGGTGTCCTGGTGGGGTGGTATGTCTAGGTGGTGGTGGTGGGGTTGCAGGGAAGGGGGGTGTGGGCTATTTGGGAGGGTGGGCAGGGCTATCCAGGGGGGGTACGAGGTGTCCAGGGGGTACGGGGGTGGGCGGGCTGTCCACAAGGGTGGACGGGCTGTCCACGGGGGTGGCCGGGCTGTCAAGGAGGGGTGGGCGGGCTGTCCAGGGGGGGTGGGTGGGCTATCCACAGGGGGTAGGGGTGTCTAGGGGGGTGGGCGGGCTATCCAAGGGGGTGGGGGCTGTCCATAGGGAGAAGGGGTGTCGAGGGGGGTGGTGGGCTGTCCACGGGGGTGGTTGGGCTGTCTAGGGGGTAGGGGGCGTCCACGGGGGTGGGTGGGTTGTCCACGGGGGTGGGCGGGGCTGTCCACGGGGGTGGGAAAGGCTGTCCACGGGGGTGGGCGGGGCTGTCCAGGGGGTGTGGGCTATCCTGGGGGTCTGGGTGGGGTGTCCTGGTGGGGGAGGGGTGTGTGGGGTGTCCAGGGGGGTTGGTATGTCTAGGTGGTGGTGGTGGGGTTGCAGGGGAGGGGGGTGTGGGCTGTTTGGGAGGGTGGGCGGGGCTATCCCGGGGGGGGGGGGGTACGGGGTGTCCAGGGGGGTTACGGGGGTGGGCGGGCTGTCCACAAGGGTGGACGGGCTGTCCACGGGGGTGGCTGGGCTGTCAAGGAGGGGTGGGCGGGCTGTCCATGGGGGGTGGGTGGGCTGGCCACAGGGGGTAGGGGTGTCCAGGGGGTGGGCAGGCTATCCAAGGGGGTGGGGGTCTGTCCATAGGGAGAAGGGGTGTCGAGGGGGGTGGGTGGGCTGTCCACGGGGGTGGTTGGGCTGTCTAGGGGGTAGGGGGTGTCCACGGGGGTGGGTGGGTTGTCCACGGGGGTGGGCGGGGCTGTCCACGAGGGTACCCTACTAATATGGTTATGGGATGAGGCATGCTCTGATGTGATAACACATTAAGTTCTTGTTGGTTTTACATTTTTTCAATAACACATTAGTATGTTTTTTTCACATGTGTAGTTGATACCAGGATTATTTTCTTCCTTTATCATTTACTTAAATGTATTTTCTATTAAAGTTCAATCCTATTGAATTGTTTATGACAAAATGACTTATATGAATTTTTTTACAGAATGGACAGAAGTTGGATGTATGAAACCGATCGTATCTCAAGCGATTTTCAAAACAATTTGGAGAGCTTTATAGATTTTTCATTTCACAATGCTTTAGATAGCGGTCGCATACACTGCCCATGTTCCAATTGTCTTGGTAGACCTTGGTTGAGTCGTGAAGAAGTCAGCTACCACATAACCAAAAATGGTTTTCAAGCAAACTACTTTGTGTGGTATCACAATGGGGAGAAAATGAAATCTCAAATTGGTGATGATCGAAATGAAAGGACTGGAATGGAGAATTTGTTAGATGATCGGTTTCCGTTTATTCATCATCATGAAAAAGAAAGGATTTCGACTCAAGAAGACGTTGATATGAGGACAACTGATGCATCTAGTGAAAATGATGATATTGATAGGGTGAAAAAATTGAATGATGCTACCACGACTCCAGTATATCGACAATGCGATAAAATGAAAAAGCTGGAATTTTTAATCCGATTGTTTCATGGAAAAACTATGTATGGGATTTCTAATACAGCAATCGATTACATTCTTACCCTCTTGAAGGATTTACTTCCAGATGATGCAGATATTCCCTCAAACCACTATATGGCATGGAAGTTAGTTGAAGAACTTGGATTTTCCAGAAACAAAATTCATGCTTGCCCGAAAGATTTCAGTTTATTCTGGGAAGAAACCACTGAACAAAATGAATGTATAAAATGTGGAACATCCCGCTGGAAGTCAAAATCTGATGGAACGCCATCCCGCATTCCACAGAAAGTAATGTGGCACTTTCCATTGATCCCCAGACTCCAGAATCTTTTTATGTCTGATTACATATCAATAAAAATGAGATGGCATGATACCGAGAGAAAGAAGACTAATGATGAGTTGGTTCATCCTGCAGATGGATTTGCATGGCAGATATTTGATGCTCGACATCCTAATTTTGCAGCTGACGTGCGTAATGTGAGGCTGGGTCTTTCATGCGATGGTTTTAATCCGTTTGGGCAGATGCTTACTTCGCACAGCACATGGCTAGTTTTTATACACATTTATAATCTTCCCCCATGGTTGTGTATGAAAAAATCTTTCACTTTCATGAGTATACTCATATCTGGTCCTTCTGATCCCGGCATTGATATTGATGTATACATGCAACCTTTAATAAAAGAGTTGAAACTTCTTTGGGATGTGGGTGTGCACACATACGATGCATGTTCGAAAGACATATTTCATATGTGTGCTGCGCTTATGTGGACGATCAATGATTTTCTGGCTTATGCAATGATGTCTGGATGGAGCATGAAGGGAAAACTGTCATGTCCAGTTTGTATGAAGAATACACGATCTAGAAGACTGAAACATCATTGTAGTTTCAGTTTTATGGGACATCGACGATTTTTGCCAAAGGATCATCCATATAGAATGAATCGTCAAAGATTTGATAATACTATAGAGACCGATGATCCACCTCAGCGTATGTCTGGAAATGATGTGCTTAATGAATTGAAAGATTTTAGTTTTTTGTTCGGGAAGGGTCAAATGAAATCTGGAAAGAGAAAGAATGTTTCCACAGAAACCTGTTACAATTGGAGGAAGAGGAGTATCTTTTTTGATTTGCCTTATTGGTCAACCAATTTGCTACGTCATTTCTTAGACGTAATGCATATTGAAAAGAATATATGTGAAATGTTGCTTTCAGTTCTTCTAAATGTCAAGGGGAAGAAAAAAGATGATTTACGATCTCGACGTGACTTGGTGGATTGGGGCATCAGACCAGAATTGCATCCTGTGCGTATCAGTGAAAATAAATGTCAACTTCCATGTGCTTCTTATGTGATGACACCTACTGAAAAAAAACAATTTTTGGAAGTATTAGAGACTATTAGAGTTCCTGATGGCTATTCAAGCAACATATCTAAACGGGTTAACAGAAGAGAGTTGAAGCTAAAATCTTTGAAGACTCATGATTATCACGTTCTACTGCATGAGTTGCTTCCAATAGAAATCTATCATATTTTGTCCAATAATGTAAGGTTGGGTGTTATTCGGTTGTGCCATTTGTTTAGAGTTCGTCCGCTATGAATTTGACCGTTGGACGCCCGTTTTGGCCGTTTATGACACCAGAACTGCGTTGTCGGTCACCGCGGGCACACGGCATGTCCGATTGACGTGCCTTCTGCTCGACCACTTTAGAAATAATTGTCCCGTATTTTTCGTCTAATTTCAGGCCATTCCGACTTCGTTCGGCCCGTTTGGACCCCCCTCACGCGCGTTTACGAAGCGCGCGCATCACTTAAAACACGAATATTGAGACGTACCGCGCAAACTGCACGTCCGATTGATGTGCCCTCTGCGCGTACACATCACGAATAATAATTAGAATGTTTCACGGTGGTTTCAGGTCAATCCGAGGTCGTCCGCTATGAATTTGACCGTTTGACGCCCGTTTTGGCCGTTTATGACACCAGAACTGCGTTGTCGGTCACCGCGGGCACACGGCACGTCCGATTGACGTGACGTCTGCTCGACCACTTCATAAATCACTCACCCATATTTGTCGTCTGATTTTAGGCCATTCCAAAATCGTTCGGCCCGTTTGGATCACCCTCATGCGCGTTTACTAAGCGCGCGCATCACTTAAAACACGAATATTGAGCCGTACCGCGCAAACCGCACGTCCGATTGACGTGCTGTCTACGCGTACACATCACGAATAATAATTAGAATGTTTCACGGTGGTTTCAGCTCAATCCGAGGTTGTCCGCTATGAATTTGACCGTTTGACGCCCGTTTTGGCCGTTTATGACACCAGAACTGCGTTGTCGGTCACCGCGGGCACATGGCACATCCAATTGACGTGCCGTCTGCTCGACCACTTCAGAAATCACTTACCCATATTTGTCGTCTGATTTCAGGTCATTCCAACTTCGTTCGGCCCTTTTGGACCCCCCTCACGCGCGTTTACGAAGCGCGTGCATCACTTAAAATACGAATATTGAGCCGTACCGCGCAAACCGCACGTCCGATTGATGTGCCGTCTGCTCAAAAACTTCAGAAATCACTGTCCCGTATTTGTCGTCTGATTTCAGGCCATTCCAACTTTGTTCGGCCCGTTTGGACCCCCCTCACGCGCGTTTACGAAGCGCGTGCATCACTTAAAACACGAATATTGAGCCGTACCGCGCAAACCGCACGTCCGATTGGCGTGCCGTCTGCGCGTACACGTCACAAATAATAATTATAATGTTTCACGGTGTTTTCAGGTCAATCCGAGGTCGTCCGCTACGAATTTGACCGTTTGACGCCCGTTTTGGCCGTTTATGACACCAGAACTGCGTTGTCGGTCACCGCGGGCACACGGCATGTCCGATTGACGTGTCATCTGCTCGACCACTTCATAAATCACTCACCCGTATTTTTCGTCTGATTTCAGGCCATTCTGAAATCGTTCGGCCCGTTTGGACCACCCTCACGCGCGTTTACGAAGCGCGCGCATCACTTAAAACACGAATATTGAGCCGTACCGCGCAAACCGCACGTCCGATTGACGTGCCGTCTGCGCGTACACGTCATGAATAATAATTAGAATGTTTCACGGTGGTTTCAGCTCAATCCGAGGTCGTCCGCTATGAATTTGACTGTTTGACGCCCATTTTGACCGTTTATGACACCAGAACTGCGTTGTCGGTCACCGCGGGCACATGGTACGTCCAATTGAAGTTCCGTCTACTCTACCACTTTAGAAATAACTCACCCGTATTTTTTGTCTGATTTCAGGTCATTCCGACTTCGTTCGGCCCGTTTGGACCCCCCTCACGCGCGTTTACGAAGCGCGCGCATCACTTAAAATACGAATATTGAGTCGTATCGTGCAAACCACACGTCCGATTGACGTGCCGTCTACGCGTACACGTCACGAATAATAAGTATAATGTTTCACGGTGGTTTCAGGTCAATCTGAGGTCTTCCTCTATGAATTTGACCGTTGGACGCCCGTTTTGGCCGTTTATGACACCAGAACTGCGTTGTCGGTCACCGCGGGAACACGGCACGTCCGATTGACGTTCCGTCTGCTCGAACACTTCATAAATCACTCTACCGTATTTTTCGTCTGATTTCAGGCCATTCCGACTTCGTTCGGCCCGTTTGGACCCCCCTCACGCGCGTTTACGAAGCGCGCGCATCACTTAAAACACGAATATTGAGCCGTACCGCGCAAACCACACGTCCGATTGACGTTCCGTCTATGCGTACACGTCACGAATAATAATTAGAATGTTGCATGGTGGTTTCAGCTCAATCCGAGGTTGTCCGCTATGAATTTGACCGTTGGACGCCCGTTTTGGCCGTTTATGACACCAGAACTGCGTTGTCGGTCACCTCGGGCACACGGCACGTCCGATTGATGTACCGTCCGCTTGACCACTTCATAAATCAGCCACCCGTATTTGTCGTCTGATTTCAGGCCATTCCGAAATCGTTCGGCCCGTTTGGACCACCCTCACGCGCGTTTACGAAGCGCGCGCATCACTTAAAACACGAATATTGAGCCGTACCGCACAAACCGCATGTCCGATTGATGTTCCGTCTGCGCGTACACGTCACGAATAATAATTATAATGTTTCACGGTGGTTTCAGCTCAATCCGAGGTTTTCCGCTATGAATTTGACCGTTTGACGCCCGTTTTGGCCCTTTATGACACCAGAACTGCGTTGTCGGTCACCGCGGGCACATGGCACGTCCAATTGACGTGCCGTCTGCTCGACCACTTCAGAAATCACTCACCCGTATTTGTCGTCTGATTTCAGGCCATTCCAACTTCGTTCGGCCCATTTGGACCCCCCTCACGCGCGTTTACGAAGCGCGCGCATCACTTAAAATATGAATATTGAGCTGTACCGCGCAAACCGCACGTCCGATTGACGTGTCGTATGCGCGTACATGTTACGAATAATAATTAGAATGTTTCACGGTGGTTTCAGCTCAATCTGAGGTCGTCCGCTATGAATTTGACCGTTGGACGCCCGTTTTGGCCGTTTATGACACCAGAACTGCGTTGTCGGTCACCGCGGGCACACGGCACGTCCGATTGACGTGCCGTCTGCTCGACCACTTCATAAATCACTCTCCCATATTTTTCATCTGATTTCAGGCCATTCCGACTTCGTTCGGTCCGTTTGGACCCCCCTCACGCGCGTTTACGAAGCGCGCGCATCACTTAAAACACGAATATTGAGTCGTACCGTGCAAACCGAATGTCCGATTGATGTGCCGTCTGCGCGTACACATCACGAATAATAATTAGAATTCTGCACGGTGGTTTCAGCTCAATCCGGAGACATGGTGTGGCCAGAACCACTCAAAGTGTCCATCTTTTGTTTCAAAAGGACGTCATTTTAAGTGAAAAGCATCAACTGACATACGGAAAACCGACCAAAAGCATTCTGAATCTGTTGATAATTTATCCCAACAATCCTTGGGTCATATGTGACGTGTACGAGCTAACCCGGGATGAATCTGAGTCGTGGTGTGTCCAGGATAAGTCTAAGTGACTCTCTTTTGGTTAAAATGGACACCATTTTAAGTACATACGGAAAAACGACCAAACGGATTCGGTTTCCGTTGAAACTTTAGGAGAACGATCCATGGGTCATATGTGACGTGTACGAATCATCTCCGCCTCAATCCGACATGCGGTGCGGCTGAAACCACTCAAAGTGTCCGTCTTTTGTTTCAAAAGGACGTCATTTTAAGTGAAAGGCATCAACTGACATATGGAAGAACGACCAAACGCATTCGGATTCTATCGATACTTTAGCACAACGATCCATGAGTCATATGTGACATGTACAAGTCAACCCCGTCTTAATCCGAGACGCGGTGTGGCCGACACCGCTCTAACTCTGTCTCTTTTGTTTAAAATGGACATGATTATAAATGAAAAGAACAACTGGCATACGCAAAACCGACCAAACGCATTCGTAATCTTTTGATAATTTATCACAACGATCCATGGGTCATATGTGACATGTACGAGCCAACCCGGGATGAATCTGAGTCGCAGTGTGGTCAGGATTAGTCTAAGTGTCACTCTTTTGTTTAAAATGGACAACATTTTAAGTACATACGGAAAACCGACCAAACGCATTCGTTTTCCATTTAAAATTTAGGAGAACGATCCATGGGTCATATGTGACGTGTACGAATCAACCCCGCCTCAATTGGAGACGCGGTGTGGTCGGCACTACTCATAGTGTCCGTCTTTTGTTTCAAAAGGACGTCATTTTAAGTGAAAAACATCAACTGGCATACGGAAAACCGACCAAACGCATTCGGATTGTGTCGATACTTTAGCACAACGATCCATGGGTCAAATGTGACGTGTACGAGTCAACCTCGCCTCAATATGAGGTGAGGTGTGGCCTGTATCACTTCAGGTGTATGTATTTTGTTTAAAATGGACATCATTTGAGGTAAAAATATATGGTATAGAAAAAAATGATCAAATTATGAATTGAATTTCGGATTCCACATATAATTGTCATCTAAATTTTAAATTGAATTCTATATGAATTATGTACGTTTATAATTACGTTATGAATTCTAATTTAATTTTCATCTAAGTGTGGTCGGGACCACTCTAAGTGACTTTCTGTTGTTTAAAATGGACAACATTTTAAGTACATACAGAAAACTGACCAAACGCATTCGATTTCCATTGAAACTTTAGGAGAACGATCCATAGGTTATATGTGATGTGTACGAGTCAACGCCACCTCAATACGAGGCGTGGTGTGGCTGGCACAACTCAAAGTGTATGTCTTTTGTTTCAAAAGGACATCATTTTAAGTGAAAAACATCAACTGACATACGGAAAACCGGCCAAACGCATTCGGATTGTGTTGATACGTTAGGAAAATGATCCATGGGTCATTTGAGACGTGTAAGAGTCAACCCTGTCTAAATCCGAGATGCGGTGTGGCCGGTACCACTCTGACTGTGTCTCTTTTGTTTAAAATGGACAAGATTATAAGTGAAATAAACAACTGACATATGAAAAACTGACCAAACGCATTTGGAATCTGTTGAAAATTTAGGACAACGATTCATGAGTCATATGTTACGTGTACGAGTCAACCATGACTCAATCCGAGTCGCGGTTTGGCCGAGACCACTCTAAGTGTATCTCTTTTCTTTAAAATGGACTACATTTTAAATTCATACGGAAAACCAACCAAACGCATTCTGATTGTGTTTATATTTTAGCACAACAATCCATGGGTCATTTTTGATGTGTACGAGTTAACCCCGCCTCAATACAAGGCGCGGTGTGGCCGACACCATTCAAAGTGTCTCTTTTATTTAAAAAACACTTCATTTTAAGTGAAAACAACAACTGACATACGGAAAACCGACCAAACGATTTCGGAATATGTTGATACTTTAGGAAAACGATCAATGAGTCATTTGTGACGTGTACGAGTTAACCTCGCCTCAATACGAGGCACGGTGTGACCGGTATCATTCCAGATTTATGTATTTTATTTAAAATGGATATCATTTCTATTAAAAATACATGGTATATGAAAAACCAATCAAATTATGAATTGAATTCCGGATTCCACATATGATTGTCATCTAAATTTTAAAATGAATTCTAAATGAATTATGTATGTTTATAATTATGTTATGAATTCTACTTTAATTATGGATGTGTATATTTTCAGGATGCATTATATGTGTTGGTTGGTTGGTTTGCATTATTTGTATGTGTTGGTTTGTTCTCTATATGTATGCATTATATGTGTTACAGGTACAATAATTAGATTGAAAAATGAATTGAAAACGAGGGCATAATTGGATTGAAAATTGAATTGAAACCGAGGGTGAATTCCCAAAAACCAGACCTGCTGTGCAAATTGTAGGCTGCTGTGCAATTTGCATAGAAAAGCCTATGCCAGCGGTTTTCAAACCGTTGGCATAGGCTCTATGTAGCTGTTTTTACCAACGGTTCAAGGAACCATTGGTAAAAACACCCTATCCCAATGGTTTGAAACCATTGGGATATCCTGTTGAGTGGTTGTTTTTTACCAACGGTTCATAGAACCGTTGGTAAAAACCATTCCCAATGGTTTGTAAACCGTTGGGAAATAAAATTCTCTGTTGATTTCCCAACGGGCCAAACTGTTGGTAAAGGCCTTTCCCAACGGTTTGGCAGAACCGTTGGGATAGGTTGATTTTTTATAACCTATCCCAACGGTTCTGTGTAAACCGTTGGGAAAAGCCTTTCCCAACGGCTTACTTCCCCACGGTTTGCAGAACCGTTGGTATAACATATACCAACGGTTCTACAGCCTTTCCCAATGGTTCTAAACCGTTAGGAAATACTGGATTTCTAGTAGTGTTTATATATAATCACCCACACACCAATTCCATAAACTAAAACCTAATGGATCCCTTAGTAAATGGGTAAAAATCAATTGTAACCCACTACTCGTGAGTGGATTGACTACCTCAACCCTCCTTATCTTAATGACAAGGATCCCATACTGAAGTGGGTATTTCCATTATACTTTTCAAGCCCAGCAAGGAACCCACACTCAAGTTGAATTCCAATCCCATGTAAAATCCCTCACCAAAACCCAATAAAAATATTAAAAATAAAATATAAACATCAATTCAACCAAAATCTAATAATTTAATTATAATATCATTATGGAAATCCACTTTGAAATTTCACTAATTTCAAATCACACATGCACCTAAAAATCCACCAATTCTATTTTTACCAATATAGACTCATGAAAAATAAATTTTCAATAATCAATTTATAATCATATTTAAATAATTTTAAAACTATAAAATAATTTAAATTAAAAACTAACATTAAATCCTAATAGAGTTGGTTCGCTAAATTATGTAGGAAATGACACCTACCTTAACTCAGTGATGAAATAGAATTGCACCTTTGAATTCAAGATCCATGATTTATTTAGAATAATAAAATACATAATAAAAATTAGCTAAATAATTTTACATAAACTCCTAATATCATAAAACACTCTCTATTAGCTTTTCAAAATAGACAAATCAAAATAAACACAAGAAAAAGAGATCTAGGATAACATACCTTTGATCTAGCACCCTAGCACTCCAAGATCTAATAGATCCAAAATACATAGAAGTAAATATTGAAAAAACACCCAAAAATAACCCTAGGATAGGAGCCTAGGTGTGATAGGGAAAAAATGGGCTAAAACTTAACAGAATTGGATAAAACTAGAAGTTCGGGGGGTCATTTTAAGTAGACACATGACCTGACTACTATTGGATTTGGTTCCCTTGAACTAGCTTCTATGTACTTTATGATAACATGAATTTATAGTTTTGAATATTAATAAACTTATCATCACATCATGATTGTTCTTCTATGCAACATAGTATGTGATAATGTCCTAAGAGTATCTATCGCACTAAAAAGGTTATAGTAGTTCCCCGCTATGATGAGAACCCATAAGTACTACGAAACTATTATTAAATATATGTTCTATATATGGATTATATCATTTGAGAGATAAAAATGATACAGGCTATCAGGGTTGGATACTCATAGTACTTTGATCCACCTTATCATAGTGTATGCCCTTAGTAATATCCATTGTAGGATATTATGAGAATGAGACCCGCCGGTAGGAAATCCAAATTTATATGTGTCATTGGATGTTCCTTTATTAAAAAATTTGTAATGATAATTAGACTTTAATAATATTATTAATGATTATTATGAGTCATGTACTTTATGTATCAATGAAAACTGTGATGAGATATGTTCTCGGTGAGGTAGGATATGTTAGGTGCATCGTGAGTAATATTGAAATAATAAAATAAAGTGAGAAAGGATTTTTCCCTTATATTATTTAACAAAATTTGATATCTTAGGAAATTTGATGGAAATGATATAGCCTAAATAAATCCATGGTCATGGTGTTCTATAGGCAAGTTTGATTTCTGGAAATTCAAAGGAGACATCGAGCGCATATGTTGATGGCACCAACATTCAACCTTCTTGATTAGAGATATCATGATAAAGGAATTATATTACATAGTAAGCATCTATATTATTTATTATGTAATTGTGGCATTAATTTATTTCTTTATAGGTGTCTCAAAATGTTTCTAGATGCTAACCTTGGTCTTTAGGCTGGTTTTCCTAATTCCACTAAGAAAGGGGCCTAGAGGTTCACATGCTAAATGTATCCAAAATCTCAGTTAAATAATATATTATTATTTATTATTTAATAAATTGAATTAATATTATTCCCTCATGTGGTTTAATAATTATCCATATTTTCTTGATTGAATATATTTTTTCACCAATTATTCGATAGAATATTATGTGAGGGTAATATTTAATAAATATTTATTTTCTATTTATTGAATATAATATTTATTTATTTATTCATGAATAATCCAGTGATATTAATTTATTAAATAAATAGTCATTATTCAAGGATCAATAAATATTGTGTAGGAATGGAAGACCATTTTTATATGTCTGGTGAGAAATAATATAAATTTAATATTATTTCATTAAATAATATTTAATTTTATTTCATGAGTTTAGTGAATGTCGATAAATAATATTATTTTTATTTTTATTATTGACATGGGGTTCTATAGGGATTAAATAAATATTAAAGGGAACTTGTGAAAATATTCATTTCTAAACTGTAATAGTATATAAACCCAATTATATTATTTTTCAAGAGATCCAATTCATTTTTTTTTATGCTCAAAAAAATCTGGAGAATCCTCTCGAAGCCCTGGAGATCTTCATTTTCCAAGAACGCTCCCAAGAACGAAGAGTGATCTTCATCAACCTCCCACTCTTGAGTCTATAGAGATCAAGGAGAATGATTTGGAAGTGATTATCATGGCAATCAAAGGCAAATGATGCAAGCGGTATGATCTTCTATGATAGCACCTAAAGATTCCTACAGGGAAATTTAGAGATTTGTGGAACATATGTGGATCACCATAAGAGGGAATCTGCTCTTGATTCATAAAAAACAATGATAATACAATGTATATCTGTTATTATGTCCATAGAAGAAGAAATAATTCCCACAAGGTAATTATTAATTAATTAACTTAATTATAAATAATATGTGATGGTTCTGGGCTTGGTTCAGGAATCCTATCCCTTTTCATTTTTTCTTTGATATAATTTCATTGATCATGATGTTTATCATTGTGTAAATATCAAATTGATCATTGATCATGACAAAAATAAAATTTGGTCATGACCTATTTCATGATTCCACTACGTCTGGAACCTAAAAGTAGTATCAGAGGGGTCACATAATTATTTATAATTATTTAAATATTATTGGTTAATTTACTTATTTTTCATTTAGTTTTCAATACAAGTTTGATCGTTATTTAAACCGAATTGCGAGATATGCTTCTTCCTCTTTCATTTCTTTTAGATATAATAAAATTGATTAATTTTATAAACTAAATAAAATCAAAGATCTAATTTGGAGGTGCTGAGGAATATGGCCAGATAACACAAGAGTACACACCATGTAACCATAACTACAAACACAGTGTAATAGTGATCAATGCACTAGGAATTAATTCAAAATTAATTCAATCTTTATGAATTGAATACACATGGTTTGTTTAATTTTACACTGCATGTTGATTGGGTCAGCTTGGCGCACGGTCAGCCAAAGTACACACTGTATAGCCCGCATACACAGTATGTATCCCTGTAGCTACAAATGGGTCATGTATCTTCTCACATGTCTTACCAAACCAGTGACCATGTAACTCAGATACCACACTCTATGTAGCCCATATACACATTGTGTACTCCAATATTTTCCATGGAATGGTTTACACCCCAAGTCCCTATGCATGTGTCATGGATAGACGGTGAGAAAGGTACATGTCATGTAGTTTTCTTATACACACCATGTACTTATACCAAATTATGCATAATTAAAATTAATTTATTATACTATGTAAACCTTATCAACATGTTCTTTCATGTGGTCATTAATTTGATAGGATATTCCATGTGATGGGTTATATATATATATATATAAATGTTTAATTAATTTTTTCGTAATGTTTAGATCTTCATATCATGTGTGAGTCATATTATAATTATTACACTATGTGCATTAAATCATAACACATGATAGAGAAATCATGAAATCCATGTAATCATTAAGTTGATAGTACATGTCATGAAATTATGTGATAAGTTGTGTATGTCATATGTCGCAAGATTAAATAGTATACGAGTATAATACATGTTGGGTAGATTCTGATGGGTATTCACCATGTTGCCTCCAAGGTACATTTATGTACATAGTTAATTTTAAATAAATTTATTTAATTTATATAAAATTATTATAGATGATAATCTCAAGGAAATTTGGATGAGAATTAGGATAAAAGAATTGATTGACTGAAGAAGATAATTAGTTGATTCGAGTTTGATTTATCTTAAATAAGAATGATTAATAATTGAATACTAGTTTTATTAAATATATAATTTTTTGCATGCTAATAGATGATCATGAGCTTAGACCAATATCTTTTTATGTGATTGGTTTCATTTAATTTATTATTAAATTAAATTTTTTCTTGTGCATCATCTCTTATCTTATTATGTAAGGGCCTACATGCCCATGGTTTATTTTATGTAAAGCCCTTGTTTCCCTCACCTATGTGTAATTAAAAGAATATATAATGTATGGAGCTCCCAGGATAGTGAATGTGGTTCAAGTTTTGAGTCAAGGTGAAACCAATCCAAGATAGATACATAGGTGGGAAAGTGGAAAGATGTAACACAAACCATAATTGGATCGAGGTGTTTCTCCCTTAGGTCAATGGTTACTTTATCATCTTCTAGATAAACTAACTATTAGTAAAATCTCATGATCATACCACTTTATTATTTTATTTCTTTCATGTTTCATGGTTATTTAATTGTGGAAGTTTTGTTTCAATCACATGAATTAATGAATTAACAAACATGAAAGATATAACAAAAATAAATTGGCTTATGCATAAATATTATATAAGACATGGTTAATCACTTAAGTAAATACAATTAATATTAAAAATCATATAATAAAGATAATAATTGGAAATTTATGCATAAAAGATAAAATCCCTCAATGATATATATTAATTTAGTATATCCTTCCACTATTTCAGTGAAAATTGAACCATAGTTCAAAGTGCTTGACCAGTCAAAGTTGGGGTGATTTCAATTATTGGGGAATTATAACATGAATTTTTAGGTTGAAATGACTTATTTAAAATCAAGGTTTGAATTAAAAAGTAGAAATTGGTGTAACTGAGAGGAAAGTGTTGAGGAAATCCAATTTAAGGATTTTAGGATTGGGGGGTCCACTCAATAGATCAAGGAACTGTGAGTTAATGCAGTTGGCATTTGGAATGCCTACCTAGAACCATTCAAGTTGCTTGATAAACCAAATTTTGGGTAATGATATGGGGAATATAGATCTTTTCCATGATAATGTACAAGAAATGGGATATTCCAAATCCAATGGTGATGGATATTGGGTTTCAATAAAATAGTGGGATATTAATAAATATAATATTTATTTATGTGTCCAAATTTTATCAGATAAAGTACTAAAATTATTCTCATCTTATTTATAGAAACAATAATAAAATTACTTCAAACATATCACTATGATACATAATTGATAAGGATAACCTTCTCACTGATACAAATTTCCAAGAGTAATAAAGGCACTTATGTGTTATCCTTATCTATGAAAGGAAATTGTAAGTGCTAGAAGAACTTATTCCCGATGAGTCTTGTAATGAGGCTAGTGATGAAGATTTAATTATCTATGAGAAACATTTGAACAATTATAAATATGTTTAGTGTTTTATAATATCATACATTTCCAATGATATTTTTAAGCAACATGAGGATATGGATTCATATAGCATGATATCTCACCTTTGGGATATCTATCAAGAGAAGGCGAGACAAGAGAGATATGAGATCTTCAATTCATTGTTTATAACTAATCTTGGAGAGTATATACTAGTTGGGCCTCATGTAGTTAATATTATTAGATACATTTAATTATTAGACATCTTAGGGATTAAATTCCTAGATGAGTTATGCATAGGTCTCATACTTTCATCACTACCCAAGACCTTCTCCAGTTTTATTGTTAATTGCATTATGAGAAAGAATGAGAAGAGTCTTTTAGAACTTATTACTTTTATTCACATAGTGGATAAGGACATGGGGTATGACAAACCCATAGTCCTTATGGTAAATAATAAAAGGAATAATAAGGGAAAGGTTCCTAAGACTCATAACAGTTATAAAGATCCTAAGCACTATCCTTCCAAGAAGAGGAATATCCATATATAGGGAAAGGAAAAGGAGGCGGTATGATTTTCATGTGGCATAAAAGTCCACTGGAAGAAGAACTGAATCCAAACTCATAGAGAAGATAACGGTGAATTAATTATTGAGTGTAATGTTTCAATATATACACATTGGGTATTAGATACATCTTTTGGTGCTCACATCTATATACAAATGTATGAACCAAGTAAATTCCAAAGGATTTATAGAGGAGAGTTAGATTTGTGAGCTTCCAATGGTGAAAGGTTGGATTCTCTATCCATTGGTGAATAACACCTTTCATTTCCAATAGTAATGATTTTGGTTTTAAAGTATTTTTATTATGTACCAATGGCTACCAAGAACATAATTTATGTATCATGCATAGATGCATATAGGTTTATTTTTATGTTTGGAAATAAAAGTTGTTTATTTTATAAAGACAACATATGTTATGGTATGTAAAACTTAAATAATAGTCTTTATGTATTAAATTATGAAAACCAATTATTGGCAATTGATAAAAAAAATCATGTTCACGTGACTCATATAACACCCAGCTATGGAAACACCATCTTGGTCATGTAAACGAGAAGTGTTTATCAAATATATATCAATATGGTTATTTAGACTCTTATAAGCTAAAACCAATTGAAATATGTCATGCTTTTTTATAAGGATAAATGAACAAACCACCATTTTTTGGACAGGTTGAAAGGTCCACAGAGCTTCTAGGATTAGTACACACTGATGTGTGTGAACCATTTCCATTAGAATCTAGAGTTGGATATTATTACTTCATAACTTTTACTGATAACTTGAGTAGATATGTTTATATCCACTTAATGTGGTATAAGTCTAATTCCTTTGATAAATTCAAATAATTCAAGAATCAAGTATAGAATCAACTTGCAAAGAAGATAAAGAATATTTGATTGGATTGAGGTGGTGAATATCTTAACCAATAGTTCATTGAATTTATATAGGATTTTGGGATTATATCTCAACTCACTCCACCTTACACACCATAGTTGAATGGTGTTAGTGAAAGGAGGAACTGTGTAAAGACCCGTAAAAGTAAAGGGAAATTTTTTCTTAATTTTCTTTGGAATTTTACAAGAATGCGGTTTCTGACGGCACTTGATTCCAAGGCCCGTTGTGCCCGGAATTTCTATCTGAAGTTTAGCTCGGGTACGTTCAGTGAACGAACGAGCGGGTTTTTCTAACTTTTGAACCGGTGCTCGGAATCGAATTCCAAGGGCACCGATGAATTCGTAGCGCCAGTATTTGCTTAGGAACACCTTTTCCGGAGTTGCGTTTTAACGAGAGAAGTTGATAAAAATTGTGGAAGTTAAAATAAAAATTTAGCTACAATTTTTATTTCTAAGTGGTTTAAGCTTTGAGTGGAAGTTGGGGTAACCACCCAACTTCCCATGGTAGGTTATGAGAGTGGTGGGGCCCCCACGAACCCCACCCCTTCATATTCCCTAACTCCTTCAACTCACCATTAATTTTGATAACTTAAGTTAATTAAATAGGTGAGTTTAATTTGAATGTTTAAAATTCAAATGCTTAAGTTATGTTAATAAAATAAGTAAGGGACTTATTTTATTTTGGTTGGGGTCTTGTTGCTTTGAGAGTTTTGGGGAGAAAAGATAAGGATCTTGAATAAGTTCTTCCTCTTCGACGAAGAACATGAATAACACGAAGAACGCCGGATTTCCTCATAGATCGATGACACGACGCCGTCCCCGCGACGCGACTCACTTCTTCCGCGACGTCTTCTTCCGTGACAGTTATTTCCGCGATGAACCCTCGCTCAATGATTCGATGAGGTAGGGGTTTAATTATTATTTCGTTTGTTCCTGATAACTTCATCGTTGGTTTATCGTCTATTTGGGGCCCCCTGTTATCGCAATAACGGGAGGAGGTCGGACCGCATGAACACAGGTGACTCTCCTCCCCTTTTTGGTTGTTTGATATTGATGTGGCATGAACAAAGCAACGCGGTGCCGAAGAACTGCACGGGAATTATTAAGGAAAGGGGGAGAAGCGTAGCGCCGTCGCGCCGCGCCATTGAAGACGAACCAAAGACGTGGCGCCATCGCGCCCCGCCGAAGAACCCCGAAAAACACCGTGGTCGGAGCGGGGTCGCGGCGGAGGGACGCGGCACCATTGTGCCGCACCGGACGGTCCAAGGCCATGGCATAGGCTGCGGCGGAGCAGGGGAACCAGTGGCCGGTTCCGGGCCGCCGGTGTTGGAGCAGGGGGACCGGACCTTGCCGGTCCCGAGTCGGCAGAAGCCGGCCAAACAGTGGAATAACCGGGGGTTTGAAACCCCCAGCTGGTCGGACATGAGCGGCCCCCATTATGGGGTCGCGGTTACAACAAGCGGGGGGTAGCGCCCCCCACCCCCCCCCCCCCCACCCACCCCGCATCCCGAACGGCTCGGCCGTTCGGCCGAGCCTCCTGGCCAGCGCGTCGGGCCACCGAGCCGGGCCGCGCCCAGGCCGTGCCCAAGCGGGTCGGACCCAGACCCGGGACGGGTCGACCCAGTTCGGGCCGACCCAAAGGGTATCGAGCTAGGTCGGACCGGGCCCGAACCCCCTATTACCGAACCTCCATCAGTCTTTTGCCCATATCTTGGGTTGCGGACCTCCAATCGACACACCGTCAGCTGCGATGCAATCCTTGGATTGAGACGGTCATTTCGGTATATTACACTCAAGGTTTCGGAGTACTTGGGGTTTGGCCGGGTTGGTTCGTACACAAAACCAACCGGACCCTCGGAGCGGAAATGCTTATAACTTGAGCTTCGGACGTCCGATTGACGTGCCGTCGACTTTGTTGGTTTTATCATAGTGTGACGGACCTTTTGGATTACTACGATCATGGTTTGGATGCAGTTGGAGTACGTTCGGGTTGGTTTTGACTTAAAAACCAACCGGGCCCCTGGGACGAAAAAGCCAATAACTCTCAGACCGGGCGTCCGATTGACGCGCCGTCTTTGACGTTGAGTTCCTGTTGACGATACGGAACTTTTGGATACATCAAATCCGGACTATGTGTTAGTTGATGTATCAGCCCTTCGGCTCGTGGAACGGACCCTCCTAAACGAGCTTGCTGTGTGCGGGAACCCTAGATCTGGTTGTGACTGTGACGACGATGATGACTGTACAAAAATCCTCCGTGGATTTGACGGCGACGACTACATCACTCAGCGATCCTACGTGGATTAGTGCTACCGATCCTGTGTGGGTCAGCGCTCAGCGGTCCTGTGTGGGCCAGCGCCTACAGATCCTGTGTGGGTCCGATCCTGTGTGGGTCATTGCGGGGTTTAGTTACCTATTGATCTTGTGTGGGTCAGATCCTTTGAGGGTCATTGCGGGGGTTAGTACCTATCGATCTTTTGTGGGTCCGACGGCTTAGATGAATCAGTGGCTATATCTGATCATCTCTATCGTCATACGAAGAAGTATACCTGTGTGAGATGAATCTTGACTTTCAATCCTTATCTTCGATAAGATTGACTTGATATCCTGTGTGGATTACGTTATGATTTCCTATGTGGATTGGATTGTGATTTCCTATGTGGACTAGGTTGTACTTGAGCTCGGATGTTGGAGTCGAATGAGAATTGATGACTTAGGTATATGTATGGGCATATACCTAAGTAGTGTCGGATGTTACTTCGTGATTGTATATTTCCTTTGTGGTTTATCCTTTGTGTATTCTGGGAGACCTTCGGGAGTCTTGGGGTCCCTGCTGAGTATCTTATACTCACCCCTGCACGGGCTATGCCCGCACTACATTGTGTTGGTTTCAGACGACGGACAGCGCTGATCGCGGTTGAGGCTTGCGGAGCAGGTCGGTACCCGGAGGTGGACCACTGGGCGGGACGTACTCAAAGTGGACGGCTGGACCCGAGGAGCTGTGGAGGCTATCTGTACTCACCCTTCAGGTGGGACTTCCAGTGGACGGCTTGAGGCTGCGGCTTTACTTTCAGTTGTTGTTTTCCCTTTCCAGTTGTACTTTAATTTCAGTTTGGGTTTGTATACTAGCCCACTTACTTTTCCAAACTTACAGTTGTTCCCAGTTTTACGTAGTGTTTACTTCTACCACTTTCTTGCTCTATGGTGTTTGTTTACTTTACAAAGGCAATGCCTTCCCTTTTTACCGGGAATTATGCCTTGGTGCTAGTCTCCAGCCCATGGCCTATAGAAGGAGGGCTTGGGTTAGTTACGACACGGGCCCTGATGACGGGTCGTGACAAATTGGTATCAGAGGAGTTCGGTTCTACCGCAGAACTTTGGACTCTGAACTTTCTTCTATGTGAAGCAATAGTGTTAAGTGTATTGGGTGTGGTTATCAGTCCAGGGAGTCCAGTGTTGGTGCGGCGGCTGACGTATCCGTACACCAGGACCCTGACTTCTGATTTCCGACTTAATGCACGAAAACATTGATTGCATATGTGTTTCAAGTTTTCTTTGTGATTACTTTGTGTCAGCTCACCAGGTATACTGTTTGACCGTGGCGCACCTGTTTCTTTTCAGGATGTCCCCACGACGGCAGCCAGCTAGGGTTCTGAGAGTTGTGCGTGACGACATCCCACCGAGCGGTGAGGCTTCGGTACAGGGCCCTTTGACAGCAGAGGCACCGGCGGTACCTCTACCCGCCGAGCCACCGATGCTACCATCCCCAGCCGCTGACGATGCACGTTGCCTTAGTGCACTGCACAAGTTTTAGCGTCAGAGACCGCCCAGGTTCCACGGAGAGACGGACCCTCAGGCATCCGAGGATTGAATGGAGGCAGTTGTATGGGTTTTCAGGTTAGTGAGGACACCAACAGACCTCATAGTGATCCTCGCAGCGAGCCTACTGCACGCAGCAACAGGCAGATGGTGGAGCTTGATGCTCCAGGTGCATGATGAGACATCTCTCCTCTGGACGGACTTTGAGAGCCTCTTTCTCTCGGAGTTCTTCCCATCCACCCTCCGTTCGGTGCGCATCCAGTAGATTCTTCAGCTGCGGCAGGGCAGCTTGACGGTCGCCCAGTACCCGGCGAGATTTACCGATCTCTCGTGCTACTTGACAGACATGGTACGAGACCCATTATTCTGGGCCCGGACCTTCGAGCAGGGATTGAGGTAGGATATTAGGGCGTCTCCGATCTCCCTCAGCATTCCTACACAGGCAGGGGTACTGGAGCGAGCCCTTCTGATCGAGATCTTCCTTACTGAGCCTTCATCAGCAGCGAGACTTACCGCAGGGCGACACGTAGAAGAGTCTTCTGCAGCAGGCAGTAGACAAATGTTACAGAGGTCCAAGCGGACCAGGCCATCTGGCAGACGACCTTAGGATACTGGCTCGGAGGTGCAGGGCACACGTAGAAAAACCAGTCTTACGAGTGGAAGACAGTGCTATGCATGCGGCGGGCAGGGCCACTTGGCTCGTGACTGCCCGACCCGCCATGAAGAGGAGCAGCAGATGGTTGAGGAACCACCCAGGCAGAGGCAGAGGTTCGACCGTGGCGGTCCGCAGGGAGCAGGTGGATGAGGCCGAGGATCTGGTCGAGCGGAAGGTGGTGGACGACGTTTTGAGTCTCTACCACCACCACCACCAGGAGGTCCACCCCGACCTCAGGGGAGAGCACAACTTCATGAAGCTGAAGCTTATGATCATAGAGCTCTGGAAACAGGTGGACAAGTATAGTACTAGCTCCATGCATAGAGGCCTTTGCCCATAATGCCTCTGGCTTCATTGTTTGTGTTGCCTTGTGTCCTTGTACTTTGAGTTGAAGTAATAAAAGACACTTTCAATAGTGATGTTTTCTTTCTTGTCTTTTGTATGTTAATACTAAGAGGTTCCGGTTAAAAACTGTTGACTTGACCCTCACTTATGAGATTATTACTGGAAGAGACCCAGTGACCACACACTGATGCCGACAGTGTGACTCAACCCTTGGAGGCGAGAGTAACGGTTGGATATCTTGGTAGTAGCGTCGAGGCCTTACGACGTCATCCATGGCATGAATTAGCATATCATGATGGGATTGACTGTATTAGTCAAGGAACGTGGTTCATCCAGGGGATGAGACCGGATTTCTATTTTCGGAAAAGGAGAAATCTATGCAGCTTTGCAGAACGTTAAGGAGGAAGGGGAAACCCTTCGTGTGGTCAGATAGATGTCAGTAGAGCTTCCAGGAGCTGAGACAGAGATTGACCAGTGCGCCTATCTTGAAGCTACTGAAGGAGGGAGTTGGGTACGTAGTTTACTACAATGCATCAGGGACCGGACTCGGATGTGTCCTAATGCAGGAACGGGACGTGATCACCTATGGATCATGACAGTTGAGGCAGTATGAGCAGAACTACGCTACCCATGACCTGGAGTTAGCAGCAGTGGTCTTCGCTCTGAAGATGTGGCGACACTATCTGATGGGCGAGCTCTTTACAGCCTATTTTGACCATCAGAGTCTCAGGTAAATCTTCTCACAGAAGGACCTGAACCTGAGACAGCGGCGATGTCTCGAGTTCTTCCAAGACTATGACTTTGAGGTAGTCTATACTCCTGGAAAGGGTAACGTGGTAACTGATGCTCTCAGTAGGAGGACGGGCATTCAGCTACTTGGAGAGGCAACAGAGCAGCTAGCTACTTTGCAGATATCCTTTGTGGATAGTGATGGAGCATCCTTCCTTCATTCACTCACATTCACTCCTCCACTACTGCAGCAGGTCAGAGAGGCATAGCGTGGGGACGCTGACTGTGAGATGTGGCGTGTGCAGATATCCTCAGGACAGGCACCTGATGGATTCTCCATGGGAGGAGAGTACGATGTCCTTTTCATAGGACTTACCTTGATACCAGTTGATTTATGAGAGGATGTGCTGAGAGAGTTTCACACTTCCCCTTTGGCGGTACATCCTGGAGTGGAAAAGATGTACCAGGGCCTCAGATGACAACACTGGTGGCCGACCATGAAGAAGGTTGTGGTAGAGTTCTTTTCTCGATGCCTCACCTGCCAGCAGGTGAAGGCAGAGCACCAGGTACCAACAGGCTTGGTACAGCCCTTGGAGGTCCCGGAGTGGAAGTGGGACGGGATATCTATGGACTTCGTGACTGGACTTCAACGCACTTCCAGAGGTCACGACTCCATTTGGGTGATTGTCGACCGACTCACCAAGTCAGCTCACTTCTTACCCATTAGAGAGTAGGGCTCAGTGGAGAGCTTGGGACGTCTCTACCTTCAGGAGATTGTATGGCTTCATGGTGTGCCATCATCCATCATTTCTGATCGAGATGCTTGCTTTACTTCCTGTCTTTGGAAGGGGTTACAGGAGGAATTCGGGACGCAGATGTGTCTGAGTACCGCCTTTCACCCTCAGACAGATGGTCAAACGGAGAGGACCATTCATACTCTCGAGGACATGCTCCGCGCATGTGTCCTCGACTTTGGTCGCAGCTGGGAGGACCACCTACCCTTGTTGGAGTTCGCGTACAATAACAGCTACCACTCCACCATCGGGATGGCACCATATGAGGCGTTGTACGGCCGACCTTGCAGGTCACCTCTGTGCTGGACAGACCCTGGGGAGTCAGCACTTGTGGGACCAGAGATGGTCCAGGCCACGACAGAGAAGGTCCAGGTCATCTAGGAGCGGATGAGGATAGCTCAGAGTCGGCAGAAGACTTATGCTGACAGGAGGCGGAGGCCACTGGAGTTCGAGGATGGCGACCACGTTTTCTTGCGGGTCTCACCTCGACGGGGATTACGGAGATTTTTCCAAGGCGGAAAGTTGTCTCCATGCTTCATCGGACCATTCCAGGTCCTCATCAGGATAGGCGAGGTGGCTTATCACTTGGCTCTACCACCTCAGTTGCACCGAGTGCACAACGTCTTCCACGTATCTCAGCTGAGGAGATATGTGCATGACCCGGCGCATATCTTTGACCATGGGGAGCTAGACCTTGATGATGGGGCGACTTTTGCGGAGGTCCCAGTGGAGATCGAGGATCGACAGGAGCGGGTCCTACGTGGACGGTCGATTCCTCTAGTGTGCATCAGATGGCAGCATGGGAACCTCTAGGAGAGCACTTGGGAGCGGGAGGCTCAGATGCGTGCCCAGTACCCACTTTTGTTCCCCTAGTTTTTTATGTATCTTTACGGGGACGTAAATCCCTGAGGTGGGAGTAATGTAAAGACCCATAAAATTCAAGGGAAATTTTTTCTTAATTTTCTTTGGAATTTTACAAGAACACGGTTTCTGACGGCACTTGATTATGAGGCCCGGTGTGCCCGGAATTTCTATCCGAAGTTTAGCTAGGGTACGTTCAGTGAATGAATGAGTGGGTTTTTCTAACTTTTGAACCGGTTCTCGGAATCGAATTCTGAGGGCACCGATGAATTCACAGCGCCGGTATTTGATTAGGAACACCTTTTCCGGAGTTTTGTTTTCACGAGAGAAGTTGATAAAAATTGTGGAAGTTAAAATAAAAATTTAGCTAAAATTTTTATTTCTAACTTGTTTAAGCTTTGAGTGGAAGTTGAGGTAACCACCCAACTTCCCATGGGAGGTTATGAGAGTGGTGGGGCCCACACGAACCCCACCCCTTCATATTCCCTAACTCCTTCAACTCACCATTAATTTTGATAACTTAAGTTAATTAAATAGGTGAGTTTAATTTGAATGTTTAAAATTCAAATGCTTAAGTTATGTTAATAAAATAAGTAAGGGACTTATTTTATTTTGGTTGGGGTCTTGTTGCTTTGAGAGTTTTTGGGATAAAATCTAAGGAGCTTGAAGAAGTTCTTCCTCTTCGACGAAGAACGCGAAGAATGCCGGATTTCCTCGGAGATCGATGACACGACGCCGTCCCCGCGACGCGACTCTCTTCTTCCGCGACGTCTTCTTCCACGATGGTTATTTCCGCGACGAACCCTCGCTCAACGATTCGACGAGTTAGGGGTTTAATTATTATTCCGTTTGTTCCTGATAACTTCATCATTGGTTTATCATCTATTTGGGGCCGCCTGTTATCGCAATAACGGGAGGAGGTTGGACCGCACGAACACGGCCGACTCTCCTCCCCTTTTTGGTTGTTTGATATTGATGCGGCATGAATAAAGCAACGCGGTGCCAAAGCACCACATGGGAATTATTAAGGAAAGGGGGAGAAGCGTAGCGCCGTCGTGCTGCGCCGTTGAAGACGAACCAAAGACGCGGCGCCGTCGCGCCACGCCAGAGAACCCCAAAAAACACCGTGGCCAGAGCGGGGCTGTGGCGGAGGGATGCGGCGCCATCGCGCCGTGCCGGATGGTCCAAGGTCGCGGCATAGTCCGCGGCGGAGCAGGGGAACCGGCGGCCGGTTCCGGGCCGCCAGTGTCGGAGTAGGGGGACCGGCCCTTGCTGGTCCTGAGTCGGCAGCAGCCGGCTGGCCAGAGCTGGTCGGCCGGACAATGGAAGAACCGGGGGTTTGAAACCCCCGGATGGATGGACGTGAGCGGTCCCCATTATGGGGATGTGGTTACAACAAGCGGGGGGGCAGCCCCCCCCCCCCCCCCCCCCCGCATCCCGAACGGCTCGGTCATTCGGCCGAGCCACCTGGCTAGCGCGCCCCGGCCGGGCCGGGCCGCGCCCAAGCCGGGCTGGACCGCGCCCAAGCCGGGTCGGGCCATGCCCAAGCGGGCCAGACCTAGACCTGGGACGGGTCGACCCGGTTCGGGCTGACCCAGAGGGTTTCAGGCCGGGTCGGACCGCGCCCGAACCCCCTATTACCGAACCTCCATCGGTCTTCTGCCCATATCTTGGGCTGCGGACCTCCGATCGACGTACCGTCAGCTATGATGTGATCCTTGGATTGAGACGGTCGTTTCGGTATATTACACTCAAGGTTTCGGAGTACTTGGGGTTTGGCCGGGTTGGTTCGTACACGAAACCAACCGGGCCCTCAGAGCGGAAACGCTTATAACTTGAGCTACGGACGTCCGATTGACGTGTCGTGGACTTTTTTGGTTTCCTCACAGTGTGACGGACCTTTTGGCTTACTCCGCTCGTGGTTTGGACGCAGTTGGAGTACAGTCGGGTTGGTTTTGACTTAAAAACCAATCGGGCCCCTAGGACGAAAAAGCCAATAACTCTCAGACCGGGCGTCCGATTGACGCGCTGTCTGTGACGTTGAGTTTCTGTTGACGATATGTAACTTTTGGATACATCAACTCCGAACTATGTGTCAGTTGATGTATCATCCCTTCGGCTCGTGGAGTGGACCCTCTCGAACGAGCTTGCTGTGTGCGGGAACCCTAGAGCTGGCTGCGACTGTGAAGATGATGACGACTGTACAGAAATCCTCCGTGGATTCGACGGTGACGACTACAGAACTCAGCGATCCTACGTGGATCAGTGCTACCGATACTGTGTGGGTCAGATCCTGTGCGGGTCAGCGCTCAGCGGTCCTGTGTGGGCCAGCGCCTACAGATCATGTGTGGTTCTGATCCTGTGTGGGTCATTGCGGGGGTTAGTTACCTATCGATCATGTGTGGGTCAGATCCTTTGTGGGTCATTGTGGGGGTTAGTACCTATCGATCCTTTGTGGGTCTGATGGCTTAGATGAATCAGTGGCTATATCTGATCATCTCTATCATCATACGAAGAAGTATACTTGTGTGATCTGAATCTTGACTTTCAATCCTTATCTTCGATAAGATTGACTTGATATCCTGTGTGGATTACATTATGCTTTCCTGTGTGGATTGGATTGTGATTTCCTATGTGGACTGGGTTGTACTTGAGCTCGGATGTTAGAGCCGAACGAGAATTGATGACTTAGGTATATGTATGGGCATATACCTAAGTAGTGTTGGATGTTACTTCGTGATTGTATCTTTCCTTTGTGGGTTATCCTTTGTGGATTCTGGGAGACCTTCGGGGGTCTCGGGTTCCCTACTAAGTAGCTTATACTCACCCCTGCATAGGCTATGCCCGCACTACGTTGTGTTTGTTGCAGACGACGGACATCGCTGATTGCGGTTGAGGCATGCGGAGCAGGTCGGTACCTGGAGGTGGACCACTGGGCGGGACGTACTCGAAGAGGACGGCTGGACCCGAGGAGATGTGGAGGCTATCTATACTCACCCTTCAAGTGGGACTTCCAGTGGATGGCTTGAGGTTGCGGCTTTACTTTCAGTTGTTGTTTTCCCTTTCCAGTTGTACTTTACTTTCAGTTTGGGTTTGTATACTGACCCACTTACATTTCCACACTTACAGTTGTTCCCAGTTTTACTTAGTGTTTACTTCTACCGCTTGCTTTCTCTGTGGTGTTTGTTTACTTTACAAAGGCAATCCATTCCCTTTTTACTGGGAATTACTCCTTGGTGCTAGTTACCAGCCCCTGGCCTATGGAAGGCGGGCTTGGGGTAGTTACGGCATGGGCCCCGAGGACGGGTCGTGACAAACTGTACCATGTTTAACATGGTAAGTTTGATGATGAGTATATAGATCTTCCATTATACTTTTGGATATATGAATTACAAACTGAATCATATACATTAAACTAAGTACCAGATAAAGTGGAAAACAAAATTCCCTTAGAGTTATGGAGTGGAAATAAATCTATTTTCTCACATACATGTGTATGGGGTTGCATGGAGTTTTTTAAGGCCTTATCATGTAACAAACTAGAACCATGGGGAACAAAGTGTATCTTTGTAGGGTATTCGAAGGAAACAAAGGGATACTACCTATAAAAAACCTTAGATAAGAAAGTGATTATCTCCAAACAATCCTTATTTCTTAAGAGGTATCACATCCTCAAAAAGGATAATGGGAAAAAATTGACTTCAATAAAGTTGATGCTCAAGATAAATAAGAGTTGGTATAGGAACAGATTCCATAGGTCCCCATGGAAAAAGTAGTTCCCGAAACACAATTATTGTGTAGGATGATAAGAGAGGTAAGAGAACCAGAGAGATATGGTTTTCTAGTCACCAAAGATGGTTACTCATTATTTATTGACAATGATAAACCACTTTCCTATAAATAGGAAGTATATATATCAGAAGCTTCAATATGGAAAGAATCCATGAATTATGAAATGGATTCCATGTATCAGAACCAAGTTTGGTTTTTGGTCGATGTGATAGTTGATATAAAGCTTGTAGGGTAAAAATGGGTATTCAAGAGAAAATTGGACATGGAAGGTAAAGTAAATATGTAAAAATCAAGGATAGTAGATAAAGGGTTTAAATAGAATCAAGTAATTAACTATGATGAAACCTTTTCACCGGTTTCCATGTTTAAATCCATAAGAATTATACTTGCTATAGCATCTTACCATGACTATAAAATTTGGAAGATGCATTTCAAAACTTCATTCCTTAATGGGAACCTTTAGGAAGATGTCTATATGACACAATCAGAAGGGTTTGTGACTCCATGTTATGCCAAAAATATTTTTAAGTTGCGTAGATACATTTATGGATTAAAGAAAGCATATAGGTCATGGAACATTAGATTCGATGAAGCTATAAAATAATTTGGTTTCATTTATAATGAATGTGAGACATGTGCTTACAAAATTTTTAGTGAGAATGAAATTGTTATCCAATTAGTATATATTGATGACATATTACTTATTAGAAATGACATACCAGTATTATAGTTTGTTAAGGATTGGTTAAAAAAGTGTTTATACATGAAGTAATTAGGTGAAGAAAACTATATTCTAGGTATAATGATCATTCGTGATAGATCCAAGAGGATTCTTGGACTAAGTCAAAGTACATGCATTGACTAGATACTAAAGATATTTAGTATGGATAAATCTAAGAGGGTATTATTTCCAGTGTCACATGGTATACATATTTCTAAGAAAAATTTTTCTTGAACAAAACAGGAGGAAGAGAAAAGGAGTAAGATCACAAATTCTTCAGTGATAGGATAAATCATGTATTCCATGTTATGTACTAGACTTGATGTTGCCAATGCATTTATAAAAGTATGCAGATATTAAGAAGATCCAGTAAAATAGCATTAGTCTGTTGTTAAGTCTATCCTCAAGTATCTGAGAAGAACTAAGGATATGTTTTTGGTGTATGGAGGAGATGAGGAGTTAGTCATCATGGGTTATATTGATGATAGTTTTAAAATAGATTATAATGATATGAATTCTTAGTTATTATATTTTTTATGTCTCAATAGAGGATATGTGGGCTGAAGAGTTCAAAGAAAGAAGTTTCCACTGATTCTATAATGGATTCTGAGTATATAACAGCTTTTAATGTAGGAAAGGAAGTCTTTTTTATAGGAAACTTTGTCTAGGAGCTTGATTTGGTACCTAGAAGTAAAGATTATATCAAATTATATTATGAAAATACTGTAGCGGTAGCTCTTCCAAAAGAGCCAAGGTCACAACAATGGACAAAGCATATACTCCAGAAGTATCACCTCTTGATAATTTTTTATCATAGTGGTGAAGTTGTAGTAATAAGAGCACCCATGGAAGAGAACGTGGTGGACCCCCTGAATAATGGCCTATCTCAGTAGAATCATGAGTATCATGTGAGAGCTAGCAGATTGAAGGTTGTTAGTAGTTGGATCTAGTGTAAGTGAGAGTCTGTTGGAGTTGGTAACCTAGAACCAAATTTTGTGTACTTTATGATAACATGAATTAATAGTTTTGAATATTAATAAACTTTTTATCGCATCATGATTATTATTCTATGTAACATAGTATGTGATAATATCCTAAGAGTAGTTGTCGCACTAAAAGGTCATAGTAGTTCCCCACTATGTTGAAAACCTAGAAGTGTTATGACACTATTATTAAATATATATTTTATAGCTGGATGATGTCATTTTAGGGACACAAATGATATAGACTATTAGGGGTGGAGACTCATAGGACTTTGAGGCAATTTTTCATGGTGTACTCCCTTGGTAATATCCAGTGTAGGATATTATTAAAATGAGACCTAGTGATAGGAAATCCACATTTATGTGTTTCATTGGATGTTACTATCTTAATATACGTGTATTGATCCTTATACTTTAATATTATTATTAATGAGTATTATAATCCACGTTCTTTTATTTATTGATGATATATCTTCACAGTGAGGTAGGATACGTTGGGTGTGTCACGAGTAATATTACATTAGTGAATAATATGAGAAATTATTTGTCCCTTTTGTTCTTTAATGGAAGTTGATATCTCATGCCCTTTTATGGAAATTATATAGCCTAAATAAATCTATGTCCATAGTGTTTTATAGTCAAGTTTGATTTTTTTAAAATCAAAGAAAGTGACATAGAGCACATAGATTGATGGAATCGGCGTGAAACCTGCTTTATTATAGATATCATGATAAAGGGATTATAAAGTTGTATTGTTGTCAATAGTTGTCAATAATGGTAAAAATGAAGAAGGAACTCCAAAGTGATTGGATATTGGTTGAAGTGAAGATACCTGGAGAATTTTTATAGATTCATAGCATTGGATGCCACGCTTGGTCAATTCTCCATGTTGATCAAATCAGACGATTAATGCACTGATCCTAAGTTCTAAAAATTGTGTCAAAGGTGACACAGTGTTTAAAATAATGAAGTATCATCCATTTGAGGATGATTGAATCATTTTTGAATTCATGTTCCAAAAAGAAAATGAAGATTAAAAGAGAAGGAAGTGGCATAGGCTTAGTGCTCTAAAGGTGGACATGCATGATTCTTGATTGAATGTAGACATGCATCTTGGAAAGTATTTTTTATGGGATTTATTTAAAAAAAGTTGTCCAACCCATAAAGAAAGCCTAGGATAGTTTGACCCTAGAACATGTGGAACTCAAGGTAAACCATGCTGAGGGAACCAGCCCTGGCTAGCATGAAGGTGGCATGGGTTGGGCATAAGCACACCCACATGTAGGGCTATGTATATGCATGCAGGAGCTCACGGGGGATGATTCATGCATAGATGTGACGAAGCCTGTGTAGAGAAGGTGGGTACAGAGCGCACCCGTAGAACATGGTACAAGGTGATACTGTGGAGAGGGGAGGAGAATTATGGGATTTAGGTAGATCCACTTCATACTTATAACGCGCCTCAACCATATGTTGGATTCGATGTGGGATGAAAGTTTTTAATGACCAAACTAATCTCAAACATCCATCGCATCCCACATCTCACTCGACCGTCCGATCAGTATGGCATCTGATCATATAATCTTGGCCGCCCATCCATCTCACACTGCGTGATTATGAACCTAAGTTGTCTGATCCTCCTGCGACGTTTGAACCATCCCGAGCCATCATCTTCCTCCTCGAGCACTTACTGGCACCACTGCTCTCCATTAGAGATGATTAAGAACCACGTTTGAACTATCATGCCCTTTCATTTTGACACTGTGAAGATCGTAGGAGTGCACCGATACCATTCATGCAACTTGCGTTGTTCATGCATGTGAATATCTCGAATAAAATGATAGGTCAAGGAAAACAGAGTTTTCAAGGCCATATGGATTCGAGTGAGGATTGAAAACGTGTGGGATGTTATACCTAATGCATGCACGTGATATGTTTGATGAGAGAAGGTCGTGAACTCGAAAGGAAACATCCACAAATCTCGTTGTATCTCTTACATGGTTTGGAAATCTTTAAAACGCCGAATATCATGAGCATTCAAACCTCCAATATTCATGGAATATCTTGAGGATTTTGAACGCGGAAGAAGAAATGATACTTGTCTATAAAATGAGATGGACCGAGCCTATTGAACGTCATTTCTCCCAAGCTTTTGAGAGCTCGTGTTTTCAAAAACAGAGCATCCCTCTATGATTCCACTTTGCGAAGGGAAATTAGAGAATCGTGAGCCTTCTTCTCTATGAATAAGATATCCCGCAAGCGTTTGAAAAGTGATTCACACTATAAAATGGATTTTCAAAGAATTTTAGTGCTTCAGTACAAACTAGTTCCTTTGAATACACAATTTGTTGCCTAAACCTTTTTTGTGATTTGCGAAGGCCATGTAACCATGGTCCAGTGGATGAGTCTCAGCCTCCCATTGTGCTTCGCGAAGACCCTCACACTCTGTGAAAAGAGATACCACACATCCTATACATGAAGAAGAAGACTTGTGGCCACCCTGGTCTCACTAATAGAAGGATATCTCTCTTAGGTTTTCATGATACACCCATTCTGTTTTTCAGGGGTTTGTTTTGAAGAGGGGGTGCTTTCATGGAGATCGTATGCATATGCATGCACATATGTTATTTTATTAAAGGAACCCAAGGCCTCAAGTGTGAAAGAATGATTTTTATAGTTGTTTCACCTATTCAGGTTTGAAGAAACACACATATAAAAACTAAGTAAAGGCCCGAACCAAGTGCGAGATAAGGAAGAGAAAGGGAAGAAGAGAAGAGGTTATGTGTGTGTGTGTGTGCTAAAATAATTATTCCCATTAGGTATTTCATACAAGAGATAATAAGATGATAGTTCATGAACTCTTTCATTCACATGAACACATGAAGACACTTAAAAGAAATAATAAAAATTATGTGTGCACGTATGTGAAGAAGAAGAAGTAGTAGGAAGAGAAGAGTTCAACCTAATTTCTACATGTATGATCTCATGCATACATGAAAAGAAGAAAGGATGATTGATTCTGATGATGCTACGTAAGATGATATTTATTTATTAAATAATCACATAGGTGTATGTGATTCTTTACAAGAAATAAGAAGGATTTTTAGTGCATTCGGTTATTTCAATAAAAGAAGAAGAAAGAAGAAGAAGTAGTGCAGTTTTTTTCACTTAGAAGAAGATAGAAGAAGAAAATATCTGATTGCCTACTACTTTATAAGTAACCAAGTGAAGATCACTAAAGAAGACCAAGAGAAGAACCTAACTTATCAAGAAGTAAGAATAATATCTTCAGTGGTAGTATAAAGAACCATCAAGGAAGTTGCAAGTTGAACTAGGGCATCACCAGTTCAGGAAGAGGATTGTTTCCATTCCCCCTCCAAAGTGTAGGGACTCACACCACCCAGAGGATTGTTTCCCTAGAAAAACCATTATAATATTTATCACATTATAGTGGATAATCCATGAACTGGTCATTCCCATGCATGGAAATATTTAGCTGCTCTTATTGAGTAATGAATCTTGTAAAAATATCGTGTGAGTATTTTTACTACTTTATGTAATTTTATACAACAAGGAAAAGAGAATAAGAGAATAAAAATCCTAACAGGTCAAGAGGTATAGGGATAAAAAGTTGGAATTGGTTTAAAAAGTCCCCAACACTGATTCACCCCGCCCCCTCAGTGTTAGGCATATCCCAAACTGGTCCTCTCAACATTAATCATCCATATGAGGAATAATGACATTGTAGCATTCACTTTGTTCTCTATGGGTGCCTTCGTATATTTCTAGATGATAACCTTGTAATTTAGGATGCTTCGCCTAATGCCACTAAAAGAGAGGCCAAGAGGGTCACACACTAAGTGTATCCAAAATCTTAGTTAAATAATATATTATTATTTATTATTTAACAAGTTGAATAAATATTATTCCCACATGTGGTTTAATAATAATCTATGTTTTCTTGATCACATATATTCTGTCACAAGTTATTTTATAGAATATTATGTGAGTGGAATATTTAATAAATATGTATTCTCTATTTAATGAATATAATATTTATTTTTTTATTGGATAATAATGCATTGATATATATTTATTAAATAAATTGTCACTATTCAAGGCCTGATAAATATTGTGAAGGAATGGCAGACCAAGTTTATAGGTTCAGTGAGAAATAATATATATTGAATATTATTTAATTAAATAATGTTTAATTTTAATTTGAAAGTTTATCACATGTCAAGAAATAATATTATTATTATTATTATTGACATACGGTTCAGTAGAGATTAAAAAAATATTAAATGAAAATATTTATTTCTAAAACCTAGCGGTATATAAACTCAATTATGTTATTTTTCAAGAGATCTAATTAATTTTTTTTATTAGGAATAAAAAATCTGGATAATCTTCTCAAATCCCCAAATATCTCCCTTCTCTAAGAATACTCCCAAGAATTGAGAGAGATATTCCTCCAACTCCCACTATGGAGTCTAGAGAGATCAAGGAGAACACTTTGGAAGTGATTATCATGGAAATCAAAGGAAAACAACACAAGTGATGGAATCTACTGTGCTAGAACCCATAGATTCTTATGAATAAATTAAAAGATTTTTGGAACATGTGTGGATCATTGCTAGAGTGAATATTCTCTTGATTCCTATAACATAACGATGATACAGTGAATATTTTTTGTCAGATCTATCAATGAAGAAAGAATTCCCACAAGGTAATTCTTAATTAATTAAATTAATTATAAATAATATGTGATGATCATACTCTTGGTTCTGACATTCTATCCTTTTTATATTATTTTTTTAAACAATTTCATTGATCATGATGTTTATCATTGTGTAAATCTTGGATTGATCATCGATCATGACAAAAATAAAAGTTGGGAACAACCCATCACACACTTCTATTATGCCCAGAACCTATAACTTCATGGTCATAGAGATAGTATTACCTGTAACATTTTGTTCTTTGTTTTCAAGTAAATTCTTTATTTTGTGTTTTTTCATTTGGTTTTAGATGTTTTGGGGACTTTCCATGCTCTTTATAACCCTTTTTTTGTTTTTGTTTATAATGTTTTTTTAAAGGAAATATTTTTTAAAGTTAATCTTTATCCTTATCCAGGGAATGGGGTATGTGTAAGGGTAAGTTCCCTCTACCTATATATAGAGGGTGTTTTATAAAGGTAACCCTAAATTATCAAGGGTTATATAAGTGTAAAATTTCACTATATAAGGGTAGAGATATTGTGTAAGGGTATGGAGTGAGGGTACCAACCTAGGTAAGGGTGTTGTATAAGGGTAAACCTGAACTGCATACGGGTAGAGTGGTTGTATAAGGGTATTACGTAGGGTTATATAGGTTCTACGTAAGGGAAATATAGTGTTTTTAAAGTCTGTATAAGGGTATGTCAAAGTTATTTAAGGGTAACTCCTTTTTTCTAAAGGATGTGCAAGGGTAATCCAGGAGCTATGTAAAGGTAGTATAGGTGAGTGACCTACATAAGGGAAAGACCATTACCCTTATGTGACTACCATGGGTTTTGTAAGGGTAAACCATGTTACACTTACACGATTCCCTTTTAACGAAATATATGTTTTCAAAACCCAATTTATATTCTTCTTCTTCCAGAACACCTGTAATTCCATTTTGGTTAATTCAAAATATAAAAAACATGAGATTTAAATTCTTTTGATCTATTAAAGGTTATAAATCCTTTTTTAAATGATTATAAACCCTCCACATTAAATATTTAGTTGAAAATAGTAAATTAAATAATTTTTTAATTAAGGGATTTCTTTCTATGAACCAAAGTTCATTTGGTATTATTAAAAATAATTGAACCTATGTTAAATAATTTTTTTACCATCTTGAGAAGGTTTAAGAAGTACAGCTATTAGTGACTGATGAAAGGGTGTTTTGTTGTCTTCATTTGATCATAGGGTGAGGACATCATTTTATTTATTCCTAAATATCTATCATTAGGGTTTTAATATATTTTATTTTAAGGTAGGTGGTTTCGAAAGTAATATATATTATTTTAAACCTTTTTTAGTTTCTTAAAATAAAAAAGATTTCCAATTTATTTTCAAGACTAGATTTGTGTATTTGAAATGGAATGGTGTGTGTGATGAAAATTCTTGATAGTGGATGATGGGAAACACATTTATATTTTCAAAAAACTGTTCACGAATTGAAATAATGACTATTGGTAGGATTTTGATTAAATGAAAATGCATGAGATATTTTATGATTTGAAATGTGATGATTCAATGAATTTTGATAAAAACCATTTTATGATTGGTTTTTAAAATAAAAGGCATGATTTTTCATTAAAAACCATTGATTTTGGTTTTTGAAATAAATTAAATGAGTTTATAGTAAAAACTCATTGATTTTGGATTTTGAAATGAAAAGTGTGTTTTGAAACTTAAAAATGGGGCTGAATGAAATTATGACTGTAATGATTTAAGAATTATTAAATGAATTATATCCCCTTATATTGTTTGATTTACCATGAAGTGCATGGGAGACTAGGAATTTAAGATGGAATAGCACATGCTAGTCATGTATTATCTCTACCTGATAATGGATTGATATGAAAATGTAAACTAAACTACTTGAGGGCATGGATATTAGTCCTTAGGGATGTTCTCCTTTTCATCCTTAGGGATATTCCTTATGCACACTAGAATTATTAATTCACCAATATGTGTGATAATCCTTATTTAACCTACCATTGGATCTCTTAACCTTGGTGCTATGATTGGAAATGAATTTACATGGCAATGTTGGAAAATGTTTCACTCATGTAAATTTTGATATAAATGATTATTCAAAACTAATTTGATAAAATGTTATATTCAAGAATGCTTTTATAGAAAAGGTCTTTTTACCTATTCTATTATTATCCATTGAAATGTTTCTTCAGCGTGTTTTGATATGAATCATGAAAATATTTTCAGGAAATGTTTTATTTAAATTTTAGCATAAATGGTTTATTTTATTTGGGTTTCTTATGAATTGATTGTTGAAATCATATTGGGCTTATATCTCACACACTATATTTTCCTTCAAGAGTTTGTAGATTTTATTATGTTAGGTTTAGGGAAAGGTAATGTGTCACTCAAATGTGGAGGTTGTACCTGAATTTTGGGACCTTCAAAGTTGGTAGTATATGATGGATTGTGTGATCCACCTATTGTATGAAGTTCAACTTACTATTTTTGAGAATTTTCCCAGGTTGTTTGTGGAACCTCTACTCTTCTGAAGTGTTTTTTATATCAACTATTTTTTTGGTTATTATTTTCTACATTTATTTGTCTTGTAACTCTTTTGGTGAAATTTTTTCCCTTTGAATCATATTGATGTCATGGAACCTGTTGCCAACCCATGGGAATTGGGAATACCCTTTAGATCATGAAAAGGTCAAATCAGGTATCGTTTAGGTAGTTTATCCCGGTCGATTCATGAAAAAATAGTATAAAAGTATGTTGAGACTCTTCTTTCATGTCGGTGTGTAGTTTTAAATAGGATTGTTAGGGGTTAATGGGTATTTTATAAGATATTTTTTGGTCATCTCTCATCGTAAGGAGCCTTAAATTTCTAAGGGTTTTTTAGGAAATGTGTATTTAAGGAAATTTGGTAATATTATTTTATTATTTTTTTGGGCTTTGATCTAAGTTTTGTGTATCATTTTTAATTTTTTATTGATAGAGTTGATGATATTGTATCTATTGACTAGACTTTATATTTTAATATATTGATATTCTGTAGTACCATGCTCCAAAGAATGTGTTTGGAATGACCTAAGGAGGAATTTACTAATGAATAGTAGCAAGATAACCCTTCATCTGATCATAAACTTGTTAAGGTTGTTGTGTATTTAGTCCAATCTCTATTCCAGGTAGTGTCACATGTTCTTTCTCTGGCTACAAAGGTTTTACCCTAGATGAATGATAGTAGAGATCATTCCCAGAAGTTTCTTCATCTCAAACCACTATCCTTCTAGGTCACTAATGATTCTTAGTATGTGGAGTAGTGGTTGAATAAATTTGAGTATTTGAGTTCTTATAGATTTCTAACTTTATAAATGTGAAATGTGATGCTTTCAAGCTTGAAGGGCCCAGCATAAGATGGTGGGACTCGATAGTTGAGACAAGGAAGAATATAGGATTGGAGTGGAAACACTTCAGAGTTCTTTTCATAGAGTAGTTCTATTTGTATTTTATGGTGTTAGATAAATCAATAGGGTTCCTTAAAATATAGTAATGAAATAAAATTTAACTTAGTATTTCAATCTATTTATCGAGCTTGTTCACTTCTCGCCTATGGTGGTGTTAAATAAAAAGTTAAAATCCCAGATATTTGAGATGGTTCTTCAACCAAATATTTTATCTTAAGTTTTTCTATTGAAGATCACCTCATATACTAATGTTCTAGATATATATTTGATGGTGGAACTTGACTTAGATGGGAATTATGGGCTTATGGGAGTTCCTCCAACTCCTAGTAGTGGTTTTAGTTATCCCTTTAAAGGTAAGAGGAAGCAAGATTAGTCTTGTGATAAAAACTATAGTAGTGGATCTCAACATTAGACTTCCACTAAATCATCTACTGTATCCATAAAATTCCCTCTTACATACTTTTAGTGTGGTAAGGATGGAAATACAAAGCATACTTACTCAGAGAAACTAAAGATATATAGATCTTATGGATTCTCAAGAAATTTACAGAGGTTTTTTCATGTTTTTACAAATCTTCATAGTGGTATGAGCTTGTCAGTACTAAGAGGCTCTAAGGAATAGTCATATGCTTCAATAAAAAAAATATATCCATATCCATTAGTAAAAAATCTTCTTCACACAGAAAATGAATCTCCAGTGGAAGCTGATGCAAGTCCTACAATAGTGAGAGGTACCATTACCATTGTTTCATCTTTAGTGACATATTTATTTGATATTGGTGCCTCTCGTTCCTTTATATCTATATGTATTGTTGAATTATTAAATATTTATATGTATCTCACTCTTTATGTTATATATATTTCTACACATCTCAGGACCAAAAGAGAATATGGTATTTGATGCCCTTATTGAGCTTTTTCTATGTCATAGGTTGATCATTCTTGGTAATTTTCAGTTATGTACATGAAAACTCTAGATTTGATTCTAAAAATGGATTGGATAATCATTCATAAAGCTCATATTTATTATTATCGTTGATGGGTTTCCATTACTAGACCTGATGGGGTAAGTTGTATCTTTTAGGGAGAATGGCACCCCAGGTAGAGTCATGTTATACCACCTCTTCCAGAGTTGGGTAAGAAGATATTTATATTTTATTTTTAATTGGAACAGTAACCTTGAGATGGTGAACTTCCTCCAGTGTTCATTGAGATTCCTAAAATTATTCCATATGACTTTTTTGGTTTTCCATCATTGAGGGGGTATAATTTTCCATCAACTTGGTATCAAGTACCTATCCTATCTCTATTACCTCTTACTATATAGAACAAGTGGAACTAAAGTATTTAAAAATTTAGTTAAATGATTTGTTGTCCAAGGGATTCATCCGCCTGTGTGTCACTTTTGGAAGCACCCATTCTTTTTTCTAAGAAAGATGTGGTACCCTTCACCTATGTGTTTACTATCAAAATATTAATCATGACATGGTTAAGAATAAGTATCTATTACATTGTATTGATGATTTTTTTACCAATTGAAAGGGGATGAGTGGTTCTCAAAGATTGATCTTTGGTTTGGTTATCACCATCTTAGGATCAAGGAGTATGGAATTCCAAATACTACCTACAAGAGTAGGTATGGCCATTATAAGTACCTTTTTATGCATTTTATTCTAACCAATGCTATTGTAATGTTCATGGAATTGATGAAAAATATTTTCCATGAGTATAGATTACTTTGTGGTGGTACTTATATATGACATATTGGTTTACTCTAAGATTGAGGAGGACCATGTACATCATTTGGGAGTAGTACTGGATATCTTGATAAGTCACAAACTTCATGCCAATATTTCTAAATACAACTTCTAGATATGGAAAGTAAAATTCTTATGATGTGTGGATTCTAAAAATGGTGTTTCATTTGATCATGATAAGATGAAAGTAGTTACAACCTGGGAGGAACCATGGAATGTCTTTAAGATTTGGATCTTCTTGGGCTTGGTAGGATATTATTTTCATTTTGTAAAGGATTTCCCTAAGTTCGATTCTTCAATTTACATGGTTACTTGGAAGGGAGTAAAGTTTATTTCAGATTCAAAATATTGGTATTCCTTTTATTATTTGAAGTTTTGGTTGAATTCAACTTCAATTTTGAATCTTCCATAATCTAGTTAGGGTTATGTGGTCTTCTGTGATGCATCGATTTTAGGTTTGGATTTCATTCTTATACAGGTTGATCATGTGGTAGCATATGGTTCTCATTAGCTTAGGCATCATGAAAATAATTTCCCCACACATAATATTGAATTTGTATCCATGATGCATGCTGTAAATATTTAGTGGCATTACCTTCTCGGTGAAAGGTTTACCATCTACTCCAAAAATAAAATCTTGAGTTATATCTTCTCTCAAATAGATTTGAACCTTTAGAATATATGGTGGGTGGAGTACCTGTAATATTTTTATTTTTACATTGAATACACTCCTAGTAAGTGGAATGTAATTTCAATTGTATTGAGCATGAAACTTTCATTATGGGACATGAAAGAATCATCTCAAGAGTGGAATTTTATGGCCCACTTTTATCATATGAATTTGGGGATCTAGGAGTATGATACCAGGATTACCTTAGCAAGTGTTTAGTTGGAATCCTCACTCCTTGAGATAATTCTTTAGGAATAGAAACTTTATGGTGAGTTCTAAGATATTAGAAATTATTTATATGGTTGGGATACCATCGGTGAGTGGTCTCTAGCTTCAAAGGGTATTCTATGCTTTTAGAGTTGGTATATCATTATTATACCTTTTAGGAAGTTTGTGATGAGGTATTTTTATAATTATCAGTGGAAAGTACACCTTGGAACCATAAATATGTTTTATGACATGCGGTGAAATTTCTGGTGGATAGGTTTGAAATGGGACATTGAATATTTTTTCCCCATTTTTATACATATTAGTAGGTTAAGGGTGACTATAGGAATACTTTGGGTTTGTTTAATCCCCTTAGAATGCCTAATTGGAAGTGAGATGAGATATTGATGGACTTTGTGGTCAGCTTTCCACACACCTTGAGGAAAGAATGTGATATAGGTGGTGATTGACTGATTCACCAAACCATATCACTTTATTCTGATTCATGATATAACCAAAGTTGATAACTTAGGAAATTTGTATATCCATGATATATTCAAGTTACATGGAATTCCATATGCTATCATTTATGACAGGGATATCTAGTTCACTTCTCATTTTTGGAGGGACCTCCAGGAAGTGATGGGATCCTAGGAAAAGTTGAGTATAGCATACCATCCTCAAATGTATGGCCAAATAGAATAGGAAATTCATATTCTTTAAGAAATACTTTATTCTTGTGTCCTTGACTTTGGAGAATATTGTGATATCTATTTGGTACTGGTTGAGTTTTCATATAATAACAACTACCAGACATCTATCAAGATGGTACCCTCTGCAGCTTTGTATGACTGGCCATGAAAATATCTGCTTTGTTGGTCAGAGGTTGGTGAAGGTTCCTTGATGGGACCTAGTTTATTCTAACATATATCAGAAAATATTTAGTTGATTTTTTAGATAATAATAATGACATAAATCCATTACAAATCCTATACTGATCTTTGTCGATTATCTTTGGAGTTTGGAGTTGGTGATCGGGTGTTTCTGATATTTTCACCATAGTTAGGTCACCAACAGATTGGAAAACATGGAAAGTTAACACCAATATATATGGGTCTATTTGATGTTGTTTAGAAGATTTGTAATGTGGTTTTCCACTTGGATTTTCCACCATATATGATATTTACCCACACCATGTTCTATGTGTCATAACTTAGAAAGTATCTCTATGATCTATCTCATATCTTGAGCTTGTAGGATCTTGATGTGGAACCTAATTTATCCATGACTGATCAGCTAGTTCATATTATTAATTCTCAAATAAAGTTTATTCATTGAAAATCCATACCCTTAGTTAGGGTGTTATGGAAATATGGTTTTAATTCCCTTGATACTTGGGAGCATGAATAGTAGCCACATCCATTTGATATGGAGTCTTCTTGATATGATTTTTGGGGAAGAAATCATTTATAGTGGGATGAATTTTAATATCCCCATATTTTTTCACGTATTCCCATTGATTTGTGTTGTTTCTTTTTGGTTTTGGATGTGTTAGGGGATTTACATGCTCTTTAGAACCCTTTTAGTTTTTGTTTATAATGTTTTTTAAAGGAAATCAATTTTTTACATTAATATTTACCCTTATGTAGGAAATGGGGTCTACGTAAGTGTAACTAACCTCTACCTCTACAAAGGGGATGTTCCATAAGGTAATCCTAAATTTTCAAGGGTTATATAATGGTAAACTTATTTTTTGTAAGGTTAGAGATATAGTTTAAGGGTATTGAATGAGGGTACCAACACATGTAAGGGTGTTTTGTAAGGGTAAACTCGCACTATGTGAGGGTAGAGTGATGTGTAAGGGTATTGCGTAAGGGTACCTAGACACTGAATAAGGGTAAGACATTGTTTTTAAAGGCTATTCAAAGGTACATTCGAGTTGCTTAAGGGAAACTCCTTTTTTGTGATGATGGAGGTGTTGTGATGATTATGGTAGTGTAGTGATGACGCAGTAGCTTCGATGATGAAAGATTTCCCGAACAGATGTGTGATTTGTGGGATTTGTCATTGACGTGACGGTCTCAGGGTGATGCCTTTGTTTTTTAATGTTGTTATTGCATAAGGGTAGTCTAGGTGAGTGAATGTGTAAGGGTAAATACCCTTACCCTTATGTGGCAGCCATGTTCTATGTAATAGTAAACCATTTTACCCTTACATAGTTCCCTTTTAATGAAAAATATGTTTTAAAACCTGATTTCTCTTCTTTTTCTTCCAAAACACCTGTAACACCATTTTGGTTAATTCAAAAGCTGGAAAACATGGGATTTAAATTCTTCTAACTTGTTAAAGGTTAAAACTACCCTTTAAAATGATTTTAAACCCTCCATATTCAATATTTAGTTGAAAATGGAAAATTAAATAATGTTTTAATTTGGGGTTATCTTTTTGAAAACCAAAGTTCCTATGGTATCTTAAAAATACCAAAACCTATGTTACTTTATTTTTTCTACTCACTTGACCAGGTTTAAGGATTCCAGCTATTGGAGACTGGTAAAAGTTTTTTTTCTTCCTTTGTTTGTGAGGTGAGTAATTCCCCCTATTTATTCTAACAGATCCCTTGTTAGATTTTTGTGATATTTTATTTATGGTAGGTGGTTACAAAAGCAATCTATATTATTTTAAGCCTTTTCTACTTTATTAAACTAAAATGGATTTACAATTTATTTTCAAGATGGGAATTTTTTTCTTTGAAATGGCATAGTGTGTGTGATAAAAATTCTTTCTGGTTATTAATGGGAATTATTTTTTGATTTTCAAAAAAAATGTTCATGAATTCAAATAATAAATATTAGAAGTATTTTTATGAAATTAAAAGGAATGAGATAATATATGATTTGAAATATGATGATTCAATGAATTATGATAAAATCCATTTTATGATTGGTTTTTAAAATAAAATTCATGAGTTTTCATTAAAAACCATCGATGTTGGTTTTTGAAATAAATGTCATGAGTTTATGGTAAAAACTAATTGATGTTGTTTTTTAAAATAAAAGGTGTATTTTGAAACTTGAAAATGAGGTTGAATGAAATGATGATGTAAATGATTTAATAATAGTTAAATGAAATATATCACCTTATATTTTTTGATTTACCTTAAAGAAAATGGGTGGATAGGTATATAAATGGGAATATCACATGCTAGAAATGTATTATCTCTACCTAAAAATGGATTTATGATAAAAATTCAAACTAAACTACTTGACATAAGGGAGATTATTCCTTAGGTATCTTATCCTTTTCAAACTTAGGGATGTTCCTCATGCAAACCGGTAGTCTTACTTCACCAAGATGTGTGATAATCCCTATTTAACCTACCCATGGGTCTCTTAACCATGGTGTTATGATTGTAAATTACTTTACATGGCAATGTTATAAAATTTTCACTCATGTTATTTTTGATAGAAATTATTATTCATGTTTCTTTTGATTGAATTTTATATTCTTGCCTACTTTTATGGAAAATCTTTTTGTGCCTATTTTATTATTATCCATTGAAATATTTCTTCAAGCATGTTTTGATATGAACCATAAAAATATTTCCATTACATGATTTATTTACATTTAAAAATAAATTATTTATTTAATTTAGATTTCTTATGAAATTATTGTTAAAATCCTACTGGTCTTGTAGCTCACACCCTTCATTTTCCTTCAGGTATTTTTAGATTTTCTTATGCTAGGTTCAGGGAAAGGTAAGGAACCACTCAAATGTGGAGGGTGTACTTGATTTGTGGTACCTTTTGAGTTAGCATCATATGATGGAGGTTTTGATCCACCTATTGTGTGAAGTTCAAATTACTATTTTTTAGACTTTTTCTAGGGTTTTTGTGGAACCTTTACTCCTGTGAAGTGTTTACCATACCAACTATTTTGTTGGTTCTTATATGCTTTATTGATTTTTCTTGTAACTCTTGTGGTGAATCCATTTTCTTTTGACTCGTATTTATTCCATAGAGATTGTTACCAGCCTGTGGGGATTGGGAATTACCTTTGGGTCATGTTAGGGTCGTCTTGGGTACCATTTAGGTAGGTTATCTAGATCGGTTCATGACATTTCCAACCATGAATTTCCAACTAGAATATTTTCTAATGCAAATAGTTGAGATGCATAGTTTATATTGGCCATGTTTTCAACTATTCATTTCCCTCTAACTCCCCTAAAAACACTTGATGTGATTCCCTTAACTATGCACATGCTTGTGTGTGCCTCTAAAATCCTTTAAATCATCCCAATTTTACATTAAACCTCCCAAACCTCAATATATATCAAATTTTAACTTAAAATACCTTAAATAGGTCCCTATAATAAAACTCAATATCCTCATTGAATATATTTATATTGAGGATATATCATAATATAAAATTAATTTTATGTTTAATATTTAACAAAATAAATATATTTTTTAGGTGAGTATCATGTTTTCTAATTATATAATAAGGAATTTGATTAGATATTTTTTAAAAGGGGAAATTGGACCATTATTATACTAGATTATTCCTATGAAAAAAACAAAGAGGGGTTAAAGGACCTATTAGAAGGAATCAAGGCCTTAAAGGGAAACCATGTATTGATTTATAGGGTTATCCCTAAAAAATATAAAGAAGGCCACCTGACTAAACAAGCTTCCCTCAGTGAGGGTTAGGCTAAAATACAGACCATCCAATGAGATTTCGAAGAAGTGAAAGAGGTGTAATTCATGATATGAGGGTGATAAACTTAATATAAAGATAAATTTATTTCTTCTAGTATATATAAGACATTGATAAATAGGATTTCCAAGGATAATACCTTTATAATTGGTTAAATGATAAAACTAATATAATATTTTAGGAACTAGATCTTGCAAGGTTTATGATGATGAACTGAATAGATATCAACGACCACTTTGGGAGATATTGATTTCTTAGGGAGAAATGGGAATTGGGACTTCATGAACATTTTAGGAGCCTCTTTTCTACTAGATTAATTAGAACAAAATTGTTTAAATGCATGGGGATTTGTGAACTAGTATATTTCCTATTATATTAGAGTTCCTGGGATGTGTTGGGGAGGTGATAAAATCATGAAAATAGAAAAAAAATTATATGGAGGAGAGAACTAATAGGAAATTATAACCAAATTAGTTTAAAACCTAAACTGTCCAAATGTCATTCCAAGTCCCTAGCCATTGGACTGGACATGTATTAGTGGACTTTAATTGAATATATTTCTAATAAAATTACTTCTCTTTACATCATATATTTTAATGTTCCAAAATCCATATTTCATCATTTCGTAACTCAAGAAAGATCATATTTTAGTTCATGACTATTTATGTATAAAATCATGTTAATTATATCATATATAATTCTTGGATAGTTGAGTGGACAATATTTTACCCAAATTTATTAAATGAATTTCCCCATTTTCATTTCTCTAGGAACCTAATGGTTATGGTTACTTGTCCAAGTATAACCCAAATCTTACAATTGTATAACAAGATCATTGATTAACTTATTTAATATCATCTCATAAACCATGACCATTAACATGAATTCCTTTTATAATAGAATCCATGAGCACTCGATTATGCCTGACCTATCCATTTGGATGATTGAGATATTGATGAATGTTTAATTTGGAAGGAATTTAATACCTTTTCATTATGAGTGGTATTAATTATATGACCATATAATTTCTATATAAATCACATGAATATTGTATATCATGTATTACCTATATGTATTCATGCCTTTAATGAGTTAATTTATGCATCGCATTCATTTCAATAAAATTAATAAGTTTCAATCACATTAATGTATAACTTTTATACAGTTAATGGTTTATGTAACACATCCATAATAAAAAAAATTATAATATTAAAAATAACCCATATACATCGTATGAAAATGGTACATGAAACTCTTTCCAAGTAATGGATAAAAAACATGAGAAAAATAAAATATTATTGAAGAGAATGTATGGTGTGATAAGTAGCCAACCCCTACTTTTCTATAATATAATAAAAACTCAAATAAAAGTGAGAATTATGAACTAAATTACTATTATTCATAGATCATTACTTGATTTTAAAATTAAATAATGATTTAAATACTAATTATTCAAGAATAATACCAAAAAAATACTCACATTATAATTATAACAAACAAACCACTAACCTCTGTTGAACTAAACTAAATCATATGTTATATTTAGCATATAACTACTTAAATTTAGAGTATGACATTTTTAAGAATCAATTTAAACAATTTAAATTAAGAATACATGTATTCTTATATTACTAATTCATATATAAAATTAAATGGTAGGGAATAAATAAATAAATAAACATTTCATAAAATTAAACATCAAATTTTTAAACACCTCATAATTTGAAAATATAAAATATGAAAATGTCATATACATTAAAATATTAACAATTTATAATTAAAAACAAAAAATTATCTATATTTTCCGTATATAACCCATAAATATAAAATTTTAACATATATTACATAAACATGAACACTTTATATTTATAATTACATGGAAAATATAAATAATTTTACATTTATTAAAATATATAATTCATGTTAAATATAAACTCTTTATATCTTATATCTCAATAAGTACTTCACATTTCATAATGTAATAATTTTTCATTAATTATATATTTTAATAATGTTTCCATGTAAAATACCCACTTTAGATAATGATTATATCTACCAAAACATTTTGGTATGGTCTAAAGTCACATAGATTTGGCATAAGCTTTACATTATTTTATAATTGAATGTTTTTAAGATACTATATCAATATAAAAAAACTATATTTAATAATTAAATTATGATTAGTTCATAATTTAAATATAATTTATGAACATTTGAAAAATTAAATATAAATTTTATATTGTATTATTTTAATAATTTATAAATAAGTTATAAATTATTTTTTCTCAAATTTGAAAATGTTATTTTCTATTATATATCACTACCAGTGATATATAATATATCATATCCATAAATATACCTCATACCATAACCTATGATGTAGGTGAAACCTGTCTCTAGGCCTTTGTGTAACAATAAAATCCTATATCATATCCATATATTATGGATAGTGATATCAAATATTACACCCTATAATATACACGATCACCATTATTACATTAAAACCAACACTTATCACTAGCCTCATTTTATATTGTGTACAATAATATCTCTATATTACTTTACTAATATCCTAAAAAATGTAATTTTACACTATATCGCCACTTGAAATATATTAATGTTGATTATAAGAGTCTTCATTTTAGAATACACATCCAATAATATTGTAGAGAATGATATCCAATATTATTACTTGAAATATGTGATCCAACCATCCTGATCAATTCCATATAACTTAATTTATATGGTAAATAGAGATATCCATATATCATCATCAGTGGTGTGCATGTTATTTATAAAATTCTAGATTTCACTATAAATTTTGAATTTCTCCTAAACATCACTATATTTGGATATGATTCCATTTATAGGTTATGGGAAATTTTATAAAGTCTGGATGAAATAGAAAAACCAATACCTAAATAGAAAGATCACATGAGATAGGTTTAGAATAAGAACATTAAAGAATATAAATATACATGTGTACCTATTCTCCATCAATCCAAGTATCATCATCCATGTACTTGATGGTGATCAGTGAGTAAAAACCATAAAGTTCTTGACTCCTCAAGTAATTCACCAACTAAATGAATTATATCAAATATAGAAGACCAATATTATCCATTATAATTCATATTACAATAATATAAGATCCTTTAATGGAACCATCATAATTCACTTTTAGTCCTAAAATAGGGGTTCCCATTTTATCCATATTCCACACAAATCTTTTTTCAATATAACATAGGTTATATATGAAAGAAAAATCAATTTATCCATGAAATATAATTTATTGGTAACTTTCAACTAAACTAATGCATGTCAAATATTCACTAACACTTTATGAAACACTTGTTTAAAACAAATAACCTCTCCTTAAAAGTTATTCTTATTTGGTAAATTCAATATTTCCTAGAACATATATCCTATAATATTATTTTTTTTGTAATATATATTTGGAAAGTAAAATTAATGTAATATTTCTAAAAATAAAGAAATATAGTGAGTTTAACTAGATTAAAAAATCCTAACATATTTCAAAAGGAAATATATAAATAACTATTTAGTTATCCAAGAATAAATAAGTGCTTTAAAGTTTTTTGTTATAAAATATTCAGTTCTAATAAATTGGTACCATTATAATGCATCTCCTTTAAATATCAGTGTCCTCTAACAAAAAAATATTTAAAATATTTCCACATAAAATCTAATAAATGATAGTTCACCCATCATTTTATTTTTCAAACACACTAAATCAACCCCAACTATCAATGATAGTGTTTGAGGGTTAAGTTCTTGAGGGAAGAATCCATTATAAATTTTGAAGTCTCCTACATTCTATGGTAATAGTAATATAGCATTTTAAAACATTCATATAAATTTGTAAATACATCTATTAAAATATTCATGTTTCTAAAATTCATCATATAATGGAATGAAGTATTATTCTATCTTTTCAAAATTAATATCAATGGAATGCCTAATGGAAACCATCTAGTTTTTCATTTTTTTCTAAAATCTAGCATCAAATTTTTTTTTGATAACTCTTCCATGTAATGAAATTTTAAAAAATATGATCATTAGATATAAAGTTTCAAGATATTATTCACACATATATTTTTATTCTTCTCAATCACTATTATAGAATTTCAATTACTTTGAAATTTAGTTTTCTTGTATATACTTCATTCCTATAGTGATTAGAATTTCAGTTTGATTCTAATTTTTGTTGCCTATGTTTTCAATCTATAACATTAGGAATTAAGAAAAAAATTTACTTTCCCATTTTCCAATTCTATGATGGTTCTAACCATTTTCCAAATTAATTAATCATTATTTTCATATGATTGATTTTTTAAGAACCCAGTTCTTCCTTTAAGGTGCGGGTCTATTTTTTTCATTTCCAAGTTGTTTTTTAAGAAACAGGGGAAAACTGGACAAGTACTGAAATTTTTTGGTTACATGTCATGTACTCTGAGTACACATCGTGTATTTCTTGGCAGTGTAATAGCCATACATAGAATGTGGGGTTGTCGGAAAGTGTGAGAGGTTTTCCAATGTAAACATTTTGAACTTCCTAGTACACGCCATGTAGTCAAGTCGGAAAGGCCTAGAAAAATTCATCCACCAAATGAACAGTAAAAGAACCTACATGGGGTGTAGTCCCAAGTACATGTCGTGTATTTTATTTTTTATTTTTTTGTTAAATCGGGCAGTAGCCTCATTTTGAGGCAGAGGGTAGATGGGTTCATCTGAGTTTATGAACAAGTAGTGTCGGGACTCATTTTTTCTCCAGATCATCCATCCAAACTCCAATTCTAACGTCATCAGATCCATTGGAACCTAATCGGTAAGACCTTGATTCCTCTTGATCCATTCTTATCGATTTCTCCTCTCGCTCAATTTATCAGGGGTTGATAATTTTTGATCGTTTTGTATATCTACCCCTTTCTAGACCAAATTAGAGGTTGATACTAGACTAGGAACATCATACGAGTTTGAGGTTGGTGGTGCATACCTTGTTTTTTGTTTTCATGGACATTTGGGGGTTGCAGCTTTAAGTGCAACAGTGGGTTTTTTAGCAGAACCCTATTATTTCATTTTAATTTGATTGTTAAACCTTGTGGGATGTCGTTGGGTATTCCCTTACCTATTATTCTTGAGTGTTTCCAAGATATAGGTCATTTCTCATTGGTTTATTTTGTCCGAGGATGCTAAAATGGTTTTAAATGAATTTTCTTGATTTATATTGATATGTCTAAATTGATTAAACTATTTAGAGGCATTAAATACCTCCATGTCATATTTTGATGATTTTTTAAAGTGTTCAATTCAACATTCTAAATTGAATTGCTTGATTATAATTTGTTTATTAAATTTTGTGTATATATGTAATTGCTGAATTGCATGTGTTAAAACCCTTGGGGTTATGTTGGGCGTGGCCCGAATTTTCTTGAGTGATTTTGATCATAGGTTGGGCATGTCCTAAATTGTATTGGGTGGTTTGACCATGGAATTGGGAATCATGGACACCAGTTTGAGGCAGTGTGACTGTCAGGTTGGGCATGGGTTGGGATACTTAGATGGCATGGCCATCTGATTTGAGCAACATGGTCGTAGGGACATGAGGTGTCAAAGATGGTGTGTCTTGGGTTCTTTTTGGTGATTTCTTCTCACCCATGATGGACAAAGTTTTGATTTGAGTCATGTGAACATAAGTAGACTCTGTGATGAAGTGTATTTGACCACTCATGTGGGTAGTGGCCCCTGATAGTTTTGGTTTAAGTATTATCGGTTTGGGGTGCTTGTCTTAGGAAATCAAGTGGAAGGTGTGGAGCCTTTGGGGATAGTGGTGAGGCTATTGGGTTTGGGGTTGAGGTTCTTTGTAATTGAGTCTGTGGGCCTGGATATTTATTTGAGGATAGTCATCACTGTTCCTCTGGTTATTATTTGAGGATAGGAAACACTATTCCTATGGTTGTCATGCCAAGGGCATGAGATTTCGAGCAGGGGTCCATGGGACTGGGTTGCTATTATTTTGGAATGCCTTTGGGACGTTGGTACCTCAAGACACACGGTGTGTTAGGAGGCACATGGTGTTAGGTTATATGATTGAGGTGGAACTTGAGGGTTCATCAGGACTTTGTGACTATAGGAGTACCTTGGGTCGTGGGCTAAGGACTCTCTTTGCTTTTGAGATTCTGACATTGGTCAAAGATGGTGACACTCCTTGGTGGATACTGAGCACTAGTGGAGGTTGTGTTTATTTATCACATCACACTTATTAATTTATTTATAGATTCATATATGCTTAAACACTTATGCTAGGTACGCACTATTGGGTGGTATCCTACTGAGATTCATATCAAACCCTACATGGTCCCTTTGGGATGCATCTACACTTTATGGTTTTACATACAGGTAAACGATCAGCTTCAGGAGATGGATCATAGTACTGTTTAGCATGGAGACTGGATTGGACCTTGAGGTCATGTCTATCTAGATTTTACTTCTGTTTAGATTTCATTACTATATTAGAATGCTTATTATTATTATATAGATACAGTGTTTATCCATGGGCACCCTTTGTGTATTGACATGTATGACCAGCTATGGATGCATTCCTTTTTTGTTTCAGTGGTAATTACAAGTGGTTTTGAGCATGTTTTTCTGTTTACTTTCTTTTGTAGTTGTTTCTATATTGCTTCCTCTATTTATTTATATTGAATATGCTTTATCTCTATGGGTCTAGTTTGAGTATGCTGAGTCGTTTATTTTCCACTACATCTTATACTATTATGCTCGAACCGGTACCTTTATATTCTTCCTAGAGGGTATAGCCTCCCCACTATACCTATTTACACCCTCACTGCTAGTCGGCGAGATTTGGCGTTTGGGGAGGTGCACCTAAGGTCAGTGACACCCGGCCTTTTTAGCACTATTCTAGTGGATGTTTGGGTCAGGATGTTACAAATTGGTATCAAAGGGTGGGTTGTTCTTCACTGGGATTTATTAGTAGCTTTTGACTGGCTACTTATGATATCGAGATTGCCTTTTCTTTTTTATTGGTTTACTATTTGGGATATGGTAGAATAGAGATTATATTGTTGTTGGAACTGGTTTTCTAGATTATTATTGGGTGCATGTAGCCCTAGGTATGAGGGACGGACAAAGTTAACTTGGGCGGGAATTGTGATTTTGCTTTTTATCATATTACATTTTATATGGTTTACACCTTGGTGGATCACTTTAATTATGATGTTATTGGTTGTGATATGTGACCCTTGACCCGATGTGGTAAGGGAAGAATTAGAACTTGGCCTGGTAGGGCAAGGCGTGGTTTCTTGGCTTTTAATAGGCACATTTTTAGGGTATTTCAATTTCATATATGCACATATGCTCTATGAAGTGATAATTCCATTAAATAATATCAAATTCCATGATTTGATAGAATTTCTTTTTTTATGCAATGTGATCTTCCATGCTTTATATATTGTAGAATTTCATGTGGCAGGGGATTTGGTCATGGATCTTATTCGAACGGGAAGGTTTTATGGTTGAGGTGATTTTGATCACTAGGATTGGGAGAATCGGTCTTTAGTTTGAGAAAATGATGGTTCTCAGGATGGGCATGGCCCGAGGATTTTTTTTTTTTTTTGATACTTAGCTCTGTTGGGGTGGGTAAAGAGGATATGAGGTCGGGATGCTATGGGGAGTGGTTTTGATGGGGGAGAGTAAGGGTAGTTGTTATGCACTACCTCTTTACTGCTTTCCTTATCTACGTTATATATATATATATTGTTATATATATGGTTTGTATGACCATTTATGTTATTCAATAGGGTCCTTCTAGACGGGTCGATGGAATGTTAGGTGGGTAATGGTATAGTGTCGTAGGAGAATGATCAGGTTCAGACCCCTGAGGGGCAAGCAGAGCATGAGCCGTAGGTACATGCTTAGGGATAGGAATAGGTTCAAGATACAGTGTAGGAAAAGTATCATTTGGGTTTAATAGTGTTCGGTTCATGGATCGATGAGCAGCTCTAATCTAGTCTGGTACGTATTTTTCAGGGGATCGACAGAGGCAAGAAGGGAATAGAGCCCCCTATGGATCACCTTACTCAGGAGTTTCAGTCGTAGTTCCCATTGCTTTTTTGGGGTGAGGGTGGTCCATAGGCAGCTGAGAACTAGATAGATAACATGAAAATGATCTTCAAGTAGCTCGAGATGCCTCCAGGGTGGAGGGTCAAGCTGGAGATGTACATGCTGAGAGGACCAGCAAATCGCTGGTGGGATGTGCAAGTTCAGGATCACAGACACAAGGGACTGGTCGGGAAGGACTTTGAGGATAGATTCTTTGAGAACTTTTTTCTAGAGATGTTGAGGGCTGAGAGAGATCGATAGTTCTTGATCCTTCAGTAGGGTTACATGTCTGTCATGTACTATGCAGCTACTTTCACTGAGTTATCTCGCTTCGCACTTAGTATGGTAAGCGATGAAACCTCAAGGGTGAGGCACTTTAAGGATGGCTTACAACATGCCATTCATGTGTAGGTGAACATCTTTAGGCTGGCCTCATTCTCAGAGGTGGTGAATCAAGCACTCATAACCAAGGGAAACCTGATAGACAGGTCTCACTTGGGCAAGGTGGTGGCTTCAGGTGATGGTTCATATGGTAGTAAATGAGATCGAGATGAGTTCTAACATGGCGGTCAGGCCAAGGACTCAACTAGAAAACCTCATGGTAGTTCATTAGTTGTTTTATTTTAGTGTGTGAATCTAGTGAATTTCTAGAACCAGTGTGATAGGCCTCCAAAGGAGTGTCAGGCATGTGGATAGGTCGGGCATCTTGAGAGGTTCTATAGGCAGCCTTCTCAGACAGCCGACAGGAAGGGACCGAGGCAGGCATAGGCTTCAGAGGTCAATTCAGGATCGGTACTAGGTGAGGGTAGTCAAGTCTTATCTACACATGGAGGATATAGTAGAGATATTGGTACCCAACTGAGGGGTCATTGTCCGATGACTAGTGCGGCACCTCAGGGAGGACAAGCTTCAGGAAGCTGTGTGTTGGGTCAGGTGCATGTTGTGGAGCAGCTGGGGGCTGAGTAGACTGGTGAGACAATGATGGTCAAAGGTACTCCACGGGCATGGTATTTGTTTTTTTTACTTTTATTTGGCATGTTCTGTTGAGTAATGTTTGTTTTGAGTGCACGAGGTGCACGAGATGTTTTTGGACCGATTAGACACTAGTCAGTGGGTTGGCACCGTTTTGTTTTGTACGTATGTATGTATGAGATGCTTAGCATAAGGATCATTGTAGGATTCATGTTTTGAGGTGCCTTGGGCATTGGGTTATCCATGGGATGCAGGTTACTTGAGGTGCCTTAGGTATTGGGGCATCAAGGATAGGGTTTTGATTGAGGTGCAAGGCACTAGGTTTTCTTGAGAATCCATGGGATACGGGACCTCATTGTGCCATGAGTGCCATGGGCTTGAGGTAGGCACTGATACAGTGTAGGATGTGATTGGGTGTTGGAAGCGACATGGGAGAACCTGATGAGGTGAAGGGATGATGAAGCATCATGGTAGGACCATGGGTTTGGAAACAGGTCTTTAGACCTTTGTTTTATTTGAGATTTGGATCAGAGTTATTCCAAAGTGTTTTATTCACCACCCTTGTAAGGGAAATTCAGGGATGAATTGATTTAAGGGGGTATTTTTTAAGAACCAGGTTCTTCCTTTAAGGTATGGGTCTCTTTTTTTTGTTTCTGAGTTGTTTTTGAAGAAATAGGGGAAAACTGGGCAAGTACTGGAATTTTTTGGTTACATGTCGTGTACTCCAAGTACACATCGTGTATGTCTTGGTCATGTAACAACCATACATGGTGTCTGGGTTTTTCGTCAAGGGTGATAGGTTTTACAATGTACATGTTGTGTGATAACTAGTACATGCTATGTAGTCAAGTCAGCAAGACCTGGGAAAATTCAGATTCCAAATGAACAGTAAAAGAACCAACATAGTGTGTAGTCCCAAGTACACGCCATGTATTTTAATTTTTTTGTTAAATCAGGAAGTAGCCTCATTTAGAGGCAGAGGGCATAGGGTTTTATCCGATTTCATGAACAAGAAATGTTGGGACTCATTTTTACTCCTAATCATCCGTCTGAACTTCAATTCAAATGTCATTTGATCCATTAAAACCCAATCGGTAATCCCCTGATTACTCTTGATCTGTTCTTCTCAAGTTCTCCTCTCGACCAAGCTATTGAGTGTTGATAATTTTTTATCTTTTTGTAGATCTACCCTATTTGAGACCGAATTAGAGGCTGATACTGGATGAAGAACATCGTACGAGTATGAGGTAGGAAGTGCATACCTTTTTTGTGTTTTTTAGGACATTTGGGGTTTGTGGATTTTAACGCAACGGTTGGTTTTTTAGTGGAACCCTGTTAATGTATTTTAATTTGATTTTTAAACCTTATGGGATGTCATTGGGTATTCCCTTACCTATTATTCTTGAGCGAGGCTGGGCGAGAGGTCATTGCTCATCAGGTTATTTTGGTCAGGGGTGCTAAAATGGTTTTAAATGAATTTTCTTAATTTATATTGATATGTCTAAATTGATTAAACTATTTAGAAGAATTCAAAACCTCCATGTCATATTATGATGATTATTTAAAGTGTGAAATTAAATCTTCTAAATTGAATTGCTTGATTAAAATGTGTTTATTAAATTTTATGTATATATGTAATTGCTGAATTGCATGTGCTGGAACCCCTGGGCTTGGGTTGGTGTGGCCCTGATTTTCTCGAGTGGTGTTGATCACAGGTTGGGCATGGACCAGATTGCATTGGGTGGTTTGACTATTGGATTGGGCATCATGGATGTCAGTTTGAGATAGTGTGACTGTCATGTTGGTCATGGGCCAGGATACCTGGATGGAAAGGCCATCATATTTGAGTGACATGGTCATAGGGACACGAGGTGTCAGAGATGGTGTGTCTTGGGTTCTTTTCGGTGATTTTCGCTCACCCATGATGTCCAAATCACCGATTTGAGTCATGCATACACAAGTAGACTCCATGATGAGGTGGTTTCAACCGATCATGTGGGTAAAGTCCCTCGATAGTTGTGATTTAGGTATTATTGGTTTGGGGTTCTTTTTGTAGGAAGCCACATGGAAGGTGAGAAGCCTTCAGGGGATAGTGATGAGGCTATCGGGTTGGGGGATGAGGCTCATCATGATTGAGGATGTGGGCCTGGATATTTATTTGAGGACTGACATCATTGTTCCTCTGGTTATTATTTGAGGATAGGCATCATTGTTCCTCTTGTTGTTTTTCCAAGGGCATGAGATTTCGAGCAGGAGTTCATGGGACCAAGTTATTATTATTTGGGAATGCCTTCGAGATGTCAGTACTTTGAGACATGTGGTGTCAAGAGGCACATGGTTCCAGATTATATGATTGAGGTGGAACCTGAGGGTTCACCGGGACTTTGTGACTATATGAGTACCTTGGGTCATGGGCCAAGGACTCTTTTTACTTCTACGATTCTGGTGTTGGATGAAGCAGGTGACACTCCCTAGTGGCTGTTGAGAACCAGTGGAGGTTGTGTTTATTTATTAAATTGCACTGTTTACTTTATTTAGAGATGAATGTATGCTTAAAAACTTATACTAAGTATGCACCATTGGGTGGTATCCTGCTAAGATTCGTCTCACACCCTATACGGGACCTTAAGGATATATGTAGAGTTTATGGTTTTATGTATAGGTAAAGGATCAGCTTCAGGAGTTGGATCACAGTACTGTTTGGCATGGAGAATGGTATAGACCTTGAGGTCATGCCTAGCTAGAGTTTACTTCCATTTAGCTTTCATTCCTGTATCAGCATGCTTATTATTATGTAGCTATAGTGGTTATCTATGGGCGCCCTTTGTGTATTGACATGTATGAATTTTTATGGATGCATTCCTTGTTTATTTCAGTGGTAGTTACAAGTTTTGTTTAGCATGTTGTTCTATTTACTTTACATTGTAGTTGTTTCTATATTGCTTCCACTATTTATTGATATTGAATATGCTTCTGCTCTGTGGGTCTAGCTCAAGTCTGCTAAGTTGTTTATTTTCCACTAAATGTTATGCTATTATGCTCAGATTGGTGTCTTTATCTTCCTCCCAGAGGGTATAGCCTCCCCACTATACTTTTTTACACCCTCGCTACTAGTCATCAGCCTTTTGCGTTTGAGGAGGTGCACTTAAGGTTAGTGACACTTGGCCCGTTTAGCACTATTTAGGTGGTTGTTCAGGTTAGGACGTTACAGATTTAAGATTCTATTTTCAACAGAGAATTTCATAAATAAATTTATTTTATTTATTAATAAATAATTTAAATTTTTTTATGTTTACTGGTTGAAATTTTGAAATGTATTCTCTTATACATTTATTATTTATTTAAAATTATTTTTTATTTTCAATGATATCATTGATAGGATACAAATAGTGGTTTCTCCCAGTTTTCAATCAAATTTTTTCTTAATTATAATGTAAAATGTAACACAACTATACAAAAGTTGTTTATTGTATTATGAAAGGTTAAAATAGATTAAATAAATATAAAAAATGGTATTGGTTGTATGTTTTCCTCTCAAAACCCATTTTTTCCCATTATTATAATAATTAGATGAGCATAACCTTCAATGGTATTTATTTTTATTATGTTTTTGGGTGTTATCCTTAATTATTGTTGATAAAATGTATATAATAAAAAATACATCTAGAAATGATTAATGGTTGAATATTAGTGATTTAGAAATTATTCTGTTAAACTGTATTTAATTAAACTTAAATTTTTAATAGCTACACTTTATTTAAATATATTTTATTTGGATTGAGATTGTAAACTAAAGTTATTATTGTTTCAAAATTTTCACTCGGATGTTATTTCAGATTCTTTATAAGATATTTTTATATATATATTTTTAATTCTAAAAATAATTATTTAATTATGATATTTTAATATTTTAATTATCTAGGTTTTTCAACAACATTCCTAATTAAATAAAATATATTATTTATTAAAATATCATTAAATGATGAAATATATTCTAGATATAATCATCATTATCCCTCATGAATTTTTATTATATTTTCATTAGAAAAAATATTAAATTAAATTTCCATGATTTTCTACATGAATTATGGATACAATATTTGACATTTTTTCATAAATTTCATTGAATTATTAAATAACTATTCATAATTTCATTAATTTTATATTTAATAAATAATTAAGAATGAATTATGGGAATTTATTAAATTCCAAATTTTACCCACTAGAAATTTATATTTTTAGATTCATATAATATTGATTTACTAACTAATTTATTTTCTCGTTATAAGCACGTATTTAATTTACAATTATACCACCAGGTTTTTTTAAAAATATTTTCTATGACATTCCAAAACTAAAGGGTGATAATTATAAAACTTAGAATGAGATAATTATTATTCATTTAGTATGGATGGATATTTATTATTCTATTCAAAATTATGAACTAACTACAATCACAAATGATAGCATAAATTTTTAAAATAAATTTATATTAACATTGTGAGTGATCTAACCCTGTAAGCGTAATATTCAAAAAAAAAATTGTGTGCTAGCATTCATGCTTTAGTCAATGTGAAAAATAATTTTTGTGGATTTCTAAAGTCTATAGATAATTAGTTCATCTCTTCATATATATTATAAATCATACTGATCATGAAGTTTATATCATTAAGACTCACCATTATGAGAGATTTCATGAGTACATTATATAAATTATAGATATAGAAGCGCAACTAAAAAATATTTAGGTTGATATATCTAAGTATTTTCTATTATATTATATTCTAAACACTCTTACACAAAAAAAAGATTCATTTAAAATATTCTAGAACATAGATAAATATAAATTATTAATTGAGGAATTAATAACCATGTGTTCTCATGAGAAGGAAAGGCTTGTGAAAGAATTGGGAGAAATCAGTTAGTTAACAACACACTATAAAAATAAATATTATGTGAAATTATATTATAAAAGTAAATATAGTAAGAATGGAATAGAGAATTTAATATCCTATCCTGACATGATGAAGGAACTCATGTGTTTCTTCTATAATGAAAAGAAACATGTGAATAAAATCTTGATAAATCTTTAGAATTTGATTGAAAATAAAGGTATTTAAATCTATTTAGTTCGTTATGATTCAAATATAGTAGATATAATTTATAACACTTGGTGGATTATTTTTGGTTCGGTGATATATATTGTGGATTCCTTGGAGGGTAGATGTGGAAATGTTATACCTGGCATGATAACCTAACATAACAAGATATGACTTAAATGTGTTAGGATTAAGAGTAAATGGGTTTTGGTTGTGACCTAATTAAAAAACTATGAATCTAATAAAATAAATTTTTTAGTTGTTAAAATGTTAAATAATAATAATTAATTTTATAATATATTTTATTCTTATAATAAACTTAATTTTAAATAATAAAATATTTTGATAACACATTTTTTATTTTAAATGGTTTAAGAGGGTTGTGTTGTAACAAAGATAACATATGTATCACATTTATTAGGTTATATTAAGTCTAAATGGATAATTAAATTTGGTTAGGATATTGAGTTTATGTAATAATAACAAGTTGTATATTATATGATGAAATATATATTATATATCTAAATCTAAATGGGTTAGTGAGTGTGATTTTATTTTACACCTTCATAAATGCACTAGGTTGGGTAATATTGTTTAATTAAATGGATCGGGATAGGGCTGATCAAAAATGGGTTTATGGGACACTCATATCAACACAAAATCAACCTATGAATCCAAATTTCCACTTCTATTATAGGTCATGAAAAACCTTCAAAGACCAGTGAAATTTTAGTTTTTCATTTATTCATAAAACATATTCACTCAAGCATGGAATTAATTATAACATGTGTTCTGGTGATAATCATTATTCCAGAAAAAAAATGTTATATACTAGCCACTTTTGTAGGTTTAGTGGGTATATTAACAAAAAAATGGTTAACAGCCAAATAAATTATCATAGGACACCTAAACAGTATTCCCAAAATCTCAAAGTATATAATCTCATCCCAAAAACTTATAAAAAAATAGAATTGGGATGAAGACAAGTAGTCACTAGGCCAAACCCTAACAATGCATAACACCCAAAACTAGTTGCAACTAATATTGGATAGGAAACCGGAATCATTAAGAGAACTATCGTTGTTAAGGAATATGCCTAAATAGAAACAAATAATACATCCAACCTTACATATTACTGAAATTGGTAAGTGGAAAAATCCCTAGAAATCATTGGGACATCCCCGAATGAGACAAAAACACTGACATAGGTCACCTAAAATACTGACTGGGAATCTATCATCATTAAAATAACTATCACTATTAAGGAAGATGAAGAATAGTCACTATATTTATAGAGAAATAAACACCACCCCAATAAAAATAAAAATCCTTTCAAAAATATACATTCATAGGATAAGGCCCTAATAAGACACTAAAACATTTTTACATTCTTAAAGACCCACCAAAGTTAGAAAATGATATATAGGGAATCAATATCTGCCACCCATTAACCATGTAACCACCAGTTCTTGATGATATGACTACCAGAACTGAATGGATATGTAAATTATCTGACAAGATATTAGGGGTAACTGGATATGGATAACATAGAGTAAAAAGTGAAACTCTATCATAATAGAGTTAATATACACACCAACAACAGTCATAAATAACCATAACTAGACCAAAATTTTGAGATAGGGGGCCCTTGAAAAAATAATCCACTGATGAAGGAACCAGATATAAGAAAACCAAGTAAGAACATAGAGGACTTAAGAATGATACAAAGGGGATAGAATTAAGAAGAAAATAAGGGTCACAACCAGAGTAAATAAAGGAAACTATGATCAGGGAAATACTAATTCACCTCGTCCTGAGGAATATATAAATGAATCCTTGATGATGAAAACTGAGTTAAATATATCTTTATTTTATATCATTTTTATAAGATAATCCTTAAATATCATAAATAATATCATAATCCCAATAACTTAAGGTTTAGTGAATTTGAGGATTAGATATATAAAAAACTTATTTTAAAAAATGTTTAAAAATTTCTCTATAATTAGAAAACACAAGACCCCTTTATAGACCCATAATAGATTATAATCACCTTCATAACCTAGGGAATACAAATATAAGAAAGGGGTGAGCTAAAACACTTGGTAAGGTAAATATTTTTAACATGTCATCAAGGGTTATATCATAAAAATATGTGAAAACATTATCATGGGAGAAATATCTTATTAAAATAGCATGGAATAATAATATTTTTCTATAAGTTATGATATAATAACATTTCATCTCAAATGAACAAACATATACACCATGCCATAAGATTGTGAGTAATAATCAAGGGTCATATATCATAATCATATCCATATGACATAAAAATGTGGAATTTCATGGAATTATGGAACAAACATAAAAATAGGAAAAATTATATTTTATTTCATGAATAAAAATCATATGAACCATTATGTGGTGGCTCGGGCATTACCTCTTACTACACATTAGTGACTTGAGAATCATGACTCAAGGATAATTTTTATCTCATGAGATATAGAACTTTAAAAATGAATTAGAAGTAGATATAAGACCCTATCCATTAACATACATAAATATTTGTTCTATAAGATATCAATGATTCATCATACCATAAAAACCCATATAAATAAAAAGGGTTTTATATTATTTCAAAATGGTATTGCATAATGTGATATAAAAAGTAATTCAATTGATACCAAAAAATCAATCACCAAAGAGGATTATTTTATAATGGTATTTAAAGAATGATTCATAAAACATAACTCTGTTGGATTTATATAGTTTGTAGATAAATAGTAAAATGGAATTGAAATCAAGAAAATAGATTTCATAAAATATTTGCAACCTTGTTGTAAAAAGACAAAGTTACGAGTCACCTTCAAAAATAATTTTTCAAGAAATTAACATGAAAACCTTTTTTAAATACCATTTTAAAATAAATTCCAACAATGTATCCTTTAATAATACATAATGTTTTAAAAAGGTAATTTTTTAGTATAATATAAAATATATGATTTTGAAAATAAAAATCCTTTTAATGTTAAAAATTTAGTTCTTGAAACCCACATCATAATAAGTGTGATAAATCCTCCATTTAAAAAGAGTTAAAGAGATATTTAATGATAAAAAAATTAAAAAAAATACTATAATATAATAAAGGAGAACATTAGAGGAAATATTGAATATGGATATTGAAGAAAAAGAGCTCATTTCGAGAGGATAAGAATTATTCTTAACATCACCAAATTTTATGAAGAAAGAAATTCATCAAAGAATGTGTATTTTATTATTAAAATGTAATTCAAAATAAAATAGGTGTAAATGAAATATAATATAATCATAGTATATAAGAAAAAAATATTTTAAAATCATAGTCAAAGAGGAATAATTCTAACTCAAGAAAAGAAGTTGAGTCAAGAAAATGCATTATCATGGATTCATGCTCAGTCCAATGCATTATAACTTACATTATAATAATTTTAGACTCATTAATCATATATTAAACAATATCATTCATGTTTATTACCTTTTTAATAATATTTTATTTTCATTTATTTTATGATATTTTCTTGTTTTTAGTCAATATTAATTATTGGTAATTAGTGGTTTTAATTGTTCCATGTTTGTTTTGGTATAATGGTTATGGTTTTAACTCCATGTTTTTAATTTATTATCTCTAGAAAAGTCAATATACTATAAATAGATGTTTCATAATGGTTTATTAAGTTCCATGTTCATCCCATGGAACTTTTAGGTGGGATTCATAAAGAAAAAATATAAAATGTGTTTTTTTTGTAACCTTTTTTGTAAAATTGTTATTTATTAATTTTGAGTTTAAATATTAATATTACCATTATATAAATAAAAAAATAATTTTTTGTATATTAATATAATATATTACTATAAATTTATTTTCCATAAGAATCCATGATAAAAATTTAAAGCATCATTCATGTAGGTGGTTAAACTGACCAAAATAAGAACATGCTAGAATTAATTTGATAAGTATAATTATGGAATGATTTTATTATAGTATAATCATTAAAAAATATGATAACATTAAAAATTAATCATTATTTTATAATATTTCTAGTATTTAATATTTATTAATTATTCATGATATAATCATTATAACATTATTCACGTAAGTGGTAAAGCCAACCCAATGAGAGTGTGTTATAATGATCAAATGAATAAGAACAGGCTATTTAATCATGGTAATTTTAATTTTATATAAGATTAATGATTTTAAAAACATGATAGTATAGTGATAAATAATATTTAAGAATATTTATAAGAAAAATAAATTGAATAATGATAAGAGAGGAGATAATACTTACGTAGAAGAATTTAGTATTCTCTTTGAAACCTTTCTGATTTAAAAGGTATTTGGGCTATCTATAGGGAACAAAAGATCATAAATATGGGAGAGGATTATTTGGGAATAAAATGAGGTAGATTATATGGGATAATTAAAAATTTTATATTTCCATTGAAGGGTTGGTGGAAGTCTTATCTTATAAGTGAAGGGAGTGTATTTTTGTAAATAGAATTTCTTAAAATAAAAAGGAATGACATGTTCAAGTCGAATAGATCCAAATTTAAAAATCAGGAAATATAAAATAAGGTTTGTTTTAGAATACTCTCATTCACTAATTTCAAGAAAATATTTTTGTGATATTTAATAGTTTCACTCCTTAATTTAACACTTTTAGAATTTTTAGCATTTACCATGGTGAGAAATTTTTACCTTATTTATTTATTTTTATGAATAAAAATTAAATAAAATATTTAGAATAATTTGAACATGTTGATTTAGAATATGAAAAAAAAAGTAATATATTCAATTTATAAAATTGATAAAAAATAATTATAAAATAATAAATTTATAAGTCATTAAAATATTTTTTAAGAACAAAATGAGTTTTAGATAAAATTATGATGGTTACTAATTTTCATGACATTAATTAGTTCATTATTAACAAAATTATAATTATTTGGAATTTAAATCAAGTTAAAACCAGATTATACCTTGTGGATACTTAATTAAATGAAAAGGACCAAAATAGTTTTTTATTAGAATAAAATATAACTTAGGTTCCAAAAAGTCAAGTATGGGTTTCCAAATTCAGCATAATAGTTTTAAAAGATTTATTTTTCTCACTAAATACATCTTTGGTTGATCCAAATGTTTCATAAATTTTTAATTCATGATTATATGATAATGATGTCATAAAATTTGGAGTGTTTTTAAAAATTTTATTTTTCACAATTCTCCTAAAAATAAATCATTTTAAAAAAATCTCAAAATTCACCCTAGTATAATATTGATATTATTAATTAAAAAATAAATTAAATTTTATAAAATTAAAATTATATAACTAATGAAAATAATTTTAAATATAAAAAATACATAATTTAGAAAAATAGTTTACAGAAAAAAGTATTTTTTAAGAATAAAATGAATTCAATATTATTAGTCACCAAGTAAATACCATTAGATGAATGTTAATTTGTTTGTTTATATGGATAAACAATATATTTTTGTAAATTTAATACTCCAAATAAGAGAAATTTATCTTTTAAATAAATAATCGTTAAAATAGTTTTAGAGCAACAAAATTTACACAATATGATTATAATGTTATGTCACCTGCCATCGGGAAAAGCTTGTGCATGCATAGGAAATACTAGTAGAACAGTCATGCGGAGGTGGAGAGCTGATTTCACGATGAAGATACTGGGGAGGAGCAGTTCCAAATAGTTAGTCTGGGTTGTATGTAATGATTGAATCCTACAGGCAATGAATTCCTTTAAGGCCTACGGGTCATGTAATACTTACACCTACGGGCCTTGTAAGGGTTCCACCTCACCCCTTGAAAGGTGGATTATCAAAATCAATAATAAATGAAGGCCTTCGGGCCATTGGATATGATTATAATGCTATGTAAATGACAATTTTACATTTCTAAAAACCATATAATCATAACTTAATAAAATTTTATTAAAAATAATATATTATATATATGATTAATTAAATTTTGAAATAAAAATAATAAATATTTTATAATGTTATTTTATTATAAAACATATTAATTCATATGTTAACAAGTGATTTTTAGATTAATAAAACATATACACAAAATATGGTAAAAACAATTTAGTAATTAAATAAAATTTAATGTAAACTAAAAATTCATGATAAAGTATTTTTTTGTGGAATTATATTAAAACATTCAGTATATGTTTCACATATAATGTTGTATGACAAGACTTTTAATATGTAACAAATTTTTGACTATGAAAACATGTATAATACAATGCTAACCATTAAATTACAATGTTTAGATTAACATGATGAATTGAAAATAAACCTTTTAATAAAAGTAATGTAGTTACCAAATAAAATTATATATGTAAAAATAATCATAAATATAGTAAAATAGATATAAGTATACATGTATAAAAAGGATGTAATATGGAAGTGGGATAGCGCGTAGGATAGTGGTATGCATCGCGCCCTTTTCACCCCTTATCCATGGGTTTGAGTCCCTACCCTCGCCAAACATGATGATTTTTCACCCGGGCTATATGATTCCCTTTTTCTAAAAAACATTTTAGTAAATAAAATTCCATTATACTTGAAAAATATATAAGGAAAAAACTTAAGTGATATATAATTTCTTGGTTAATAGTATTAAAGAAATGAATATTTTCATATTTAGTTTTAAAAACTCATAAAAATATTCACTAGAAATCTAGGATATTACACCTAAAACCAGGGGTCAGAGAGAACCCCAGGGGAGTGTGGTGCCATCAACTGGTGATAATCACTGGTTTTACTTTTTATTTAGAGAGGACATTTTACTTTTAAGTTTCTTTTGAAATTTTATTTCATTATCCATAATTATAGTGTTGGGTTTTATATTCAATTTTTATAATAAAAAAATTGGAAGTGACATTTTTGGATTTAGTACCATGATAGAATATATTTTCTTTATTAATATATAAAGGAATATTTTTAATTATTTCATGAATGTTTGGTATAAAAAAGTGTTATAAATGAAAATGTATTTATGTTTTGGCACTAGATATTGGGCCATATCTCTAAATAATGATGTTAACAGATAATGGGACTCATACCTAGAAACTCCCCTCCCTAGATCAACAACAAGATTAAGAATAACACATCAATCCTACCTTAAATAGGATAATGGTTGAATAATAGTGTCAATGGTTTATGAAAATCAAATATAATTCATTACAATCTAGATATCATAGAAGATGAGATGACCCACAAGTCACATAAATTATTTTTCATCATTTTACATGACTATACATTAACAATCATGATTAAAACACACTCCCAAAACATAAAGGTTTAACATATTTGGGATTAGCTACATACACTAGTAAAAAATTCATTTTAGATTACATGTTTCTCACATTAGTTATTTATAACCAGTGTTAAAAATAGTTTTTAGTATTTTTTATTTTATAATTGATGTGAAAAATATGAGAAGTATATTTTCAATGTCATTTATTTTATAACCAACATTGAAAAGTCATTTTTTAAATTGATTATTAAATAAAGAATGTGAAAATACATTTTTTCACATTGGTTATCAAATAACTAACATGAAAAACTTTTAAATACTTTATGAAATGTCTAGGTGAGTCATTTTTTCATTCATTCATGTGGAATCTATTGGTTTTATCTTGCACAGTGAACCATAACCCTTCTTTCTATAATCTATTTGCCTCAAAACTTTTTTAGTTTGCATATATCACTACCATCCATCCTTATTCATTTTTAGCCATTGGTTTCACTCTCTCTATACCATATTCATATTGAAATCCCCATATCAATTGCCCCATTCCAATATCAATTTTTATTTTGTGTTTATTACTTCTATTTTTCATGATTCCTAGGTATTTTCATTTGTAGTTGAAGTTCTTATTTTCCATTGTATTTTTCATTAATTATTCTTCTATTAACTATTTGTATTTACAATTCCTTTTATTCACACATCTAAGGTATTTTTTAATTGATGAATGATTGTTTTTAGATTTAGGTTTGATTAAATGATTATTTTATTAATTTTTTTTATAAATAATATTAGTTTACTTATTAATGTGTGTCTATAGTATTTTTTTGTCTTCATTGTGAATAGGTGTTTTGAAGGTATATTGGATTATATATTTTTAATACATAGTATTTATAATATATATTTAGGTGATCATGATAATTTCACAATACATTCTGATTTTTTTATGAAAAAATTATAATTAAATATGTTCAAAGTGATATTTTTTGTCATATATTTTGGCTTTATTTTATTTGTGAAATATTTTATGATATTTTTTATTTTTATTTATAAAAATAAATTTAAAATTAAATTTAAAAATATAATAACTTATTTTCAAATCATGATATTTTTTATAGGTAATAATGATTCGTAGTTAGATTGTTGTATTACGAACAAGTGTTGAATATGAAGAAGGCATTGATGATTTTTTGGAATTTTCTAAATGTAATGTTCCAAACAATTACCTTTCTTCCATGCTTGAAATGTTTAAATATAAATAATTTGAAAACCAAAGAAATAAAATATAATTTAATTTTTCATGGTTTTAATCCATGTTACAACCCTTGGATTTGGCATGGTAAAACTGTGTAAAATTATAGATCTATTGATGATGATGATTTTCAAGATGATAAGTTTGGTCAAATTTAAGAAATGATTTGTGATATTAAAGTAGAAGTATTTGGGAATGAACTGATAATTGATCATCTATATGGTGATTCTAAAAAACAATTATATCTAGGTTATACTAAATTTATGGCTTTATAAATGGTGTTAAGATTGATTAACTTGAAGGTGAACAATGGATGGAGTGACAAGAGTTTTACAGAGGTTTTATATCTATTAAAAGAAATAATTTATAAATTAATTAATGTTCATCTAGATTCACATTATAATTTGAAAAAAATATTATTCCTGATGGGTTTAGGGTATAATAAGATACATGTATATTGGAATGACTGTGTTCTATATAGGAAGGAATATGAAGGTTTGTCAGAGTGTCCTAAGTGTGGGACATCATGGTGTAAGTTAAAAGAAAATCACATTTTAATTTAGTAGTTATGTATACTCTTTTCAAGGTAATTTGGTATCTTCCTATAATTTCTCAATTTAATTTTTTAGTTTCAAATTAAAATGAAAAAAAAAATTAATATGGCATATATATATATAAGTGGATATCTAATGGAAAATTATTTCATCTAGTTGATTGTCTAGAGTGAATGAAATTTTATCAACAATTTTCTACATTTATAAATAAAGTTAGAAATATAAAACTTGGATTGTGTAGAGATATAATGAATCTATATCAAATACTTAGTAGAAAACATAGTTTATTGCCTATTTTATTGGTAATTTACAACTTATCTCCTTAATTTTTTATTAATCAAAAATATATCATGTTGATTTTAATGATTTCTGGGCCAAAACATCTTGGAAATGATATTGATTTCTTATTGTCACTGTTAATTGGTGATTTGAAACTTTTATGTGAGGAAGGTATTATAGTGTATGATTCCTATAAAATGAAACATTTTCAACTAAATTCAATGATTATGTTCACTATAAATAACTTCCTGGAAGATAGAAATTTTTCCAGATATAGTGTTAAGGGGAATAAATCTTGTCTAATTTGTGAATAATAAACTTTATATTATTAACTATAACATGGGATAAAATAGCATACATAGGTCATCGGAGGTTTTTTTATGGATCAATATTATCGGTGATTAAATAAGGTATTCAATAGCGCATGAGAATTTGATATTTCTATAAAACCTTTTTCCACCAATCAGAATTTTTAGAGGGTTAAAAACATTGTTGTCGCATTTTAAAAGACACAAAAATCAGGTAATGATAGAAATATTTGGAAGAAATGGTCAATATTTTTTAACTTCCATATTCAATATTTAATGAGGTCAAACATAACATTGATGTCATGTATGTGGAGAAGAATATATGTGACATCTTGATTGGAATGTTGTTAGATATTAAATTAAAGACTAAAGATGAGTTGAATACAAGATTGGACTTACTCTAAATAAAAATATGTTTCGAGTTAGATCCCACTCTTAATGGAAGACAAACATACCTACCTTTGGCTTGTCATATGTTATACAAGAGGGAGAAAATTATCTTTGTTTAGTGTCTCCATGGTATTAAATTACCATAGGGTTATTCTCCAAATGTAAAAAAAATTGTGTCTCTAAAATATTTTAATTTGATAGGTATAAAATATCATGATTATCACATCATTTTGTAACAACTCCTACCAGTTGCATTGTATAGAATATTTCCCATCCATTTTATAATGACTATCATGAAGGTGTGTTATTTTTTCAATTCAATTTTTAATAAAGTGATTGATTTTAATTCATTGAAAATTTTAGATAATGATGTAGTTTATATACTTTTTCAACTATAAATGTATTTTCCTCCATCTTTTTTTGATATTATAATGAATTTAATGGTTTTTTATGTGATAAATAAAGCTTCATGGACCTGTATATCTATGTTGGGTGTATCATTTTGAAAGGTATATGAATATATTAAAGGGATATGTTAAGAATCCATAACAACCTAAAGCCTCCATTGTTGAGAATTATATTTATGATGAGGTAGAAGAGTTTTTTACAAGATACTTATCTATAGTAGAGAACATCATTTTACATACATCTTACCATGAATGAGTCAATTATGAGAGAAAGGGGATATGTGACTTATAAGTCAAATTATTGATAGGTGAATAGATAAATCAAATACATTTATACATCTTGAATAACATAGATTGTGATTATCCATATATGATATTTCATATTAATGTGTTAAAACAATGTTATCCAAATAATAAAGATATGTGGGTTTTGAATGAGCATAAAAAAACTTTTTTCCATGGTTTAAATATACCATGAATGGTAGATTAGATGAATCAGAAACATTGATATGGTTAATGGGTAGTCCAAGATTAAATTGATAACATGTTATGGTTATGAAATTAATGGGTATATATTTCATATGAAATATCAGGATAAAAAAAGTGTAGTTCAAAATAGTAGTTTATTGTTGTTTGTAGAAGCATTTCATTTTTAGAGTGTTAAATAAAAAACCCAATATCTATGTCAAGTTCACATCATGGAGGAGTATGGGAGGTTGATTACATTAAATTTCAAGTTCTGGTGTTTAACTGTGAATGGGTTATCAGTAACAACGGTATCAAGCGTGATGAATTCGGTATAACACTAGTTAATCTAAATAGATTTGAATACACAACTGATTTTTTATCATGGAAACACATGAAAATAAATTTTTTATGTTCTTGATCCATCCAATATATAGTGGTCTATCATTTTACAAGGAAAAAATAGTATGTTGGTGATGAAAAACTTGACGAATATGATGATTTATGTGATATCTCTACTTCCATGGAAATATTAATAAAGACTATTGATGAGAAGATCATAGACATGGTTTGTTCTATATGGAGAAATCATGAGAAAGGAATTTGGGAAAATAGTCCATTAGTAATTTCTTAATATTACAGGTAATGCATATTTATTTCTTGTTTTCTTTTCTAAATTTCATAAAATGTCAGAGATATGAGTTTTATTTTTTTATTAAAACACATATTATAACTAATAAGTTAAATTTTTTGTTTAAATTATTTTACTTGTGTTTAGTTTACCCTTAATTAACTTATGTTTACCCTTAAATAAATTTTTTATTTTTTTACTTTCATTGAAAAATAATTAATTTTAATTTAATATGTTAAATAAAAAATAAAAAATGTATAAAATAGTATATTCAAATAATATTATTTTTAGTGTTAAAATGGTGTGATGAATTAGACTATTTTTATTATTCATGTACCATTTTTGGAGTAACTCTACTACAAAATAGTGTACTACATTGGATATTCTCTAATTAATATGATAAAGAGTGGTTTTTTTAGTATTTTTTTGTTATTTATATCATTTTAAAAAAATATGTAATAGTTGTATTTTTTTCATATGTTTATGTCATTTAATATATCATTAATATTGTTAGAATTTTAGTTAACTACTTTCACAAATATGAATAAAAAATTGTTTAGTTTAGTTTAATTTTTTTTGAATCATTTTTCATTTTTTATTTAATTTTATATGTAATATTTGGATTTTTTATATTTTTTTACTAATTTTTTGTTACTTTGATTTTTAGGATAATGGTATATAAAACATATGATTTCATATTAGATTCTGGGGAGGACCATGCACATACTTTTAGGGAGTACTATTTGCATACTTCTATTAAAGAGACTCCTTATCCTTCTACACTAGATTTATCTACTTCCATAGGGGTAGATAAGAATCCAAGGGTTGGTAAGAATGGAAGAGCATGTTTACCTAAATTATTAGTTTTTCATAGCTAGGACCAGAGGATACCGATTGAGTTTTATGATAATGATATTCCTAGGGTCCCAAATTCAAAAAAAATTAAGACTTTTATTACAGTGAAAGCTCAAGGAAAAGTTAGTATTTTGATTTCTAATTGTATAAGTGTTTAAAAAGTGATAAAAAATCAATTATGGGGGACAATTTTGGTAATATTGTGTGTTATTATTTTACTTATCGTGATTTTTTTACTAAAATAGGTTTATCCCCTTCTTATCAGATGATATATGATATACTTGATACTGGAGGATTCAGGAAGAAATGTTTATATTTGTATTCTAGGATATGGATGGATTTTAAATCAACACTCACATAAGATTTCATTTTTTTTATAGACAACATCAAAATCCATGTGATATATATCCATTTCAAGATGAAGATACATGTAAGTAGTTTGTTGAAATTAGATGACAAGAAGCATTTTTGGTAAGTGTAATGTCATATTTTAGAAGTTTTTTAATATTAATGATTATATTAATGATTTTTTTGTTCTTAATTTATAGAAAATTATAAGTTCTCATCAGGATATCCAATCCAAAAAAATTTACCCTCATACTTTATCTTGTAGAGGGTATATGTAATGACCTAAACATTTATAAATAAAATTCCCTTTTTGATTGAATTAAATGACCTATTGTGGTTATAGAAAAAAATACACTTATTTGGTTTTATTATATCCTATTATATTTAAAATACAATTAAGAATCATAACTATTGATAAAATAGCCATTTAACGGTGGTCATATGATTAGTATAAATATAGGGTTACGATAAATCCAATTTACACAAACAAAAGAAGCAATGGCCTCAATTAAAAGGATCATACCCTATGAATCCCATTTATCAAAGATTCCAAGATAGATAGAATCATTGGGATTTTCCCTTGACCAATACCAAGACAATATCCAATAATGAAATCATGAGCTAAACCATTTACATGATAAGTTCAAGCTCATCGAGGTCACAGACCAAACCATGTATGTCGAACCACTCCATAAAAATATCACTATTCTTCACCTTACCCTTAGGTCATTTTATAGTGTAATAAATGGATATGTATCAAGACCATAATAATATGAATATGTATATTGTATAGAATAATGAATATATTTATTTATTATTGTCATTACTTTTTAAATGATTTTGATTTTGATACAATAAAACAAAAATGGTATTTTGTGTAATATGCAATTTCAATTATGATATTCCTTTTTTATGAATTCATGAATTTTAAAAATAAACTATATATTAATAAAATAATAAAATTAAATAATATTTATTAAATATAAATGATAATATAATTTTTATGAAGTCAAATGTAGTTGTTATAAGAGTTTGAAAACTATTATTGTAGAAAAAACCCATCATTTCTTAATAAATGTTGATTCTTATTTTAAAATTTAAAATTAACATATTTATAAAATTATTTTTATAAAATAAATACTATTTTTTGAATCAAAATTTCAAAACTATCTAACAATGAATTTTTCATAATTTTCTGAGACAGATAAATTTTCACATAAAAATTAAATACAATATAAATATATGGTGTGTATGATAACATCATAATGACCCAAAAGTGATTTAATAAATTCTATAAAGGGTATAAAAAACAAAATATATGTTTACCCTTTAAAATAATGTATTTATGAGGTTATTTTTTTAATTTTATAAATCCTTTATTAATCCTCCAAAACCTATATTATATTTTAAGGTTTTAAAATAATTTCTTTATAAACATGACTCTCTTCTACATCACCAAGTGTAATATTTTATTTAGTTATACCCTTGTAAATATAAAATAATTAAAACCAATCCTATTTAGTAGAAACCATGGGAAAAATAAGGTAAGGTTTATGGTCTTGATTACTTTATTATATAGAGTCCAAAACCTAAGTTCGGGAAATGATAAAGAACTCCCCTCTCTCTTCTGATATAAACCTACCCAAGACCCCATTCCTATTCACTCAAAAAACTTAGACCACATCCTTATTCTACCCTCTCATATCTATATTAATCCCAGGTTTCCCCATAAACTCTCAATAAGCTCCTCCAAAGCTTTTGGAATCACCCTCTCAAGGTAAGGGATTTCCCTCTCTTCTTTTCCATTCAAGCACCTTATTTGTAATTATCCTTTAGACCTCAATTGGTCATGATTTAATGAATTTATAAATATCCCTATACTACTCAATTTATTTCCTAATAATTATATATCATTTATTCTCTATCATTATATCATTTACCTAAGCCATTACTATACCAAAATTTAGTAAGGGATTCTTTCTTTCTCCTCTTTATTCAAGCACATTATTTATATAATGCATTTTATTTTCAAATTCCTAATTTTGGGATATGAATTTTCATATCTCTATTAATTCCATTTTTATATCCAAATTATGAGATACCTTTTTCACTCTTGTTAAACCATTTTATGAATCTTTAAGTACTGTCATTATGCTGCTGATATTTCACTGTGATTTTTCATGCCAAAAAATTGTGTCGTAAATATCCACCCTGCCTGAATGGCCCAAAGGCCTTCATTTTTATTGATGTTTGATAACCCCCCTTTCGAGGGATGATGGGGAACCCTTACAAGGCTCGTAGTCTCAGATATTACATGTCCCATAGTCTTAGGAGATAACATGACCCGAAGGTCTTAGGGAATTCAACCAAACTATCTACAAGGAACTGCCCCTCCCCAGCATCTGCATCTTGATAGTATCTCTCCACCTTTGCATGACCATTTGGGAATTACATGTATTTAATTGAAAATACTTTATTGTGGTGTTAAAATTGATGAAGTACGTCCACTTTTTGTATGATCTATATATCACGCTTATTCATGTACATGATATGAAAGTGATGGGTGCGCTTGGAATTGTATAGTTCTCAAATGCATTGGGTAATGTTTTAGTCTCATATAACATCATTTATGGGATTACAGAGTGAGCCTAATCCATCATGGGATTTTTTACACCATGTTATGATGTCTTGGTGGTTATCCTTGACCTATGTTTATGATGTCATGTTTAATGTTGTTGCCACATTTCCATGTTGTGTTTATGTTATCATGTTATATCATGCCTCATTATTCATATTTATGATTCTCACCCCTTTTATGTCCCATTGAAATTCATATTATCTAACATGTGATATTTTATTCATTTTATGCTTTTTTTATTCCCTTATTGGGATTTATATCTCACATATTTCTTATGTATGTCCCCAGGTTATCCCATATAGTTTTAAGAATGATTGAAAATTATACGCATGTTAAGGAAGTTTTAAATAAGCCAATGTACTCCCTCTTTTAAGTTGTTATGTAATGTACCTAATTCCCAAATAAACTATGATTATTGATATTTTGGGTTTTATTATGTTTATTCTTATTCAATAAATCATGAATTAATTTGTAACAAATACAGGGGTTTTCATAGTTGGTATCAGAGAAAATTTTAGTTATTTTTTGGATTAAGATTAGGAAACTCTAGAAAAATAGTTATAGATAAGACTAAACATAAGAAATCATCCCTAAATTTTTTTTAAGTATAGATTAAGTGGTTTACAAGTAAATACATCCCTACCTAGATACTACAAGTGGATATAGCTCTGGTATAGAGGTGACTAGGGGTAATAATCTCAAAAAGGGAGCATTGAGTTGGACTCGATTGTCACCTGGTGCATGACAATGGGCCTTTCTACACACATGGTTTGACACTTCAAGGGTATATGATTTGTTAAATTCACAAGATCGTTATGAACCATTATTAAGGGAATAAAAATTCCCATAAGAATATATATTAGGAAATATATCATTGATAAATTATATTGAAGCCTATAAATTCATAATTTATGGAATAAATTTCATTTATAAGTTATCCATTTAATGTTATTGGATTCCTATTTGTGTGTTTAATAGTTTAAAATTACTCATCCCTAATTTTCTATTTATTCTAGCCAATTTTCATAAATAGGAGGAACCAAGTAAACAACTAATGTAAAGTTAAATGTGATGACTATCCAAATGAAATCCCTAACATGATGAGAGATCATGTAATACATATTGGGATTATTCTAAAACAAATATCAAAAATCATGATTAAAAACTAGAACATAGTTGAATTTACAAAGACATCAAAGAATAGAATTAATACATAACAAATAATTTCATCTAATAAATTTTATAAAGTAAATAAGACTCAATTTCCTTTATGAAAAAAATATAGAAGGAGGTGTTAAGGGAAATGTCACAAAGTAACTGGGAGATATTTTAAGTGTGTAAATATAGATCATAAAGTATCCAATATTTATGGAAAAATGAATAACGTGATGGATGTAAATAAAGTTTAATATAAGGTATTGTATATAGATCTATGTCTTAAATGTGGAGAATTTGTAAATTATCCAAGCTAATGCTCTATTACAAGAGCTAACAAGCATGATGAGAATAAAAAATAACCAAGACTAAGGGAATAAGGAAAATATTATATTGAGATAACCCATAATTATTGAAGTACATGAAACCTCTACTTTAGAATTGTGTATGTCATATTGTATTTCAATTCATTCTATATTATCATATCTTTTATATTTTTTAAGAACATCAAGTCACCACCTGAAAATATTTGATATCATCAAGAAAAAATTCAATGATTATTGTATCATAAGTTGAATTTTGTGGAAATGTTATTCTTGAAAATCTTATCAGTCTCCCTTTAGTGTAATTTGATGGTATCCTAGTTATATAATGGTTTTCCTTTTATGATCCAACATAAATTATGGAGTAAAGGAAATCCCCCTCCATATTTTAAATTATCCTCTGGTTTTATAGAAGTTAAAGGATGAATATTCTTTGGCACCAATATATCAAGAATGGAAATTATTTCCTTATGACCAATAATATATAGTTCAAATGATTAATACTAAAGAAAAGATAATCCTTGATGAAGTTCCAATTGTGAGAGAATTTTTTCCTCAATGAATTTCCTAGTATTCCTCCTAAACAATAGGTTGAGTTCTAAATAGAACTAATACCTGGAGAAAGTAACATTCATCACAAGAAAAGGGATATATGTGTATCCTTCAAAAACAGATATGAGTGATGGGTGTCCTAGACCAACCTCTATGATGAAAATATGTAGTTTCCTTGGATTAGATAGGTACTATCATCGATTTGTGAAAAAAATCTCATGATTTTCAATCCCTATAACTAATCTAACTCAGAAGGGAGTCAATTTTGTTTGGAATAATTAATGTTAATAGAGCTTCAAGGAGTTGAAAAAGAGGCTTATCACTTCACTTGTACTTACTCTACCCAAAAGTGGGGAACTTTTCAAGGTATATAGTGATGCTTAGAAGAAGGTCTTGTTCTATGTACTAATGTAAAATGAAAAATTGATAGCCTATACCTCAAGATAATTGAAATTTCATGAATAGAACTACCTAATGCATGATCTAAATTTATTTGAAGTAATATTCATATTGAAAATCTATCATAATTATCTATTTGAAGAAAAGTGTGAAATATAAATAGATCATAATATCATGAAGTATATATTATCATAGAAAGAGTTGAATATGTGCTAGTGATTATGGTTAGAAAAGATTAAGGACTATAGAAACTCAATCCACTACCATCCTAGGAAATAAAATTAAGTGGAATATGTTTCTAGTATAATGGATTTGGAAATTTTTATCATTTATAATAATTGATAAGGATCTGAACTTATTATAATTGAAAATTATGGACATGGGAATCATAAATTAAGGAACATAATCAATCTTTTCACAAATGATTGATCAATCATCCCTTCAAGAGAAGATAAAGGATGCTCAAAGAGATGATGTGGAAATTTAGAAAAAGGTTGAAGCTATAAAAAAATGGAAATCATCAGAGTTCAAAATTAATGAATAAGGAGTTATAAGATTTGGGTCACAATTATATGCACTATCAAATATTGGGTTAAAGAAGGAGTTGTTGGATGATTCACATAAATTGACCTTCTCCATCCATCCAGGGAGCACAAAGATGTATTGAGATCTCAAAGGGCACTATTGGTGGGACAATATGAAAAAGGGAATCATAGAATATTCATCAAGGTCTCTTATAGGTCATCAAGTGAAGGCTGAAAGAAAAAAATCCAAGTGGATAACAAAACATTACCCATACCTACATATAAATGTGAAAACATAACCATGGACTTAACTGGTCTTCTGAATACATCAATAGGAAATAATGTTATGTGGGTTGTAGTGGATCATGTTTCAGATACTTCTCACTTCATTGTAGTCTGAGGGGACTTCTCACTTGACCAACTTGAAAGGATATAAATTAGAGAATTGGTGATGCTACATGGAACACCACTATTTATTGTATCTAATCAAGACCCAAGATTTACCTCCAAGTTCTGTAAGATTATCCAACATGCTCTAAATAATGATTTTACCTTCAGCATGGCTTATCACTCTCAAAATGATGTTCAATATAAGAATATTATCCAAACACTTGAGGAAATTTTGAGAGCATTATCAATGGACTTCAAAGGAGGATGGGATCAACATATTCCTCTGGTTGAGTTCTCATACAATAATAGTTTCCACTCGAGAATCCAAATGGCTCCCTTTGAATCCCTTTATGGTAAGAGATTCAAAACACCTATATGTTGGGATGAAGTTGGTGAACACAAATTTATGGGTCCTAAAATGGTCAAGGAAATTATGGAAAAGTTCAAGACCATTAAGAAACGCATTAGGGTTGCTCTGAGTTGATAGAAGAGTTTTACTAAAAATCATCAATGAGACCTAGAGTTTGAGGTTGGAGATAAGTTATACCTCCACATATATCCATGGAAGAAAGTGATGAGATTTGGGAATAAGGGAAATATTGTTCCAAGATACATTGGTCCCTTTGATATCCTTGATCACATTAGAGTGGTATATTATTGACTAACACTCCCACCTAACCTATATAAAGTACATGAAGAGTTCCATGTATCCCTCTTGAGTAAGTGGTACCAGACCCCTCACATGTACTTAATCCATAGGTGGTACCTTCTAAGAATGATCTTTCATATGAGGAGCAGTCGATGAAGATCTTAGATCGTAGAGACAAATTTATATGAAATAAGAAAATGCACTTGGTCAAAATGATATGAAGAAACCACAATTTTGAATAGGTGATGTTGAAACTAGAGGAGGTGATGAGACAAAATTACTCTCATATTTTTTTGTATGAAATGAAAATTTCAAAGAAAAAATTTCTGAACTGGGTAAGATTGTAACAAACCAAAATTTTATAAATAAAATTCCCTTTATGATTGAATTAAATGCCCTATTATGATTATAAAAAAAACATGTACTTATTTTATTTTATTATATCCTATCAAATTTAAAAGATTATTAAGAATCATAACCATTTATAAAATATCTGTTGAAAAGTGATTGTATGATTAGTATAAATATAGGGTTATAATAAATCAAATTGACATAGACAAAAGAAGTAATGGCCTCAACCAGCAGGATCATGCCCTATGAATCTAATTTATCAGAGCTTCTAATGGATATAGCATCACTAGGATTTTCCCTTGACCAAAACCAGTCCAAGATCCAATAACTAAAGCATTAATAAAACCAATTATAGGATAAGTTCAAGCTCATCAAGATCACAACCTAAACTATGTACGTCGAACCACCCCATGAAAATATCACCATCGCGCACCTTACCCTTAGGTAATTTTCTGGTGTAATAAATGGATATGTATAAAAAACCTAATAATATGAATATGTATATTTTATATAATGATTAATATATTTACTTATTAATTTCATTTCTTTGTAAATGATTTTTATTTTGATATGATAAAACACGAACTGTATTTTTGTGTAATATGGAATTTCAATTAAGATATTCCTTTTTGATGAATTCATGAATTTTAAAAATAAATTATATATTAATAAAATAATACAATTAAATAATATTTATTAAATATAAATGATAATGTAATTTTTATGAAGTCAAATGTAATTGTTATAAGGGTTTGAAAACTATTATTGTTGAAAAAACTGGTATTTCTCAATAAATATCGATTCTTGTTTTAAAATTGAAATTTTACATATTTAGAAAATTATTTTGATAAAATAAATATTATTTTTGGAATCATAATGTCAAAATTATATAACAGTGAATTTTTAATAATTTTTTGAGACAAAAAATTTTTTTGGTAAAAATTAAATACGATATAAATATACAATGTGTGTTATGACATTATAATAACCCAAAAGTGATGTAATAAATCATATAAAGGGTATAAATGATCAAATTTATTTTTAACCTTTAAAATAATGTGTTTTGAGGTTATTTTTTTAATTTTATAAAGGATTTATGAATCCTCCAAAACCTATATTATACTTTAAGGTTTTAAAATCATTTTTTATAAACATGACTCACTTTCACATCACCAAGTGTAATATTTTATTGATTTAGGGCCTTTTACTTATAAAATAATTAAAAAAACTCCTATTTTATATAAATTGTGGGAAAATCCATGGTAAGGTTTGTGGTTTTGATTACTTTATTATATAGAGTCCAAAACCTAAATTTGGGGAATAATAAAGAACTCTCTTATCTCTTCCTATATAAACCCACCCAATACCACATTCCTCTTCCCTAAAAAAACTTGTATTATGTCTTTAATCTACCCTCCTCTCTCTATACTCCTCCCAAGGTTCCCCCCAAACTCTCAATAAGCTTCTCCCAATCTTTTGGAATCACCCTCTCAAGGTAAGGGATTTCCCTCTATTTCCCATTTAAGCACATTATTTGTAATTAGCCTTTTGAATATCAATTGGTTATGATGTCATAACTTTATAAATATCCCTATAATTTCCAATTTATTTAATAATAGTGATATATCATTTATTCCCTCTCATTATAGCATTTACCTAAGCCGTTACTATGCTGAAATTTAGTAAGAGACCCTCTATTTCTCCTCTTTATTCAAGCACCTTATTTATGTAATGAATTTTTTTTTTCAATTAATAATGTTTGGATATTCCTTTAAATATCCCTATTTATTAAATTTTGATATAAAAAATATTATATACCCCTTTCACTCTCATTAAACCATTTTATGAATCTTTAAGTACTATCGTTATGCTTCCAAAATTTCACTATGATTTTTCATTCCAAACGATTATGTCGTAAATATCCACCCTAATTTTTACTCAAGGTTATTCAACTAGATGTACATATCCTTAATTTATTGAGTAATTCCATGTATTTAATCAAAAATTATTGATCTTTGGGTTAAAATTGATGAAATACATCCTTATGTTGTATGATCTATGTGGTACACTTATGAATGTGTGTGATATGAAAGAAACAAGTGAGACCAAAATTATATAGCACTCCAATGAATTGGATAATGTTTTAGTCTCATGAGACATCATTTATGAGGTTAATGAGTGAACCTAATCCATTGTGGGACTTTTTCCACCATGTTATGATGTCTTGGTGGGTATCCTTGATCTGTGTTAATGATTTCATGTTTAATATTGTAGCCACATTCTCATGTTGTGTTTATGTTATCAAGACATGTCATGCCTCACTATTAATATTTATGATTCTCATCACTTTATATCCCATTTAAATTCCTATTGTATAACATTTATTATATTATATATGTGGCACACCTATGAATGTGTGTTATATGAAAGCGGTGGGTGCGTCCAGAATTATATAACACTCTAATGTATTGGATAATGTTTTAGTCTCATGAGACATCATGTATGGGGTTAGGGAGTGAACCTAATCCATTATGGGACTTTTTTCACCATTTTATGATGTCTTGGTGGGTATCCTTGACTTATATTGATGATTTCATGTTTAATTTTGTTAACACATTCTCATGTTGTGTTTATGTTATCATGTTATATCATGTCTCATTGTTCATATTTATGATTATCACCCCTTTTATGTCCCATTTAAATGAATATTGTATAACATGTAATAATTTATTCATGTTATGCTTTTCTTATTCCCTTAATGGGTTTTATAGCTCACCCCTTTACTATGTATGTCCCTAGGTTATCCCATATAGTTTTAAGAATGATGGAAAATTATGATCATGTTGAGAAATTTTTCAATAATGAAAATGTACCCCCTATTTTAAGTTATTATGTAATGTACCTAATTCCCAAGTACACTAATATTATTGATATTTTGGGTTGTATTATTTTTATTATTATATAATAAATCATGAATTAATGTGTAATAAATACAAGGGTTGTCATAGTATACATTATTAGAAGAAAAAATGATAACAAACAAATTTCAAAACTAAGAGCTGGGTCTTCAGGATCTAAATATTTTGACCCTCCTCCCCCCCCCCCATAGATAGACATAAAAAATGGAATCAGAACTATATGAGAAAAAAAGGGAAAATCTCTTATAGAAGGGTCAAGGGTTATAGCTAAGAGTATTGTAAGAAGTTATTTAATTTATTTATGTTATTTAAGTTAAATAAAATATTTATATATTGTGACTAAATACTAATTTTTTCAAATATTCTATATAGGAATCCCTTTATGAGTAAAACACATAAGGGACTTCATAGCTAAGGGTATTAAAGATATTTTACCTACTGCACTAGGAAAGCCCGAACACACAGGCCATGTATGTGGATACCCAACAAGTGTATCAATAAAAAAAGTGTTTAGTCATTATGAATCTTCTTAAATAGATAATGTATATAAAATAAAAATAGAATATTTAGAAACTAAAGTTTGGGATATGGGTGAGATGATGGAGGAAGGGATTAGAGATTTAGAATAGTTGATGTTTACAGACATGCAAATACAGTTTTAGGTTACTGCTCCCACTCCTCCACCTCCGCCTATAGATCTCACTCCTCTAACTCCTCCTTCTTATCTAACTCCTACAACTAATCCTCCATAGATTCCAATTTATTATGATTTATATATTTTGTATCCCCAAGATATATTCTCAATAATACCATTTCCTATAGATGAGGTCACTATAGTTGGAAAATGTATCATTCGTTTTTTATTTTGGCTATCTAAACTTGTTTGACAAATTACCATTGAGGTATGTGTAGATTATATCCTTTATTTCATATCAGTGTTAATTTTTTTTAACTTTTCAAAATTTATATATTTATCTATTTTTTTATAGTAATACATTAAAGGTAAAAATATACTATATAGGCAACAATAATTACAGGCTACTATGAATTCAGATACAAATTCTTCAGGACTTGATAGATTATCAATATATTCATCTTTGTTGTTGGTTGTTTATTTACTTCCAATGGATGCTGACATTTTTGGGTTTTAACTTAATGTGATGATTTTAAAGAAATATGTCATGGATCTTGTAACTGTAGATCAGTTGGGCATCAACATGGTGCAAGTATTTTCCATGTAAGTCAATTATCATATATAATTTAGTTATTTTAATTTATTGAAACTAGATACTTATGTTTTTTTGTATTAGGTATATTTATACACTTTATATGTAATATGATACAAAATCATTATATTGATTTATAGACCCACGATTTATTTCACCTATAGTGATGATAATGAGATATATAGAAATAATAGTTTATATTTCTGAAATATTTCAAAATAATGAAATTCAGTGTTGGATGCTTCCTTATATTCAAGAGTACAGAACGTATATTTCATTAATATTTATATATATTAACTGAATAACAACTCACAATATTTTTTTGGTATACTAGTGGACATTAGATGTTGTCTGTTTTTTTAAGAGAGAAGAAATCATACTGGCTATACTCTATACATGGTGACGTGTGAGATAATTTTAAGAAAATATTGAACATGTGAGTTTAAATATTTGAATACTTATATATAATATAATAAAATTTTAATTTATTTCATAAATGTTATTTTCAAATAGGACATGGGATTACTTTAGAGATACAACATTAAAGAAGAGTACAAAGATCAAATATATAAAATCAAAGGTGACTTCTCATTTATAATTACTAAATTTTCGCTACAATTACTTAAAATATTATTTTGAATTGAAAAATTATTTTTAAATAGAATTATCATCTTTGAGAAGGAGTAAAAGAATGTTTATGCTATGTTATAAGATTTATGTTTGAAATATTTTCAACTAGGAAAGTTACAAAATTCTATAAGGTTAGATTTTGGTATAACCTTTCCTTTAATTTTTCATTCATTATACTCTGAATACATGTTAAATGCTTTATTTTTAATTTTTAGCTTTTTGATGACCCTCAAACTTATACTGGAGATGATATAATACAATTACAAATAGAATGGGTGGATTATTTCATAGGTTCAATTAGATTTTAGTTTATTTGTAATATATATTGTAAAGGTTGAATTTCAAATTATAAAGTTAAAATGCATTGATTTTTTAATCTTGTTTTCTAGTTGCACTGGTGTAATTTTTTTGTTGCTATTTTTCTATTTCTATTCTACCGGTGTATTGCTGGGATAGTTTAACATATTTATTTTAATTAAAAAAATATTTATGGATTCAGTTATTTCAAAACTAACGTGAAAATTTTAAAAAGAGGAAATATCACATCCGTTATGTAAAAGTCGATGTGATAAATACATTATCATGTTGGTTTTTTCAAAAAAACGATGTGATAAATGATTTTCCATGTCGAATTTGATATAAAATATGTGAAAAAATGCCTCTAAATATTTACTTTTAGGCTGGTTTCTATAATGGTTTTTAGAAAACCTGCATTAAAAAACATTTATAACCCCTTTATCACATTGGTTATATAAAAACAGGCATGATAATGTATTTATCATGTCATTTTTTTCAAAAAACTGACTTGAAAATGGTTTTCCATGTCGGTTTTGAAAAAACCAATATGAAAAATACCTGTAAATATAAAACATTTATAACATTAGTTAATAATAATCAACATGAAAAACTTATTTACAACATCTCCTACAATAACTTTGTAAGTTAACCGATGTTTAAAACAAAAAAATGATGTGAAAATCCCTTTTTTCACTAGTGATATTAATCTAATTATGCTATGAAAAATATATTTCTTCCATGAATTTCCATACACATGATTACTTATTATTCATATCACAACCTAATAAATCCTAAAGAGAAACAAAAAGAAATAAAATGGTGATCTAAATAGTCCAATAAGTGGGGGATATGAGATATTAACTAGATCGACATAGATTATCATAAAAAAATACTATCAAAGAGTGCACGTGTAGTGAAATTATAATTATGATCACATAATTGAGGCACACGACATAAGAATAAGTAAATCATGTCGAGATGATTATAAAATATGGAAACATAGACATGAATCATATCATTGAAATGTGTTATGATATAGAAATAGGGTATAAACATAATCATAGGATTTCATAAACATAATTAAATGTTAACCTCTAATACAATCATATCATAGTGGACTTAGATAACTACTCATGTCCCATTACATAATGGACTCGGCTAACCACCCATTTCATATAACATAGTGGACCGAGTTACCCATTCATATCCCAAAACATAATAATTTCATGACATATACAGATTTACCCAATACATTGGATAACTATTACAACTTTACCATCTCATCATAATATTCATACATATGTATTGCACATGGTAATGAATAATAATCATAAATACATAAAAATCATAACATAACTAACCCATACAAATAAAAAAAACATCCAATAAGAAAAAATTGATGATACCATGAATGTAAATCCCTAGATTAAAATAGTATGTACAATATAAATAATATTCTAATGGTTTAATATTAAAGGGTATTTATATAGATGAAAGATTATTTATAAGAATAAATAGATTCCTTCATTGTTATGTAACATTGAAATATTCACCAATAAGGAAAAGAGAGTTTTAAAAATCATTTTCAGAAAAAGATATAAAGATGAGACTATTTCTATAATAAAATGATATTTTAAATATGACCAATGAATTTAACATATAATAAAAATAAATTCATTTAAAATAAATCATGATATAAAAGAGAGGAAATTATATGAAAATTTAGAAGAGATGTCTTTATCATTTTAAAATTATATAAAATATCTTTGAAATAAAATTAAATAAATGTAAAGAAAGGAGAAAAAATATTATAAAATTATTTAAATTTAAATAAAAAATATTCTAAATAAATCTATATAAATATATATGAAAGAGTATGAATATGGAAGAGAAAAATCCAATCCAAAGAGTGATCAAGAAGAAGGTTTACCTTTATGAACATCTAAAGAAGTATATGGATGAGAGAATAATTATAACAACCCTAACTCTAATAAGTCAGATTCAGTGTTTATTATATTACATTGTTATAATATACAAGAGATCTCATCAAATGGGGTGGAACATTTTAGTATTATTAGGATATTATATATATACATATTTTTCATATTACATTGGAAACTTAAAACACAACTTATAAATATCATGAAAATTTCTTATTCTTATTAGTAAATCCTTTAATTCATTAAAAGATTCCTTCTTGGATACCTGGGGAAAGGAAACAAAATAAAAGGGTGGGCTTATATTCTAGTAAGGTTTGTGTACAACAGAATTTATCATGAATACATAATTCATAAACAATATGACAAGGTGAGTAATCAATAAATAAAATAAATAACTTGAGTATGAAATATATCCAAGGATAACATAATAATGTAAATAATATCATGTAAAATAATAAATTATTTCCTATTTATGAGATTCATAATTCTAGAAATATTAATCTTACTGTAAAATCCTCCTTCTAAAACATATTATATACTATCATGGCCTCTCAACCAAAACATCTTACATACCGCCAAGGACTCTCTACCAAGAAATCCTATATACCATAAAGACCTCTCAAACAAGATATATTACATATTTTCAAGATCTATCAACCAAGACATTATCATTTTATATGCTAGTATATGCCAAGAAATACCCATTCTGGTTTATTTCATGAGACCTTCTCGATGCATTAAGGGGCTATATAACTTTAGGTTCCACCCTTTACTAAACAATGTACAATGAATTCATCATATATAATACATCATCAATATTCCTTATCAATAAATATATATATTTATTGAATCAATTATATGAAATGTCAATATTTCTCAGTTAATAGAATAACTTTCTTAGTAATCTCCCATTTAAAAAAATTAAGAAAATAATGCCTTTTCTTTTGGTATAAAAATGAAAAATTCACAGAACAATGGAGAAATTATTTTCTTTTAAAAAACATAGAAACATTCAAAATAAGATTAATAATGAAGAATGGTTATAGTTTTTGGAAAAGGTGATCAATTGGTAAATGTAAAAAAACATTCTTTTCTTGATTGATATGTTTTGTGAAAAGGTTGCCTCATCTCCCATTACTATCATCATGGGGATAATAGTAGTCTTGGTGATGGATTGAGAGATGGTTACTATATATTCCCTATGATATAGGCTTGATCCCCATTGATCATGATATGGAACCATGGGAGAGTGTCACCGGTGAGGCTAATTGAGAGCAGTTGGTTGGTTATAGACTTAGGAATGAACCGAAAGGTCGGAAGGTGGTTCTAACCAAATTATGTCTAGTCCCACCTCATGGGATGTTTAGTAATTGGCCATGATTACCTATATTTTATTATTTACTATATATTTCACTTATTTTATTTCTTATATGTCATGGTATGTTCAACTATTTCATTATTATTCTAGCATTTAATATGTTTTGGTTCGATTCATTTATCTAGTTGATGTTTCCTTTTTTTTATTTGAGTTCCATATTATATGGTTATAAGTGGTATTTTAAAGGATTATTTTAAAATTTGAGTTCTAAATTAAGAATAAAGGTTTAAATGTTTCATTAAAATAAGATTTGAGTTTTAAAGAATATTTTTATAGGAAATCCTATAGTTTGTTTTCTTTCAAAGATAAAAACATATATTATACCAATATTTTAAAACTTGAATGTGTGGGTTGTTTTTATAAATTAAATACATGTAATCCATGGTGCTTACCTACTGATTTTATTTATTCTCACACCCAACTTGTAATACTCATCTTCGATAGACCCAAGCTATTTTAGAGTTTCATCATCCGTTAAACCATGTCACTAAGTCATGCACAACCATTGGTTTCTCTTAAGGATGTTTTGGTTTTATTTGATGTTATTTATTGGATTTTTTTTGGAATTTGGTAATATGAAGGTTGGTTTTAAAAAATAAAACTGATTTGGGTTTTGAAATTTGATTAAGATATTTTATGAGGAGAAATTGGTTTTAAAATGAAACTTTAAAAATTTATAAATTAAAATGTTTGTATTTTAAAAGGGGTTTTAAAAGAGTGATTGTAATTTTGTCTTGTGTTATGTATTTCTTAAGTATTGTTGTGATTTAATTTTATGGGGTCTTATTTTGGATTGAGATTCTTTTCAAGATTGGTATGGTTTGAGAATTAATTTTTTATTGAATGAGTTTTATATTTTCATTATATTTAGAGTATGCCGCCCAGAAAAGTCCCAAAGGATTGTAAGAGTTTTATCTCCCAAAGTTTCAGTGTCCCTTTTTTAGTAGTCGACTCTACCTAGACTTTGAGTAGAGTTATAGAGAAAAACTCTTCTCAGTTTTTTCATGTATTTCATTATGATTGAGGTCTATAAGAATTTTTTGAGTGGATAAAGGAAATTAAAGAAATATTTAAGTCCATATAGACACTTGGAGCATTGAGAGTAAGAGATATTTCAAGTTTGTTCAAGATATTGGGTCTAGATTAGTGGAAATTTGAAACCCATTGCAATATAGAATGACATGGTAATTATTTAAGAAAAATTTCTTCCAATCATTTCTTCTTGAAGAAGTTAAGGTGAAGTATATGGTGAATCTTATGGGTATTTAGAAGGTTCAATGAATGGTGAAGGAGTGTGTTAACCACTTCAATGATCTGATTCATTTTTCTCCGAAGATGGTTTCCAGTTATTCCTTAAAGGATCGTCTGTTTGTGAGGGGTATTCATCTAGACCATATTTCTATAATCCTCTCATCTATCCTAATATTGTTTAAATATTTAGTGTATGATGTTTATTTGGAAGATTTGGTCTTCTGAGAGAGACCCATTATGGGTATCATCCATGTTTCCTTTGATGATAATGATGGTTCCTCATCTGGTGAGGAGTGGAAACTAGAGGAACTTGGTTTGGGGAGATCTTCTTTTATTGTTGCTTCTTTTAAGGAAAGTGTTCCCTTGTGTGATTCCAGTGTGGTAATTTTGGGAATTTCAAGACTTCTTAATATAGTGATCTAAAGAACTATCTTTGTTGTAGTAAACTAAGACACCTTCAAAAAAAATCAGGTTTGGATCTTAGTAAAAGAATAAGAATTCCTTACCAACTCTGTAATTTTGATAACAGTATCATCTAATCTTTTGAGATAACACTTAGTAGACTTTATTTATATTGTTTTCATGTCATGATTTATTGACTATCATTGATCCATGGATTTTATTTTGGGTAAACTTTATTTTTTTTTCTTTTTTGGAGTCTAAGTTGTCGTTTCGATGAGATTATGGATATGCTTCTGGTTGAGTGTCCTATTTGAGTTCTCGTCAATTTGAAGCTCGGGTCCCATTTCATAGTGGTATTTTGGAGATGATTTTGTCTTGTTAATCTACCTTGTTGGTGTATTTATTAAATGGGGGGTAGACCCACTTATGGTCTCTGTTTATTTATGGTTTTGGGAGATAGAATTGTTTCATGAAGCGGCTAGGAGTGTGTTTTGATTTGGATATGTGCCTTGGGTAATTTCTCCTTCTTGGTTGAACTTTATTTCCTGGTTATCCTTTTTTAATTTGGTTAATTTCTAGGGTAATAAAGTGACATGATGGTTACACCTGTGGTGTTTTAAAATTTTCTTGGGTTTCCTATAATTTTGCATAATTTTATAGAATTATGTAGTCCAAAAGATACCACACTGCAGTGGGGGGTTCTACAACATGGTATTGGGGTGTGGATGGATACTATGGTGTTGTGGAGAGTGTTGTGACATAGTGTCATGGGCCATGGACTTTGTTAATTTTCACAAAGGGATGGGGGCCACAGTGTAGGGATTGATTTGTATCGTGGGGAGTGTTTCATAGGGGCGGTATATAAGGGTCAGATAAAGATTCCACGACATAGAGATAAGGCTATGCTATGGTGGGTATTTTTATAAGGGTAGATCAAAAGTTTTTCAAGGGTAAGTCTGAATTTTTGTAAAGGTGGTGTGTAAAGTTGGTGTAGTGATGTGTAAGGGTGAGGATACCCTCTACACCGTAGTATAGGAAGCCATGTTGTAGTGGCCTGGATGTTTGGGTTCTTGGTTATTCCTCATTAAGGTGCTCCTAACATAGACTAGAGACTATGCCATGGAGGGAATCCGGTGAAGAAATCTATTCCATAGTGTGGAGGCTATAGTGTCCAGGGTATCAAAGCTTTTCCCTTCCCATTTGATCACCTCTATGTCGTATCCTAGGGACTACACTTCAATGGGTTAATGTAAGGTCCACCACGTTGTACCCAAAAGGGTTACATCATGGAGTATTTTGTCCAAATTTTTTAAATTTATAGAATTTACTCTTTTTCCCCTCTTAACTTAAGAACCCTTTTGGGGGTATTTTCTCCTATCATTCATATGACTCGAACAGAGGGATCCCTAGGTGCTTCTCCTATTTCTCCCCTTGGATTCTTGTCCCTATCCTCATTTAAGTTGATTTCCTAAAAGGAAAAACCCCTTCTCTTATTTCTTCCTTTCCTCTTTTTTTCGCTTCTTCCCTTGCCTCAATTTCTTCTTGGTTAAACCCTAGGGTGAGTTTTGTACCTAATGTGTTGTGTACTTTTTTGTTAGGGTGTGTGTTTGTTTTATTGGTTCATTTTCATTTTTTAATAAAGGGTTTCATCACATTTTCACATAGTTGAGGTAAGTGTTCACATTCTTTTACTTTCTATAGAACACAATGAGATGCTTGGAGTTTTCTAAATTCATATTAATTAAATTTATCATGATGTTGAGTATATAAAAAAAATTTAAAATTATGATGGGCTATGGGTTTGATTAAAAAGTAATTTCTAATGTTTCCAATTCTTATTTTTTCTTATTAAAAGTATATGTATGTTGGGTGATTGCTAAAATACCTAAGAGGTTATTTTCAAAGGATTTTGATGTTTTAAATGATGATTGGTCTTTAATATTTTATGTAACTTGATTCTTGAAGTTGAAATGTGGATTGTTTGGGTTATTGTTATTTTGAGGCTTTAGTGGTGTTACTTAGTGGTTCTGGTGTTTTCATAAGTGACTTGAATTGCATCACCTTGTTTGTTCCCTTGGTATTCCCTATGAATGTTCATGTATATATGTGTGTGGATATGTATATATGTATATATATGTATATATTTCTATATTTCTATATGTATATATGTATATATGTATATATGTATAAATGTATATATGTATATATGTATATATGTATATATGTATAAATGTATATATGTATATATGTATATATGTATATATGTATATATGTATATATGTATATATGTATATATGTATATATGTATATATGTATATATGTATATATGTATATATGTATAGAAAGTTAATATGATACCTTCATTAAAGCTTGGGTTCTCAAATTGTTTCTTGGATTCCAAAATGATTTCCAAAAGATATTTTGAATGTGTGTTTTCGTAAAAGAATGATTTAGAGTCCCATTTGGAACTTTGAAAAAGTAGTTTGATGCTTTTGTTGTGATTTTGAATAGAATTAAAAGAAAAAAAGTTTTCCTTATAAATTTATTACTAGTTTTAGATTATAAGGCTCGATTGGAAATTTGTAATGGTTTTTCATAAAAAGTGTGCACCCTATATGGAATCACTTTTCTTGTAGTTATGTTGAGATGTTATTGTTTTCTTTTAAAAAGGTTTTTTTCATGGATGGGTGTAGGGAGGTGGATTGATTATATGTGTATGGATTATGTTAATTATTGATTGATATGTTTTGTGAAAAGGCTACCTCACCTCCCATTACTATCATCATTAGGATCCTAGGTGTCTTAGTGAGTAATTCATATGTAGTTACTAGCACAACCCCCTCCCTCCAAAGATACCCATTATAGGATGGCAATGAAGAAAGCGAGATAATGACCCCCCAGTCCCGCCTCTAGTAGGCCCAGGGTTGGAAACTAGCACCAAGGGTGAACAAATATCACAATATGGGAGGCATTACCCTTTTATAAGAAACAAGATTGGGAGATAAGATGAATCACCTGCAACAACTCTAAGGTATAATATAAAAGATAAATCCAAAAACCATCCCATATATATGAAAAATTAGAACTGATATAATAAAATTTTCCAAAGTAAATACCCAAAAGTAAAGCTAAGCAGTGACACAACAATTGTCCAAAGGTCTGAGATAGTAATGCCTAGCATGATACATGAAATCATCCTGGAAACCTAAAATCAGTTTTAAATACGTAGGGTGTGCATACAAGTATACTCAGTAGGAAAACTAAAGTCTCTCGTGCACTTTTGAAAGAAGCATACTAATGCTCCTGTGAGAAAACAATAGAACAAACAACACCTAAACGGGTATATTAACCATCCCAACCTCACCAAGTCACACTCACCAAGTAATTTAAATCAATTAATATAATATATTATAAAGAAAATCAATTATAGGGTACCCCGCACCACTTTCCCACCGGTATTCCACTCTCACCCAACATCTTAAGTCCAATAACTCCCATCCCTTTCACATACCACATCACATCCTACCCACACACACCTGGGCCTCACAGCACATCCCACTCGCACACACATGGGCCTCACAACACATCCCATCCACACACACCTAGGCCTCACAACACATCCTTCCCACACAAACCTAGGCCTCACAACACATCTCATCATATCTCATCCTAAAGACACCTGGGAAAGTATATCACATCTCATCCATAAGACACCTAGGATAACACAAACCACCTCAACCGCAAACAGATAGGCTATCACATATCTTCTAAAGACACCTAGGTCATCACAACTACTATCTAAAGCACTAACAGACCTCCAGACATCATATCCTATTCCATACCTCTCTCACCTAGAAGAGAGAGCGGAAAAGAGCGGGTACCCGACCATTTGTACTCATTATCAGATGTTGGTAAAAACACCCCTTATGTGACGATGTGGGTTTTCGGAACATAGTTCTCAAAATTGGTGGGATGCATGTATAAATCACAAGAATATACAAATATATGTATATTATCAAACACTCTAGCCCAGCCTATGGGTTCTCAAACAAACAACCAACTCACAACAATGTCACCTTTGTCACTACCTCTAAATGCATTTATTAATAACTACAATATTCATTTCGGAAGGTGAGGAGTCTTGATAAATTAATGTAGATTCACATTTACTCTACATTCAACACCCATTAATTTCATCATTTAGCATCAACCATATTTAACCACACAACCATAATTTTAATATTTCATTAACCACTTATATCTCATTAACCAAACCAACCTAATTCACTCCAAACTTTATCAAATAATTATTTATTTATTCCATCACTACTCAAAAAACTATCACAGAATATAAAAAACAACATAGTAATATTCATTCATAGTCATCCAAGGGATGAAGATCCATGGTAAATTAATGCACTTCACATTAATGACACGGCATACCATGACCTCTAGATATGGGGTGAAGATTTCTGCATGTTATAAATAGAGAAGCTCTAGGAGAATTACTCATACCAATCACAACTTCCCACTTTCAAACTCATTCACCCAATTCATCGTATTATCATAACCAACCCCCAACTCACAACCAAATCCAGCAACACACTAAATCACAACCAAAATCCACAGCCCTATTACATAATCATACCACACCCATCATATCCCCACTACACAGCCACATGTCATCTAATTTCCCCTGAATACACAAACCACACCAATTCCACACATCACATCACCTCACATACCAAGGAAAAACACATTTTTATATTTAATAAGGCATCTCTTATTTAATTTCACTTATAAATTTTGGGGTTATCATAGAAATTTTATGATCCTGGGGCATCCATTTATTAGCTGAATATACATGGTTAACCAACTTTTATATATATAGGCGTTCAAAAAACCAAAAAAAATGAATTTTGTAACCATATAGTGTGCAAGAAATTACCCCTAATGGACATGATTTTTAGGGGGTAGTTATCCCATACAAATCACAATATCATCAAAAAAATAACACAACAAGATCATGCATCACTTTCCCAGTCCCCTGTTTATTGATTTTGAAAAAAATTGATTATATTTATTAATTTTGAATTAACTATATTCATAAGGAAAAAATCTATATACCCATCCCATGTGATGTATAATTAATAAATATAAAGGAAAAACTACTTGGATGAAGAATGATCCACACTTTCTCATTGCGTCAAAAACTGGGGTATGAGTACAGCTAGTGACTCTCTATGGAATTGTGAACTAAACTCTGGAAAACTATCCAAGAAAGAATCATTTGGGTACATCTAGACTCAAGATAAAGAATAAGTTAGGGTCAAATGGTAGGGTATATTGAATTTAGGAAGATCAAATCAGATTTAATGAAAATTAGATACAATTTAATATCTCCATTAAAGACAGATCTAACCAAGACTACACGGTTTGACCATTTAAAATACTTTGTACCCTTAGGTAATTAATGATATGATTTATTTCCTTTGAATCTATCTTAAACCCTTTTAAATTTGTCCTTAAATTCATTTTACATCAAATAAAGACGTCAAAAGGGAAAAACTGGAAGAGATGGTAACACTGTTCACAAGACACCACTGGATGAGGCACTGCCAGTGAGGCATCACCAAATGAGTCACCATTGGATGAGGCATCACTGGATGAGGAATCATCAGGATGAACCACCTTCCACTATTAGTGAGTCACCACCAGGCGAGATACCACTAGGTAAGATACCGCCAGACAAGGCACCGCTGGACGAGCGACCTCCAGTGAGCCACCGCCAATGAGTGACTGCTAGGGTGAGATGCTGCCAAGGTGAGATACCACTAGGGTGAGACACCATTAGGGTGACACACCACCAAGGTGAGACACCTCCAGGGTGAGACACCACCACAGTGACACACCGCGGGGGTGACATCGCCAGGGTAACACACCACCAGGGTGACACACCGCCAGGGTGACACCACCAGGGTGACACACCGCCAGGGTGACACCACTAGGGTGAGACAATGTTGAGATGAGGCACCATTGGGATGAGACGCCATTTTAAAACTTGGAAAAACTGAGAATTTTGAAAAGGTGTTGAAATAAGTCACCTTGACCTCCGAGGACACCCCAAACAGTAGATTTCCCACAAACTAATAGACTAGAGAGGTTCGGATCATTACATAAAATACCTCTAAAACTATTATCACCCTTGAGAATTAAAAACCAACTCAAAAGGAAAGAGATGGAGGGTCCTAAAAAACATCTCTAGAGATACCTCTCAAACATCTCTAGAGATACCTCTCAAATATCAACAAAACACATTAATGTTCAATGATAAACAACCCTGTGTTGTTTTAAATCTGGAGTGGAAACCTCTGCACCCAAGAACACCTCCTCCGACATCTTCCAACTAGGCCTTATCATCATAGTTGTTGACACGTCAACCTAGAAAATCAAAAAACACATTATACACGCACAACAACCACACTTCACAGGACACACAAATTATGAAATTCCATCCTCCATGTCAAGATATTATCCACTCTCGGTGGCACTAACTCCCCCACATGGATTTAATCACATCAAAATTAATGTGTCTTGATTAGGAATAAGTTCCTCCCCTTTTCATATGTTAGGACTTTTTCACACATCACAAACCAAGGTAAAATAGCTCATCTCATATAAAACAGGGTTCAAACATCACATTACAAAGAAAAAAATCAAATAAAAACTCAAAAAAAAACTTCGGGTATTGGGCATGCATCTGTGTCTCTCACTCCCAGGTACTCTCCCCTTGGCCACCATGCCTCCAGAACACACAAAATAAGGGAATGGATAGTCCACGCAACACCTTCTCTCGATGATCATGGATCTCTAATGGACACTCCACAAACATCATGTCACCCTTGATATTTAACTCTCCACATTCAATGAAATGGGATTCATTGTGAAGATATCGATAAAGTTGAGTGATGTGAAAGACTTTTTGGATCCTCTCCAACCGCAGTGGAAATTCCAATCGGTATTCCACCTTGACAACTCACCCCAACACCTCAAATGGACCAACAAAACTGGGAGAAATCTTACTCCCTCTATTAAACCTTTGTTTCCCATGTCGAGGGGAAACCATCAAGAACACGTGGTCCCTAGCCTTGAACTCCAAGGGCCTTCTTCGGAAATTATCATAAGACTTTTTTCAGTCCTGCACTGCTTTCATCCTCTCACGAACAAGCTGAACCTTTTATGTCATGCTTTGCACCACATCGGGACCAACAACAGCTGTCTACCCAACCTATATCTAGTAAAATAGACAATGATACAATATCCCATAAAAACCCTCAAACGGGAACATGCTAATGGAAGAGTGATAGCTATTATTATAATAAAACTCCACCAAGGGTATGTGTTGTACCCAATATCCACCAAAGTCCAACACACACGCTTGCAATATATCCTCCAATGTCTGGATAGTCCATTCCTTCTTCCCATATTTCTGAGGGTGGAAAAAAGTGTTGAGGCATAAATGAGTTCCAAAAGAATACTACAATCCCCTCCAAACTTTTGAGGTAAACTGTATGCCCTAATCCAAGATGATGGTGCTCAAAAATATAGGCAACCGCACCAATTTATCCACGTACCACTTAGCCAAGGCATCCACTATGCCCAACTCCTTGATCACTAAGAAGTGATCTGATTTCATCAATTGATCCACGATCACCCAGATAGCATCAAAAACTCTCTGGGCTTTGGGTAACCCTATGACTAAATCCATTGATATTTCATCCCATTTCCACTCGAGAACATCTGAGGGTTGAAAAAAACCACAAGGAACATGATTCTCTTCCTTTACCTACTGGAAAACCAAGCACTTTTCCACAAACTCATCCACTTCCCATTTAATTTTGGGCCACCAAAACTACATCCTTAATCCACAGTACATCTTGTAAACTCCTATTTATACTGCCAAAGGTGAGTTATGAAACTCACAAAGAACTCCCTCATGCATCTCCATCATAACAAACAACTTTACATGAAACAACATCCAGTTTCGACTATCTTTCATCCATCCCTCAGAAGCATCACTATAGACAACACGATCGCACATCACCTCTACCTTTGAGTCTCCCCACTGAGAATCCTCCACCTGATGCATTAGAGAAGACTACACTATTATCTAAAACAAACATCCTTTACTACCATCCACTCTTACATATAAGTGCAAGGTTTACAACTCCTCCATCGCTCTCTAAGCATCCTCATATTCCAAAACAAAATCCTTATGTGACTTTATTCTCAAAGAATTATCCATGATATTTCCCTTTCATAAGTTGTAGGAGATCTTAAAATCATAGTCCTAAAGAAAATCTATACACCTTCACTATCATGGATTCAGTTCATACTGGGAAAAGATATACCTCAAGCTCTTGTGATCTGTGAAGACCACAAAGCACTCCCCGATGTGGTAATTTAGCCACAAATTTAGTAAAAAACTCACCACTTCTAACTCCAAATCATGGGTGGCATAGTTATTATCATGAGAACATAACTTTCTAGACCCATAATAGATCATTTCTCACTACTACATCATTATGCATACCAAGACCAAATGGGAAGCGTCACCAAACACCTCAAACATTACCCCTTCCTCAGGAAACTAGAGCACTAGGGCACTGACAAACTTCCCCTTTGGGTAATCGAATGCTTACTAGAACTGATCACTCCATGAAAAATCTTTATCTTTCCTAGTTAAATCTATAAACAGGGATGAAACTTGAGAGAAATCAAGCACAAACCTCTGATAAGAGCCTGTGAGACCAAGGAAACTGCAAACCTCTGCCACATTGTTGGGTGCTTCCCAAGAAAAAACCACTTAAAACTTAAATTAATCTACTACAACACCCTATTGAGACACCACATGCCTAAGTAAATTAACCTTGCTTGTCCAAAAATTACACTTGGACAAATTTCTGTAGAGATGGTGGCATCGAAGAACCTACAAGATAGTTTTGAGATGCTTGGAATGCTTCTACTCTGACTTCGAGTAGATTAATATATCATCGATGAATACAATGATGAACCAATCCAAGAACTCATAGAACACGTCTTTCATAAACCCTGTGAGCATGTATAGTGAATTCATAACACCAAATGGAATGACTACAAACTCAAAGTTCCCATACCTGCATCTAAAGGTGGTCTTCGAGATATCACCCTCTTTCACCCTTAAAAAGTGATATCCAGACCATAGATTGATCTTAGAAAACCAATTCACCCATCTCAACTAGTCGAAAAGATCTTTCATCCTCAGAAGAGGGTAATGGTTCTTGACTGTCACGTGATTCAACCTCTAGTAGTCTATATATAATCTCAGACCACTATCTGCCTTCTTTACAAACAACACCAGGGCACACCACGGTGACACACTAGGATAGATAAAACCCTTCTTTATCGGATCATATATCTAAATCCTAAACTCCTGCAACTCATAAGGTGGTATCTAATAATGATCCATCAAAATTGGAGAGGCATCGGGCTGCGAGTCTATCCAAAAATCAACATCATGTCAAGGGGGCAGCATCATGACCTCTTAGGATAAAACATCCAAGAACTCACCAATGACCATGGGAACCTATACCATATTAGTGTCCATTGGTTTCACTGATAGCTCATCCAATAAGGAAAGAAGGGTCTCCACACACCGACTGCCCACCTGACAACTCCACTCACTGATGAAAACCACATGTTGGCCATCCACATCTGAAAAAAAATACTCTCCTATAGAATCATATGATAATAGAATGTATGGAATAAAACCATTCGATATAGATAATGTAATCATGTGGATTCATCTATAGCAAGAAGAGATCCACATGGGACTGATGTGGTCCCATCATCAGTCTACACCCCTATCACACATCAAACAAGCTTGTATGGACTCCGACTGGCATACTCAACACCAGGATCATGAGAAGACTCTCTATGTATAGTCTCAGATAATGGGATAGAGTGAGTGAAACAAAGGAGTGTGAATATACTAAATAAAACAAGGCACAAACATGATTACTAAACAAACCGATCGTACCTATGACGATCTCTATCCCCTCTGGAACGATTGTCACCACTAAGTGAAACTAACCACGCCCATATCCTCTACCTCTTTTCTGATGACCACCTCCAAGGACACGCTCAGGTCATGGTCCCTAAACATGAGGAACATCATGAGGTAAACCTCTACCTGTTCCATCTCCCCTCCGTGGAGCAAAAGTCTATTGCCCCTACTACTAAAATTGTCTCACTAGAAACTGTTGTTGAGGCTAGCATTGAACCTGTCCACCCCCCCCCCCCACCACCACCACCAAAATGAGCTCAAGGAACTACTAATAACTATCTCTAGTGTGATTACCACAAACCCCACAACCAAAACACACTGGCACAAATCTCCTAGAAAAAGAATAGAAACCACTGGAACCAGAAGGATGGAAAGGAAGCTACTGAGGTCGACTCCTTTCCGGTTGAAACCTTGAAGGTCCTAGCGCCTTAGATATACCACTAAAAATTATTCCTCTTAAAGAACACTATTGGATCCCCTCTCATGTTATACCTCCCCACGAGTGTATTTTCTCGATCACCTCTACCTTCTTCTGAATCTTCAAATACATTAGAAACATAAAAGGAGTAACAGTATATTGGATAAAAGGATGGAGTACCTCATCAAGATGTCTTGCATGAGAATCCTCATCTGGAAAAAGGTTTGGGGGAAAATTTAGAAGGTCCTTGAACTTTATTCCTATCTCTTACACTAAAATACTCCCCTACTAAAGGGAGAGTAGATCTTGCCTCTTCTCATCCTTCATGGTCGACGAAAGGAACTCTTCCTGTAACTCCTTCTGGAAGTCGACCAACAAAACATACACCTCCTTCTGCTCTCCTAGATATAGAATCCATCACTGGCGTATAGATCCCTACATTTTACTGACTACTAAAGGTACCCAGTACTCCATCGAGGCCTGGATAAAACTAAAAGCGATCTTGAGTTCCTCCAGCTAGCTCTATATCTTTATGTCTAAAACACTGCCCTTGTACTTCCCTAAAACCTACCACTGGAAAGTGCACAACGTCCTCTACCACTGATCATCCTCCTCAACTGGATCAACCTTACAGTGATCAACCGGATTATCCTATTGAACCTAAACTACCTGATCCACATGTGGATGATGACCAGGATCCATAGTTGAAAAGGAAAACAAGGATTTCCTAAGCCTGAGTAGTATGGAATTTTTTCATTAAGATTTATCTTTATTTATTTTATTTATTTTATACATTTTAACCTTCCCAAAACAACCCAAATCAAATAAGAACACAAGTCATTATGATACATGTACCTCTCCTAAGTATCTACCCTGTAAGCAGGTCTATCTCACTTGTTCTTTCAATAAGCTCAGAGTTCGTGCACTAGATCATGGGGGGGCTAAAATCCCATTTCCTAGCTGGTCTCTCTGGCCTATGTCACACACCAAGGTCAATTAGAATTGTTTCCATACCACCCCATACAATACTCACTATTCCTAACTCCAAAATCCATCCTATCTCTCAACCATCACCTCCAATACCACTCTTTCACAACCCCCTCCCTCTAAAGATACCCCTCCTAGGCTGGCAATGAATAAATGAAGATAATGACCCCCGATTCCCGCCTCCAGTAGGCCTTGGGTTGGCAACTAGAACCAAGGGTGTAAAAATATCGTAATATGGGAGTCATTACCCTTTTATAAGAAACAATGTCGGGAGATAATATGAATCATCCACAACAAATCCAAGGAATAATATAAAAGAAAAATCCAAAAACCATCCCACATGTATGCAAAAGTAGAACTGATACAATAATTGTCTCCAAAGTAAATACCCAAAAGTAAAGCTAAGTAACGACATAGAAACTATCCAAAGGTCTGAGCTAGTAATGCCCAACATGGCCCAAGAAATCCTCCTAAAAACCTGAAATCAATTTTATATACATAAGGTGATCATACAAGTATACTCAGTAGAAAAACCAAAGTCTCTTGTGTAGATGTGAAAGAAGAATACTAATTATTCTATGAGAAAATAGCAAAACCAAACAACACCTATACAGGTATGCTAACCATCCCAACCTCAAAAAGTCACACTCACCAAGTAATGCAAGTCAAGTAATATAATCTGTTATAAATCACATTGATTATAGGGTACACCACACCACTTTACCACTGGAATTCCACTCTCGACCAATGTCATACATACTGGAACTCCCATCCCTTCCCTATACTACATCACATCCTACCCACACACACTTGGGTCTCACAACACATCCCACCCACATACACTTAGGCCTCACAACACATCCCACCCACACACACCTAGGCCTCACAACACATCCATCCCACACACACCTAGTCCTCACAACACATCTCATCATATCTCATCCCAAAGACACCTAGGAAAGCATATCACATTTCATCATGAAGACACCTGGTACAGCACAAACCACCTCACCCGTAAACACATGGGCTATCACATATCATCTGAAGAAACTTGGTCCATCATAACCACCATCTAAATAAGTAACAAACCGTTTTCCATCGCATCTTTTTCCATACCTATCTCTCTTGGAAGAGAGAGCGGAGAAGAGCGGGTACCTAATCATCCATACTCCTTACCAAATGTTTGGAAAAACACCCTCCGCATGAAGATGCGAGTGTTTGGAACATAGTTCTCAACATGGGTGGTGTGCGTATAGAAATCACAAGAATATACAAATATATGTATAGTATCAAACACTCCATCCCAACCTATGGGTTCTCAAAAAAACAACCAACTCACAACACTATCACCTTTGATTTCACCTTTAAATGCATTTATTAATAGTTGTAATAGTCATTTTATAAGGTGAAGAGACCAGATAAATTAAAGCGGCTTCACATTTCCTCTACATTCAACACCCATTAATTTCACCATTTAGCATCAACCATATTTAATCACACAACCATCATTTTAATATTTCATTAACCACTTCTATCTCATTAACAAAACTAACCCAATTCACTCCAAACTTTATCAAAAAATTATTTATTTATTCCATCACTACCTGGGAAACTATCACAGTACATAACAAACAACATAGTAACAATCATTCACATTCATTCGAGGGATGAATATCTATGTAAAATTAACGCACTTTACATTAATGACACATCATACCATAGCCTCTATATATGGGGTAAAGATTTATACATGTTATTAATGGAGAAACTCTAGGTGAATTACCCATACCAATCACTATTATACCCTTTCAAACTCATCCTTCCAATTCATCATATTAATAAAACCAACCCCCAACTCACAACCACATCCAGCAACACGCTAAAGCACAGCCAAAATCCACAGCCCTACTGCATAATTATACCACACCCATCAGGGTGAGACACCACCATCGAGCCACCACCAACGAGTGACCACTAAGGTGAGACACTTCCAGGGTGAGTTTTCGCTAGGGTGAGACACCGCCAGTGTGAGATACCACTAGGGTGACACACCGCCAGGGTGACACCACCAGGGTGAGACACTACCAGGGTGACACCACTAGGGTGACACCACCAGGGTGAGACACTATTGATATGAGGCACCATTGGGATGTGACATCATTGGAAAACTTATAAACACTATGAATTTTTTTAAAGTGTTTAAATAAGTCACCTTGACCACCTAGGACACCCCAAGCACCATATTTCCCACAAAATAATGGATCAGAGAGTTTTGGGCCATTACAGTTACTATCTAGTCCTGATGAGAAGGAATATATCCCCCCTAAGGATGGGATAAGGCCATGGGGGAGTTTTTTTGGTGAGGTTAGTTGAGAGAAGCCAATTGATTATAGACTTAGGAATGAACTGATGGGCCGGAAGGTGGTTCCAACCTAAGTACGTCTAGGGTTACCTCATGAGATGTTTATAAATTGACCACAATTACCTATATTTTACTATTTCTTATATAATTCACTTAGTTTATTTCTACTCTTTCATGGTATGCCCTACTGTTTGATTATTATTTGGGTATTTGATATGTTTTGTATTTTATTACTGCTTTATTGGTTTGATTATTTTATCTAGTTAATGTGTCTTTTTGGTTCTTTTTGATTTCTATATTATATGGTTATAAAGGGTATTTTAAAGGAGGATTTTAAAAGATGAGTTTTATATTAAGAAGAAATATAGCAACCCAGTTTAACATACATGGATATTACATCATTTTAGATTAATATTCAGTACATTATAAAATTACATGTTTAAGGGCCATAGTAGTTTAGTGTCTTTGGAAACTTGTAACAAAATATTCTAACCTGGTAAAAGATCTTCAATGTTTCCCAAAAATATATTACCATTTAGTAATCTTTATAGGAATATCCTACCTAAAAATTTCTTCATAACTTGGGGAAAGAAACATAATAAAGGGTGAGATAAGATGCACAGTAAGGGTAAACATAATAGATATAAATCTATGAACATATGAAATCATATGATAAGAATAAGGGTATGTGATAATGAATAAAAAAAATTGAAGTTCATACCAAAACTTTCATAGATCATAAACATGATTCATGGCACAAAACATTATCATTTTATATAACATGAGCCATAAGGATGATAAACCATTACAAATAAATCATGAACTACAGGCTCATGTCATAAAAGTTTAGCACCATCATAAATATAGAAAACCATTTCTTGTGTCAAGGTTAGCTACCAATATCATTAATATAGTGGATCAAGACACACTTTTTTCCCATAGTGTATCAAGATACTCGTGTTTCCTATTGTGGATCATGACACACTCATTTCCCATTGTGGATCAGGGCACACCCATTTCCCATTGTGGGTTAGGATGCACCCGTTTACCACTGTGGATCAAGACGCTCTTGTTTCCCATTATGGATCAAGTCTATCAACTTGTTTCTTATTCTTTATCTCATGAGATATAAATCTTTACCCAATGCATTGGAGGGAGATATAGGTCCCACCCATCACATAATGAAAGCCATACTTATGTGTGCTATAGGATCATAAAACTTTCACCATATCATAACCCATGAAATTGAATATGTATTCTAAACATTTAATAATATCATAACATGTATAAAAGAGATAGGTTTCATAATAATTTCATCATAGAATAACCCATGAAAAGAAGTGGGTTTCATCATGGTATAACATGTTGAAGAGAAATGGGTTTCATAAACAACTTGTCATCTTAAACATAAACAATTCAAAGAAAGAATAATAATGGTGTCCTTGGATCATATCCCCAGTAAATAATAAACTATATTAAAGTATTTTATCTTATATATAGGAGGATTTTGAAATATCACATGGAGATTTTATTAAGAGAAGTAGCCATTATTTAAAAATTAATTTTTAAAACATAAAACATTTTTAAAATCCTTTTCATTGAAAACCAATTTGAAAACTTATAAAGAATTATTTAAAATTAATTTAAAATATTTCTTAAGGAAAATATATTTTCTGCTTTGAAATTTTCTTTTTAAATCATAAAACATTTTGAAAACCTTTTTCTTTGAAAATAACATTGAAAATTTAAAAAGGAATATTTGAAAACCATTTTAAAATATTTTTAAAACATAATATATTTTAAAATACTTTTCCTTTAAAATGGTATTAAAAGATCATTTTAAAAAATCAAAACATTTTCAGAAAATGTGGTTTTTGAATAAAACAGATTTCCGACCAAAGAGAGAAATAAAGTCAGATTTTCATAAAAACATTTTCTTAATTATCTTAAGTACTAAAAAGTAGAAAAAATGGTGCTATTACTTGAATATATCATTAATAACCATATGAGAATAAAATTAATTATAATTCTTAAGGAATGTATCATAATATTTCATCAATGGAATCATAATCATAAACAATCCTGATAAACGATGAGATTGTACCAATAAACACTTACCACTTTGGTAACTTTGAATCATAATCTACATGAAATAATAAAATTACATAAAGATTAAAATATAATTAAAATATGTATATTCATGATATAAAATGTAAAAGGGGTATTATATACACCTTGTAAAATAATATTGGTGCATGACATAACATGTGCCTCAATGAAGGAAAATTGAGACAAAATTCCCTTACTGATTTGGTAACTTTTGAATCGTAAAACCCATGAAATAGATATCCTCAAATAGATATGTAAATACCAATAATTTTAAGTATAAGAATTATAAAATACATTCATGGTAATTATATACACTGCATAAAATAAATAGGTGGTGAATATGACATGTATCTCACGGAAGTAAAAAAGTGAGATGAAAATCCCTTACTGCTTGAGTAACTTTAGAATTGTGAGCCTCGTAAAAGAGTGACATCAATTGAAAATTTTAATATCATTAAATAAATTAAATTAATGATATAAAATTTCATATTGTATTATATACACTACACAAAATAAATTAGTGGTGAATATGGAATAAGTCTCACAGAAATAAAAGTGAGAGTAGAAATCCCCTTACCTTAAGTCTTGACTCTCACCGTACTTGTTCAAACATACTGTATAATAAATATAATTTTATTATGAATATATCACAAAAAAATATTCATATAGATAATATCATATATTATTTAATTATAACTTTATATTATCCGTTTATTAATAATTTTATGTTAATATTATGTTTCAGGTAATAATCGCTTTGTTTTTCGTATGTGATTTGACTTGTTATTCTTGATCCTATTACTTAGATCATGATTTCATAATTTCTAAAATTAAAAACATGATATAAATATCATATATATTTATTATATATATATTTTTAATAATCTATAAAATTTATAAATAGGAAATGAAATACAATGTTCATGGAGATGGTTGGTCGTACGTATGCATGAACGCTATTTTCATTTTCTTATCATATTGGAAGAAAGAAAAATAAATGATATATATATTATCATTAAAGTAGTATTATTATGTTATATATATCACATATTTTTATTAAACTCATCCTTAATACATTCCATGTAAAGCGTGAATGAATTGCATCGCTTCGTGAGGTGGTAGTCTGTCATACACATGAATGACGTTATCACATTCCCACATAATGGAAAGCATGAAGGTAAATGTTATAATAATTAAAAAATAAATACATTATAAATATAATATATATAATATATAAACTATAAATCTTTCATTATTTCCAACCTTGAAATATGGTAATGGAAGAACGAACGACATCGGTTCGTGAGGCAGTAATTCTCCATACACACGAACGATGATTGTGTATCCCATTTGATGGAAGTGTGTGAATTTTTATATTTTACCCTTAACATAACAACATATTAGTATAATTAGGATACTTAATTTATTATACAATATTTATATAATAATAATTTAATAGGTTGGATAATTAAACAAAACAAAAAAATCACGTTGATGGACGTTACCTCTTCTTCGGGTAACTCCTTTTGGTTTGCACCAAAGAACTTCCTTGGATTTATTTCTACCAAAAATGAGGATTATAGGTTTATAGGAGGGAATTTGGGAAGATATATTTACTATTTTTGTCCAATCCAAAGTTATTGAGAGGTGTTAAGAAGTGGGAAGAGTGAATTCCCTTTTATAATGGAGGAGCAGTGGCATTCTTGTAAATAACAAAAGGTAAACACTATTGGGAGGTCTCCATTACCTCATGTGCCTCCAATAATGTATAATTTTTTATAAAATAGGGTATATGGTATAAATATGGACATAAAATAGGTTTTGGACAATTTTATAGGTCTTTTTTCCCCTTAAGTTTAAAGTTTAGTCCCTTAGTAAACTCGTTTTTCTCTTAATCGTCATGATTAATTTTAACTATTTTCACTAATAATTTTGATCAAGAATTAAGTTGGACTTGTTAGAAATTATAAATTATTATTATTAAAAATATTTAATCCATTTTTTAAAATTTTAATCTCATGAGTGGCAGAATTTAATTTAAAACTAATCTCGTAGACGTAACAAGAAAACGGGTTTTTAAAGTAAAAATGTTCAAAAGTTTGCTAAGTTTTTATATCAAAATTCAATATAAAAATGTTTACAATAACCTAAATTGAATTAATATATGTATAATTGATATAATTTAACTTTAAAACCAATTAAAAAATTAATTTAACATTATAAAATATTTATATGAAAGGTTGGTTTTCAATTAAAATTTAGTATTTTTCACTATTCATCAAAAAATGAAACTTCTCAGAAAAATACCAAAAATTAACCATAATATAATTTTGATATTATGATTTCAAAAAATAAGTTTATTTTATAATATAAAATTTATAAAAGTTTCAAAATTTATTTTTAAAACCAATCTTCCATTAAAAGGCGGTAAAACTACCTTTTAGAATAATACATCTTTTATGCTTAAAATTGGATTTGTACTTATTTTATGCCTATAAAACTTTTTGTATGGATTTAAAAACATTTTATTGAATATATAACATATAAATTTCATTAATATTGTTTACTATTAGTTATTAATTTAATTTATTAAGATAAAACTCCTTGGTGGGCATAAAAATAGTTTTTCATAAAAACACATCCTTTATATTCAATTGGTTTTTATTTTCATTTCTAATCAATTAGTCACCAAATGAGTCATTATATAAATATTTTTAAATAATATTTTCATAATTTAGTTAATATTATTAATTCTCTCCATTCCAACAGCCAAGTGAAAACTATAATAATTTTTTAATAATGTTATTAATAGTATATTGTAGTTCAGTAAAACTCAATCTTTCATGTAATGCAAGGTATCAAAGGAACTCAGTATTGCATATACCACAAGCTAAACTCAATTTTTTGTGTACCACAAGATTAAATTGGTGTATCTTACAACACAATCCATCAAATAATTTAAATTTATTCAAAAATAATAATTCATAAAAACGTGGGGTGTTACAAGAAAGGTTTAAATGTTTCTTTAAAACATGATTTGAGTTTTAAAGACTATTTTTATAGCAAATATTATAGCTTGTTTTCTTTCAAAGATAAAAACCTATTTTCTACCTATATTTTCAAACTAACATGTGTGATTTGTTTTTGGAAAGTAAAGGCATGAACTCTATGGTGATAACCTACTGAGTTTCTTTATACTCACACCCTACTTGTGTCACTCAAATTTGGTAGACCCAAGTTGTTTTATAGGTTCAGGATAAGTTTTGATTGCATGAGGAGCAGTTTGGTATTAGGTTGTATGGTGACCCTAAGGTCACACATAGATCTTGTTTGGCATTTTGGTTTCAGTTATTCATAGTGGATGTATCGTCCATGTCGACATCTTGTTTTATGGATGTTGTCTTTGTTCAACTATGATTGTATATTTATTTTGATTTTGTTATGGTTATGTATTTTGGTTATGCATCATTTGTTTTTTTTTTATCTTTGTATATGTTTATTTGATGTTGTTCATGGATCTCAGATGCAAGGAGTGATCGTGCCAAACTTCTAGGTGGAATCTCTCAAATTATTATTATTATTTGTGAGTCAAAACCATGACCACATGCTCTTATTTGATTCTCTATCACTGGTTGTCATCCTAGAGTGATCAGAAATGTCCCTCGGATATGTCATAGGTCAGGTCAGGTGTCTGGTCAGGGGTGATTGAAATTAGTTCATGAAATTTCACATGTGTTTATCTAACTATATTTACCAGGGTAAGATCAAGAACATATAATTGGAAGACATCAGTCTATAAAATAAGATATAAGCTGAGAAAATGGAAGATTTCCTAAATTTAACATTTTTGGGGGTGTCTTGAGGTTTGTATAAAATTTATGTGTGTCATTAATACCATATCTAAATAAAAATATTTTGTAAAAGGCTCTTAGATCAAATTTCTATATACATCTGAGTAGTGCCAAGATATATAGGGATATTCAAGAAATTTATCAGTGGAATAACATGAAGATAAATATTTTCAAATATAAAACAATTTAGTATTCCAAAAAGTGAAGGTTGTGGATTAATCAAACCAAGGGGTTATAAAACATTTACATATAATTTTGTAATGTATTGTACCCAGTTTACTCATAAGTAACCGACCTCAGTTGGTCATGTGAACTCAAGCATACCTCCTCGTATGCTAGAGGTTGCTAACTAGTAGTGAAGGTGGTACCATGGGGAGACTCTACCCTCTTTATAAGAGTGGAGCACAGTGGTGATACATATGGATTAACCAGTGGAACAAATATAGAATAAACAGTGAAATAAGAACATAAAAATAGTAATGATAAGTCATAAATGATATCCAGTGTCATATACAAAAGATGATGAAGTTGTGATGCTATAAAAGTGAGGAACACATACATGGAAGCATACAGGAATACAATACATGTATAAACAAAAGAAAAAAAGACCCTAAAAAGGCTAGCTCCAATATAATCACAAGAACTAGATCAGTCCTCTACTCCAGTTCTCTATCCTAGTATAGAAAATCAAGCATCTATAGTCGTGTGCTTGCCTTTGTCCCTACCTACATCCATGAAGTCTGCCCGAGTACCAAACGGAGGCCTGAACAGGGTGAGATTAAAACTCAATAGGCCATCACCAATGGAATCTAACATTATTTCATCCATTTTATATAAAATATCTTTGTGTAGGTATAATAATAAAGTAATACTGTAAGATAAACTAAACCCAGCCGGCTTGGGTTCTTCAAAGACGCTCGTCCGACACTACCTACTTCGGCCCAAGATGGAATGTCTCTAAACATGTTTCACCACACACACACACACACAAAGAGATATATGTGTGTGTGTGTGAGTAAACATGTGTACATATATATATATACATAGTACTATCCAGGACCCGAGGTGTATGAACAAGGATTCCTTGTATAATCATAAGATTCATGTACTGTAAAGAGGTTCATCGGTCCAATATTCATCTGGGGATATGAAACATAATGTCCAATAAATCTCAAACAATGATGTGATTCATCATGATTAGCATCCTAATCAAAGGAGCATGAAGCTTCATGTCCAATTTCTCATTAAACGATGTGAAACATCATGTTCAACATCAAACATCAAGGGAGTGTGAAGCATCATGATCAATAATTCCCTTAACTTTTTCACAAAAACTTGTATATAGGGTCTAATAATAATAAATAATCATTTCATTTAGTACCTTAACTAAGGAAAAAATAAGTATACATGTCAAATCACTTTTCATTTAATCCCATTTAGTCTTGGGTTTCACTCTTAATTCAACAAGGGCCAAGGTTCATGGTCTTACCATTTCCATTTCATTTAATTCATTCTACTGATTTCAATTTAGAAATAACCAAACCCACTTATAAGGTGGTTTGGGTCATACATCCATTTATGAATCTTGGGAGTATTTAATCGACATGCCTTAAGGGTGGTACTAGTCGAGGTAGAAAACCTTTGATGACAACAAGGGTCTACAAGAGTATCTCTAACATGGGATCTTTAATTTATAAAGGATTTACTTATTTTTAAGGTAATGCACGGAATTTCCAGTGTGTGGCACAACGGAGAATAATATAAACAAAAAAAATTAGGAAAGGTATTATACCACCTACCATATACCGGTAGATGATTCCTTATCTAATATTAGTTCAGATTTGGGCTAGAACAAGAGGAATCGAAGAAACTTGAAAAACGCCCTAAAAATAGGGCATATTAGCATGCATGGATTTATCATTTAATATAGTGATATAATTGAAGAAATTAAGTAAGAGGAATATTAGTCTTGACAAGGGGAATCCAATGAGACAAATGGCGCTTGAATTGGATGCCAGATGGAGGAGATATCACCGAGCCTAGAGGAGAGGGAGGAGGAGCTTCACACAGGAAAGAGATACTATGAATTTAGGGATAATAAATAAGGGTTAAACATTTAAAGGATATACGGGTATAAATTTAATTTCACCACTTTTTAAGGGGTGCGTGGTTTGGCCGCATGGTTGGCCAAACTGTGTGCCAACCGTGTGTCATTACTATCCATATTGTACACCCCTAGCACGGTTTGCACATGGTTTGAAAAACTATGTGCACACCATGATAATTATCTATGAAACATGTTTGCAACTTATCATACTTCCATGTGGCCTCTATAGCATGGATAAACTAATCGTGCAGCACCACCAACAACCCACATGGTTGAGGTACACGGTTAACACTAATTGTAAGCTAATTATGCACCTTAACCTATCCTTCAAAATTTCATAACTTCAGGAACTAAACGAGTCTAAACTCCTCTGAAACCTTCCATATGCTCTTGGGTACTTTTATTAGATTCAAAATAAAATTTAGATTGAAATTAAAAGGATTTGTACCTCTTATAAAAATAAGGATCTTACAACCTCCCCTCCTTAAAACAACTCATCCCCGAGTTTCCCTAAGGGTGGTTGATCATCATCTGAGAATAATTACATCCACTGAGCACATGCATCAGCCTCTCACTCCTAGGTCTCTTCTTATACATGTTCATGCTTCCATATCACTTGTTCTAGAGGAAAAGTCCCGCCATAGAGAGCCTTTTTGTTGAGATCAACGATATAAATAAGATACTCCTAAAAAGAAGTAGTAGAATCTAACTTAACCTCATCATGCTGAATAATTCTCAATGATTTTGAATTATAACAATGTAATTGGGAAATTTGAAAGACGTCATGAATAGCCCTATATCTTTTAGGGAGTGTTATCTGATAAGCAACTGATTTAACCCTCTCCAAAACCTAAAAAGGTATGATGAATCTCAATGTGAGCTTACCATGCCACCTAATTTATAGATGCCCTGGTCTAGGTGAAATATGTAGGAAGACTCGATCCCTAACCTCAAACTCCATAGGTCATCAATGGTGATCAACATAATACGTATGCTTAGACTGAGTTGTAGTCATATGCTTCTTGATAAGTTTCACCCACAATGATGTCTCTTGAATGAAACATGGTCCCAATAGCACTGCCTCTCCTGCCTCTAAACAACACAAGGGTGAACATCATGGCCTACCATATAGGGCCTCATGAGGATCCATCTAAATCATCACTTGGAAACTATTATTATAATAGAATTCATAAAATGGTATATTTTTATCCCAAGAACCTGAAAAATCAAGGACGCATGCCCAGAGAATGTCCTCTAATACCCAAATCATATGCTTAGAATGATCGTTAATCTGAGGGTGGTAGGTTGTACTTTGAAGTACCTGTGAACCCAAATCCTTTTGTAACCCCTGCTAGAACCGTAATGTAAAATGATCACTCCTATCTAATATGATATCACGTGAAACCCCGTGAAGGCGTATAATCTCAGGGATGTAGAGCCTCCCAATATTTTCCACTAAGAAGGTCTCCTAAATAGGTAGGAAGTGGGAAACCTTTGTCAATCTATCAATGATCACCCATACTACATCACTGCCTTGAGGTGTCCTTGGAAAACCTGTCACAAAATCCATAGTGGCATCATCCCATTTCCACTCTAGGATGGGTAACGGATGTAACAAGTTAGCAGGTCTCTAGTTTTATACCTTCACCTATTGATAGGTGGAACATAAAGTAACAAAACTCATTATTTTTCTCTTCATACCCAGTCACCAATACCGGCAATATAAGTCACGGTGCATCTTAGTGATTCTAATATGTACTTCCCATTTGGTGGAATGAGATTCTCATATCAACTCCTCTTGACAATCCAAAGGAACCGAGACTCTCCCATTAAAGTATAAGATCTCATCCTCTTCAATAATCCAACCAGGTGGAGGGTCTTCACTTAAAACACTCTCCCTTAGAACTAAGACCTCAAGATCAGAAATCTATCACATATTCACCCCATATAGAAGTTATGAGGTTACTCATAATGATGTGGGTACATGCTATCCAAAACAATCCTACGCCTCAAAATACATCTCAGAAAACCAATCCATAAACTATCATTCACTACTGGCCTCCTGAACTACTTGTGTCAGATCCTTATGTCTTAGAGAATAAATAATTTCATTTCCTTTATCATGCATATAAGCAAGCACAAAGTTGAAGGATTTTTTAGGCTTTTATAGTTCGTATATACTAAAAACCGCTCTCATGGAAAATAATGTCTCTAGTAACATAAGACATTAACTACTACTGCTAACTTGAGATTTTTCATTGATTAATTGCATTCATGAGGCCTTAACTATCGAGACACATACTCCACAACTCGATCCACTTGCATAAAAACTACTACCAGCCCGATGTATGATTCATCATAATAAACTGTATAAACTCTACTATGTTCAATTAGAATTAGGATCAGAATTGAGTTAAGTCTTCCTTTCAACTCCTAAAAGGATTTTTCACAGGATTCAAACCATGAGAATTTATCACCTTTCTTGTTCAAGCTCGTGAGAGCTGTTGTAATGCATGAGAAATCCAAAATAAAACATCGATAATATCCAGCTAGTCCCAATGAACTTTGTAGGACAAACACATTCTTAGGATGCTCCCAAAAGACCACAACTCTTAACTTATTTGGGTCCATAGACACTCTTACCTATGAGATTATGTGACCCAATAAGTGAACTTTATTGATCTATAAATGAAATTTCATGAGCTTGGGATATAGACTTATGTTCTCTCAGTGTATTCAATATGATTCCAATGTGTTTGGCATGATCGTGTTAAGTTTGAGAATACACCAAGATATCATCTAATAATATGACCACAAAATAATCTAGATATGGGTGGAAATCCCAATTCATTAGGGCCATGAAAACTATCGACGCAATTGTTACACTGAAAGACATTACCAAATATTCATAAATGTCATATCTACTTCGGAAAGATGTATGCAATATGTATAAAGTCTTAACTCCCACCTGATGATAGCCCAACCTCAAATCATTTTTTAAGAAAACTTTAGCTCCTCGTAGCTAATAAAAAAGGTCATCGATATGAGGTAGTGGATACCAATTCTTGACTATAATCATATTCAAACACTGGTAATCCACGCAGAGCCTAAGGGTTATGTTCGCCTTCTTGGAGAAAAGAACAGGCAAACCCCAAGGTGAGGTGTTGGGTCATATAAACCCTTTAGCTTCCAAGTCCTCCAATTGTCTCTTAATCTCATGAAGCTCGGTAGGATTTATCCTATAAGGAGGTGTGGATATTGGTGTCACCCTAGGCACTATATCAATAACAAACTCTACCTCTCTCTCAATAGGTAACCCAAAAAAATCCATTAGGGAAAACATCACTGAAACAATCCACCACATTAGGAAAATTTATCTAGTGTGTTCCCTTATCATCCAGTAAAAGAATAGCAATTTGGGCTGATACTTCCCCCATCCCATGATACTCTGGTCTAGCTCGATCTTCCTAGACATCTCATTCTCCTTTGTGAATGTAATTACCACCCTTGGGTGATGTGAGGGACACCCTCTGGCGATAGTGATCAACATGAGTGTGAAAAGGAACTAATCAGTTCATCTTGAGAGTGATGTTAAAGCCTGTCATCTCGAGGATGAAGAGTTTCTGTATGAAATGATAGCCACCTATATCAAGGGGCATTTCATACATCAATGTACTCTCTCTGATCAAATTCCCAATGATGTATTGAGATTCATCACTCCACATAAATACTCAATCTCAAGGCCAAGGATTTCCATAATAAATGCAGAAATGAATGAATGTGAAGCGCCTATGTCAAATAAAACAGACACTAAAGTAGAAGATACTAAGATCATACCTCTCACAGTGGAAGGCCTAGCATTCTGCTCCTTAGATATCAGTTGCACAACATGTAACTGGCATAATCTGCTGCCCTAATCTATAACCTAATTTCCCAGAGCAGGCCCTACTACTACAAAATAGACCTTTAATAGCGCTGGCACTTATCGGTGCTAGAAAAAAGCACTGATAAAGGTTCTCTTTCTCAGTGCTAAAATAAGTGCTGATAAAGGGTACCTTTTATTAGTGCTCTTTTTGTAGTGCTAATAAAAGACACCATTTATTAGTGTATTTTTTTAACATTGATAAAGGGTGACCTTTATCAACACTTTATTTTTAGCGCTGATAATGGGTTCCCTTTATTAGTGCTTTATTTTCAGTGCTGATAATGGGTACGCTTTATCATCACTTTATTTTTAGCACTGATAAATGGTACCCTTTATAGACACACGGATGTATATTTTAAATATATATATATATATATATAATAGAGATATATATTATACAAATACATTATGCAAATATATATATTATACAAATACAGATATATATTATACTATAAAAATATATATTATACAAATATATTATATAAATATATCATACTAATATATTATAAAAATATACTATATAAATATATTATACAATTATATTATAAAAATATATATTATACAAATATGTTATAAAAATATATTACATAAATTTATATGTATAAAATTAAAAAATACAAATTTGTTATATATTTATATATATTATATTTATATATAAATAAATATATATTAAATATTATATATTTATATATTATAAAAATATTTTATACAAATATATATATTATACAAACACAAATATATATTATATTACAAAAATATATAAAATAAAAATAAATATTATACAAATAAAGATATATATTACACAAATAAAAATACAAATATATATATATATTATACAATACACAAATATATATTATAAAAATATATATTACACAAGTATATTATACAAATATATTTTACAAATATATTATACAAATATATTTCAATAGATTTCATTCAATGGTTGAAATTCATCGTCCAATTCTAGTTATGAAGATTCGTCTCACTTTGAAACTATTTTTGTAAGAGTAGGTCATCTCCCATTTAACTTAAAACCTATATATCTTCCATAATTACTATTATTTATTTCATTATGACTAAAATTTTGTACTATGTTCCAAAAATTTCCATAGAAACCATAATGGCAATGAAAATGAAATTTTTTTATAAAGCCTACTCTTCATCTGCTTGAAAATAATTCTTGTTTTCAACCTGTCTTGACATAATTCTTGAATCAATTTATCAACTGAGAATTTTGAGATGTTTAAAACCTTTATCGTCATTAGGTATATTCTTTTCCTAAAATTATTTTTTCCATTCCGTATCGATTTTTAATTGAAATTATAATGTCAATATTTTTTCAAATATTTGATATACCCTTAATATTAAATGCAATAATTCCTTTGGTTGTTACATCACTTGTTCCAAAAAAATAGAATGGTGGTTATCAAATCTTATATATGTTGGAATAATTATTAGAAATTATTTTCAGGTATTCATCATTTTAGGTCTACATATATTGGTTTCACCCCTAGGAATCTCTGATTACCATCCATGTATATGAAATAAATTTTTATTTATTAAAATGTTTTATCAATACATTTTTATATCTTTTAGTTTATAAAATGATAGTTTATTATTATTATTTATCATATTTGGGTTTATTATTACTCCTTAATTGCCTATATTATATTTTAATTTGTTTAGGGGAGTTAAGAAAGACTTTATGGGTCATTTTAATAGTGGTAGGACTAGTGTTAATGGTTTAATTCCTACCTTTAATAAGCCATGAGTTAATAACTAGTTCCAATGGTGTAATTATCACAAATGGGATGCATTGCCCCTTTTAGAGAACACAATGTAGTACAATTTTCATCCTATCAACTTCATCTCTCGAACAATTATTACTGAATTTTGTTGCCTTGAGACTCATCCCCCATCTCTTTTATGTTGGTTGTACTACTCTTAGCATTAGTTATCCCATGGATGAATACTGCTTAGATTATTTTGAACAACATAGGTGAATATCCACAAGAGATGGGGGATATGTATCAAACAACAAAATGCAATGATAAATGTTTGGGAGATGAGATGATGAGGATGAAATTTGTTTATAACTTTCAACTCTAAATGAATTTAGACACCTACCATAGTAGAGTAATTATTTTCCTAAATTCAATTACCCATTTTCTTCAAAGCATACTGAAATTATTTGAAAAATCAGTTCACGACGGTCCCAATATAGACAATATATTGTGTGTTAGTGGGGACCACAAAGAGTGGATTTGGACTCTCGATAAAGGAAAAAAATCCCTAAAACCTTTAAATAAAGAGATTTCAATGAGAAGGTAAATTGTTTTTTTAATATACTATGTTTTTTCCCATAATATTATATGTTCTCTACTACATTAACATAATCTAAATTAAATGTTTTACTAATCGTGCAGACAATGTCTTCTACACATGATGATGTTTCCAATCCCTCAGAATAAAAAACTATAACAAAGGAAACCCTTTGGGTAGATGTAAAGGTAATGTTATGATATACTTTCTCTATTTTACCGAATAATTCTATAATGAAATGTTGATTTAATTTTTATTATTCCTTACAGATTTTGTTTATTTTAGAATATTTCTATCAATATTTCATGTATTACTCCACCAAAACTTCCATATACTTATTCTCCCTCAAAACCTATTCACCCTTGTAGTGTTTCATTTTTTAATTTTCTTCAAGTTCCCTCCACTGCCTTTGTAGGAAGAGCAACGATGTTGTATCTACTCAATAACAAAGGTAAACTTTATGTTTTCACAGTAAAATCATTGTCCATAGAATTAATGTATTGTTTCATATTTATGTTTAATTTATTTATTTTTAGTATTACTCATATAAGAATTGTTTTCTTATACAAGTGGATTATTTTGTTCGAGTTGGGGTGGTCAGCCCATCTTTCATGTCTTTATACACCAAAACTTCCATATACTTCTTCTCCTGCAAAACTTCTTCACCCCTACAGTGTTGAAATTTATCATTTTCCTTCAAGTTCCCTCCACTACTCAATCATAGAGGTAATATTGAAGTTTGCACAGAAAAATCATTGTCCATGAAATTAATTTATTGTTTCATATTTATGTTTAATTTATTTCTTTTTAGTATTAATCATATAATAATTATTTTATTATACAAGTAGATTATTTTTTTCAGGTTGGGGGGTTTGTTTGAAGCTACTCATGCTCGTGAGAGATTGGACTTCGAGCCTGAAACTAAGATAATGATAACAAGGAAATGTGTCAAGAATGTATACAACCATCATGAAAATGTGAATTCCAACTAATTATTTAATTAATTTTTTCATCATTTTATCTATTATTTTTAAGTTAATTTCCATATCATTTTTATCTAATAGTTATTTAGTATTTTTCATATATCTTTTGGGAATTCATACTTTGCTTTCAACTATCTGTACAAAAGAGAAAAATGTTTCTTTCTACCAATGTTTCCATGATTTCCATTTAGGAATATCATGTTCCCATTATGGTTACTTCTTGTGATATAATGGGCATATGATCTTCCTCTGCTCTTTTGGATTTCAACAACGAGAAAGGTTTTTTGGCTAAGAACATCAAGTCAATATGTAGTGTTGGTAGTTCGGAAAATAAAGGCAATAAAAATCATGGTAATATTGGTATTTAGGATTTTTTTGAGACTTTGGGATGTATAGGAATCATCCTCACCTCAATCTGACACACGGTGTGACCGGTATGACTCCAAGTGCTTCTTTTTATTTAAAATTGACATCGATTTTAGTAAAAAGGATAACCGACCTACTCAAAACTGATCAAACACATTCATATTGTTTTGATACTTTAAGAAAATGATCTATAAATCATTTGTGATGTGTAGGAATCATATGCACCTCAATCCGATATATGATGTTCCCGATATGACTCAAAGTGTCTGTTATCAGTTTAAAATCGACATTTTCAAAAAGTGTCACTCATTAAAAACCGAGAAAACGTGCTCAGGTTTTCTTGATAATTTAGAAAATCAATTAATAAATCATTTTTGACATGTAAGAATTAGTCACACATCAAATTAATACACGATGTGATCTTTATGATTCAAAGCGCATGTTTCCTGTTTAAAATGACATTTTAGTAAAAAAGACAAGTGACGTACTCAAAATCGATAAAACACATTAGGTTTATTTTGATACTTTAGGAAAACAATACATAAGTCATTTGATATGTGTAGGAATCAGACATACCTCAATCCGACACACAATGTGACCAGTATAACTCTAAGTGCTTCTTTTTATTTAAAATTGACATTAATTTTAGTAAAAAGGACAACTGACATACTCAAAACTAAGCAAACATATTCCGATTATTTTGATACTTTAGAAAAACAATCAATAAGTAATTTTGTATGTGTAGAAATCATCCTCACATCAATACGATGTATGGTGTGACCGATATGACTCCAAGTGTGACTTTTATTTAAAATTGACATCAATTTTAGTAAAAAGGACAATTGACCTACTCAAAACTGATCAAACGCATTCGTATTGTTTTGATACCTTAGTAAAACAATAAATAATTCATTTATAATGTGAAGGAATCATCCAAACCTCAATCTAATACACGATGTACCTGTTATGACTCAATGTGTCTGTTATCAGTTTAAAATCAACAGTTTCGTTCAAAAAATGTCGCTCACTGAAAAACAGGAAAACAGGCTCATATTTTATTGATAATTGAGGAAATCGATTAATAAGTTATTTTTGATGTTTAGGAATCATTTTCACATCAAATTGATACATGATATGATCAGTATAATTCAAAGTACGTGTTTCCAATTTAAAATGACATTTTAGTAAAAAAAATAAGTGACATACTCAAAAATGAGTAAACGCATTAAGATTGTTTTGATACATTAGTAAAATGATCCATAATTCATTTTAGATGTGTAGGAATCATCCTCACCTCAATCTGACATATGGTGTGACCAGTATTACTCCAAGTGATTCTTTTTATTTAAATTTGACATTAATTTTAGTAAAAAGGACAACTTACCTACTCAAAACTGAGAAAACATATTCTGATTGTTTTGATACTTTAGGAAAATGATCCATAAGTCATTTAGAATGTGTAGGAATCAACCGTACATAAATATGATGCATGGTGTGACCGATATGACTCCAAGTGCATCTTTTTATTTAAAATTGACATCAATTTTAGTAAAAAGGACAACTGGCCTACTCAAAACTGATCAAACGCCTTCGGATTGTTTTTATACTTTATTTCAAAAATCCATAAGTAGTTTTTGATGTTTAGGAATCAAAATCAACTCAATCTAATACACAATGTTCATGGTATGACTCAATGTGTTTGTTATCAATTTAAAATCGATAGTTTAAGTTCAAAAAATGTCACTCACAAAAAACCGAGAAAACATGCTCATATTTTCTTGATAATTTAGGGAATCGATTCATAAGTCATTTGTGACGTGTAGGAATCGGTCTCACCTCAAACTGATACACGATGTGATTAGTATGATTCAAAGTGTGTGTTTCCAGTTTAAAATGACATTTTAGTAAAAAAAACAAGTGACGTACTCAAAATTGAGTAAACTCATTTGGATTGTTTTGATACTTTAGGAAAATGATTCATAAGTTATTTGTGACATGTAGGAATCATCCTCACCTCAATATGATGCATAGTGTGACTGATATGACTCCAAGTGCGTTTTCTTATTTAAAATTGATATCAATTTTAGTAAAAAGGACAACTGCCCTACTCAAAATCGAGAAAACGCATTCGTGTTGTTTTTATACTTTAGTAAAATTATCCATAAGTCATTTGTGATGTGTATGAATCATATGTATCTCAATCTAATACATGATGTACCCGGTATGACTCAATGTGTTTGTTATCAGTTTAAAATTGACATTTTAGTTCAAAAAATTTCACTCACTGAAAACCAAGAAAACACACTCATATTTTCTTGATAATTTATGAAATTGATTCATAATTCATTTTTAGAATTTAGGAATTATTCAAACATAAAACCAATATACGATGTGATCAATATGATACGATGTGATCGATATGATTCAAAATATGTATTTCCGTTTAAAATGAAATTTTAGTAAAAAAGACAAGCGACGTGCTCAAAACCGAGTAAACGCATTCGGATTATTTTGATACTTTATTAAAATGATACTTAATCCATTTGGAACATGTAGGAATTATTCATACCTCAATCCAATTCACAGTTTGACCGGTATGACTCTAAGTGCATCTTTTTATTTAAAATTGACATTAATTTTTGTAAAAAGGACAACTGACCTACTCAAAACCAAGAAAATGCATTCAAATTGTTTTGATACTTTAGGAAAATGATCCATAAGTCATTTTTTATGTGTAATAATTAGCCGCACCTCAATCTGATGCATGGTGTAACTGGTATGACTCTAAGTGCGTCTTTTTATTTAAAATTCACATCAATTTTAGTAAAAAGTACAAGTAACCTACTCAAAACCAAGAAAACTCATTCAGATTGTTTTGATGCTTTATGAAAATGATCCATGAGTCGTTTATAATATGTAGGAGTCATCCACACCTCAATCTGATACACGATGTACCCGGTATGACTTAATGTGTCTGTTATCAGTTTAAAATCGACATTTTAGTTCAAAAAGTGTCACTCACTGAAAACCGAGCAAATGTGCTCGGATTGCCTTGATAATTTAAAAAAATGATTCATAAGTTATTTGTGATGTTTAGGAATCATTATCACATCAAACTGACACACAATGTGATCGGTATGAGTCAAAGTACGTGTTTCCAATTTAAAATGATATTTTAGTAAAAAAGACAAGCGACGTACTCAAAACCGAGAAAACACATTCAGATTATTTTGATACTTAAGGAAAATGGCCATAAGTAATTTGAGACATGTAGGAATATTACACACCTCAATCTGACTCATGATGTGACCAATATGACTCTAAGTGCATCTTTTCAATATATAAGTGTCGTTTTAGTTTAAAACGTGCATCACACCGCCAAAATTGATCAAACAAGCCTATATTGTTTTCTCGTCATTCTATCTGATATTACTTAATTAACCAATATTTGAAATTTCTATAATATAGTGTTTTTTTCTTGTATTTGTGTTTTAAATTTTATTTCATTTAAATTTTGATGATTTTGTGGTGTTGCGGTGTTGCGGTGTTGCGGTGTGTTGTTACAGCACACTGCACCGGTGCCGCAGTGTGTTGTTACAACACACTGCAGCATGCCCATTTATCAATGCTTTTTTAGCGCTGATAAAATACTAGGGGTTTTAATTTCACTCTGGTAGTTAGTGCTTCTTTAGCGCTGATAAAGGTCATTTTTAGTACTAATAAAGGCCATTTTTAACACTGTTAAAGGCCTATTTTGTTTTAGTGTCTACTATGCCGGCATTGAGTATCATGTGTTTGGCTGCCTCAACCTCATCTACCTCCTCATCCTGTACAGCCTATGGTACTCTAGCTCCCAGCCTGACATAGAGCTACTAAGCCTGCTCCTGAACATGAAGTCAGTGAAGATCCTCTCTCAATAGACACTAGAGGAAAGGTTTTTTAAAAACGCTAAATATGGCCCATCCTTCCATAGGCTCGGCACTCAATTGGGTCCCTGTTGCACCAGGTTTTCATGTGACCCGGCTTCCCAAACGAATGGCATATCACGTAACTGTTAGTGTGTGTCATCTAACTGCCACTGCCCCCCACGAGTAGACTCCGGGGGTCATTTCCAGCCACCAAATGGACTGTTTCCTTGTCTCGATACTAAACCACCCTAGCCCACACCTTTGTATTCCCTTAGATTTTGCTCGGTGATGAGGGTCTGGTTCACTATCTCAGAAACAGTAGTCAACCGAAAGATGTTAACCTGAGATCAGATGGCATACACAATCCCATCCTCAAACCGTCTCATTGTTATCAGCTCTTCACCAGCAAGAGTCGATGAAAAATGTTGGAGTTCGGTGAAATGAGTTGAATAATCCATCACGGGCATAGCACCTGGTTTCAAGTGCATAAACACCCTAGATCGATCAGGTCTCAATGTCTACAGAAAGAATTAGTCACAGCAGATTGTTTGAAAATCCCTCCAGACCATATCTCGATAACGATCTTCTTAGGTAATAACATCCCACCAACGCTTGGCAGAATCACGTAACATATAAGTTGCGAGCTTGACCCTCCTTTCTAGAGACGTCTCCAGATGCTCGAAGATAGATAGCATGGTCTCTAGCCAGGACTCGGTGACCTAGGGGATGTCGTCTCCCAAAAAAGGTAAGAGGGTGTTGCTGCTAGAACTCCCTGGTCAACTCTACCATGGAAGGGAAAAGTCGTGGAGCTCCCTGTAGACTACTCTAGTCGTAAGAAGCCCTCTCAAAACTGAGCATCGGCACCCAGATCATGTATAACAGGAGGTGCCACAAATGGCACAACATGAGGTAATACTGGTGGGTCAGGTCCACACCACCTCCAAAGCATGGTTGTTGCCACCTTCTTGGCGCATGACTCGAGGTCATCATGGAGGCATACATCTACAATGTTAAGCACACGCCTCGGATGAAATTCAATAACAGAAGAGATCACAGATAAAGGAATAAGATAGGTAGAAAGCCTTCTTAAAGAGTAAACATCCCCATTTAATGGAAACCATGTCATTTAAGAATCACAAGTTAGCGGTTATATTTATATATATATATATATCTTGGTGTAGTTAGACGAGTTTTCCATTCCCAAGTTATAAAGTCCTACACTTTATAAATTGCAATTGGTACTTCATGTAACTATCACCATTCTTTTTATGTTTGTTTAATTATATGGATCACCATTCCCAATTTATAGAGGTCCATGCACCTTATAAATTACAATTGACATCCATTTAATTTTAGAGTGTCACCATCAAGCTATGCGGGAAAACACCGTTTAGGTTGATGTAAACACTTTAAATAGCCAATTATTTATCCCTTTCTTGCCAGAAACATTAGTACAATTTACATAGACATGCCATGGCATATGCATGATAGATAAATCCTCATGTTCCTATAATAATGCATGAGCAATACTTCCTTATTGTACCGGGCCAAGGGTAAAAAGAGAATCCATTGTAGTAATAATGAACACCACAAATCATGTGTGCCACCCATCGGTGAAATTAATACAACTGTAATAGGTTAAAACCAAAATAGTAGGTCCCATCCCAGGTAACTTGGTTTTTTTCCTGTATGTGGGTTAGCTACTCCCAGGCAAAGGCTCATTACCAAATTCTAACACATTTTTAGTCTTCTGTCTACCAATCCTAAATAATAAGACAAAAGGAAAATGAGCTTTGATGCCACTTGTAACGTCCCAGGCCCGGATCACTCATAAGTAACTGACCCTGGTTAGTCATGTGGCTTCAAGCGTGCCCCCTCATACGTAGGAGATTACCGACTAGCAGTGAGTGGGTAAGGTGGTATCGTGGGGAGACTATACCCTCTTTATCGGAGTGGAGCACAACAGTGAAACATGTGGATTAACCAATGAAAGTAAGATAGAAGAAATAGTTGAAACAGAACATCCAGACAATAATAATCAGTCATAAATGATATCCAATACAAAAGATGACGAAGTCATGATGCTACAAAAGTGTGGCGGGCATACATGGTAGCATACAAACATACAGTACATGTATAAACAAAAGAATAAAAGACCCCAAAAAAGTTAGCTCCAATAGCATCACGAGCACTAGCTCGGTCCTCTGCTCATGTTCTCTATCCTAGTACAGAAAATCAAGCTCTATAGTTGGGCGCTTGTCTTTGTCCCTACCTGCATTCATGAAGTCTGCTCGAGTACCAAATGACGGTTGAACAGGGTGTGAGTAAAACTCGGTGTCTAGCATAATTTCAGCCAGTGTATATAAAAGAGTGGTGTGTGGGTATAATAATAAAGGAATGTTGTAAGGTAAACTAAACTCAGCCGGCTCAGGTTCCTCAAGGACGCTCATTCGACACTACTTGCTTCGACCCAAGTCGGAATGTCTCTGAATATGTGTTGCCACATATATATCTATATATATTTATATGTATGTATGTATGTATGTATATACCTGAGGCATATGACCAATTCATCCTTTCATAATCATTAAAGTCTCATACAGTAAAGAGGGGCATTGGCCCACCATTCATCAGGGGATAGGAAACGTCATGTCCGACAAATCCCAATCAATGATGTGAGTCGTCAAGCTCAACATCCTAAGTAAAGGAGCGTAAAGTGTCATATTCAATGCCTTCGTAAACGATGTGAAATGTGATGTTCAACGTCAAACGTCAAGGGAGTGTGAAGCATCATGATCAATAATTCCCTTAACCGTTTCACAACTAGTATTCATGGTCTAATAATAATAAATAAGCATTTCATTTAGTACCTTAACAAATGCCAAAAGAAGAATACATGTCAACTCACTTTTCATTTAATCCCATTTAGTCTTGGGCGTCACTCTTAATTCAACAAGGGCCAAGGTACATGGTCTTATCATTTCCATTTCATTTAATTCATTCTACCCATTTCAATTTAGAAACAACCAAACCCACTTAGAAGGTGGTTTGGGTCATACACCCATTTATGAATCTCAAGAGTATTTAATCAACACGCCTCAAGGGTGGTAATTTACAAAGGATTTACTCATTTTAAAGGCAACACAAGGAAGGTCTGATGTGCGACACAACGGCGTGTAATCTAAACAACAAAGCTTCAAGGGAAGGGTATCAGACCACCTACCTTATACCAGTAGACGACTCCTCGTCCGATATCAGCTTCGGATTTGGGCTAAAATGGGAGGAATCGAAGAAACTAGACAAACGCCCTAAAAATAGAGCATATTAACCCGCATAGATTTAGCATTTAATACGGCGAGATAATCGAAGAAATGAAGTGAGATGAATCGTAGTCTGACTGAGAGGAATTCAACGAGATGAACAACGCTTGAATCGAGCACCGAACAAAGGAGATATCACCAAGCCTAAAGGAGAGGGAGGAGGAGCTTCACGCAGGGGAAAGTTGTTGTGCATTTAGGGAAAAGAAAGAAGGGTTAAAGTTTTAAAGGCTAGAGGGGTATAAATGTAATTTCACCACTTTTTAAGGGGTGCACGGTTTGGTCGCACGGTTTGTCAAATTGTGCGCCAACCGTGTGTAATCACAGTCCATAGGCCTCTTACACAATTTGTGCACAGTTTGACAAACCGCACATACACCGTGCAAATCAGCTACTCAACATGTCAGCAACTTCTCGCACAGTTGTGCAGCCTCCACAGCACGGTAAAACTAACTATGCAGCACCACATACAATTTGCACGGTTGAGGTGCACGATTAGCACTAATTGTGCGCTTACCGTGCACCTCACCCTATCCTTCAAATTTCATAACTTTAGGCTCCAACCAAGTCTAAACTCCTCTGACACCTTCCATACGCTTTTAAGCACTTTTATTAGTCAAAAGAAAAAAATAGACTGAAATTAAAAGGATCCGTACATTTTAGAAAAACTGAGATCTTGTAGATTTTATGTGAGACAAATCATGATGAATTTTATTACCAACTTTTCCAAAAAAACTCAAGGGAAATAATGAAATATGGGTTATCCCTAACCATCAAACCAAATCCACCCATTTTAATATAAATGAAGTGGTGAGCCTTCGTAACGCATCTCCATCAGTTGTATTGAATCATGATCAAAAGTTCACATCAAAGTTTTGAAGTCTTCATGTGGAGATAAACACTAAAGTAAATCTTAGCACCTCTTATCATCCTCTAATAGAGGGATGGTCTTAAAGGACCATCCAAATATTAAACATCTTGAGAACATGTTTACCTTATCTGTAAGGAACTTGGAATCAAGGCCTTCCATTTGTGTTGTCACCATTCAAATATCCAAATGGCACCATATATGGAAAGAAAATTGAAACTCTGACTCGTTCGGTGAAATTGGAGAAAATAAACTATTGAGAGTACAACTTGTGCAATAGTTGATTGAGAAGATACAAGCCATTCATATACACATTAAAATAACACAAATCAAACAAGAGTTACGTTGATAACCAAATAAAGAACTTGGAGTTCAAGTGGGGAATTATTCCTATGGATATTATCATAGAAGGAAATTATGAGATTTTCAAGGGAAGGGAATTTAATACCAAGATACATTGAATCTTTTGAAAAATTGGATCATATATGAGTAGTGGTGCATCGTCTAGCCCAACTGCCCAACATGTCCCAAGCACTTGATGTCTTTCATCTCTCTTCAAATTAACCTGATCATAAATTCTTTAAATTCACACGGATTAACATAAACAGCTTCATTCGTTGGACACGGCCTATGAAAAAACAATTTAAAAACTAAACAGTGTATTTAAGCTGATACCAGCGAAGCCAATCTTCACCCTTCTCATCATAATCCGCTCTGCTAAACGTCTGCTGCGCAAACTGCAAAGAACCGGCAAACATCGCAGCTCCACGCCACGCATCATAAACCGGGTCCGACGCCTTCACAACTCTTATCCATGACCCGCACGGCCGGATCATCCTTATTCCGGCTTCCAACCGCTCCCCCATTCCCGGAAACAGGCAACTCCCGCCGGTCATAAGGATCGAACCACTCATTCTCTCCACCACCCCTTCATCCTTCAACACCAGCCTCCGGAGCGACACCCCCGCCATTTCATCCAACCCTACCTGATCCACTCCAACTAGATTCGGATGAAACAATATCTCCGGGCACCGGAACCTTTCAACACCCAGTACTATCCGAAAATCCTCCTCCGTCAAGGGGCGCAGCTTCAACACCTCCGAAATGACAGGGAGTGGACTGGGTTCGGGATTGGGCACGAATGAAGGGTCGATATCCAAGAGCCTGGAGGAGATGCGAGCCAACTCGGCCTCGGCCACATCCGGTCCCTCATCCTCATCCTCGTTATCCTTGCTCATCAATTTGTAGAGTTGCCAATCTTCATCTCGGGCACCAAAAGTGTCTTCGCCCTTCCCTCGATCGAAGGCTGCCGTAGTTAAAAGTCGCATCCTTTCCTTCTGGGCAGCGTTCAGCCTCTCTCCGCGCCCAGTGCTGCCGGACAAATTATGGTTCCCATTTGCTTGGCTTCCATTTGTCTTTACTCGTTTCCGTTGCTCTACTTTATCAGACATCTCTCGGTACTTGCCCCGCAACTCCTCTAGATAGAGCTCTGGATTCTCTCTACATGGAACAGATAAGTAAATTCAATTACATAAGTGATGTCAAACAGAGCCTTGATAAAAAAGTGCTGTTCTGCCACTTTAAACGATTTTCTTCTAGCATTTTTTTTCGAAACAAAACACCACTTGCTTTTTCAAGCATTATAAGCGCATTTCAACAAGTGCCACTTATGATACACAGCTGGAAAATGTTAGTGATGTTTGCTCTGTTTCTGGAAAAAAACGCTAAAAACTACTTAAATAAGTGGCAGAAAAGCACTTTTCCAGTAAAGAATCCAGGAACACTACGAAGACAGTAAACAGAAAACGTACAGGCGTCTTTCTTCCTCTTGTTGGATCTGCCTCTCACGCTCTAATTCCTCTTCAAAGCGTTTCTGCTTGGCCCGCTGCCTGCCCTCCGATGTGGTTTTAAGGAATACTTGCTTTCGTTTTTCCTTCAGCTATAAAAGATGTAAAATAGTGGAAAACAAAGGAATTTAAGTATTCATACCAAACAAGGCTTTGGATGTTCAGCGTTACAGATCATCCATTGAGGTTTGTGTAGAAGCCATCCAGCTAGGAGTCACCATATTTTATCAAAAAAGAAAACGCACACACACACTTGCAGGGTTCGTTGCATAATTTCATTCAAAAAACTGAGAACCAACAAGAACCCTAAAGTTGTGTTTTGTTTTGGAAAACATTTTTGGTTTTCATTTCCTAAAAAAAATATTAGAAAATGCATTGGATTATGAAAATGAAAAACACTTTTTAGAAAATGAAAATAAAATGTGCTATAATACATATTTGGAAAATAAAAATAAAAAATGTTTTCTAAACCAAAAATAAGATTGCTGCCAACTCATAAAATCACAATCAATAGTGTCAGCCTCCCCTTCTCTCAATAAAGTCGATGCCATTGTCCTTATCTAATCTCAAATTATTAAAAAAAAAGTTTTTATAAAAAATTAGACAATTTTATCGGTGATACAATGCCATTGACCATCCTAAAAATTTTAATTACGAGAGGATGTTACTCTATTTTCATGGCTACTCAAGTAATGGAAATTAAGAACTTGTTTGTTTCAAAACAAATAACTTCTGATTTTTTTTAAATCGTTTTTTAAAATTAAACCAAAATCATTTATTTTTTTAACTATTAATTTTTTAAACTAAAGCAAAGGAGCTCTTATTTTGATTTTTCATATGATTTTATTTTCTGTAAATATTTTGAAGACCCTGAATAATAAGTTTTTGAAAATCATCCAAGGATTATACAAACTAAATACTGCATTAGATTTTCAAACTCAAGTTTGTGGTAGGGTATACATTTGTTTTCCCTAGCCCGGCCTGATTGATTGGTGTATAGAATGGGGAAACCCACTTACCTTCAAGGTGAGGTGGGGCTCTTCTTTTATAGAATGAAAATGCGGAATGTACAAGGGAGTATTCCGATGTGGGACTCGGAAATACCCATAATAATACAAAAGAGGGTTTAACACTCCCCCTCAAGCTGGGTGGACCCAGCTTGGACAACGAGTCCCACAAAAAAGAATAAGATGACACCACACAAAACCCATAACTACTCCCCCTCAAGCTGGGTGGCAGATGTGGTGGATCCCCAGCTTGGAACTGAGCGAGGCAAGGCGAGCACCAGGGAGGCCTTTGGTGAAGATGTCAGCAAGCTGGTCTGCCGTCGGAATGTGGCTAAAGCTGACATGGTTGTGCTCCAGGTGGTGGCGAAGAAAGTGACAGTCCACCTCAATATGCTTCGTGCGTTCATGGAAGACGGGATTCGAAGCAATTTTAGTGGCTGCCTGATTGTCACACCATATGTGAGCAGAAGTCTGCTGAGGAAAGCCAAGCTCCTGGAGGAGTTGCCGAAGCCAAAGGATCTCGGTAGTGACGGTGGTCATGGCACGGTACTCAGACTCGGCACTGGAGCGAGAGACGACCGTCTGTTTCTTGCTGCGCCAAGAAATGAGGTTGCCTGCCAAGAAAATGGCGAACCCAGAGGTAGATTTCCGAGTGGCAAGACAGCCAGCGTAATCAGCATCACAAAAGGCCTCAATATGCTGATGAGGATGCGGGGAGTAGTGAAGACCACGGGCAGGATCCCGTTTGATGTACTTGGCGATGCGGATGACAGCATCCCACTGAGATGTGGTTGGATGCTCCATAAATTGACTCACTTTGCCTACCGCACAGGAAATGTCGGGTCGAGTCATGGTGAGATAATTGAGTTTGTCCACCAATCGACGGTACCGCTCGGGATGTGGGTATAGAGCCGAGGAGGCATAAAGAGACCGTTCGCCAGGCTCCAGAGGAGTATCGACCACAGTGGCCTGAGTCAGCCCAGCATCCTGCAATATATCCAATGCATACTTCCGTTGGCAGAGGGAGATGGTGACAGAGGAGTAGGAAACCTCGATGCCGAGGAAGTATGTGAGAGGACCAAGATCCTTAGTGTGGAAGTGCTGGTGAAGATGGGCCTTGAGATGGGTGATACCCACAGAGTCGCTGCCGACGGGAAGAACCGCGCCGGGAGGATGGAGGGCCGCCGGGAGGTGAGCCGCAGGGGCTGGGCGCGCGCACAGTGGGGCTGGCCGGGAGCGCCGCTAGGAGGGAGGTCCGCCGGGAATGGCCAGGCCGGAGAGGAGCCGGGCGAGAGAGCTGCGCCGGGATAGGAGGGGGGGGCCTGCCGGGAATGGCTAGGGCAGCAGGGAGAGAGGCGGGGCCGGGAGGACGCCGGGAAGCCGCAGAGGAGGGAGGGTTCGGGATAAAAATCCCTCTGATACCATGTAGAATGGGGAAACCCACTTACCTTCAAGGTGAGGTGGGGCTCTTCTTTTATAGAATGAAAATGCGGAATGTACAAGGGAGTATTCCGATGTGGGACTCGGAAATACCCATAATAATACAAAAGAGGGTTTAACAATTGGCAACTGGGGTTTCCAAAGAAGCCCCAGTTTTACAAGAGGGAAATCTATTTCCTCTCATTTAAGGTAGGAAAATGAAGGAAATGCCTATTAAAAATATGTGTGTGTTTTCTTTACTTTTTAATTCTATAATATCATAGTAATATTTATTATAGATTTTTTATTATCATATTATTATTTTAATTAAATTAAAATATTTTTTTCCATCGCAAAACAAGCAGCATTTTTAAATTTTTCTTTCCTTTCAATTCCTCTCTTTTCCTTTAATTTCTTTTCATTTAATTTATTTTCCTTCAATTTACTTTCTGTCACCCAAACAGAGCCTTGATGTTGAAAATGGAAAAAAGATAGAAGTTTACCTGCTCAGGGGATAGCATGTTGTCTGGGACATTAAGAAGATGAAACTTTTCACTTGTAAAAGGATCCATCTTCTCCTCAGAGTAAACTTGGTCACCTTTGGCTTTTTTCAATGATTGAGAAATTTTGATCATGGAAGCTTCTATTTCCTGCTTCGAAACATAGCCAGTCGCTGCCAGGAAAGACGGAATGTCATCTTCAGCAACCTGTTGGAGTTGCATAAGAAGAAACTCCAAGCCCTGCAATTCATTTTCCAGTTCATTTATCCTCGAAGATCGCTTTGCCTCAGCCATCTCTCTCAATCTTTGACCTTGTCTCTCCTTTATAGCTGCCTTTCTTGCCAGCTCTTCCTCCGAAGGTGGCTCCTCAGTGGGTGGTGGGATCCAAGGAAGCTGCCAATATCTGGTCTTATCTTCAGCTTCCTTCATCCCCTTCTGCAACAACAATCAAAATTGATATTGATATAAAAAATTCAAAGAAGCATAAAAGGGTTGCTTGAAACCTGAAAAAATAGAGTTTCCGAAGCATAATCCGGTGCAATGTAACAATGCTCCATCTTTAAATCCTCAACCTTGTCCCATGTAATCCTAGGCCTGTCAAGAGCATTTTCAAAAACTTGCTTGAAGTTGATCAATGTACAAGGAGAGACCTTTCCTGAAATGCAGTCATGCATCCCAGAAACGTAACATGGTACTTGTTTTTTTTAAACTGCTTATCATAAGTGATAAGTACAATAACCAGTTTTCAAAGTACTGTCAAACAGACCCTTATTGAAGAAGTGTTTTTCTGCCATTTATTTAAGTGATTTTCTACTGGATTTTAAGTGCTGTTTTTCAGAAACAGAACCAACAACACTTAATTTTTCAAACTGCTTATCATAAGTGCTATAAGCAGTTATCAATAAGTGTTTCCAAACGGACCCTGAGGAAGAGGAAAGCACATGCTGGGAGCTCACATATGATGAGGGTATTTAAGAGAAAGAAGCTGCTTCAAGTAATCAGACACGTGGTATCCACCAATGTTAGTTCGGCAACTTGCTCTATAAACAGGCTCTCCGTCCACAAACTGGAAATTTATTTTAAAAAATATCATCAGTAATCATCAATGCAGAACAGTTGGAATCCTTTGCCTAAAATTCCACTGTTTTCCCATGCTAATAAAATGAGCAGGGGAGGGAAAACAGAATTATTTATTGGGTATTGGAGAGGGAAAAAACGAATGACGCCATACATTGTTGTAATTAATAATAAATTATAATGAGCATATGAAATTGAACGGCCAACAAGAACTGCAAGTCAATCACTGCATTAAAATGAATTATACCCTGATGCTGTAGCCATTGAAAGTAGTACCTTTCATTGAACATGAAATAAAAATAAAGGCATTATCAAACAATGATAATTGATTAAGAGCATTAATGAAGGATAAGGGGCATGAGGATAGGGTTTGATAATTTAAATTTTTTACAATTAAAACTGCCCCAACATTCGAATTAGGCGCATTGTATGCATGAAAATTGTTGAAGAGTTGATAAAAAAAAAAGTTGGAACCACATACTGGGATGACATGTGTTGTGTTGAAGCCTGAGCAAACTGCAAAACCATCTTTATCACAAACCCCCAGTCGTTGGTTATACTTGTAGCTGAATGCAGCATCAACACCAAATGCTGCAGTTTTGAGAAGGAATTATTTGATGGATCAGTAAAAAAACAGCTGAAGCAGTGATATGATAAAAATAATGATGATACATACCTATTGATGGCACTCCATAAGTTTCAAAAAGAAGCTCTGCCATTTTACTGCGAGATTGAACGGGATTACACACACTCTCTGTAATAAGGATAGGATGATCAACCTGCTCTGCCCTCAAAGAACAGACAGAAGGCTATGTGAATGCACAGCCAGGATGAATTTTCAATAACAATACATGACGTGTTTGCCATTACAGAAAGCAGCTATTATCCAGAAAAACAAGCAATTAGAATGAGGACCACTGGCAAATCATGTAAGTAAATTTTAACAAATTTACCTATTAGACATGCCTTTAGATTAAAAAAAAACACAATGTGGAGTAGATCTATCAGTAACTGACTATATCATCATTGATTGCATCTATGGAAGTGAAGGAGATGAAAAGCAGTAAACGAGCATAAAATATAGAATCATGGATGAGACGATTGGCTAACGCAACAAGAGGAAAAAATAAATTTAAACGTACCAGTAACCCATCAGCACCCATTCGTTCAAACCCATAGTCAAGAATCTAAATAAGCCAAAATAAAATGTGAGGGTACAAAAGCACAATAACATTCATGGTAGAACGTCCTGAAAGACTTTCCAAGTACCATCGCTAATAACATGCGAGTTGAATAAACTTAAAATCATGATAAACGTGCATGCATTCCGAAAAAAATGTGCTTGCCCCAAAAAAAAACATAAACCCACACACACAGAGATACATATATCCTATCTACTACAATGTAACGATCCAGACTTTATAAATGATTTTTGTCTCCTGAATAAATGTTTGTTACTTATAATATTATTCACGTACAAAATAAAGAGAAACCAACAAAATTTTATCTCATTAAAAATGATCATTATATTAGTCGGCTATTAAACCAATTAAAATGCCAAACATTACAACTGGACAAAGAATATAAAATAGAACAGCTAAAATGGGAAAGTAAGGCCCCAATCTACTAGAATCATCGCCCTGACTGCAAATGTTATAGAAATAAAACAAAAAATTAGTAAACCAATCAACATCTTGTGAAAATGAAAATATAACCTAAGAGAATCGATGGTCTCAACCAGTAGAGTTGTATCGTTTGAAGCTCGTTTGTCAAAACTTGGGAGGGAGGTATCATCGTTGGGGTTCGCCCTTAACTAAGCCCAAGTCAAGCTTCAACAAGTAAAATGTTTTTTATGCCAATTCCTTTAAGAATAGTTTTTCTTATTAAAATACATGTTTAATTGAGATGAATTTGATAAAATGTTTTTTGGATGCAAATAAAACATAATTGTATTTTTCTAGAAAATATATACAACTTTCATAATAAACCAAGGTATTTTGAATAGTATTTGTTTTAATGAAATTCTTTTAAAACACTTATTTAAATAATAAATGATAAAATAATTTTATAATGGACTAGGAAAATTTTTGTAAGTGTCAAAAATTTGATTGTGCCTTAAAAACTGTTATTTTTAAATAAGGATTTTGATATTTAAAAGTTAAAATTCTCATATATAGAAAATTTTTCTGATAAAATAAACATTGTTTTTGAAATCAGCACGTCGAATTTAGGTTAAGATAAATTTATGGGAATTTTCTAAAATACTTTATTTTTTCGTGAATAGTAAAAAAATACAGTTTTAGGGTTTTGGTGTATTTTATGACATCATATTGATGTCATATTGATGTCATAATGATATAATAATTAATCCACAACCTAAAATATGTTATTTTATTAATATTAAGTATTTTAATATATTTTATTCAATTTTTAAAACTATAAGTTACTTTCCAAAGTCTAAAAAAGAAAATTTGATTTTTGAAAACATTACTTTGTGGAAACTTTACATTTTCATGCCAAAAGAAGTAATAAAATATGATGTTTGGTTCTGATGGATTAAAATAACATAAAATGTGACCCAAATGTCCAAAACCATTAGCAAAAATCATAGATAACCCAATGGTTTTTCATTTTTCACAACCTAGTTTTCCAAGACCTATATTTAAAAAATATTAAACAAATCATCCACTTCTCCTATAAATACCCACCCATTTCTCCATTTTCATTCACTCCAAATCCATCCTCCACGAAGTTCTGGTGATTTTGTCTTCCAAGAAGTCTCCTCAATGTGTCCTCAAGCCCCCAAGGTTTCATCCTCAAATTTTAGGAACACCACTTCAAGGTAAGGAAAATTTTCACTTCTCTTTTCCATTCCAGAGTCTTTTTTGTGGTGTGTTCCAATTGCCAAGAAAATTCCTTTTTGTCCACTTTCTATTATCCCACTACTGTATGAGTAGTCTTTTATGAATGGAAGACCTTTGTCCTCAATGTGTCCTCAAGCCCCCAAGGTTTCATCCTCAAATTTTAGGAACACCGCTTCAAGGTAAGGAAAATTTTCACTTCTCTTTTCCATTCCAGAGTCTTTTTTGTGGTGTGTTCCAATTGCCAAGAAAATTCCTTTTTGTCCACTTTCTATTATCCCACTACTGTATGAGTAGTCTTTTATGAATGGAAGACCTTTGTCCCCTCTCATTTTACCATTTTCTAAAACCATGTTTTATACCCGTCATGGTGCCGAATTTTCTTCTCAAATTTTCCTCTTACATGAGTGAGTCTCTTTTCCTTTTTATTTGAATACCCAAACCACTTCTTTTCAATGGGTATTCAACTAGATTTAAAAATGGCTTTTTAATTCTGGGATTTACATATATGAAACTCACATATCCTTTCATGGGTTTAAAATGACGTAATGATCATGTCTTGAAGCTCTCTTGTTTGCCAAGATTTTTTATAAGAAACTCGTTCTTTATTCTCAACGGATTATTAATGAAATGATTTAACCACTTCTTTTCAATGGGTATTCAACTAGATTTAAAAATGGCTTTTTAATTCGGGGATTTACATATATGAAACTCACATATCCTTTTGTGGGTTTAAAATGACGTATTGATCATGTCTTGAAGCTCTCTTGTTTGCCAATATTTTTTATAAGGAACTCGTTCTTTATTCTCAACGGATTATTAATGAAATGATTTATTATGATCTATATGGCTCACATGAAATCAAGACATATGAAGGGTGTGCCCTGATAGCGCTTTAATGCATTAAGTAAAGAATTTAATCTCTAGAGATAACATGTTTTATAACACCTTAGTAAATAACCTTGGTAATTTTCATTTACAGACACCTTGGTGATAAACCTTGATGATATGATTATGAATGTCTCATTTAAATATTGTAGTCACATTTTCATGTTATGATTCATGCTCTTATTATTATGATATGTCACTTGCTCATGTCTTATCGTTATGCCATATGTTCTTATTGTTATGTCTCAAGATCACATGTTATATCTCTCTTTTATTTATTCCCTTACTGGGTTTCATGCTCACTCCTTTGATGTATGTCCCCAAATTATGAGATGCAGTAAGCATAACTTAGGGTGAACCCATGAAGATGTCTTTCAAGAGGATTTAGAATAATGTTTTATGTTTTCATTTATTATGTACCTCTTTTCCAAACTAAACTTGAAAAGATCATTTGTTTTGTACCATGTAATGAAAAGTTATGTAATAAAAAAGCGAAATGTCATAATTTGTATCAAATGACAGTTTAGTTATTTGTGAAAATTAGGACTTGAAAACTTTAGAAAGAACCCTCAGGACAAGTCTAAATATAGGAAAATATCATCGTATTTTGGTGAAATATTAAGTGGTTTCCGAGCAAAGAAATCTCTATCTGGATACAAACAAGTGGATGTACCTCTGGCACATATATATGTAAGGGTAACACCCAAAAACACCGCTTTGAGCTAGACTTGAACGGGAACTGGTGCACGATAACGGGTCTTGTTGCGCTCCTGGTTTGACACTCCCGAGGGAAATGTTTGATTGATCACAAATTTTTTATGAACCGTTATGAAGAATATATAGAAAATTTAATTGTTATTAGAAGAGATTAATAACATATTTAAGCATGATGTTTTAAGACATAAAATCCCTTTAGAATTATAAGATCCGTAAAAGTAACACGTTTCTCACCCTGGTTGTGTACCGCTTAGAAGGAGAAGCAAATCAGTGGTGGACACTGATTAAAAACACGAAGCCAAGAAGGGAGATCGATGCTATGGAGTAGGAAGAGTTCAGGGAAATCTTTTTCAATAAACACTTCCCTCGTTCGACGCGAACGAAAATGGAGAAGGAATTCCTAAAACCAAAGCATAAGGAAAATGAATCGGTGGGAGTCTATGAAATGAACTTTACAAGACTTTTCAGATACACCTCCAACTTCGTTATGGATCCTAAGGGAAAGGTTGATAGATTCTTCGGTGGACTGAGACCCCATCTGCGGAGGAATCTAGCAAATCGTGACTATGAAAGCTACGAGGAGATGGTGCAGAGTGCTGTGAAGGTTGAATTGGAGTTTGGAAAAACACAGTGGTCGCATAGGTCGAATGAAAAAAAGAGTTATGGATCCAAACTCAAGGAGAAACTTTGATCACGGAAGAGGCGGAAAGAAAGTGCAACTTCGGGGAACTGCTTGCTTGGGAGTGGGAAGTGCTAGAAGTGCGGAAGAGATGGTCATATACCTCGAAACTGTCGTGGTGAGGTGAAGCCTCAACTTCTCAACACTAACGACAAAGGGAAGATGGTGCAAGCCCAGCTGGAAGTTCAATGCTTCAAGTGTGGACAGTTTGGGCACTTTGTCAATCAACGTCCAAATCAGAAGATAATGGAGGGGAACCACCATCAACCTCAGCATAGGCCAAGGGAGCAAGGTCGGGCATTTGTTATCACGACGGCTGAAGTGGAGGCTCTGAATGATGTGGTGGCAGGTACACTCGCTGTGCTCTCAAAGCTAGCAAGTAGTTTGTTTGATTCTGGTTCTAGGTATTCCTTTATTTCATCCAAGTTTGCAAAGAATATAAAATCAATCCCTAAACTGCTAGAAGTAGAGTTGTCAGTCAAGACTCCTGGAGGATTTATCCTAGCATCAACAGTGCATAAGAACTGTAGTATTAACTTTGACTAGTACAATCTCATCGTAAATCTAGTAGTCATTCTCATAGTGGAATTCGACACTGTTAGGGATGGACGGGCTCTCAAAGTATAATACTAAGATCTACTGCAGAAGCAAGGAAATTTCAGTAGTCTTGAATGGACAACCTACAGTTATTTTCAAATGACAGTTATCCCGACCTGAGCTTTGTCTTTTAGCACCACCCATAGTCTTCCTTATGAAGATGATCAGTGAAGAGGGAGAAGAAAATGAAAGTATAAAGATAGAGAATGTCCCCATCGTTCAGGAATACAGTGACGTATTTCCTGAAGAGTTACCTGGACCTTCCCTATAAAGAGAGGTAGAGTTCTCTATTGAACTCATACCTGGATCCAAACCGATATCAAAGGCCCCTTATAAAATGGCAAATATGGAGTTATAGAAATTAAAGAAACAGCTACAAGATTTTCTGAAGAGATTTATCCGACCAAGTGTGTCTCCAAGGGGAGCACCCGTTTTCTTTGTGAAGAAAAAGAATGGATCAATGCGGTTATGCATTGATTATAGAGAACTGAACGAGATCACAGTGAAGAACAAGGACCCTCTCCCAAGGATTGATGATTTATTTGACTAGCTTTGTGGGGCTCAATTCTTCTCCAAGATTGACCTCCGATTTTGGCATCATCAATTGAAGGTGAAGAAAGAAGATATTTCAAAGACTGTCTTCCGGACAAGATATAGGTATTATGAGTTTGTCAACAGAGTTTTTAAAGACTACCTTGATAAATTTGTGGTAGTTTTTATTGATGACATTCGGATATACTCTAAAAGTCGCGAGGAGCATGAGAATCATCTAATCTTGGGAACTCTGAGGAAGGTGAGGCTATTTGGAAAATTAATCAAATGTGAATTCTGGTTACAACAAATTGCATTCTTGGGGCAAATTGTAACTAATGAAGAAATCTCAGTTAACCCTGTGAAGACAAAGGTTGTAGAGGAGTGGTCTCATCCTACAACAGTAACTGAGATTCGTAGTTTTCTTGGTTTAGCATAATGTCATAGGAAGTTTGTGAAAAACTTTTCACGGCTTTCTAATTCACTAACCAAGTTAACTCGAAAATGAGTTAAATTCATCTGAACAAAGAAGTGTGAAGAAAGTTTCCAAGAACTGAAGAAGAAATCGGTTACTGCACCTGTGTTAACTCTACCCTTTGTCGGAGAATGATTCATTATTTATAGTGATGCATCTCTGAAAGGGCTTAGGTTCGTTCTCATGCAAAATGACAAAATGATTGTTTATGCATCTCGACAGTTAAAGCCTCATGACCAAAATTATCCTACGCATGACCTGGAGTTGGCTGCAGTTATTTTTGCTCTGAAAATATGGAGTCACTATCTTTATGGGAATAAATGTGATATATACAAAAACCACCAAAGTTTGAAGTGTATTTTCACGTAAACTGAATTGAACATGAGACAAAGGAGATGGTTGAAACTTTTTAAAGACTGTGACTGTTCAATTCATTATCACCCCGGAAGAGCAAACAAAATTACTGATTCATTAAGTAAGAAATACCTTGTTGTGCTGGCAATGATGAGGATTCAATGAGATCCTTTGATTAAGGACCTAGTAAAACTGGACATGGGAATCGTAAGGGAAGGGACATCATCAACCCTATCCCAAATGATTTATCAACCATCATTACTAGAGAAGATCAAGAAATCTCAAAGAGAATATCCTTTGTTACAAAGGAAGATGAGGATGTGAAGAATGGGAAGTTTCCTGAGTTCAATATTGACCAAGAATGTGTATTGAAATTTCATACAAGGCTATGTGTCTCATCTATCCTAGAGATAAAGAAGGATCTGATGGATGAAGCTCATGGTTCTACATTCTCTATACATCTTGGAAGCACTTAAATGTATAGGGACCTTCGTGATCAATATTGATCTCAAGGGAGATTGCCGACTACACTACAAGGTGCTTGGTATAACAGCAAGTGAAGGCAGAGCGACAAATTCCTAAATAGGTATTAGGACCACTACCCATATCGACATAGAAATGAGACGATATCACTATGGACTTCATCACTGGTCTCCCAAGAACATCCAAAGGAAACAATGCGATAAGGGTTATACTGGATCGTCTCACCAAAACTGTCCATTTCATCGCTATTCAGGAAGATCTCTGATAAAACCCAACGAACGAACTACTATATTTATGAAGCAGAACAGAGAATTACAGCAAAGGTACAACAGATAAAGAAGAAGATTGACACCTCAAGAGAGCAGAAGCTCCTCGCCCAAGCCCGCAGGCCGCTTCCCAAGCCAGATGGCCGAACACCAAACTATTTTCCTCCCTCCTCTCTCTCTGCTGCTTATTTATAACCGATCCCCTTTCCACCACGTGGCCCTCTTAAACAGCATTATTCCCCCATAACAAACTCTAACAAACTTCCCCCTCCCACCCACTCCCACCCACTCCCCTATAACAAACTACCTCATACAAAGACAATAATACCCCCAAACTAATTGGCAGCAGGTCTCTATCACTGCCACAGTCCCGAAAAACCACATTGTCCTCAAGGTGGTGGATCTCGCAGACATGTCATGCGATCTCCCACACCAGTCGTGGTCCAGGGAACTGAGGACAAAGGGTGTTGACTCCCCCCACTCTCCAGGCAATCTCTCAAATGGTCCTCACGATGAGGATCGACCGTGTGTGATGGTGCCCACTATGCGGCAAGGTCGGCCTCCGAGTACTTGCAGCTCGCATGAAATATTTGTGTGCGTCTACTTCAGGACCCTCGCCGCAAATCACTATGCAAGACTTCATGTTGCTCCAGCGACAATAACTAAATGACCGTGCTTCCTTGGCCTCCATAAGACTGTGGCAAATCTCCTCCCAAGAAGGCGGCAGCTGGGTTCACCATGTGTGGCCCCGTGGTATCGTCATCATCCCTAAGCATTTCACCAGTGTTTTGATGTGCCAGCAAATCCACATGTCGTCCTAGCGACGGTCCAAGCACAATAATGGCAGCACGACCCGACGACTTTGTTTTATCCTCAGTGTCGCCAACTCCAAAAGCAGCGGAGTCCGCCTCTGATTCCTCTATAAGAAAAGATTGCTGGTCATCGTTCGGGTACGGTTGTGTTTTAGGATGAAGCATAGCTCCAGCTAAGAGCCTACAAAATTCCTTTTGCTCCTGCACATGAGCCGCCACCGTCGAGGCCATCTTATCTATAGAAGCTTTCAATTTGGTCACCGTCGTGTCGATGCGGTCTAGGCGTTGCTCCGTGCTATCGAGACGAATGTCAATGCTCATTGACGTCAGATCTTCGTGATCTCTTCCTGGCGAAACCAATCAGGCATTGAGCAAGGGTGGTTGATAAACTGCCGCGACCGCGGGTGTGAACGCGTCCAGTGATGCACCTCCACTTGTTACCATTGGCGGGAACTCGGATGTAGTAGCATGAGTTTCTCGAGCGGAGTCACCAAAATCCTCAATTAGTGCTTTTTTGAGTTGCATCCAAGTAAATGTAGGTACTCCTTTAGCCAGTAAAAACCAAATTCCATTCAAGCCTGACATGCATAGGCGTGTCATAGGCACCTTCATTTGATCCGGCATTTGATTGCGCGAGAAATAGCCCTCAGCCTTCGAGATCCACGTCTCTGGATGTGCGGCAAAAAAATCGGGTATAATCTCTTCCAATATTTTTCCTGGTTTCTAATCACCCGGGCCAATGAAGTCCAGAGTTCCGACATTTGAGTCGCCATAGCCTGCGACACCCGAACAGCGGGACGCCCCCTAGGGATGTGTGTATCCTCCGGTAGGGAGCGGGCAGCATGCGGCGCCCCTTATTGGCAGACGGCTTTTTTTTTTACAGAGGCGGACACGCCCCCCCTTTTTTCATTTTTCTTTGTTCCTGCGTTTTCCTCCCGAGTCAGAAAACCGGGCCACCCCAAACGTTTTTTTTTTTCTTCCTATGGCACTACTGTACTGTACCTGTGCGAAAAGAAATCGAATGCCGCCTCCTCCCGCGCGATCGGAAATGTGCGTGTTCCCCTCCTGCGCTCGCGCCCGCGTCTGTGGAGAACGGTGGTGGGAGTCGAAGACGGAACGCGGCCCCTGCAGCAGGACCCGCGGCCAAGAGAGTGGATGCGCGCGCCTCGTCCTGTTTCCTTCAGGCGAAATCTTGTCGCGCGCTCAGTTCGACCCGTCGTTGGGAAGCAGTTGAAGGCGCGACGACGAAACAAATAGCCCCAGTCCGTGCAAAGAGATGGAAGTCCCCGCGGTGTGTGCCTCCTCGCGAGCTGGAAGAGAGCGTGCTGCGACAATGAGCGGTTCGTCGGGTGCTGAAGAACCAATCGGCCGAGCGTTTTCCTTACATGCGAATTTCCAGCGGGGCGCAGGTCGTTCAAAACGAAAAGAAATCTAGCAGCAGAAAAATGATGCTCCGCTAGACGTGATGCAGCAGAAGAACAAAGTCGACCCGTAGCGCGCCACCTTTGAGGAGGCAGTAGGCAGATCGGACCAATTGATAAAACCCAAACGAATGAACTAATATATTTATGAAGCAGAACAGAGAATTACAGCAAAGGTACAGCAGATGAAGAAAAAGAAGAAAGACACCTCAAGAGAACAAAAGCTCCTCGCCCAAGCCCGTAGGCCGGTTCCCAAGCCAGATGGCCGAACACCAAACTATTTTCCTCCCTCATCTCCCTCTGTTGCTTATTTATAACTGATCCCCTTTTCACCACGTGGCCCTCTTGTAACGACCCAAAATTTCATTAATGGAAAATCCCTCTTGATCCAGTTAAATGTTTCTTTATGAAAAATGTTTTTATAAGATATCAACCTTTTTAGTTTTACTTTAAGATTTGTGACCGTTACTTTTATAGCCGTTGAACAGTGATCATCTGGGTAGTTTAAATATAAGGCTTTAACGAACCAATTTTCTACTCAGACAAAGGAAGCGATGGCCTCATCCAGTAGAATTGCCCCTTACGAAGCCCATTTGTCGGAGCTCGGAAAAGAGGTGGCGTCTTTGGGCTTTGCCCTTGACCAAGCCCAAGCTGAGCTTCATCAAGTCAAGCTCGAACGTGATTGTCTACGGGAAAAATGGAAGTTGATAGAGATTATCACTCGAGCGATGTTATCCGAGCAACCCCAAGAGTCTGTCACCATCGCACACCTTACCCTTAGGTCTTATGCGGCTATTTTAAGGGGTTATGTAACAAATAAGTAGCACCATGTTCATGTACATTATTTTTTTGTATAATTTTTTTGATACATTGTAATTAGTTTTTAAAGTACAAATGGTGTTTTTAGTTATTATTTAATTAAGAATTATATTTTATTGAATTAAAAGATTTTTGAATTAAATAATATTTTAATAAAATATTATTATTAATATTAAATTAATTTTTATTAAATATAAATGATCTTATAATTTTATGAATGCAATTAAAATTTTTATTAAGGTTTGAAATCCATTTCTGTCAAAACCCGTGAATTTTTTATAAATGTCGGTTTTTATTTTAAAAGTGAAAATTCACATATTTAGAAAATTATTTAGATAAAATAAATATTATTTTTGGAATCAGGACGTCGAAATTATCCAACGGTGAATTTTTCATAATTTTCTGAGACAGTCAAATTTTTGGGTAAAAATTAAATACCATTTAAATATATAATGTGTTTTATGACATCATAATGACCCAATGGTGATGTAATAAAATATCATAATCCTTATGTTCGGCCAATATATGTTTTATCATTAAAATAATGAGGTTTTGGGTTTGTTTGACTCATTTTTCAAAGCATTAATGGAGCCCTCAAGACGTATTCAACACTTTGCCTTTTTAAATTAATTTTCATGGGAGTGTGACTCACCTCCACATAAGCAACCCTAATTTTTTAATAAGTTCGGACCTTGGACTTGTAAAATATTGTTTTCCTCTTTCCTTTTCCAGAAACCATGGGCAAATACCATGGGATGGTTTGTGGTTTGGATTATTTTAATATAAGGGGTCTCAAACCTAAATAATAAAGAATTCTCTCACATTTCCTATATAAACCCACCCAAGCTCCCACTTCCTCCTCACTCAAAGCCCTTGAAGTTCGTCCAACCTCTGCCCTACTCTCTCTAGAATCCTCTCAAGGTGCCCCAAGCTCCCAAGAAGCCTCTCACAAGTCTCTCTCTAGCCTTTGGAAGCACACTTCCAAGTAAGGGGTTTTCTTCCTTTCTCATTTTTTTGTCAATTTTCTTTAAGTTGTATTTCCCTTTTTATTTCAATTATGAATGTTGGGGTATGGTTTCGCACCTCCCCCATACTGCCCTCTTATTGTTTGAATGATGGGAGAACCCTTTCTCTCTCATTAAATGCCTCCCATGTACACCCGTTACTATGCCGAAATTCCGAAAGGAACTTCTCTCTCTTCTTTTACATTCAAGCAATACTTTTGTATCATGAATCTAAATTCCATTTCTATTATTGGGACATGTATATATATGATCTCCTTACTGTCCATTACATGTAAATATGATGAGGAACCCTTTTCTCTCTCATCAACCTTTTTTATGAATTCTTATGTCACACCGTTACGCTGCCGAAATCGCACCGATTTTCTAAGCCAATGTCTTTGTGTAGTGAATACCATGCCCATTTCTCCATCAAGGGTATTCACCTTTATGCACATTTACATATTGATTATAAAGTTTCATGTATGAATTCCACTTTCCTTTATCGTGGAAGAAATGATTATGTTTTATGAATCCATGTTTTATGATCCATGTGGCACACTTATGCATGAAATGAAATGTTTAAGAAGGATGCGCCCTTTATAGCGCTCCAATGCATTGGGTAAAGTATAGTATCATGATACGTCATGTGCAATGAGTGTTGACTCATGCTAATTCAAGTGCAACGAGGGTTTACTCGTGCTTCAAGTGCAATGAGGGTTTACTCATGCTCCATGTGCAATGAGCCTTGGCTCATGCTAATTCAATGTTAAGTGTTGTTGCCACATTTCCATGTTATGATTATCATGTTTTATCATGCCTTTATGTTCATGTTTCTATTATGCTCTATTGATATGCCTATTGCCTAACATGTATTTCACTCCTCATGTTATTCATTGTTTACTCCCTTACTGGGCTTTATAGCTCACCCTTTTCTTATGCATGTCCTCAGGTTATCCCATGCAATGCTAAGTACGAAGGAATGTAGTGGTCATGTAAAGGAAGTTTTTAATAAAGATGTTGTATTTCAAGTTTAAAGTTTTTATGTAATGATCCTAAGCCCCAAAGACACTAAACCTCTCGATCTTCTTTGTTGTATCAAGTGAAGTTTTATGTAATAAAGAATGCTTAAGTTGTAATAAAAAGCAGGGTTGTCATAGTTGGTATCAGAGGATAGGTTTAGTTATTTTTGGGATTAGGAAACCCTAGTAAAGCCTTAGATACAAGACTAAGCATAATAAAAACATCCCTAAGTTTTGGTAAATACTAAGTAAGTGGTTTATCAAACAAATACATCCCTGTCTGGATACGAGCAGGTAGAGGCGGCTCTGGCACAGATGTATCCTAGGGGTAAAACCCGAAAACACCGCTTTGAGCTAGACTCGAACGGGAACTGGTGCACGACAACGGGTCTTGCTGCACTCTTGGTTACGACACTCCCGGGGGATATGTTTTGATGAATTCACAATCTTAGTATGAACCCTTATTAAAGGAAAAATGCCCCTAAGAATATATTTTAGAAGGAAGATCATGAAAAGCCTGGATTGAATCCTATAGACTCATGAGTTAAAGAGATTAAAGTTTATTTATAAGTCATCAACTTTTGTCTTTGGATTAACCTTTATGTGTTACCCCTAACTTTCTTTTATTCCAGCCAATGGCCGGTAATAGGAGAACTCGGGCTAACAACCGCTGTGAAGATCAGTGTGATGATTGTACTTATGAGATGCCCAATCCAATGGGAGCGGGAATCGCGAACTTTGTCACGCTTCTCTCTCAGCTAACTCAAGTTTTGAATAGAAACACTGGTCAAGAGGAACGTTCAACCCCCCTAAGAAAGAACAAGTCGCTATTGAAAGCTTCATGAGACAAAGGCCTCCTACTTTTAGTGGATCATCTGATCCCACGATCGCTGAACAATGGATCAACTCCATTGAGAAGATATTCTCCATCCTCCAATGCTCTGAAAAAGAGAAGGTTCTCCTGGCAGCTTATCGTATGGAGGGTGAAGCTGATCAATGGTGGACGTTGATCAAAAATACGAAGCCTGAGAAGGAGATCGAGGCTTTGGAATGGAAGGTATTCCGGAAGATGTTTTTCGATAAATATTTTTCACGCACCCTCCGTCTTAAGATGGAAAGGGACTTCCTTTCCCTCAAGCAGAAAGATGAGGAATCTGTGGGAGCGTACGAGGCAAACTTCACAAGGCTTGCATGATACGCTTCCGGCTTTGTCGTTACCCCCGAATGCAAGGTTGACCGCTTCTTTGGTGGGCTGAAGCCTAGCTTGCGGAAAGCATTAGCGATCCGTGACTTCGACAACTATGAGGAAATTGTCCGATGTGCCCTCAAGGTTGAAATGGAGATCGGAGAATCACAGGGGTATCATGGGGACAAGAAGCGGAAGGTGGACTTCAATGCTGGTGGTCCGATGGATAAATCCAACGGCGCTAAGAAATTTCAGCACCCCACTTGCCAAAAGTGTGGAAAGAAGCACCCTAGAAATTGCCTTAGGGGGACAAGAAAATGCTTCAAGTGTGGAAGAGAAGGGCACCTAGCTGTTAACTGTCAGCAAGAAGGACCTGCGGCTGCGACAGAGGAGAGGAACGCTCCGTTCGAACCTCAACGCGTTGTTCAATGCTTCAAATGCAAAGAACCGGGTCATTTTGCGAATCAGTGCCCTAATCCAAGGGTTATCGGAGGCAATCAACAACCTCCAAGACAGCAAGGAAGAGCTTTTTCCATCACTTCTGCCGAAGTGAACCCCGACAACGAAGTGGTGACAGGTACGCTAGTTATTCATTCAAGAATAGCGAACGTACTTTTTGATTCAGGTTCTACGCATTCTTTTATATCTCAAAAGTTTAGTAGAATAATCTCTGCACCACCACAAATCATGGAAGTAAAGATGTCGGTGAGTATGGCAAATGGGGCAATCATTGCATCCCATGAGTATAAGTCCTCCCCTGTTATAATATGTGGATTGAATTTCCCAGCGAACCTCGTCATACTCCCTTTGGTGGAATTTGATGCAATTCTTGGCATGGATTGGCTTTCCTTATATAGAGCCAACATAAATTGTCGGGAGAGGGAAATCACACTCCATATGGAGAATCGACCCCCGATTCTTTACAAGTGTCAGGAGGAAGATGAATCTCCTTTAGCTCCATCATCTCAAGCATGGATATTACTGCCTTATGAGCACGCATATCTGGCTCAGATGATTAAATCCAAGGAAGAAACCACTCTTGAAGAAATGCCTATTGTGAGGGAATTCGCTGAAGTATTTCCCGAGGAACTTCCTGGTCTTCCTCCAAGAAGAGATGTTGAGTTCTCAATTGAACTTATACCTAGGGCGCTACCAATATCCAAGACTCCATATAGAATGGCTGTGGTTGAGCTTGAAGAACTGAAGAAACAACTACAGGAGAATCTGGATAAAGGGTTTATACGCCCAAGTGCATCACCATGGGGTGCACCAGTCCTCTTCGTCAAGAAGAAGGATGGGTCAATGCGGCTTTGCATCGATTATCGTGAACTTAACAAAATCACGATAAAGAACAAGTATCCTCTCCCAAGAATCGATGACTTGTTTGATCAGCTGCGTGGAGCACAATACTTCTCCAAGGTCGACTTGCGGTCGGGATATTATCAAGTAAGGGTGAAGAAGGAAGATATCCCCAAGACTGCTTTTCGTACAAGGTACGGGCACTATGAATTCATAATAATGCCTTTCGGACTCACCAATGCTCCAGCAATATTCATGGACTTGATGAATAGAGTCTTTAGAGATTACCTAGACAAATTTGTGGTAGTCTTTATAGATGATATTCTAATATACTCCAAAACCAAGGAGGACCATGAGGAGCATTTAAAAACTGTACTAGATACTTTGCGCAAGGAGAAGCTCTATGCAAAGTACAGCAAGTGTGAGTTTTGGTTGAAGGAAGTCTCATTCTTGGGTCATATCATCACAAGCAATGGGATATCTGTGGACCCCTCCAAAACAGATGCAATTGAGGGATGGACGAGGCCAACATCGGTAACTGATATCCGTAGCTTCTTGGGGTTAGCTGGATATTATCGACGATTTGTGAGAAATTTCTCACGATTGTCCAACCCTCTTACCAAGCTAACTCGAAAGGGAGTAAAGTTTTCTTGGAGTGATGAATGCGAAGAAAGCTTCAAGGAGTTGAAAAGGAGGCTTATCACTGCACCCGTGCTCACTTTACCCACAAGTGGGGAGCTTTTTGTGGTATTCAGTGATGCTTCGAAGAAGGGCTTAGGATGTGTGCTGATGCAGAATGATAAAGTGATATCTTATGCCTCAAGGCAGTTGAAAATCCATGAGCGAAACTATCCAACGCATGATCTGGAGTTGGCGGCGGTGATCTTTGCCTTGAAAATCTGGCGGCATTATCTCTATGGAGAGAAATGTGAGATATATACTGACCACAAGAGTCTTAAATATATATTCACACAGAAAGAGCTTAATATGCGCCAGAGAAGATGGATAGAGCTCATCAAGGATTATGACTGTTCAATACATTACCACCCTGGGAAGGCGAACAAGGTGGCGGATGCCCTAAGTAGAAAGGATCCAGCAATTCGATCAATGATGAGAATTGAGAAGGATCCAATCTTCTTAGACTTGATGAAGATGGACGTGGGAATCATAAAGAAGGGAACATCATCAATCCTTTCACAAATGATTGTTCAACCATCTCTTTTGGAAAGGTTAAAGGATGCTCAAAAGGATGATGCAGGAATCCAAGAAAAAGTGGAAGCTATCAAAAAGGGAAAATCCTCAGAGTTTAATGTTAATGAAGAAGGAATTGTGCGGTTTGGGAAAAGACTATGTGTTCCATCAAGTTCGGAGCTGAAGAAGGAACTTTTGGATGATGCACATAGTTCAAATTTCTCTATTCACCCAGGGAGCACAAAGATGTATCGAGATCTCCGAGAAAACTTTTGGTGGGATAATATGAAGAAGGAGATCGCAGAATATACATCAAAGTGCCTGGTGTGTCAGCAAGTGAAGGCAGAGAGGCAGAAGTCTAAGGGGATGATGCAACCATTGCCCATACCAGAATGGAAATGGGAGAACATCACCATGGACTTCGTCACTGGACTTCCAAGGACATCCAAAGGCAACAATGCAATCTGGGTTGTTGTGGATCGTCTTACAAAGACTGCACACTTCATTGCTATTCGAGAGGATTTCTCTTTGGATCAACTGGCACGGATATATATCAAGGAAGTGGTACGGTTGCATGGAGTACCACTATCTATTGTGTCTGACCGAGATCCAAGATTTACCTCTAAGTTTTGGAAGAGTCTTCAACATGCTCTGAATACTGAACTGAACTTCAGTACGGCCTATCATCCTCAAACTGATGGTCAATCCGAGCGGACTATCCAAACACTTGAGGATATGTTGAGAGCGTGCTCAATGGACTTTAAAGGAGGATGGGATCAACATCTTCCTCTAGTTGAGTTCTCTTATAATAATAGTTTCCACTCGAGCATCCAAATGGCACCATATGAAGCTCTGTATGGGAAAAGGTGTAGAACACCGGCATGTTGGGATGAGGTCGGTGAACGTAAGCTGTTTGGACCAGAAATGGTCGAAGAAATGGTGGAGAAGGTGAAAACCATTCAGCAGCATATCAAGGCAGCCCAGAGTCGACAGAAGAGTTATGCAGATAATCGTCGACGAGACCTTGAGTTTAAAGTCGGAGACATGGTGTTTTTACGCATATCTCCGTGGAAGAAGGTCATGAGGTTTGGAAAGAAAGGGAAGTTAAGTCCAAGGTACATCGGCCCCTTCGAGATTCTTGATCGTGTTGGGGTTGTGGCCTATCGACTAGCACTTCCACCTACTATGGCCAAGGTGCATGATGTCTTCCATGTATCCCTCTTAAGGAAGTACATATCAGACCCTTCACATGTACTCTCTTCCGAGGTGGTACAATTAGAAGACGATCTTTCTTATGAGGAACAACCAGTGAAGATCTTAGATCGTAGAGAAAAAGTTCTACGAAATAAGACAATGCCCCTCGTCAAGGTGTTGTGGAGAAACCACAAGTTTGAAGAAGCAACTTGGGAATCGGAGGATATGATGAAGCTAAGTTACCCACATTTGTTTTAGTGTGGGAAAAGGAAAATTTCGAGGGCGAAATTTCTTAAGGGGGGAATGTTGTAACGACCCAAAATTTCATTAATGGAAAATCTCTCTTGATCCAATTAAATGTTTCTTTATGAAAAATGTTTTTATAAGATATCAACCTTTTTAGTTTTACTTTAAGATTTGTGACCGTTACTTTTATAGCCGTTGAACAGTGATCATCTGGGTAGTTTAAATATAAGGCTTTAACGAACCAATTTTCTACTCAGACAAAGGAAGCGATGGTCTCATCCAGTAGAATTGCCTCTTACAAAGCCCATTTGTCGGAGCTCGGAAAAGAGGTGGCGTCTTTGGGCTTTGCCCTTGACCAAGCCCAAGCTGAGCTTCATCAAGTCAAGCTCGAACGTGATCGTCTACGGGAAAAATGGAAGTTGATAGAGATTACCACTCGAGCGATGTTATCCGAGCAACCCCAAGAGTCTGTCACCATCGCACACCTTACCCTTAGGTCTTATGCGGCTATTTTAAGGGGTTATGTAACAAATAAGTAGCACCATGTTCATGTACATTATTTTTTTGTATAATTTTTTTGATACATTGTAATTAGTTTTTAAAGTACAAATGGTGTTTTTAGTTATTATTTAATTAAGAATTATATTTTATTGAATTAAAGGATTTTTTAATTAAATAATATTTTAATAAAATATTATTATTAATATTAAATTAATTTTTATTAAATATAAATGATCTTATAATTTTATGAATGCAATTAAAATTTTTATTAAGGTTTGAAAGTCATTTCTGTCAAAACCCGTGAATTTTTTATAAATGTCGGTTTTTATTTTAAAAGTGAAAATTCACATATTTAGAAAATTATTTAGATAAAATAAATATTATTTTTGGAATCAGGACGTCGAAATTATCCAACGGTGAATTTTTCATAATTTTCTGAGTCAAATTTTTGGGTAAAAATTAAATACCATTTAAATATATAATGTGTTTTATGACATCATAATGACCCAATGGTGATGTAATAAAATACCATAATCCTTATGTTCGGCCAATATATGTTTTATCATTAAAATAATGAGGTTTTGGGTTTGCTTGACTCACTTTTCAAAGCATTAATGGAGCCCTCAAGACTTATTCAACACTTTGCCTTTTTAAATTAATTTCCATGGGAGTGTGACTCACCTCCACATAAGCAACCCTAATTTTTTAATAAGTTCGGACCTTGGACTTGTAAAATATTGTTTTCCTCTTTCCTTTTCCAGAAACCATGAGCAAATACCATGAGATGGTTTGTGGTTTGGATTATTTTAATATAAGGGGTCTCAAACCTAAATAATAAAGAATTCTCTCACCTTTCCTATATAAACCCACCCAAGCTCCCACTTCCTCCTCACTCAAAGCCCTTGAAGTTCGTCCAACCTCTGCCCTACTCTCTCTAGAATCCTCTCAAGGTGCCCCAAGCTCCCAAGAAGCCTCTCACAAGCCTCTCTCTAGCCTTTGGAAGCACACTTCCAAGTAAGGGGTTTTCTTCCTTTCTCATTTTTTTGTCAATTTTCTTTAAGTTGTATTTCCCTTTTTATTTCAATTATGAATGTTGGGGTATGGTTTCGCACCTCCCCCATACTGCCCTCTTATTGTTTGAATGATGGGAGAACCCTTTCTCTCTCATTAAATGTCTCCCATGTACACCCGTTACTATGCCGAAATTCTGAAAGGAACTTCTCTCTCTTCTTTTACATTCAAGCAATACTTTTGTATCATGAATCTAAATTCCATTTCTATTGTTGGGACATGTATATATATGATCTCCTTACTGTCCATTACATGTAAATATGATGAGGAACCCCTTTCTCTCTCATCAACCTTTTTTATGAATTCTTATGTCACACCGTTACGCTGCCGAAATCGCACCGATTTTCTAAGCCAATGTCTTTGTGTAGTGAATACCATGCCCATTTCTCCATCAAGGGTATTCACCTTTATGCACATTTACATATTGATTATAAAGTTTCATGTATGAATTCCACTTTCCTTTATCGTGGAAGAAATGATTATGTTTTATGAATCCATGTTTTATGATCCATGTGGCACACTTATGCATGAAATGAAATGTTTAAGAAGGGTGCGCCCTTTATAGCGCTCCAATGCATTGGGTAAAGTATAGTATCATGATACGTCATGTGCAATGAGTGTTGACTCATGCTAATTCAAGTGCAACGAGGGTTTACTCGTGCTTCAAGTGCAATGAGGGTTTACTCATGCTCCATGTGCAATGAGCCTTGGCTCATGCTAATTCAATGTTAAGTGTTGTTGTCACATTTCCATGTTATGATTATCATGCTTTATCATGCCTTTATGTTCATGTTTCTATTATGCTCTATTGATATGCCTATTGCCTAACATGTATTTCACTCCTCATGTTATTCATTGTTTACTCCCTTACTGGGCTTTATAGCTCACCCTTTTCTTATGCATGTCCTCGGGTTATCCCATGCAATGCTAAGTACGAAGGAATGTAGTGGTCATGTAAAGGAAGTTTTCAATAAAGATGTTGTATTTCAAGTTTAAAGTTTTTATGTAATGATCCTAAGCCCCAAAGACACTAAACCTCTCGATCCTCTTTGTTGTATCAAGTGAAGTTTTATGTAATAAAGCATGCTTAAGTTGTAATAAAAAGCAGGGTTGTCATACCTCTTAAACAGCATTATTCCCCCATAACAAACTCTAACACCCAAGCAGCAGAAAAATGATGCTCCGCCAAACGTGATGCAGCAGAAGAACAAAGTCGACCCGTAGCGCGCCACCTTTGAGGAGGCAGTAGGCAGATCGAACCAATTGATAAAACCCGACGAAGGAACTACTATATTTATGAAGTAGAACAGAGAATTACAGCAAAGGTACAGCAAATGAAGAAGAAGAAAAAAGACACCTCAAGAGAGCAAAAGCTCCTCACCCAAGCCCGTAGGCCGCTTCCCAAGCCAGATGGCCGAACACGAAACTATTTTCCTCCCTCCTCTCCCTCTGTTGCTTATTTATAATTGATCCCTTTTTCACCATGTGGCCCTCTTAAACATCATTATTCCCCCATAACAAACTCTAACACCCCCCACTCCCTTATAACAAACTACCTCATACAAAGACAATAATACCCTCAAACTAATTGGCAGCAGGTCTCTGTCAATCTCTTTTTTGACCAACTTGCCAAGATATACGTAGAGGTGATGAGGTTGCATGGGGTGCCACTTTCTATCGTTTCTTATCGTGATCCAAGATTCACATCTAAATTCTGAAAAAGTCTTCAACATGCTCTGAATACTGAATTGAATTTCAACACGGCATATCAGCTCCAAATTGATGGTCAATCTGAAAGGACTATTCATACACTCGAGAACATGTTGAGAACATGCTCAAAAAAATTTAAAGGTGGAGGGAATCAACACCTCTCATTAGTTGAGTTTTCATACAACAACAGCTTTCACTCGAGCATTCAAATTGTAACACCACGCCCCTCTTCATTGATTCGAGTCGAGGCGGAGTGTTACTCGACCTTAGGCGACGTTCCCAAGGTGCCAAATGCTGGCAATAAATGTCGAGGCCTTCAAGAGTCATTGGGGAACGATTTTCCCTTATAGTAAACGCAACCAACCAAACGAGCCATATCTAACCACAACTACATGATGCATGTCAACCATGTTTTACAATTCAACAAATTCAAAAGACCAATACAATCAAACCACAGTAATCCATGATCAGAGTACAAAGCGGAAGACTAAACAACAAAACCCAAAGAAGCTATGACACAACTTCACAGCTCCACATCAAGCTCCATGCTCCCAGCACCACAAGACCACCCAAGCATCACGATGAACCACTAAGGAATTGAGATGTTCTACCTTTACTCATGTCCTGTGAGATGTTTTACATTTACCCGTGTCCTGGAATACAACATCTGCAAAAGCACCAAAGTGTCAAAGCAGGGGGTGAGTATTAATACTCAGTAGGTTTTCCCCAAATGACTTCCCTACACACGCCACTAGGATAAAACCGGTTAGCACAATTTATAATAAATAATTAACATAAAACCATGAAACAAGGCAATAATTTCCAACAAGCCAAACACACTCTTACCAAACCATTTTACCCAAATCGACGCAATACTAAGGAAAGCAACCAAACATGTCATTAACCATTTCCCAACACATATTGGCATAACCCAATTCATCTTGCATTGTTGCACGCACATTTCAACCAAAATCACTATTTTCCACACACCCCAGCTCGGTGTTACCATTAACGGTAGAACTTCACGTCCGACCCCATCCCCTTTTTATATTGGTACTTCACGCCCACATTCAAATCTTTGATGGTGGTCCTTCACGCCTGTTATCCATCCCATCCAACCCATGCTTAACCCACGTAAGCCAACAATCATAACAATCAATATTTATCAAAACCATATCAACACCCAATTGCCAAACCAAACAATCCCTTAAGCAACTCAACAATTCCAACACAAGACATAACCATTCCAATAAGACCAACATTATATGCAAACGCCCTTCAACCACATTCATGCCAAATATCATTTCAATAAAACAAACCTTTTATTGAAAACCATTTTTTCGCAAGCCATTTCCCAAAATTCGTCATGCGAGCGATTTTAAAATTAACATTTTAAAATCCAACCTCAAGCACATTTCCCAACCACCACTCATTTTCCACCAAATCCACAAATCATCACAAAATGGGTGTCAAACAAGCTTCACACATCACAAACACATCATCAATTTCAAGCAACAACCATTAATTTGAAATTTAAGCCTTCTAGATCTATCAAAATAAAGATGAGAGTGAAGCCACCTACCTTAGGGTTTCAGTGAAATTGACCAACGAGCAACCGCATCACAAATCCGGGTGAAAACTCCACAAAACCGCCTTATATCTCTTTGTCTAACGTCAACAAGCCCAACTCTCATCATTTTAGGCAACAAAACCCCTAGATCTACATGCGGCGGATGTAGATCTAGAAAGTCGAGAGAGGGGGAGAACTGGATCTAAGGAAAACCAAGAAGCAACCAAGAGAGGAGACTTGCCGGAGGAGAATCGCCTTCAAAGCACCAAGAAATCCCTTCGATTTGCTTTCAATATGAGTGGGAGAGCCCCTATAACCCTTGAGAAGAGGAAATCCCGAGTGAGGTTCGAGTGGGAGGAAGTTTGGGGTGTTTTAGGTTAAATCCCGAGTGATCGGCTTTTAAAAAGCTCATTTTTAAAGTTGCGTACGGTTAGACAAATTGTGCGCTAACCATGCTGCTGCTACTGTCCAAAGGATGTTCCGCACGATTTCCTCGCACGGTTAGGCAAACCGTGCGCCAATCGTGCGAAGCCCACTGCCTCATGTTGCACGGTTACCTGGTTTGTTGAACGGTTTACACTAACCGTGCTCAAACCGTGCACCCCTAGAAAAGCTTCCAAATCTTCCCAAAACTCTTTCAAACTCTTCTAAATATTACCCAACCACTTTACGTATATAAAAAGACATAAACAAGGGTTACATACATCAAACCGGAGGTACTGCACAAATGGCTTCATATGAAGCTTTATATGGAAAGCGATGTAAAACTCCTACTTGTTGGGCTGAAGTTGGTGAGAAAAAATTGCTTGGGCCCGATCTTGTGCAAGAGATGACAGAAAAGGTTCATGTCATCCAACAACACATAAAAACTACTCAAAGTCGGCAGAAGAGTTGTGCTGACAACCGTCGAAGGGACTTCGAGTTAGATGTTAGCGACAAAGTTTTCCTTCGAATCTCATCATGGAAGAGAGTCGTGTGGTTTGGGAAGAAAGAGAAGCTTAGCCCTAGGTACATTGGCCCCAATGAAATTCTTGATCGCATAGGAGTAGTCACCTATCGGTTAGCACTTCCACCGAACCTATCTCAAGTTCATTATGTATTTCACGTATCTCTCTTGAGAAAGTACATTCCTGATCCCTCGCATGTACTGAATCCAAAGGTGCTACAACTGGAACATGACCTCTCTTATGAGGGGTAGCAGGTGGAGATCTTGGACCGTAGAAACAAGGTTCTATGCAACAAGATTATTCACTACGTCAAAGTGTTGTGGAGGAACCATAAATATGAAGAAGCGATGTGGGAACCAGATGAGATAATGAGACAGAAGAACCATCAACTTTTCTCAACTGAAAAAATGAGTTGAAATTTCGGAAACGAAATTTCCAAAAGGGGGAGAATGTAACGACCCAGACTTTATAAATGATTTTTGTCTCCTGAATAAATGTTTGTTGCTTATAATATTATTCACGTACAAAATAAAGAGAAACCAACAAAAATTTATCTCATTAAAAATGATCATTGCATTAGTCGACTATGAAACCAATTAAAATGTCAAACATTACAGCTGGACAAAGAATATAAAATAGAACAGCTAGAATGGGAAAGGATCGCCCCAATCTACTAGAATCATCGCCCCAACTACAAATGCTATAGAAATAAAACAAAATATTAGTAAACCAATCAACATCTTATGAAAATGAAAATATAAAATTGTAGTAAATTTTGAGTGTAATAATGAAGTAGTATTTATAGGGTATAAAGGAAAATGTAACCGTTGGGAGGGAGGTATCATCGTTGAGGTTCACCCATGACCTTGCCCAAGTCGAGCTTCAACAAATGAAGCTTGAAAGAACTTGCCTACGGAAGAAGTTCAAGTTAGTGAAAATTATCACTCGGTCGATGTTAGTTGAGCCACACCATGAAACTATCATCATCACACACCTCACCCTTAGGGCGTGTGCGGATGTAATAAGGGGCTAAGTGTCCAGACCTTAGTTGTGTAAGGTGCAATTTCCTACGCAAATAAAACATAATTGTATTTTTCTAGAAAATATATACAACTTTTATAATAAATCAAGGTATTCTAAATAGTATTTGTTTTAATGAAATAGTCTTTTAAAACTCTTATTTAAATAATAAATGATAAAATAATTTTATAATGGTCTGGGAAAATTTTTATAAGCGTATTTGATGGTGCCTTGAAAAGGAAATTTTGATTTTTAAAAACATTAATTTGTGGAAACTTTATCTTTCCATGCCAAAAGAAGTAATAAAATATGATGTTCAAATCTAGTGGATTAAAATAACATAAAATGTTACCCAAATGTCCAAAACCATGAGCAAAAACCATGGGTAAACCAATAGTTTTTCATTTTCCATAACCTAATTTTCCAAGACTTATATTTGGAAAATATTAAACAAATCTTCCACTTCTCCTATAAATACCTACTCATTCCTCCATTTTCATTCACTCTAAATCCATCCTCCACGAAGTTCTGGTGATTTTACCTCCCAATGAGTCCCCCAAAGTGTCCTCAAGCCCCCAAGGTTTCATCCTCAAGTTTTAGGAACACCTCTTCAAGGTAAGGGAAATCTTCACTTCTCGTTTCCATTCAAGAGTCATTTTTGTGGTATGTCTTCCGATTGCCAAGAAAATTCTTTTTTGTCCACTTTCTATTATCCCACTACTGTATGAATAGTCTTTTATGAATGGGAGACCCTTATCCCCTCTCATTTTATCATTTTTAAAACCATGTTTTATACCTGTTATGGTGCCGAATTTTTTTCTCAAATTTTCCTCTTTTACATGAGTAATTCTCTTTTCCTTCTTATTTGAATACCCAAACCTCTTTTCTTTTCAATGGGTATTCAACTAGATTTAAAAATGGCTTTTTAATTCGGGGATTAACATATATGAAACTCACATTTTCTTTCGTGGATTTAAAATGACGTAATGATCATGTATTTGAACTCTTATGTTTGCCAAGATTTTAGATAAGAAACTCGTTCTTTATTCTCAACGAGTTATCAATGAAATGATTTATTATGATCTATGTGGCTCGAATGAAATTAAGACATATGAATGGTGCAGTCTAATAGCGCTCTATTGCATTGGGTAAAAAAATTAATCTCTAGAGATAACATGTTTTATGATATCTTGGTGAATAACCTTGGTAATTTTCATTTAAAACACATTGGTGGTAAAACTTAGTGATGTGATTATGAATGTCTCGTTTAAATGTCGTAGTCACATTTCCATATTATGATTCATGTTCTTATTATTATGATATGTCTTTTGTTCATGTTTTATCGTTATGCCTTATGTTCTTATTATTATGTCTCAAGATCACATGTTATATCTCTCTCTTGTTTATTCCCTTACACATCATGTTCACCCCTTTTCTTTGATGTATGTCTCCAGATTATGAGATGCAGAAAGTGTGACTTAAGGTGAAGCCATGAAGATGTATTTCAAGTGGATTTAGAATAATGTTTTATATTTTCATGTACTATGTACCTTTTTTCCAAGAAACTAAACTTGAAAAGATCCTCTGTTAGAATAATGTTTTATATTTTCATGTACTATGTACCTTTTTTCCAAGAAACTAAACTTGAAAAGATCCTCTGTTTTGTACCACGTATTGAAAAGTTACGTAATAAAAAAGACGGATGCCATGTACAGTTACAATTATCTTCACTAAAGAAGGATTTTCTAAGAAAGTGCTTGCCAAAGAATAAAAAAATTTGAAATTAAAAAAGGGAAAGTCTTACATATTCCATGATTTCAAACTGATACACTACATTGCTGTCAAAGGCAGAGCGAGAGGTTGATCTCGTGCAATCGAAGTATTTCATGAGTGCAACATCATGCTCGCCTACAATAGTTACAGCTTCCCCTGCATGACAAAACACGGAATATCTCAGTAAGAAGTGCGTTTTGGTAAGGCGGGGTTGCTGAAAGAAATTGAAAGTCACAGCATTGAAAACACTACCAAAACAGAGAATTTGACGCGTGCAAAGGGTGGTAAAACCTAGAATCCTTGAGATTGCAAGCGTGTAGCATCAGAACAGAACAAGACCAAACTATTCACCTACCAGATGCTTTTCAGAAATCATATTTTTGTGTATCAATTAACATGAACGCCTAGCTTTCCCAATACCAATAGAAATTAATGTTATTACTATTGTTTTGGATGAGAAAAACACCACTTGAAAATGGTTCGAACAAATAGCATGTTAGTAATTGATGGAGTTGAAACAGCTAGAGCGAAATCGGGAGCGACGAAAAAACCAATGGTGGACGAAACGGGAACCAGTGAGTTTGTCGCGGGGCCTTTGCACGACGTTTCGGAAGGTGATGCGAGGGTCATCCTCTCCAGCCCATCTACAAATCGAAACAAGACAAGAATGAAGAAAGCCCGGAGTAAAATATAATTTAGAATGGCTGAGCGTTAGGGTTTCCAACAGTACCCGATACGGAAGGATGAAGCGCCATTATCGATGACGATGGCGGAGCCGGAGGGATGAATATTGTAGTCGCGTTGCCTCTGAGTCCGGGCGTCGAAAGGCATCATGTCCGCTTCTCGCCGCGTCTCGCGGAGCAACGGGGACGAGGGGCCTCGCTGCCCGCCTGACCTTAGAGCGACCCTGCGCAGTGCAGTGCGACCATCCCCGCGGACTGTTTGGACCGCCGGCCGTTCGGTTCAGTCGAGCCGAAACGACGACGGTCCAGAAGAGTGAAAGTGCCGCTCAAGGCAGTCCACCGCGGCCGTACGAGAAACGGGCATATTTTTAAAAATATATATATATTTGGGAGGATGACATTCGGGACAAAACTGTCCCTACTGTTATTTATATAACTTACTGAGGTTCTTAGATAACATCAGGGGTTAGTTTTGGTCCCCCGGATGTCATTCTCCCTATATTTTTTAATATAAAATACAGTAGGACTTGTGATCAAGCCAACGGCCCATTAGATTGTTAGCATCTTTTTAGGCTCTTTAATTGGCTCAATATGAGCAAGTTAAATTATATTGCAACGGGTTGTGTTGTGATTTTTTTACAGTGCTAATAAAAGTTTTTTATTATAATTATTACTATGTTGAATTTTTCAAATTTGAATTCATTGTTCGTGATATTATTGATGTAGAAATGTATCTAGAATCTATGAATATCGCGAAAACAATCAATAAAATAATTTATAATCCACGCAAAATAAAGAAAAAAAATGATGATCTTGCTCAATAAACATTTAGATGCGAGGTTAAGATGTGAATTGTAATACCCGAGAAATCCATGAAAATAAAGATTTTATTATTATTAATAATATATTACAAATCAAATATAAATATTTATTAAGTATGTTATAGCTTAGAATGGACAATGGAAAAAAACAATGTGAGTAAGATGTAAATGTCTTCTAACTCATTTCTCTAATAAACAACACGGTTATGACAAGTACATACGGTACAAAAGAAAAACAACACAGGACAAGAAAATGGACCTTATGAGAGAAGTAAGAAGTGTTATTTGAGGGAATGTATTTATAGGAAGTCATTGCACCCTTTGTGTATTATAACTGTTGTGCATTTACAACTGTTGTGCATTGTAACCATTGAGCATTAAGATCAATGGATGTCAAGATCGTTGATAATATAGTAATTATAATATAACCATTAGGAATGTATTTTACGAGGGCAAGAACATCATGTATGAGGAAAATTTAAATAGTGTTTTTATTACAACCCACGCAAGAAGAAAACAGGCCCGACGACTCGACCCCACAACCTCCGCCCTAAACCCCAAAACCCCCAGCCACCACAGCCGATTGCGTGGGGCATAAAATTTATCAGAGTTTGAGAATGAGCAAACACCACTAAGGTATTCCCTAGAATAATCTCAAGACGAACTTCAACAATTGTGGTTCGAGCAGAATCATCTACAGAAGAAGTTCAAGTTGATGGAAATCACCACGAAATCAATATTAGTTAAACCAACCCATGAGAGCCCCACCATGTAATAACCCTTGAATTTCAAGTGTGAATATGATGATCATTTGTGGCTTTTGAATATTTATTTGTAGTTATCTTGTGACGTGTTTGAGGGTTAGTCAGGTTTGGGAGGCATTTAGAGTGGGGATTGGGGTAACTCCTGACAAAATTTGCTATTGAGGGATATCGAGTGCCCAGTAGAAGGCCATCAGATACCAGGTGGCCCAGGCAATGGGTCTATAAGGCATAAATCTCCACCGACCAGTCGGTGGAGAGTGGTCGGTGGAGCACCGGGTGTAAGAGTTGGTGTCCTAGAACCAACTGGTTGTACTTTGATTACATGAACATTTAATGTATTTAAATATTAAAAGAGGGATTATCTATAATAAAATAAAAAAAGAAGGCCTTCGGGCCATTCGGGCATGACTATGATGTAATAATGTACTAGAGTATTTTTTGCATTGATAAGGCCAAGACAGTTCCCCGCTAGGATGAGAACCTTGAAATGCTATAATAATATTCTTAAATATAGTTATGTGGTTGGATGACATACCATGATGAGGCACATAGCATGAAGACCGTCAGGTGCGAGTACTCGTAAGCAGATGCGACTTCCTCTCGTGAAGTTCGCACTTGGTAATCTTTAAGACAAGAGATTATGAGAACAGATCCGCCAGTAGGAATTCCGCATGTTTTGGTGTCATCAGATATTTCTATCTACGAGCGTGTGTAATGATTCTTAGACTTTAAGATTATCATTAATATGTGTCACGACTCGCGCACTTTGATTTACTGATGAAAACCGTCATGCAGACAGTTGGCGGGAAGTAGGGTACGTTGGGTGTGTCATGAGTGACATGTTATTAATGGATAAGTCGAGGAAGGATTTGTCCCCTCCATTTATGAAAGTTGATATCTCGGCCCTTTGATTGAAATAGAACCGTCGCGCGAAATTCCATGGCCATGGTGTAACGATGATTTTATTTCATGTAGTCAAAGAACGACGTATCAAACATAAAAGTTGATGACACTATCATGAAACCTACTTGATGAGATATTGCGACAAAGAGATTATATTACACAGTGAACATTCATATGTGGATGTCGTTGTTGCGACTTTAAGTTCTTTCTCTTGAGTGTATTGACCCGTTGCTAGACAATACTTTTGGACTTTAGGCAGGTTTGCCTAATGCCAACGAGAAAGAATCCTAGAGGGTCACACACTAAGTGTTTCTGGTGGTCTCGATTAAATTCTATTTGAATTTAATTAATAAATATCACTCTCAAGACAATAAAATAATTTTATTCAAGTTAAAATGATTACATAAATTAAATAAATATTTATTCACCGAATTGTGGGTAAAATATATTTATTTATTTTATTGAACATTTAATAAATATTTATATATTAGTTTGTAAATAAAATATTTATTTAAGAGAATAAATTATTTATTTATTTATTTGGGTGTTCAATAAATGGTAGTGGAGTTTGAGATGACCAAGACTGGTCCAGAAGTAAAATAATTATTTGCAAGGTGATAAATAGTTATTTAACTAGTTGACACAAATTAAAATAATGCTGCTATTATTTTGTGACGCGAAATTTTATTTATAATTTAGTTTTGCGCAAGTTGGCGCACCATAAATAATGACGCGGTATTATTATTAATAGCATGAGTTTTTTCTAAGGTTATGAATGTATTTAATTGTTGTTACACAATTAAATATTGTAACTGAAGCTCCATTTCAATAAATATACACATACATATATTGTTCCATATACCGAACCGCACACCCGATGAATTGAGAATTGTTGAGCTGAACAATTTCGCTCTCGAATCCTCTTCTCGCCCCTCTCAAGAATGAGAAATGTTCTTCAAGACCAAAGAACAAGCGATCAAGAATGACCGACACAAGACACTCGTTTAGTCGCGCTAGTACCCGAAGAACATGCGGTGTCGATCAGAGGCCATCAGAGCACGTTTGGATCACCGCTAGAGGGATTCTAGTTTGGATCCTTACAAACACAACAAGATGATCTATAAGGGTCATTCCGGATGATCAACATCATCAACAAAGAAAATACTGAAGATCCATGTATTATTTTCTTTATGAAATTAATTATATTAATTATAAACATGATGTGCAAGATCCTCTCTAAAGGTTTCAGGCCTCTTCTTTATCTAAATCTTTGATTCTATTCCGTGGAGAATGATGTTCATCGTCATATTGATCCCGAAATAATCATTAATCGTGGTAAAAATCAAAGTCAAGTTCTGTCCCAACCACGCTTCCGCTGCGCTCAGAATCTTCAAGTGGTATCAGAGGGGTTACATCATAGTTTATAATTATTTAAATATTTTGTTGATGATTTACACATTTAATAATTTAGTTGTTTCAATTCAAGTTAATCGTTCTACAAATCTGAATATCGATATCTATTCATCCTCTTTCATTCCTCATTCACCTTACAAAAATAATATTTTCTTTTAATCTTGATTAAAATAATACAGAGGATCTCATCCGGAGGTGCCAAAGGTTCTTGGACGTACAATACAAGAACACACGACGTGTATTCGGCAGTACACGCCGTGTAGCCAAGGTTCAATGCACCGAGTCTGGTCTGCCAAACCAAGTCATGTCATTAGAGTTTGTCTAAGCCTTAATGACTTCGTGTGTTGATTAGGAACAGGTGGCACGCAGTTTCCGGATTACACGCCGTGTGGCCCACTGGACACGACATTAGTCCCTTCGGGTCAAGGTTGAACTATGTACCCCGTACACGGCTTGCTCGGCTGGAGACCGTGTAATGAGGAACTACACGATGTGTGGCCTACTGGACACGCCATGTACTCCAGAGATTTCTCAAGTACACTCACACGCTGTTTCCCCAGGCGTGTACTTTAGATGGACGATGAAAAATAGCACACGTCGTGTAGTTGGAACTACACGCCATATACTCATCCAAATTATGCAGATTTATTAAAATTTATTATTATATTATACAAACCCTTGAGACGTGTACCACCATGCAGGCGTAAATATGAGGCACAACACGTGATAAGTGTTTTATATATATGTGTTTAATTTAATATATGCGTAATGTTCATTTCTACTCACTGGGTAGTTATGAATAAGAATTTACTAGGTTGCCTTCAAGGTACAAGTTACATACAAAGATAATTTTAAATGAATTTATTTGTTTAAAATTATGTTGGATGAGAATCTCAAGGAAATTCAGAAAAGGGTTTAAGATAAAAGGATTGATTAATTAAAGATGATAATTAATTAATTTGAGCGTGATTTATCTTAAACAAGAATGATTAAAGAATTAAATGCTAGTTTTATTTATGCGTAAATATCATTGCATGTATAGATGATCATGAGCTAGACCAAGACCTTTGTATGTGGATGGTTTCTTTTAATTAATTTATTTAAATTAAATTTGTTGGCCTGTGAGAATTCTCATCATTAATATGCATGGCATGTGTGCCCAAGGTTTCTTTTATTTAAACCCCCTTTTTACCCCTCACATTCATGTGAGTTAAAAAAATCACATGCAATGGATGGAACTCCCGAGCTAGTAGAGGTGGTTCAAGATGGAGCCGAGACAAAACCAATCTCAGGAGATACAGAGGTGGACATGTGGAAAGCTGTAAACACGAACCCAAAAGGTTCAAGATGTTTCTTCCCTAGGTCAGGGTTAGTTTATCAACCGCTAGATAAAATAACCATTAGAAAATCTCATGATCATTCTCTTTATTTTATTTCTGTCAGTTGCATGGTTTATCATTATGGATGTGTTGTCACGATCACATAATTAATGAATTAAACAAGCATGCAAGATAGAACTAAAATAAACCAGACTTATGCGTACATATTATCAAGACATGGTTAATCACTTAAGTAAGTTCCACTTAATATTAACAAGCACGTGATAATGATAATAAGCAATTCACGTATAAGAGATAAAAATCCCTCAAATAAAATATTAAGTCAGACCAAGCCTTCTGTTACTTGATTAAGGGAAAAACTCAATAAAACTATGTGTTTGACCAACCTTTGTTGGAACACTTACTTTTATATAGGAAGACCTTATGAAAGGTTTCGAGTCGACTTAACCATATTACATCGAGAGGAGTATCCATTGCTAGACTTGGTGTAATATTGGAGGAAAGAGTTGAGACAATCCAAAGTCATGATTTTAGGATTAGGGAGTTCACTCAACAGATCAAGGAGCCGTAAACCCGTATTTGGCAAAGACCTGCCTACCTAAATACCTTCTAATAGTTTGACTAACCCTTGTTGGGGTTATACGAAAGGGTAATATGGATTCTTGCCACTGGAATGTCATAACAAATAGACATTCCGAGTTCAATGGCGAGGGCCATTGGGACTTGATAAAATAGTTGGAAACTTAATAAAAATTTATTATAAAATGTAATCAATAAAGTACTAATGATCTACTCTTTTAATTGTAGAATAAAAATGACAAGCTCATCAACCACATTATCCCTACGATCAATTCTTGATAAAGACAACATCCACATTGGCAGTAACTTACAGGAATGGTTTAGACACCTTTGATTTATCCTACGCCATGAATGGAAGTCTTACGTGTTGGAGTCAGCATTACCTGATCTGCCTGCCAAAGAGGCGAGTGGTGAGGATTTCTTGGTCTATGAGAAACATATGAACGACGCAATCGACATTCAATTTTTGATGCTATCATCAATGTCTAGTGAGCTCATGAAGTTTCATGAAAACATGGATGCTTATAGCATACTCGATCACCTCCGTGGTATTTACCAGGAGAGAGAAAGACATGAAAGGTTTGAGATCTCTAAGGCACTCTTTCAAAGTAATCTTGGAGAAGGTTCCCCAGTTGGGCCTCATATAGTCAAGATCATTGGTTACATTGAGCACCTGGAGGTTCTAGGGTTTAAACTCTCCAAAGAACTGAGAACCGATCTCATTCTCGCATCACTCCCTCAGAGATTCTCTAACTTTGTTGTCAATTTCAATATAAACAACATTGAGAAGTCTCTATCTGATCTTCTTATCCTCATTATCCAAGTGGACAAAGATATTAAGCGTGAAAATCCTTATGTACTTATGGTGAATAAGAGGAAAGGGAAGGCGAAGAGATTTAAGCCCAAAGCTTCTTCACGGACTTCTAAGAAAAGGAAGATCGAAGGAGAGGTAAGGAAACAAGAGGTTGCTTGTTTCACATGTGGCAAGAAGGGCCACTGGAAGAAAAACTACACACAACCTAAGAAGTAATGGGAAGCTTCAGGTGCGTTTGTTATCGAATGCGATCTATCTATTTCTACAAATTGGGTATTAGATACAACTGGTGGTCTCACATATGTATCCAAATATAGGAACCAAGTAGATTCAAGAAGATTGACTGAGGGGAGGTAGATCTACGAGCATCCAATGGAGCCAGACTTGCTGTTGTAGCTATCGGGGACTACCACCTCACGTTGCCAACTGAGATGATCTTGGTGTTAAAGGGTTGTTATTATGTGTCGTTTGTTACTAAAAACATTATTTCTATATCCATATTAGATATATATGGATTTGTTTTCAAGTTTGGAAATTAATGTTGCTTCTTTTACAAAGATAGAATTTGTTTTGGTAGGGCACATTTATATAACGGTCTTTACGTGTTGGAATACGCAAACCAAGTAATGACAATCGATAACAAAGATACTTCACATGACTCATACCACACCCAACTTTGGCATCACCGGCTAGGTCATGTAAATGAGAAACACTTGAAAAAGTTACATCAAGATGGATATTTAGATTATTTCGAACTAAAACCACTTGGTGTATACCATGCATGTTTACAAGACAAAATGACCAAATCCCCATTTAGTGGGAAAGGTAAAAAGGCTAAATAACTTCTTGAATTGGTTTATAACGATGTGTGTGGACCATTTCCAGTTGAAGCAAGGGGAGAGTACTCATACTTCATAACTTTTACTGATGATTTTAGTAGATATGGATATATCTACTTAATGAGGTATAAGTCGGATTCTTTTGATAATTTCAAAGAATACAAAAATTAAGTTGAGAACCAGCTTGGTAAGAATATTAAGAAACTTTGCTCAGATCGAGGTGGAGAATATCTTAATCAAGAATTCATTGATTACTTATGGGAGTTTGGGATCCTATACCAACTCACTCCTCCATACACACCCCAGTGGAATGGTGTGAACGAAAGGAGGAACCACACCCTATTTTATATGGTGAGATCAATGATGAGTCATGTGAGTCTTCTATTATCCTTTTGGGGATATGCGTTACAAACAACGACACACATACTAAACCAATTACCAACTAAATCAGTAAATGGTATTCCATACGAGTTCTGGAGTGGAAAGAAATCCATATTATCGAATTTACATGTGTGGGGAAGCGATGTGTTTGTTAAGGCCTCTTCAGGTAACAAACTTGCACCCCGAGGCACAAAGTGTACCTTTATAGGATACCCCAAGGAAACAAGGGGATATTACCTATATAACCCCTCAGACAAAAAGGTTATAGTGGAAAGACACGTCATATTCCTTGAGAGGGAGCACATCTCTAAAAGAGATAGTGGGAGCGAGATAGGATTTGATAAAGTTGAGGCTAAAGGTACACAATAGTTGGTACATGAACAGATTCCACAAATCCCCATGGAAGAAAGAACTATTCCAGAGACATAAGAGCTGCGTAGGAGTACAAGAGAGGTTAGAGAACTAGAACGGTACGATTTTCTAGTTACTGAGGATGGTGACTCATTATTAGTTGAAAATAATGACCCTCTAACCTACACGGAAGCATTAAGTGGCACAGATATTGCCAAGTGGCTAAAAGCCATGAATTCTGAAATGGATTCCATATACTAAAACCAAGTTTGGATTTTGGTATATCCTTCAGTTGATGTAAAGACTATTGGTTGCAAATGGGTATTCAAGAAGAAACTGGACATGGAAGGATAAGTCAATACCAATAAGGCATGATTGGTTGCAAAAGGGTTCAAACAGTGTCAAGGCATTGACTACGACAAAACCTTTTCACCAGTTGCAATGATGAAATCCATAATAATTCTATTGGCCATTGCCGCTTACCATGACTATGAGATTTGTAAAATAGATGTCAAAACAACCTTCCTTAATGGGAATCTTCAATAAGATGTCTACATGACACAACCTGAAGGGCTTATGACTCCAAAGGATTCCAATAAGGTATTCAAGTTGTAGAAATCCATTTATGGATTAAATCAAGCATCTAGGTCATGAAACATTCATTTTTATGAAGCTATAATGAAATTTGGTTTTATAAAGAATGAATGTGAGCCTTGTGTCTACAAACATGGTAAGGACTCTATACACATTAATGATTAGGTCAGTCATGTATGGAATTCTATTTACTAGGATGGATGTCACCTACGCATTGAGTGCGATTGTCAGATATCAAGTTGACCCAGGTGACCGCCATTGGATTGCACTCAAGATTATCCTAAAGTATCTAAGGCGTACTAAGGATGTGTTTCTAGTTTATAGAGTAGACATAGAACTAGTCATCAGAGGATATGCATATGCTAGTTTCCAGACTGATCAAGATGACATGAAGTCACAAACATGATACATATTCACTTTGAATGGAGGTGCAGTGAGTTGGAAGAGCTCAAAGAAGAGTGTGGCCATAGATTCTACAGCAGAGTTCCAGTATATCGCAGCTTCTGAGGCATCTAAAGAAGTAGTTTGGATGCGAAGCTTTATCCAGGAGCTGGATGTGATACCTAGCAGTAAAGATCCCATCACACTGTACTGTGATAATACTGCAGCGGTGGCTCTCGCAAAAGAGCCAAGGTCACATCAACGGACGAAACACATACTTTGGAAGTATTATCTCTTTAGGGATTTTTCTCAGAGAGGTGAAGTTGTAGTGAGCAGTATTTCCACGAAAGACAACATGGAAACCCCCTTGACTAAAGCCTTGACTTAACAGAAATACGATCACCATGTGAGGTCTAGCAGACTGAAAGTCGTAGGAAGTTGGCTCTAGTCTAAGTGGGAGTTTGTAAGAGTTGGTGTATTAGAACCAACTGGTTGTACTTTGATTACATGGAAATTTAATGTATTTAAATATTAATCATCTTATTACATATTGTTTATTGTTCTGCATGACTATGATGTAATAATGTCCTAGAGTATATGTTGCATTGATAAGGTCATGGTAGTTCCCCGCTATGATGAGAACCTTGAAATGCTATAACAATATTCTTAAATATAGTTCTACGGTTGTATGACATACTATGATGGGACACATAGCATGTAGACCGCCAGATGTGAGTACTCGTAAGTAGATGAAACTTCCTCTCATTAAGTTCACACTTGGTAATCTCTAAGACAGAAGATTATGAGAACAGACCCGCCAATAGGAATTCCGCATATTTTGGTGTGATCAGATATTTCTATCTGCGAGCATGTGTAATGTTCCTTAGACTTTAAGATTAATACGTGTCACGACTCGCGCACTTTGATTTAGTGACGAAAACTGTCACACAGACAGTTGACAAGAAGTAGGGTACGTTGGGTACGTCACGAGTGAATAAGTTGAGGAAGGATTTGTCCCTTATATTTATGGAAGTTGATATCTCGACCCTTTGATTGAAATAGAACCTTCACACAAAATTCCATGGCCATGGTGTAACGATGAGTTTATTTCAGGCAGTCAAAGAATGATGTATCAAGCATAAAAGTTGATGACACTATCATGAAACCTTCTTGATGAGATATTATGACAAGTGGATTATATTGCACAGTGAGCATTTGTATGTGGATGTCATTGTTGCAACTTTAAATTCTTTATCTTGGGTGCTTTGACCCATTTCTAGACAGTACTCTTGGACTTTAGGCAAACCTGCCTAATGCTAATGAGAAAGAATCCTAGAGGGCCACACACTAAGTGTTTCTGGTGGTCTCAGTTAAATTCTATTTTAATTTAATTAATAAATATTATTATCAAGACAATGGAATAATTTTATTCAAGTTAAAATGATTGCATAAATTAAATAAATATTTATTCACTGGATTATGGGTAAAATATATTTATTTATTTTATCGAACATTTAATAAATATTTATTTACTAGTTTGTAAATAAAATATTTATTTAAGAGAATAAATTATTTATTTATTTATTCAGGTATTAAATAAATGGAAGTGGAGTTCAAGAGGATCAAGGCTGGTCCAGTAGTAAAATAATTATTTGCAAGATGATAAATAAATTATTTAACTAGTCGGCAAAAATTAAAATAACCCTGCTATTATTTTGTGACGCGGAATTTTATTTATAATTCTGTTTTTCACAAGTTGGCGCACCATAAATAATGACACAATATTATTGTTAATAGCATGGGTTTTCTCTAAGGTTATAAATGTATTTAATTGGTGTTACACAATTAAATATTGTAACTGAAACCCCATGTTAATAAATAGACACATATGTCTATTGTGCCATGTACCGAACTGAACACCCAGTGAATTGAGAATTGTTGAGATGAACAATTTTTATCTCAAATCCTCTTCTTACCTTTCTCAAGAAAGAGAGATGTTCTTCAAGGTCGATTAACAAGTGATCAAGAACGACCGACATAAGACACTCGCTTCGCCGCGCTAGCACCCGAAGAACGAGCAGTGTCGATCGAAGGCCATCAGAGCACGTGTGGATCATCGTTAGAGGGATTTTAGTTTAGATCCTTGCAAGCGCAACAAGATAATCTAAAAGGGTCATTCCAGATGATCAACATCATCAATGAATAAAATACCGAAGATCTAGGTATTATTTTCTTTATGAAATTAATTAAATTAATTATAAACATGATGTGCAAGATCCTCTCTAAAGGTTTCAAGCCTCTTCCTTCTTTATCTAAATATTTGATTCTATTCAACGGAGATTGACGTTCATCGTCGTATTGATCCTGGAATAATCATTGATCATGGTAAAAATCAAAGTTGGGTTCCGTCCCAACCACGCTTCCGCTGCGCCCAGAACCTTCACTGGGTTCTCGATGCTTGGTAACCAAGTACCCTACGGGTTCTTGGTGACTTTTTTAAGGGAATATTTGGAAATTCCCCTCTAAATACCTTTTATCCTCCTCTTACCCCCTCGACCCCTATTGATCTTGGCTCAATTTTGGATCCTCTCATGGCTTCCTAAGCTCCTTTAAGCTCCTTCATCCTCTATTTGAAATATTGTTTGTTGCATTGGATTTTTCTTGGTAAGGCTAACCACATTTATGCCCCAGTTGTTGTCATCTCTCATTGTTTCTTGGTATTCCATCTTAAACCCATAATTTTAAGGGTTTATGGATGAAATTAGGGATTTGATGGTTCCAGTTCGAATCGGGTGGTGTCCTTCGATGAGTGAACTCCCTTATTCGATAGTATGTGACACACAACACTAAGTTTAAACAACTATTACTATAAAACACACCTTTAACAGTGCTGACATTTATCAACGCTAGCAAAATGTATTAATAAAGTCAATCTTTATCAGTGCTCATGATGGGAGACTTTTATCAGTGCTAAAAAAAGCACTGATAAAAGACACCCTTTATTAACGTTTTTTTAACGCTGATAAAAAGGAACCTTTATTAGCACTGATAAATGTACACAATAAAATGAAATAACTAAACAAATAAGAAAATAACAATTTCATTAATTAAATCATTATTTTTAAAAATTAATAAATTGAGTATACATATATATAAATTTTAAAAATTAATAAATAGTATATATTAAATATATAGATATGTAAAATGAATAAAATGAAATAATTAAACAAATAAAAATTTAAAATGAGTAAATTAATAAAAATATTAAAAAATTATTAATTGAATAATTATTGATAAAAATGAATAAATTTAATATATATATATATATATATATTATAAATATTAATAATGGTATATATTAAATAAAGACATATAAAATGAATAGATTGTAATAATTAAACAAAAAAATAAGAATGAATAAATTAAAAAATTATTTAAAATTTTATTAATGAAACAATTATTAATAAAAATGAATAAGTATAATATATATATATATATATTAATTATAAATAGTGATAAAAAATATATTAAATATAAATATATATAAAATGAATGAAATGTTAATTAAAAACATATTAATGTCTTATTCATCTTTAATGTTGTTAAATTTTTTAATTTAACATATATCAAACGTCGTGTGTTATATTGGTTTCACGTATATATATATATATATATATGTAATTAATGCATTTTTATATACAAATACACACATAAATATATTTATGCAATATATAAAAATACATACACCTAATATTTATGTAATTTATTCAAATTTTAGTATATTTTAGAATTTCATTCTAACATGATAAATTTAATATATTATGTTTTTAATCGGTCAATTTTATTTATTTATTTTTAATACTATTACAGTTGGGGTATTCATTTTTAACATTTTTTTTTATTTTTGAATTTGATCCTTTTCTATTATTTATTTATATATATTTATTTACTATATTTTAGTATTTTCAATATGTATTCATCTTTACTTCAATATATATATATATATCCATATTTTTTTAATAATTTATATTTAATTAATAAAACTTATCTATTTTTTCAATATTTTTAAAGTGTACTCATTTTGAATTATTCAATTTCACTCATTTTTAAAATGCATGTATTTAAGATTATATATCCACTAATAATGTTAAAAATATTTTTTTAAATAAATATTTATAAATATTATAAATAAATAATAATGATTTTTTAAATAAGTATTTATATAATTATAAATAAATAATTATATATATTTAAATAATTATAAAATCATAATAAATTTATTTTAATAATTATAATTATAAATAATTTATTAGTGCTTTTATAGCGCTGTTAAAAAAATCTTTATCAGCACTAAAAAAATGCTGATAAATATCTATTTTATCAACGCTTATCAATTTAACACTGATAAAAGGGATCTTTATCAGCGTTTTTCTGAAAGCATTGTTAAAAGTGTCCCTGATCTATTTAAAAGAACCCTAACTATGACTCAGTCACTCACGATTCTCAAACTCTCACGGAACTCCTCTGTTGCTGGTGCGACTCCGCTACGCTCCCTCAGACGAATCAAGACTAGAATCCAATGCATGTTATTTTATACTTTTCCTCTATCGTTGTTTGATTTTCTAGGTTATGTATTTTTCATTTTTTAACTGTTCTTAACCATGAAAAACCCTACATCTTTTCTCCTTGCCACTAAAATACAACAAGTGGTTCTATTTCATCTTTTTCCTCCATAGACAATGGTTTCGAAGAAAGAGAAGGATGTTTTCATATGGTAAGGTCAATCAACATATGTGTATGGGCCTGTATGGATAAATAAAATAGATTTTGAACCATATGCTAATATAAATGTAATGTTATATATATCCCTTAGCATTAACACAAGACTTTTGTGATTAGGAAGTGTGTCCGACGTGATGCACTGGCCTGAATTAGGAACTATTTGGGAATACTAGGTCAAAAATGTTACAAAATGGAATCAAAGTGAAACTAGGGATATTGGTATTGATTATATCCAAAATAAAAAACTTTCCATACATAATAAGTAATCCATAAATATGTCCAGATAGCATAATTATGTTGGATACTTGAGTTACCATATGAAGTCTAGGTTGTTTTTTGTTTATTTTTTCCTCAATCTATCTTCTCGAGTCTCATGCCTCTTATTTAAGAGCTGATAGGTAGGAATCAATAAGAATGTATGAAATGTCATGTTCTTATGTATCTTTGTTTATTTTTTTTCCAGAATCAATTATAAATTTATATTAATAGAAACATGAATAATAAATAAATAGCGTATTCTTATTTACTTACAAGTGATGATTAGGTTGATGTAACTTATTAATTGATTGAGTTTATTTAGTGACCCCATTTATCGATACTATTAGTTAGTTGTTTCATACTTATATTTAACACTAATACAAATATGACTTTTATCAGCACTATAAAAGTGCATTAAAAGTGCTAAAAAATCGCTATTAATCGAGGCGAAGATAAAGGGGGGATCCCTTTTATCAGCGCTTTTAAAAAGCGCTGATAAAAGTCAAAAAAAATAAAAAAATAAAAAAGAATATATAATTTAGGGGGGAGTTTTTAACAGTGCTTGACCCTCTTTATCATCGCTAGGTGGACCACTCCCGCGCACTGCCCTTGCCCGTGCGTCCAACACATGCCCCCCGTGCACACCTCCTTGCTTCCACTAAAACTCGAACCCGCGACCTCCCCCTTGCGCGCCTGCACCTTTACCACTAAGCCATTTCATTTTTTTCTATTTAATGATATATCTATTTATATATATATAGTTACATTTATTCGTATATTAATATAGATTCATATTAATATAAATATATTTAGTTATATTAATACATATATATTTATTCATATATTAATATATATTTATATTTATTTATATATATATAGTTATATTCATTCGTATAATAATATAGATTCATATTAATATAAAAATATTTAGTTATATTAATACATATATATTTATTCATATATTAGTATATATATATTCATTTGTATATTAATATATATTTATATTTATTTTTATATATATTTTTAGTTATAATTTTTTATCCATATAATTATTTGTATATTAATATATACTTATAAGATTAGTTTTAAATACATTTATAAAATATGTTTTTTATGTGTGTTTATAAATAAATAAATACATACATACATACATATATACAACACACACACACACACAGACACACACACACAGACACATATATATTTACGAATAAATACATATATATGTGTATTTGAAAAGCCATATAATGTTAAAACGACCATAACTTATAATCCATAAGCCCATTTCAACTCCACAACCAGTAAAATTGAAGAAAATGAAACAATATTCGATATGATATGTGATACAGGCTTAATGGACATTCAGATAAGAAGTTATACTTGTTTGAATGTTAACAAATCGGGGTATATCCCGACTAAAAACTCAGTTTTGGAGGCCTTCTGGTGATTTTTTAGCCTAGAAAAATATGATAGAATCTTTGCTTGGGTTATAAGCACGTAGAGATCATCTCAGGCTTCAATTTGATATGCTGTAGAGCTCAAACGGACACCCGAATCAAAAGTTATGACCGTTTGAAGTTTTAGTTACATTTTCAACTTATTTTAGATCTTTTATTATTATTATTTTGATTTTTTGTGTCTTAAAATTGTTATTAAATGATTTTTAATTGATGATAATCAGAAAATTATTAATTAATTATATTTTTTAAAATATTTTAAAGCCATTTTCACTAAATTTATTATATATTAAATGTAATAGTCTATTTATACTTATCTAAAACATATTTAAAAAATATATATTATATTTATATCAATATAAATATACTTATATAACAATATATTATTTTTCATGAAAAATTATTTTTTTTGAAACATAAAATTTATCAACGTTGAGAAAAAGCGCTGATAAAGCCCCCATTTATCAGCGCTACTAAAAGAAGCGCTGATAAAGGGGTCCCCTTTAACAGGGCTAAAAAAAGCGCTGATAAAAGGGTAGCACTTCCCTTGCCCGTTTTTGTAGTAGTATAAAAGAATAATTCTAACATCTTTTAAATTATATTTAATGTATAAAAAGACTTATTAAAAAGGAAATGAACGAGAGAGAGGGGTAGGGGGTTCACATTTAATATAGATTATTTTGTGCCTATTATCTGAAAGATTATTGTTTTTTGGAAGGGGAAAATGTTACAACCCGTCCCCCGGGGCCCGTGCCATGACTACCCCAAGCTCACCTCTGATAGGTCAGGAGATTATGACTAGCGCTGAGTAGGTATATCCCACAAATGGGAGAAATTTTCCTAAGAACCTGTACACATTTACCCAACTCCAAGCCACAAGGCTGGAGAGTGAAAAAACTATATAAATAAAATGCATGCACACCACTAAAACCCAACAACAAAGTACGATGAAAAGTAAAGGAGTAAAGTACAATTAGTAAAGAATACAAGCCCACTAAAAGAAAGACAACCACAAAGTCTGACCTGTAAACACGGGTACTGAAGTTGCTGTAGGAAACTGTCGAAAACACCTCGGCTCATATGATCCCACAAGGCACCATCCAGTCCTGGTCATGGTCCTGCTTCACCTAAGACTCCACCAAAGCATCGGTCAACTACACAAGACATGACACATGCAGGAAAAGACCGTGCAAGGGTGAGTAAAACAGTACTCATTAGGGGACCCCAAAAACCACAAAGTAAAAGACCATAAAAAGAAACACTGTCAAGAAGGTAAAGTCATCTCAACACAGGTATATGTCAACAACACATATAACAAGAACATCTAGGTATACTCATAAAGGATTCCAAGATGAAACGTCTCATCCATTTCCAACTATATGGTTCCGTGCATAGCACGCTCGATTCTGGGAGGTCCCACTCCTCAAGCTATCTGATAGTAACCACACATAGCAAGTCTACCAAAAGTATCCGAGAGAACATTTGGTTTTGATACATCAATAAGTTTCCCTGAGATGTCCGGTCTCACTGATACAAGAAGTCTCGATATCACAACCAATCCTTTGTCACAAGGTTATGCTCAAGGCACGCTCATCCCGTGAGGACTCACTCCTTGAGCCACCAAGTCATCAGAGACCTTCGCTAAGAGGTCCTGCTTCCTTGGGCCCCTCCCAAAGAGGACAAAATAAGAACTACCTGAAGTACATTGCTTTAGTCGTAATGTTGAACATCTTTTACTACCGAGGGACTCATCCCAAATGAGTGACTAAGGTCTGTCGGTCCACTGAGGTCTGCTCGTCTGCCAGGCCACTAAGGTCTGCTCAGTTATCGGGCTACTGAGTTCTGCTCGTCTGTCGGGAAACTAAGGTCTGTTTGGCTACCGGTCCACTGAGGTTCACTCATTTGTCGAGCCACTGAATTCTTCTCGGCTACCAGGTCACTGAGCTCCGCTCGTCACTTCCTTCTCGTTACAGCTAGCCGGAGGATTTCCGCTCGTAGCGTGCTTGATTATGGGAGAATCTACTCCTCAAGCCATCATTTATAACTCAAACTCCATGGAAACTCACTAGGAGTATATCAAAAGGACTGCCTCGTCATGTGGGTCCCAACGCCGCAAACATCTCGTCAATCATACGTATGGTTTAGAAGTTATGTCTATTTTACTGAAAAGGGATCGTTGGGTTCAGGTCCGGTCTGACCTGGTCGGGCCGACCTGACTCAGGTCTAACCTAGTCCAGGTCCGACCTAGCCCACTGGGATACTGCGGGTCCAGCCCACTTGACTGCTCGGGGTGGCCCTATAACGACCCAAGTATTTATAGAATAATACCTTTTCTTTTCTATTAATATTTATGAATAATATTTTAATTTTACGTTAAAGAGGATGCTTTGTCTGATAGCGTACTCAAAATGTAACAATGAGTTTCTCCAAAATCTTACATTGCACACAACGTTGAGTCATATCAAAAAATAATATAATAAGATTATTATTTTAAATGGTAGTTACCACATAGCCATTATATTGGCAGAAATGAATAAAACTAACTAAAATATGATTATACATGTTTGTTAAATGTATTTACATTTATTCAATAAATTTTAAAGGCTTAAAATAATAATGAATCCAATTTTAATCATGAAATACTCTAATATTTTTAAAAGGTCATTTTACCATCTTTTGAAGGCAAACCCTTTTTAAATCTAGTTTTTGTCACTTTTATATGTTCTATTTGACAAAATAAACTTCTTCTTTAGAATCGGGACATAAAAATTTACTTTAGTTAAATTTTTGGTAATTTTATGATAAAGTTTATTTTTTTATGAATAGTGAAAAATACTGCATTATTAATTCAAAACAACCTTTTCATCTAATTTATTTATATAGTTATATTGTCCTCTTAATTGGTTTTAAAGTATAATTGGATTATATTTTTATCATTTAATCCAATTTTTGTCATTGGAAGTAATTTCACATTTAAATTGGATATAAATACATGTCAATCTTTTGGTAGTTTTTACTTCTTAAAAACACACTTTTTGGTTTTGACAATGAGAATTAATTTTAAATTAATTTCTACAAATTCTGTGTTTTGAATTTAGAAAAAATAATTCCATATTTGGAATCATAAGGTCCAAATTTTGTAAATAAGTACCTTTTATTTTTAGACATTATGAATAGTAACTTAAGTAATTATTTTATTTACCATGGTTAAAGGGTAAATCTAGTAAATAAGGGTAAAAAAATAATACTATAATAATATTAAACTACCCTAAAATGTGTCCTAATTTTATTGGATTAGATAGGTCCAACCATGGGCATCCTTAGGTCAATTTTGGGATCCCATGGAGCCACTTAGAAGTGAAAATGACATTTTATAAGAATTAATTTAAAGTATAGAAAAATATAACATTAACATGTATCTTTTACTATTTTTTATATGGGGTTATATAATTGATATCTTTGACTATAAATATTCATTAGAAATATAAAAATATTTCCTATATCATGATATTTTATTTATAATTTTTAAACATTAAATAAATAAATTTAATTGTGACACAATGATGATGCAATGATTGCTTCATTAATAAAGGATTCAAATAAATGAAATTATAAATGTTAAAATAAATTTAATTTGGTTATTTTGATATCATAAACTATTTTTTGGATGATATTGACATATTAGGTTAGAGTTAATGCCTTTGGTTTGAAGGAATTAGGTTGTTATGAATTTGTAAAAAAGTCAAGTATGAATAGTGTCCAAAATTGACATAATTAATAACTTAAAATATAAAATAGTTTATTAAATGATATTAAATTAATAAAAATCTAAGATTCATAAAAATGGTTATGATAAGTATAAAATTTTATTAATGACTCTTTCATTGGACATTTTTCATGTTTTGGTAACTATTTTGATTCTCAAAGTGTTAAATGCTTGATAAAACAGTAAGAGTAAAAAAGGGTTAAATAAAAAAGATAAGGATTAAAAAATATACAAAACCTATATAATTATTATTTGATGATTTTACTTATACTTTTATTTATATTATATTTGAACTAACTAAATTTGGAATCATTTTTAGTCAAAATAGAATTTATAATAAATTAATATTTATAGACTTTCCTAAAGTGACCCTCTTCCCTCTTATAAAAATCCACCACCTATACCCACATAACTCATACCTCTTAGGCCCCTTGGATCATAAAAATTATGCCCAAATAATCTCCCAATATCCCTCTCTTTATCCTAGAAGACTTATCTTAATCATAAGACAATTGAAGAAATCTTTTTGGTTCAAATCAAAGGGAGTTACATGTTTTAGAGGTAGCGTCTTCTCTAAAGTTCCTTTCCGTTATTTTCCTTATCCACTCCCTATTATATTCTTATTCTTTGATTACATAAAAACTCAAGTATTATCAATATAATAGGATGTTTTTATGATAAGTATTCTAACTACTCTTACACACACCTCCATCTAATGGATATGAACATACTATTTTTGTGTACGACAAACTACTGCCTCACGAAACGATGATTGTTCGATTTTCCCCTACAACCTCTAATGGTAGACATTATGATGATACCATATTTTTATATTATATATATTATATTTATATTATCTCTATTCTTCTATAATTTTTATTTACAACATACCTATATGCTTTTCCTGATGTGTAAACACGATAATTTCATTTGAGGAAGTACAGACTACCGCCCCTCAAAGTGATATGAATCATTCATACCACACATGGAATGTATAAAAAATAGTGTTAATGAACTTATGTAACATAAATAAAATATGATATTATGCTGGAATTATAATATACCTATATATCATTAAGTTTTCATTCTTTTAATATGAAAAAGAAATGAAAGTAGCGTTCATGCGTACGTACGACCTACCGTCTCCATGAACAGTGTATTTCATTTATTATCTCCAAATGTTATGGAATATTATAAATAAATATATAATGTATATATATGATATTTAAATAATGAATAATATTCTGGTGATGATGGAATTTAGACTACATGGACAATTTACCTCAAAACAAGTTCATTTTCAACTCAAGTATCGAATATCGACAAAACGACTGATATTAACTTAATAATTATGTAATGTTTATAACATAGTAATAAGTGATATAAAAGAAATAATAAAATTTAAAAATGTTCTAAATCAAGTAGAAATTAACTTAAGTTTATTATTTAGAAAGAACAAGGAACATACGTGACGAGTCAGACTCAAGGTAATGGATTTTGTCTCAATCTCCTTTCATTGAGGCATATTATGGTTTATACACGACCTTATTTTATACGGTGTATAATTATACCATTTTTCTTTTAATTTCATTCAATGGTTTTCAAAAGTAATCTTTTGTTTTACGAAGCATTTTACTAAATGACAAAGGGAATGTTTTTTTTAACGTATGCGGTGACAACGACCTTTCCGCCGCCGCAAGCATTATTTGATATTTGGATTTCTTAACAAGACTAATGTTTTTAAAAGAAAAATAAATACCACAAACCCTTTTTAAATATTTTTTTATTGAAAATGGTTTTGAGAAAGCATTGATGATGTCAATATCTTGAAATAATATATTGTGATTGCAATGTAGAAATATTATCTTTCCTTTATGATTGTTTTATGTGATATGAATATGTTATGGTTCTTGGGAATTGTTTATGTATATGGGTGGTTACATGATAAACCGAGGGCGGGTGATCCCGAGATAGTTCTCTAATGCATTAGGTAACGTGACAGAGGTAAACGTTAATGTTTCTCCTAATATATTTAAGGAATATACTGTGATGATTATTCTAAATGTAAATCCCTATGTAGTTGTGAAAGATACAATGTAAGTATGTTATGGATGCCACAATTTACCTTTATGATTCATGATTTCTATTTTTTATTCACAAATCTTATGATTTCATGAGGTATGTTAAAGAACTTATGTTTTATTATTGAAATGTATGTATTCATGGACTAATGTTTTTTTCCTTATTTTATATCCCTTACTGAACTTTTTATGCTCATCCCAAGTTTTTGATTTTTTTTCATAGGGTATAAGGAAGGGTAAGAGAAACGAATAATTCAAGAATATTTATATCAAGAAAATAATTCTTGTTTTATTTAAGGAGTTTTATTACTGTGAAAAAATTGGATAGAGTAGAAGTGTCTACTTTGTAATATTTGATATGTAATGTAATAGTTACAGAATAGTTCTCTAAAACTATAAACCTAAAAAGATCCTCAATATGAATTCTTGACTTAACTCAAGATTATGTAATGTTTAAGTCTGGGGCCTTATAGTTGGCATCAGAGGTAAGTTTAGATAAATTTTTGAGTTAGGATATTGTTAAATTAAGATCCATAAATTATTTTTACTTTATGGTATGATTGAAATGATATAGAATTGAATATTACCATGTTGCTTCATATAAGATATATATGTGTTCAGAATGGTTTTCCATAGAGGAAACATGGCATCTATGATGAGACGACATCAAGAGGAAAACAACCTTCCAAATCAGCAACTTGAGATAGTCAGAATCGGAATTGAACAGTTTGTTGCAGTGATGGAACAATTGACTCAGGCTATAAATGGTGGTGGTATCCATGCACGAGATCATCCAGATTAACCACAAAGGAACATGTCAGTTGTGGAGAATTTCACGAGGCAACATCCCCTATCATTCAGAGGATTATCTGACCCTGTTCTATCTGAAGGGTAGATTAAAGAACTGTAAAATATTTTTGATGTCATGGGGTGTTCAAAACATCAAAAGGTTAGTCTTTATATTTACCATTTTGAAGGTGAAGTTGACCAGTGGTGGTTGATTGTTAAAAATATCAGGGATAGTGAGGAGATTAATGATCTTGATTGAGATGAATTCAAAGGTATGTTCCTTGAGAAATATTTTCCTAAGGAGGTTCTACTTAGGATGAAAAAAATTCTTGGAATTGAGGTAGGAGGATGACTCAGTGGATGCTTATGAAGCAAAATTCACTCGATTGGCAAGGTATGATCCAAATTTCATACGGGGTCTTGATAGTAAAATCAATCATTTTTACTCAGGATTAAAGACAAAGTATCGAAGGGCATTGACTTATCATGAGTTCAAAAGTTATGAAAAACTTGTTCAATGTGTGGATAAGGTGGAAATAGAGTTTTTCAATGATTAAGTGTTCTCTGAAAAACAACAGGATAAGAGGTCAAGGTGGTAGACAAAAGGGAAGAACACTTTAAAAAAGTCTGATGGTAAGAAACTTAAGTTTATAGTTTGTGAAAATTGTGGTAAAAAGCACATTGGGGAATGCATTTTGAATTCTAGTAAGTGATTTTGATGTGGTAAAATGGGACATAAGGCTCATAATTGCACTGAAAAAGATCAGGGTAATTGTAAGACAAAATCTGATTTACAGCCAGTAAAATGTTTTAAGTGCAATGAAATGGGTCATGCAAATGAGTATCCGACGAAGAACTCAAATGATGGAAAGCATCCAGACTACAAGTAGAAAGGGGTGGTGAAATTCTTTGTAAATACTTTAGTAGATGTTGGGCCATAAAATAAAGTAGTATCAGGTATATTTTTTGTTTATTCAGATTATTCCAATGTGTTTTTTGATTCAGGGTCTACACATTATTTCATTTATGAGAAATTTTCTAGTAAATTGGGAATTCCATCTCAAGATATGAATCCTGAAATTGTGGTAAAAACACCTGGAGGAAATGTTGAGACAAAAATATATTATAAGAACCTTCATGTAATTATGTGCAGAAAGAATCTACCTACAAACCTTATTGTTTTACCTCTAGTAGAGTTTGATGTTATCTTGGGTATGAATTGGCTTTCTGTTTATCATACTAAGATTGACTACAGAGCTAAAGAGGTTTCTTTTCAGAAATAATTTTAGTTTGTGTTCAATAATGAACCCTTAATTTTGATAACATATCATGAATATGAGAAACTAGTAAAAGATGGAAACAAATTTTACCTTGCACATATTGTTGAAAATAAAGGAACTGTTTAGATTAATGATGTACCAGTGGTAAATGAGTATCTTGATATTTTTCTTGATGAGTTGCCTGGTATAATACCTGATCAGGAAGTTGAATTTACTGTTGACTTAGTTCCTAATTCTAAGCCAATTTCAAAACCCCCTTATCGAATGACTTAAATTTAACTTTTAGAGTTAAAGAAGCAATTGCATGAGTTATTAGATAACGGTTTCATTTGACATAGCACATCACCATGGGGTGCCTCTGTCTTGTTTGTTAAAAAGAAATATGATTCAATGAGACTTTGCATTGATTATAGAACCTTAAATAACATCATTGTTAAGAACAAGTATCCTTTGCCTCATATCAATGATTTGTTTGATCAACTCCATGGAGCTTAGTATTTTTCAAAGACTGAATTGAGGTCAGGGTACCATCGATTGAAAGTAAAGGAATCAGACATTTTGAAGACCGCATTACATACTATATATGGACATTATGAATTTTTAATTATGCCTTTTGGGTTAACCAATGCACCAGATGTATTCATGGATATTATGAATATAATTTTCCTTGAGTTCTTGGATAAGTTTGTGGTTGTATTTATTGATGATATTTTAGTATATTCTAAAAGTAAAGAGGAGCATGAAAGTCATTTAAGGGTTATCTTGCAAACCTTAAAAGAAAAGAAACTATATGGTAAATTTAGAAAGTGCGAGTTTTGGTTACAACAAATTTTATTCCTTGGTCACATTGTTTCTAAAGATAACATAATAGTTGATCCCGCTAAAACAAAAGTTATTGAAGAATGTCCAAGAACCGCAAATATAACCGATATTCGTAGTTTTCTTGGTTTAGTATGTTATTACTGGAGGCTTGTTGAAAATTTTGTATGGTTATCTAGACCAATGAATCAGTTAACTCAAAAAGGTGTTAAGTTTATATAGACAAAAGAATGTGATGAATGTTTTCAGGAATTGAGAAGAAGATTGGTGAATACTCTAGTTTTGGCACTGCCTTCCAGAAATGGTGAATTTTTTATCTATAGTGATGCTTCGTTGAAAGGACTTGGTTGTTTCCTAATATAGAATGATAAAGTAATTTCTTATTCTTCACATCAGTTGAAACCTCATGAGTTAAATTACCCTACACATGATTTGGAATTAGCTGTTGTTGTTTTTTCTTTAAAAATTTGGAGGCATCATTTGTATGGTGTAAAGTGTGAAATATATACTGATCACAAAAGTTTGAAGTATATATTTACTTAGAAATAATTGAAAATGAGATAGAAAAGATGGATTTAATTAGTCAAGGATTATGATTGAACGATTCATTACCATCCAGGAAAAGCAAATAAAGCAGCTGGTGCTTTGAGTCATAAAAGTAATTCTACATTAACCATGATGTGTTTGGAATGAGATCCTTTGGTTTTTGATTTGATGAATTTTGGATTGGAAGTTGTTGGTACAAGGAATTCCTCTATTTTGTTTCAGGTGGTAGTGAAATCATCTATATCAGACAGAATTAAGCAAGCATAGAAAGAAGTCAGTGAGTTGCAGAAAAAGGTAGAATCGGTTTAGAAGGGTAAGTTACATGAATTTAATATTGATAAAGACCGTGTTTTAAGGTTTTGAAAGAGATTATGTGTGCCTTGTGATTATCATTTGAAGAAAGATTTATTATGTGAAGCTCATAGTTCTCTGTTTTCAGTTCATCATGGTAGTAATAATATGTATAGAGATCTTTGAGAGTATTACTAGTGAGATGGAATGAAAAGAGATACTGCTGACTTTACCCTAAGATATTTTATTTTTCAAAAAGTTAAAGTAGAGTGGAAATTACCGAAAGGGATACTTCAGCCTTTTCTAGTGCCGGAGTGGAAATGTGAAAATATGTCTATAGATTTCATAGTGGGATAACCAAATACTTCTTGAGGTAACAATGCAATCTGGTTTATTGTTGATCGATTGACTAAATCTGCTCATTTTCTTTCGATTCGAGATACTCTATCTCTATATCAACTTTCTCGATTGTATATTAAAGAGATAGTTAGGTTACATGGATTTACTATGTCCATTGCACCTGATCATGATCCCAGGTTCATTTCTAACTTTGGAAAAGGCCTTCAAAAGTCATTGAGTACTGAATTAAATTTTAGTATATCTTTTTATCCGTAATCAGATGGGTAATCAGAATGAACAATTCAAACATTGGAAGACATGATACGTTCTTATTCAATGGATTACCAGGGAAGTTGGGACCAACATCTTTATTTGGTTGAGTTTTATTATAATAACAGTTTTCATTCCAGTATACAGATGACACCATTTGAAGCATTATATAGAAATAGATGTCAAAATATAGCTTTTTGGGATGGAGTAGGTGAGAGAAATTTAATGAGACCAGAATTGGTAGAAGAGATGACAAAAAAAATTTAGTTGATTTAGAAGAACATGAGAAAAGCTCAGAGCAGATAGAAAATTTATGCAGATAACCAGAGAAAATATCTTTCTTTCGAGGCAAGAGATCATGTCTTTCTCAAAGTTTCTCCATGGAAAAGTGTGATATGTTTTAGTAAGAAAGGAAAGATTAGTATGAGGTTCATTGGACCCTATAAAATCTTGGAGAAAGTTGGATCAATTTCCTACAGAGTGACTTTACCTTCAAGTTTATCCCAGGTACATAATGTTTTTCATGTTTTAATGTTGAGAAAGAATATGCCAGATCCATATCATGTTTTGAGTCCATATGTAGTTCAGTTGGAACAGAATCTTTATTATGAGTAACAACCAGTCCAGATTATTGATTGTAGATAGCAATTGTTGCGGAATAAGGTAATTCATTAGGTAAAATTTTTGTGGAAGAACCATATGGTGGAAGAGGAAACATGAGAATCTGAAAATTCTATAAGGGATAAATACCCCCACTTATTTGATAAGTGAATAGAATTGCGAGAACGCAATTCCCAAAAGGGGGGGGGATAATGTAACAATCCAGGTATTTATAGAATAATACGTTTTCTTTTCTATTAATATTTATGAATAAGATATTAATTTTACATTAAAGAGGATTATTTGTCCAATAACGTACTCAACACACAAAAACGGATTTCTCCAAGATCTTACGTTGCATACAACGTTGAGTTATACTGAAAAATAATATAATAATATTATTATTTTAAATGTTAGTTAACACATAGCCATTGTATTGGCGGGAATGAACCGAAATAACTAAAATATGATTATACATGTTTGTTAAATATTTTTACATTTATCCAATAAATTTTAGAGGCTTAAAATAAGAATAAATCCAATTTTAAGCATGAAATACTCTAATATTTTTAAAAGGTCCTTTTACCGCCTTTTGAAGGCGAACCCTTTTTAAATCTAGTTTTGTCACTTTTATATGTTTTATTTGAAAAAATAATCTTCTTCTTTAGAATCAAGATATAAAAATTTACTTTGGTTAAAATTTTGGTAATTTTATGATAAAGTTTATTTTTTAATGAATAGTGAAAAATACTGCATTATTAATTCAAAACTGCATTTTCATCTAATTTATTTATATAGTTAGATTTTACTTTTAATTGGTTTCAAAGTGTAATTGGATAATTTTTTTATCATTTAATCCAATGTTGGTAATTGGAAGTATTTTCACATTTTAATTGGACATAAACACATGTCAATCTTTTGGTAGTTTTTACTTCTTAAAAACACACCTTTTGCTTTTGACAACGAGAATTAATTTTAAATTAATTTCTACAAATTCTGTGTTTTGAATTTGAAAAAATTTATTTCATATTTGGAATCATAAGGTCAAAATTGTGTAAATAAATACCTTTTATTTTTAGACATTATGAATAGTAACTTCCGTAATTATTTTATTTACCATGGTTAAAGGGTAAATCTGGTAAATAAGGGTGAAAAAATAATATTATAATAATATTAAACTACCATAAAATGTGTCCTAATACTATTTTATGAGATATTTCATACCATGAGAATATTTGAGTCAATTTTGGGACCTCATGGAGCCACTTGGATGTGAAAATGACATTTTATAAGAATTAATTTAAAGTAAAGAAAAATATAACATAAACATGTATCTTTTAATAATTTTTTTATATGGGGTTATATAATTGATATATTCAACTATAAATATTAATTATAAATATAATAATATTTACTATATCATGATATTTTATTTATAATTTTTATACATTAAATAAATAAATTTAATTATGACACAATAATGATGCAGTGATTGCTTCATTAATAAAGGATTCAAATAAATGAAATTATAAATGTTAAAATAAATTTAATTTGGTCATTTTGATGCCATATATGATTTTTTGGATGATATTTACATATTAGGTTTGATTTAATGTCTTTTTTTTGAAGGAATCAAGTTGTTATGAATTTGTAAAAAAGTCAAGTATGAATAGTGTTCAAAATTGACAAAATTCATAACTTAAAATATAAAATAGTTTATTAAATGATATTAAATTACTAAAAATATAATATTATTCCAAATTGTTATTATAAGTATAAAATTTTATTAATGACTATTTAATTGGACATTTTTAATGTTTTGGTAACTATTTTGATTCTCAAAGTGTTAAATGATTGATAAAACGGTAAGAGTAAAAAAAGGTTAAATAAAAAAGATAAGGATTAAAAAATATTCAAAACCTATATAATTATTATTAGATGATTTTATTTCTACTTATATTCATCTTATATTAGAAATAACTTAATTTGGAATTATTTTTAGTCGAAATATAATTTATAATAAATTAATATTTCTAGACTTTCCTAAAGTGCCCCTCCCCCCTCTTATAAAAAGCCAACACCTCTACCCACATAACTCACACCTCTCAAGCCCCTTGTCTTGTCCAAATTATGACAAAATAAGCTCCCAACATCCCCACATTCCTCATATAATCCTTACCTTGAGCATACGACAATTCAAGAAATCCTTTTGGTTCAAATCAAAAGGAGTTACACGTTTTAGAGGCAGCGTCTTTTCTAAAGTTCCTTTATGTTATTTTCCTTCTCCACTCACTATTATATTATTATTATTTGATTACATAAAAATAATAGTATACTAAATATACTAGGATTTTTTTTTTGATAAGTATTCTAACTACACTTACACACACCTCTATCTAATGGATACGAACATACTGTTTCTATGTACGACGAACTACTGCCTCACGAAATGATGATTGTTCAATTTCCCTTACCACCTCATGGTGGACATTATGATAGAACTATATTTTTATATGATATATATTATATTTATATTGTCTCTATGTTTCTATAATTTTTATTTACAACATACCTTTATGCTTTTCATGATGTTTAAACATGATAATTTCATTTGAGGAAGTACGGACTACCGCCCCCTCAAAGTGATATGACTTGTTCACGCCATACATGGAACATATAAAGGAAGGAGTTAATGAAATTATGTATCATAAATAAAATATGATATTATACTGGAATTATAATATACCTATATATCATTAATTTTTCATTCCTTTAATATAACAATGAAATGAAAGTAACGTTCATGCGTACGTACGACCTACCGTCTCCATGAACGATGCATTTAATTTCTTATCTACAAATGTTATGGAATATTATAAATACAAATATAGTAGATATATATGATATTTAAATCATGAATAATATTATGGTGATGATGTAATTTTGAATACATGGACAATTTACCTTAAAACAAGTTCATTTTCGACTCAAGTACTGAATATCGACAAAAGGATCAATATTAACTTAAATAATTATGTAATGTTTATAATGTGGTAATAAGTGATATAAAAGGAATAATAAACTTTAAAAAGGTTCTTAAGCAAGTAGAAATTAACTTAAGTTTATTATTCAATAAGAATAAGGAATATACGTGACAAGTCGAACTTAAGGTAAGGGACTTTGTCTCAATATCCTTTCATTGAAGCATATTTTTGGTTTATACATGACCTTATTTTATATGTTGTATAATTATACCCTTTTTCTTTTAATTTCATTCAATGGTTTTCAAAATGAATCTTTTTTTATGAAGCATTTTACTAAATGAAAAAGAGAATGTTTCTTTTTAACATACTCAGTGATAATGACCTTTCTTCCACCATAAGCAATATTTGATATTTGGATTCCTTAACAATCCATAATGTTTTTAAAAGAAAAATAAATACCATATACCATTTTTACGTATTTTGGTATTCAAAATGGTTTTAAGAAATCATTGATTATGTTAATATATTGAAATGGTATATTGTGATTTTAATGTGGAAATGTTATCTTTAGTTTATGATTGTTTTATGTGATATGAATATGTTATGGTTCTTGGAAATTGTTTACTTATACGGGTGGTTTTGTGATAAACCGAGGGTAGGTGAGCCCAATATACCTCTCTAATGCATTGAGTAATGTGACAGAGGTAAACATTAATGTTTCTCCTAAGAGATTTAGGGAATATACTGTGATGGGTATTCCAAAAGTAACTCCCTATGTAGCTGTGAAAGTTACAATGTAAGTATGTTATGGATGCCAAAAGTTACCTTTATGATTCATAATTTCTATGTGTTATTCATAAATCTTATGATTTCATGAGCTATGTTAAAGAGCTTATGTTTTATGATTGAAAAGTATGATTTCTTTGATTTGTATGTATTCATGGACTAATGCTTTCTTTCTTTATTTTATATCCCTTACTAAGATTTTTATGCTCATCCTAGGTTTTTGAAATGTTTTTCATAGGGTATAAGTAAGGGTAAGAGAAAAAAATAATTCAAGAAGATTTATATCAAGAAAATAATTCTTATTTTATTTAATGAGTTTTATTATTGTGAAAAAATTGAATAGAGTAGAAGTGTCTACTTTGTAATATTTGAGATGTAATGTAATAGTTATAGCCTAGTTCTCTAAAACTCTAAACCTGAAATGATCCTCAATGTGAATTCTTCACTTAACTCAAGATTATGTAATGCTTAAGGCTGGGGCCTTATAGGCCCCCCTCCTCCTGCCCGACCCGTTGTGAGTGGGCCGGCCTACTCCGGCCGAGACACGGCAGGCGTGCCACATCTCCCTCCAGCCCACGGGTCACCGCATGGTCCACCACCACGGTCCAAGTGGACCACAACCCTCCTGCCACGTGACGCAGTGTGGCTCACCGCGTTCACTCACGCCATCACTGCTGGTCCGTTGCCGGTGGCCCAATCCACCGACCGCGACCGATACTACGGTGCGCCGCCTTCCCACACCGCCGCGGCCGTTGAGCCATGACCCCTGTGTGCCGCCCGCGACCCCTTTCTGTGGGATTTTTCTGCCGCCACGTGTCTCCACTGCCGGAATCGGCGTGCCGGTAGTCTCTTCTGTGGGCCACCGAGTCCGCTCTGGGGGCCCGTTTTCTAATTTGCGAGCGTATTCAGGATCTTCAGATCGACGTTGTCACTACTATGGGATCAAATTTGTCTTGTCATCAATCCATGGGTTCAGTAATGAAGAACATAAGAACGCCCACAACGGAGGGATCTAGGCCCTATTCGTGTTGGCTTGATCCCTCCGCATTAGAGTTTAAAACAAGTTGGGGGAGGTTTTAAGATTCTATCAAGTATAACCTGAATCAAAAACCCCAAGATCAAATAACCCTCCCGTAAGAACAAACGAATTGTGGATCAACCTGTTAGTGGGTTGATCTACATTCATTGTTTAGAAAGAAAGCACGGGGAAACAATTTTATCAAGAAAAAACCCCTACCTTGAGTTGGATCGCTTTCAGACGTAGACTGATGTCACATCGCCACGTCGATCCTTGTTCTATCGGTGTTCGTCGATTCATCACTACTTGATCAAATCCCAACCTCTGATTTGTCGTCGCCAGTGAGAGAGCATCCTCCCCCTTGCCTTAGGGAAACTGCAGAGTTTTAGAGAAATTCTCTAGCATTATGAATTCTAACGCTGGACCCTGTCCTCGATTAATGGAGGAAACACGTTAACGCGTTTCAACATTACTGTTTCGCTTTGAAACAGAGTGGACACATTATTTCATTTATTAAAGGAGAATGAGTTTCTCTGTCACAACGTCACAGTGTCACCATGTTCCGAAACATAAAAAGGAAATAAAATAAACTTATTTAAGTTTATTTTATTCTCCTTTAAAAAGTCTAAAAATTTAACTTTTACCCTTGACCCGTGCCAGTCAAGGTTAGGGTCCGCCTAAGGAAAACACACCCTCATGAGCTCAACTGTACTCTCATATTTCCAATCTGAGTTACCATTTATGAGTTATGAGGATTTGAAGAATAAAATAATTTTTATTTAATTATTTTATTTACGGTCATGTCCCAAAAACTACTTTCCACAATTGTCCCTCACCGACCAATGTTAGGCTCTACCTAAGGAAAGCATGCTCTCACGAGCTCAATAGTGGAATCATATTTTCAATCCGAGTCACAGTTCATGAGTTATAACAAGTTGAAAAAATAAAACAATTTTATTTAATTATTTTATTTACGGTTATTCCATTTTTAGGTTTTCTCATTGGAGACCTACGCTGACTAAAGTTATGTCGCACCTAGGGTAAATCCGTTATCTTGAATGCAAACGATGCCCTAAAATTTCTGATCTAGACAACCGTTTAAGAGTTATTCCACTTATTTAGGAAAACCGCTCATGCATGCTATTTAAAAACTTAACAATTTTCTATGGATCATTTCAGGCACTTTGAGGCTCAAAATCGCACGTCATGTTAGTGCTTGGTCTCATAATTTTCCCAAGAATTTTCTAAAAATAGAACTGGGAAAATCCAAGTTGTTACATTCTCCCCACCTTAAGTATTTACGTCCATAAAAATCCAAACAAGGTTTACTCGTACAAAAGGTGAGAGAACCGAGCACAAATATAAGCCTCCCTCTCCCATGTGCTCCTCTTAAGATCCCCATGCTGCCTCCGAACACACACTGAGGGAAAATATCACCCATGAAGGATCCTCGATATTCATTGGAAATTTAATCCAAAACACTCCAATGTCAATGTCTAGCTCTCCCTAGATTACGATGTGCAAAGGGTTTATGCACGGATCTCCTTAGCTGAGACATGTAGAAGACATTGTGAATCGGGTCCCACTATGGGCTAGAGCCAAGCAGTATGCTACCTTGCCAACTCTACTCAGTACTTGAAAGAGGGACTATTATCAGGAACCAATCCGGGTCGCCATCCAACCCGACGCCTGACCTAGTCTGCAGCAAGGCCCGAAGGGAATTCCCGATCCCCACGAGCTAGCACAAGTGCCCGGGTATCAAAAAAAATAAATGAGAATGATTTACATGAAACAATAAACCCAAAACCAATAACAAGATAAATAAACTAAAACTGGAAACAGAAAACCAAACAATCCCTTAAACTATGACCAGATCTAAAGTCTACAACTTAACTCAAAACCTAATGGTAACTACAACAAATAAAGAAACTAAAACTTCAATACCAACCTCCAAGCAACATGAGAAGCCACATCCCCAATCTAGCAACACTAATCTTCATGCGAAGACCATAAACAACCTGAATCACCATCTCTAAGCATGATGCCTCAACCTAGGATACACAAAGAACAAGGTTTACATACACCCAAAGGTGTATGTAGGGTGTGGTCCAAGATTCCAGTAGGATTTCACCCAATAAAAAGGTTCTATGCCACAATATCAAGATATAATTTAACATGCTTATTCAAATTCATGCTTTTAAAATACTTTTAAGGAAAACATTTACAAGATGAAAGTTATAAAAAAGAGAAATTGAAGAAAAATCATTTCACAAACACTACTTTAAAGTGGATGAGAAAATTCATAAAGAACACACACACACACACTCAAGAGGTCCTCTGTATGCCAACGGAAGGCACCACATCATGAATAGTAGAGTACTATGAGTAAATCCCCTAAGGTTCATCTAGCTTAGGGGAGGCCCTAGAGACATCATATCTCAGTGTAAACATGGAATAGAAATCACAAAGATCTGTGTTCTCATGTACGAGCCACTAGTAGAGAAAACACCCATAAACTAGTGGTATCTAATCATCACAAATGTTTAGTTAGTGTTGTAGCATTAATCCTGCTAGACGAAACTGGGATGAACCACTTACATATCATCTAGTGTACTAGTCCTAGTTTGTCCACCTAGATACCTGGGGTTTCCCTCTAATGACCCAAGTTGAAATACATGGAAATTACATTTCTTTTGAATAATACTTAATACATTACACAAATGTATGCCCAAAGACCGTATTATTTTAGTGTCTTTGGAAACTTGAACATAATATTCTAACTTGGTGAAAGATATTCAATATCTCCTATAAAGATCTCCCCTTTTTTTCCTACCTAGAACCTTTATTTATATCATGGGGAAAAGAAAACATAAAAAGGGTGAGCTTAAATGATCAATAAGGGAAAACATGGAGAACATAAAACAAACCATAAAAATAAGAATGTAAAAATATGAACATAAAGTTTAAATATAAAAAATATTGAGTTATAAAATAAATCTTGGTAGTACATAAGGCATAGATCATAAAGGAACATTAACCATGATAAAATAGCATTAGCATAAAACACGGAATTGTAGAAAACAAATAAGCACATAATATTATTTTCATATTAGCCAAGGAATTACTACCAATGCCACCATAGTGGACAAAGTCCTTTACTGAACATGGTTTACTTGTCGTTCCAACCATGTATTATTGAACCAGATTTACTTGTTATTCCAGTCCTGTATTACTGAACCAAATTTACTTGACATTCTAGTCATGTCTATCTCATGAGATATAAACCTTTACCAAATTAATTGGAGGGAGATATGGGTCTCACCCATCTTATAATGAAATCATTCTTACATGTTCCACAGAAACATAAATCATTCATCATAGCATAACCCATGAAATAAAATGGGTTTCTTAAAAATGATTCAATCATAATCCATATAAAATAAATGAATTTATTAAAAATAATTCCATCATAAACACAATTAAATGAAAGTAATAATAGGGATAGAAACATAACCCTATATCATCTTAGATGGAAAATAATTTTGATAAAACACTTGAACTTAATTCTTGAGGAAAATATCCTTTCTTCTTTAAAAATGTTTTCTTTTCTCAAAATGTCACACAATTTTTAAAGAAAAAAATTTCGTTGTAAATAAATGTGAAATTTTGTAAATAAAACTTCATGGAAATAAGGCATTATGAAGACGTAAAAATTTGTTAATGTCGTATAAGTTAAAAAAAACATTCTTCTCATACTCTTGTCAGAAAAGTCAAAAAATATCTCGTATGGAAAACAAAAGAAAGATTCATTCCTTATCGTTTAATAAAAATTCACCAATGGGTAAAATAAAATTTAAACAATATTATAAGAATAGAAATAATATTATATATTTTTGAAACATGGATGTGGATGATAAATGTACCCTAGTAAATACTTACGGATAAACAATATCGAAAAATAATGAGATTGCAAAATTATCCCTTACCTTAGGTCTGATATGCTTTGTATGTATCCAAAACTCCTGTATAGTCAGTTTAAAAAAATTATTAAATTCTAACATAACCATAATAATATTTATGATATCATATATGAATCACTTATGAATTTTTATTACCCGTTCATTTATCAATTCCATGTCAAAGCAATTTTGTGGGTTATAATCGTTTTATTTATCGTACGTGTTTTGACTTATTATTTTTTCGATCTTATTACTTAGAACATGATTTAATTACTTAAAGAATATAAAAATTATTTATATATCATAAATATTCATTATAGAAATATTTATATATAATATATAGATAAATGAAATGGAATACACCGTTCATAGAGACGGTAGGCCGTACGTATGCATGAACGCTATTTCCGTTTCCTTATTAAATTAAATGGAAGCAAGTAAATGACACACACATATATATAAACATAAATCCAGTAGCATTATTATGTCATATATTTCATGATTATTTATTATTATATATCCTTTATAATAATTCTTTAATGGTTAACGTGGAGAATGAATCTCATCGCGTCGTGGAGACGGTAAGCCGTACGTACGTACGAGCGATGATATCATTCCCTTAATGGTTAAATAATATGGAATTGGATGGTATATTAATTTTAAAGAATAATTATTATGTTATATTAATTATTTAAATCCATTATACTCATCAATATACCCATCCAAATTAAGTATTATTGAATAACAATTACACCACAACGTGGAGACGGTAAGTCGTACGTACACATGCATGATGATATTGTTATTCATAGGATGGATAAAAGGAGTTATAAGGTTGTAACATAATTATAATAACATATTATAATGTATAATATATTGTATTTATTACTTTAGTATGGAAATTACATAATAATAGAAAGTAGAAGAAGAAAATAATTTTGAAAGAGGTGATAACACAATTACCTCTTTTTCATGTATCTCCTTTTGGTATGCACAAAAGGACTCATTAAGATGGATTTATTCCAAAAGGTGGAATCTAGAGTAAATTTAGGAAAGTTAGGAGGATATTTGGTTAGGTTTTGGCCGAGAAAAAGGGATTTGGAGGTGTGATTAAAAGAGAATGATAGGTTCCCTTTTATAAGAGAGGGGAGGGCACCTTTGAAAAGTCTTGAAATATTAATTTATTATAAATTTATTTTCAGTTTATAATGGTCCCAAACTCATTTATTTTGAATATAAGATGAGTATGGGTATAAATAATCTCAAAAAATAAAATTTAGACATGTTTTGATTTTATTTTAAACCTTATCATTTTGATTTATCCTTATTTAATCTATTTAATTTTATTTGTGGTAATAATATTCTAAATATTAAATGTTTATAAATATTTAATTATGTGTTTTCAATTATCCATAATTGGATAATTTATGAAATTTTATACCATATAATTTTCACTTTGTAATGTTTAAATATTTTTGTGATTTTTAAATAATTTAATAATATTTTATTTTTATAAAATATCAATAGTGTCAATTTTGACACTATTCATTTAGTTGACTTTAAATAAAATTAAAAAAGAAGATAAATTTGAACCAAAATATTTAATACACTTATAAAATGTCATAATCACCTAGAAAATTTGTGGAGATAATTAATTAGTTCATATGATATTTATTTTAATATTTTTAATACCATTTATTTGATATTTATATCAATAAAATAATTTATACATCACTATTTTGTCATCATTAATTGTAATTATTTAGTCTCTAAAAATTCTAAATAAATTTACATGATATATATAATTTAATAATATTTCTGGAGGCTATTTATTTTTAAAGTTTTATCATCTTTATCACTATATTAAAATTATTATACTTATAAGATATATGAGAGTGACATGTTGTCACCTTCTTTTGTTTTAATTATAATTACATCACTTTCATGGAAAAAAGTCCATTAAATGAATCAATTATAACTCTTAAGTGATATTAGTCGACTTTAATTCATCCAATAGGATTTTGGTAGGTGTTAGTGTAATTTTATTATCTTTATCATATTGTTTGTTACCCTAATTTACCTGATTTACCTTTAACTATGGTAAATAAAAATTACCGTAGTTACTATTCATAATATCAAAAAAAAGTAACATATTAAAATAATTTGTACCCACTGATTAAAAATATGGAATCTATTTTTCAAAATTAAAAATGCATAAGTTTCATTAATTAATTTAAAATTAATTTCCGTTGTCAAAACTAGAAAGCAATTTTTTAAAAAGTAAACACTATCAAAAGATTGACATGTGTTTATATAGAATTTAAATGTGAAATTACTTACAATGACCAAAATTGTATTTAATGATAAAAATATAATCCAATTACACTTTAAAACCAATTAAAAATATAATCTAACTATATAAATAAATTATATGAAAATGTAGTTTTGAATTAAAATGCAGTATTTTTCACTATTCATTAAAATAAGAATTTTATTATAAAAATACTAAAAATTCAACCAAAGTAAATTTTTATGTCCCGATTCCAAAGTAAACAATTATTTTGTCAAATATAATATATAAAAGTGTTAAAAACTAGATTTAAAATTAGTGCACCATCAAAAGGCAGCAAAATTGCATTTTTTGAATAATACTTCTTTTATCCGAAAAATTGAATTTGTTATTATATCATATCTAGAAAACATATAAGATGAATTTTAAACCTTACATTGAATATATTACATATATATTTAACTAATAAAATCCATAAATAGTGATTTTATTATTTTATAGAGTCACTTATTTTCATTTAAATAGTTTTTTTAAAAGGAAGTTAATTTTATTTATACCCACCATTATAATGACTAGGTTATAATATTTAGTTATCACTTATACTCAGTATTATGTGAAATTAATTCTATAAAAAGAACTTGAAATTTTGTGTAGCACAAGCCAAGAATTGTGTTGCATATACTGTACGTTAATACAGTGTTGCGTATAACACAAGCTAATCTTGGTGTAGCGTACGACACAAGACATCAAAGAAATTAAAAAGAATATATCTCATAAAATCTATGGGTGTTATATTCTACCCCCCTTAAAATTAATTTCACACTCAAAATTCATTGGGGTTATAAAAGGTTTACTAATTGAAAGTTTTTTTCATAGAAACCCACATCATAAAAAAATAATACTAAAACATCATTTTAAAAAGGAAAGTTAGAAACATAATGGTTACCCAAAGTAACCCATAACTGGGTTTCCACATATAAGAACATGGAAGAAAAATCATACCATCGAGTTCTGATGGAGATCTATAGAGAAAAAGGTTTGGAGAAAGTTAACAACTAGAAAACCATAAATCTGCTATGATTTAAGGGACCATCTGATTCATTGGGTAAGAAGGTACTAATATAACATTTTTGGTTTTCAATATCCTTTCCCTAAAGTTGATGATTTTTTCATGAGAATAAACACTTACTTTATTTTGGGTACAATCTCACCATTTTTCTTTCCTTGAACAATTTTCATTTAATCTCTTAGTTAAAGAAATGAAGTTGAAATTTTTCATTCTTAAAGTGTTAGAAGATCATGCGATAGAATGATAGGTCATTCTATATTTCTCAAAAAAAATGTTATCAAAGGTTATAAAATATGCATAATTATACCTACAGTGAGATAATACATTGATATAACAAACTTTAACTGAAGTATAACTTATACTATCCATAAATTGATAACCTTACAATCCTTCCAAAACCTGAAAATCTGCAACTTTAAAAAGAGGTGAACTAAATAGACTTATCATTTATCTCCCATATCTCATAGGGTAGTTATTGATTGTCATACTAAAACATGTGAATACCTTAATCATTTATTTTATTGAAACACGGTAATGCCTTGATTTACTATACATACTTATTGGGAACACGCATGTTTCCTTTTTCTTAAGTCAAAAAATCTATAAACTAATCCATGATAGCATAAACCACTTTTCAACAAATCCTTAATCAGTTCCAATTTAACCAGTATCATCCAATTTATTTATTCAAATCCAACATATCTTTGTCTAAATATCATTATCTCAACATCATGCTCATATTAAGGGTTATCCTCCCCTTAAGCGCGTCTTTTCCAAAAACATTGCCTTATTACCTCAATCAATTTTCATGGTTATCAGTTTCATTCAACATATTATCTTAAGTAAAAACTATAGTGGACCAATACATAGATATTTCATTATTCCATAATATCATAAAAGTGATTCTACAACATTATTCTGGAATCTCATTACATAAACAGTCAATCATTCCACCAATTCGTTATCGTACTCTATATCACCAATACTGATCACATGAAACTTACCTTTGTATTTTTCCTTAAGAGGTTTCTGACACCGATCATCATCATTAACCCTTGTATTTGGGAATTGGTTATCACAATGCCCCATTTCCTTGTACTTGTATCATTGAAGTGTGGGTGGTGTATTCTCTGTAGTCTTTTCTCTATTAGCTACCTTTTCCCCATTACTTCGGCACTCAACTGCCCGATGACCTTATTTTCCACACTTAAAACATTTTCTAGTCCCTTTAAGGAAATATCCACCATAATTCTTTCCACACTTTGAGTATAAGGAAACATTAATCTTCTTTTCACCATTGTTTTGGGATTTTCTCTTTAATTTCATCTTTCGTTTCTTGTCAAAACCATGAGATTGATATGTAACACCAACTTCCATTTATATATTGATAACACAACGCACAATCTATTCATAGCTAATAAAGTCTCTTATAGCTAATTAAATTCTAAGACTTTGTTTTAAGCCACTAAAGAATCTATCAACTTTACTTTCAGGTTGGATGATAAAACTAAAAGCATACCTTGAAAGTCTTGTAAAATTTGCCTTGTATGTAGTAATAGATTCATCATCCTTTTGCTTAAGCACAAAGAAATACTTTTCCATCTTTTTTCTAAGAATATGAGGGAATTACTTATTGAAAAATAAGTTATTGAACTCATCCCATACCATGTATTCAATTTCATCTTGCTGCCTTGTATTCTTGATTAGAGTCCACCACTGGTCTGCTTCACCTTCTAAATGATAAACAACTAAAATGACATTTTCATGTTCCAAAAAAAGAAGGATGGAAAATATATTTTCAATGGTACTAATCCATTGTTCAAAAATAAGTGTTTCAAAAGACCCACTGAAAGAAGTTGGATGTTTCCTCATGAAGGACTCAATAGAATGTTTCTTCCTTCTTTGCTCATTTGGAAGTCAAGAATGATTCATAGCTTGTGTAAGTATATACATAAGATTTTTCATTCCATATCCCATAACATTTGGTTGTTCATGAGGAAAATCATTTCATTTCCCAGTGCATTTATCATTAACATGGTTTCTTCTAGTTCCATCTATTATCTAAAACCTAAAAAGAATAGCGTGAGAGGAAAAAATCATACTAGGAAGACAACATAATCAAGGGGGAGCACTTTCAATCTCTAACATCTTAGGTCTAATCCTAGGTTATTCATGATCATTACCATAATTATATGACAATATCCTATAGTTAGACTTAACCTTAGGGATATACCTATACATACCTTATAAATATCTCTAGAGATCTCACTAAAGTTTTCGCATCCTAGTTTCCAAAGGTTAACTAAACCTTCACTCTGATACTAACTCTAACGACCCAAGATTGACGTACATGGATATTAAATTTCTTTTATAGAATAATTAATACAATAAAAAAATGTACACCCAAATAACATATTAGTCTATTTTATTTGGAAACTTGGAATATAATCTTCTAACTTGGTGAAAGATCTTAAACATCTCCCATAAAGATCTTCCCCTTTTATTTTCCTACCTAAAACCTTTCTTTATATCTAGGGAAAAAGAAAATATAAAAAGGGTGAGCTCAAATGCCCAATAAGGGTAAATATGGTGAACATAAAACAAACCATAAACATAATAATGTAAAAACATGAACATAAAGTTTAAATATCAAAATCTTGAGTTATGAAATAAATCTTGGCAGTACGTAAGGCATAGATCATAAAGGAACATAACCATGATAAAATATCATTGGAATAAAATGAAATTATGGAAAAAAATAATCATATAATATTATTTACATATTATCCAATACATTGATTCCAGTACCATCATAATGGATAAATTCCTTTACTGAACCGAGTTTACTTGCTGTTCCAGCCATGTATTAATGGACCAGATTTACTTATCGTTCCTATCCTGTATTACTGAATCAGATTTAATTTTCATTCCAGTCATATCTATATCATGAGATATAAACCTTTAACAAATTCATTGGATGGATATATTGGTCCCACCCATCTCATAATGAAATCATTATTACATGTGCCACAAAAACATAAATCATTCATTATAACATAACCTATGAAATAAAATGGGTTTCTTAAAAATCATTCCATCATAATCCATATAAAATAAATGGATTTCTTAAAAATAATTCCATCATAAACACAATAAAATAAAATTAATAATACGGATAGAAACATAACCCTATATCATCTTAGATGGAAAATAATTTTTATAAAACACTTGAACTTAATTCTTAAGGAAAATATCATTTCTTCTTCAAAAACATTTTCTTTTCTCAAAATGCTGCACAATTTTAAAAGAAAATAATTTAGTTGAAAATAAATGTGAAATATTATAGAGTAAGATTCATGGAAATACGGTGTTATGAAGATTTAAAAATCTGTTTATGTCATATAAGATAAAAAACATTCTTCTTGTACTCTTGTCAGAAAAGTCAAAAAGTACCTCATATGGAAAACGAAAGAAAAATTCCTTCCTTATCATTTAATAAAACTTTAAAAATGGGTAAAATAAACTTTAAACAATATTATATGAGTATAAATAATATTATATATTTTTTAAACAAGGATTTGGATGATAAATATACCCCAGTAAATACTTACGGATAAACAATCTCAAAAAATAATGAGATTGCAAAATTATCCCTTACCTTAGGTCCAATATGCTTCGTATGTATCCAAAAATCTGGTATAGTTGGTTTAAACATATTATAAACTTATAAAAGAACCATAATAATATTTATGATATCATATATGATTCACTTATGACTTTATATTACCCGTTCATTTATCAATTCCATGTTAAAGCAAAGTTTTGGGTAATAATCGTTTTATTTATCGTATGTGTTTTGACCTGTTATTATTGATCTTATTACTTAGATCATGATTTAATTACTTCCATAATGTAAAAAATGATTTATATATATCATAAATATTTAGTATATAAATATAAATATAAATATATAATATATAGATAAATGAAATGGAATACACCGTTCATAGAGACAGCATGTCGTACATACACATGAACACTGTTTCCGTTTCCTTATTGAATTGAATGGAAGCAAGTAAATGAAACACAAACACACAAAAATAAATACATTATAGGTATTATGTCATATATTTCATGCTTATTTATTATTATATATACTTTATAATCATTCTTGAATGGTTAATGTGGATAATGAATCTCATCGTGCCGTGAAGACGGTAAGCCGTACGTACGCACAAGCGACGATATAATTCCCTTGATGGTTAAATAGTATGTAATTGGATAGTATATGAATTTTAAAGAATAATTAATATGTTATATTCATTATTTACATCCATTATACTACCCATCCAAATTAAGTATTGTTGAATAACAATTACACCACAACGTGGAGACGGTAAGCCATATGTGTGCACACATGATCCTATTGTTATTAATAGGATGAATAAAAGGAGGTATAAGGTTTTCCAATAATTATAATAACATCTTAGAATATATAATATATAATATATATTAATTTATTATGGAAACAATATAATAAGAGGAAGTAGAATAAGATTTTTTTGAAAGAGGTGATAAAATAATTACATCTTTTTCGGATATCTCCTTTTGGTATGCACAAAATGACTTCTTAAGATGGATTTCTTCCCAAAAGGTGGACTATAGGGTAAATTTAGGGAATTTGGGAGGAGATTTGGGTAGGGGTTGGACGAGCCAAAGGGATTTTGAGGTGTGATTAAAAGAGCAGGAGAGGTGCCCTTTTATAAGAGAGGGGAGGGTCACCTTTGGAAAGTCTTGAAATGTTAATTTATTATAAATTCCTTTTCGGTTTATAATGGTACCAAACTAATTTATTTATAATATAAGATGATTATGGGTCTAAATCTTCTCAACAAATAAAATTTAGACATGTTTTGATTTCATTTTAAACCTTATCATTTTGATTTATCCTTATTTAATCTATTTAATTTTATTTGTGGTAATAATATTCTAAATATTAAATGGTTATAAATATTTACTTATGTGTTATAAATTTTCCATAATTGGATAATTTATGAAATTTTAGACCATATATTTTTCACTTTTTAATTTTTAAATATTTTTGTGTTTTTTAAATAATTTAATAATATGTTATTTTTATAAAATATCAATAATGCTAATTTTAAAACTATTCATTTATTTGACTTTAAATAAAATCCACACAGAATATAAATTAGAACAAAAATATTTAATACACTCCTAAAATGTCATAATCACCTATAAAATTCATATATCACATTAATTAGTTCATATGGTATTTATTTTAATATTTTTAAAACCATTTATTTGATATTTATATCAATAAAATAATTTCTACATCACTATTTTGTCAACATTAATGATAATTATTTAGTCTGCAAAAATTATAAATAAATTCACATGATATAGATAATTTAATTAGATTTATGTAGTATATTTATGTTCAAATTTTTATCATTTTTATCACTATGTTAAAACTATTATACTTATAAGATATATGAGAGTGACATGTTGTCACATTCTTTTGTTTTAATTATAATTACATCACTTTCATGGAAAAAATTCCATTAAATGAATAAATTCAGAAAATTAAGTGATATTGGTCGACTTTAATTCATAAAATAGTATTTTGGCAGGCTTTAGTATAATTTTATTATCTTTATCATATTTTTTGTTACCCTAATTTACCTGATTTACCTTTAACTATGGTAAATAAAAATCACTGTAGTTACTATTCATAATATCAAAAAAGATAAAAGTAACCTATTAACATAATTTTAACCCACTTATTCCAAATATGGAATCCATTTTTCAAATTAAAAACACATAAGTTTCATTAATTAATTTAAAATTAATTTTCGTTGTCAAAACCAGAAAGTGGGTTTTTAAAAAGTAAAAACTATCAAAAGATTGACATGTGTTTATATAGAATTTAAATATGAAATTACTTAAAATGTACAAAATTTTATTAAATGATAAAAATATAATCCAATTACACTTTAAAACCAATTAAAAATATAATCTAACTATATAAATAAATTAGATGAAAAGACAGTTTTGAATTAAAATGCAGTATTTTTCACTATTTATTAAAATATGAATTTTATTAGAAAAATACCAAAAATTCAACCAAAGTAAATTTTTATTACCCTATTACAAATTAGTCATTTATTTTGTAAAATATAATATATAAAAGTTTTAAAATCTAGATTTAAAATTGGTGCACCATCAAAAGGCAGAAATACTGCATTTTTTGAATAATACTTATTTTATCCGAAAAATTGAATTTGTTCTATATCATATCTATAAAACATATAATATGAATTTAAAACATTAAATTGAATATATTAAATATATATTTCACTAATAAAATCTATAAAGAGTGATTTTATTATTTTATAGACTCACTTATTTTCATTTAAGTAGTTTTTTAGAAGGAATTTAATACTATTTATACCCGCCATTATAATGACTAGGTTATAATATTTATTTATCACTTATAATATGTCTTGAGTGAAATTATTTCTATAAAAAGAACTTGAAATTGTATGCAACACAAGCTAAGAATAGTGTTGCGTATACTGCAAGCTAATACGGTGTTGCGTATAACGCAAGTTAATCTTGGTGTAGCGTACGACACATGACATCAAATAAATTAAAAAGAATATATCTCATAAAATCTCAGGGTGTTACATTCCCCTTGTTCTTGAGTTAAATTTCACACAAACACACACACCACATATTTCATATCAAAGACTAACCATTTCAAAGAAAACATCATTCCTTTCAAAACAACTCATTTTCATTCACACACACCATCAAAAAGCGACTTTCAATACTTTTGTCATCCCTTATAAATAATTACCAATTCCCCATTTATTTAACACAAGAAAAATCCCAATTAAGACCAAAAAAAACAAAGACCAATCCCCTTCATTAAACCACTCATAATTTAAACTTTTTTTAAAACAAGCTTTTCACCTTTTCACCTTTTCAAACATTTCACAAATTATACATAAAATGCACAACAAGGAAAACACACCCAAAGTAATTAATTTTCATTTGAAAATCCCCATTTAAATATAAAAATACTTCAAAGACCTTGAAAATGAATCTTACACCCTCAGAAAAACCCCAAAAGCCTTTCCAACCATGTTCCGCATTCCAAACACTACTTAAATAAACAATTTCTCAATTTATAAAACATCTCACATGTATACCACAAGGCCTCACTTAAAAACACACAAATTTCACATGAAAAAACCATTTTAAAACAATTTCACATCCCAAACCTTCTAAAACCCTATTCTCACCCCTAAAACCTACTTCAAGGTTCACAATACAAATCAACATGTCAAAACAGTTTATCTTTTTTTGAAAAACCTACTTTCATGACACTTGCACGCCAATTTTTTTTTGAAAAACATACTTTTCATACCTTAACCAATTAATTAAACACATCAAAAAAAATTTCAAAACAAAATCCATATAGAATACATAGGCATTTCCTTTAGAAAAATCAAATTCATCATGTGTGTGTGTCAAATTATATCAAAAATAGAATTCTCACCACACGATTTATCATTAGAACACGTTAAAAATTATTTAAGTAGAAAATTAAATCACCTAAAGATGATATAGCATGGAACCACCAACCTCAAATGGATATTTCTTCGAAAATGGTACGAAATCTCACCTGCACCTCATTCGCACCATGAAGAAGCAAAAAGGAGCCCTAAAACAAGAGATCAAACAAAAAACAACCCAAGATTAAACCCTAAAAACACAACACAACCTATAGGAAAACCAAAACCCAAAACCTAAGGAGGGTTTTAAATGGAGGGGATTCCAGAGAGGAGCATGCACACAATGGGGGGTAGGGGGTCGCACCAGACATGGCTTCAACAGCAGGGGGGTCGCGTTGGAAGAGGAGCCACCGGTGGGTTCCGGCCGAGAAGGTTCATGCGCCGGCTGGTGGTGTCGTGCCGCATAGGGGATGCCTCCGGTCGATGGTGTGAATGATCAGGTAGGATGGCCAGAGGGTGGAACAATAGAGATCACCGGAAGGTGAGCAGGGCGCTGGCCATGGGAAGCAGTTTAACGACCCAATGTTTTATTAATGGAATTCACTTCTTATAATTATGCCTTATAATATAATCACATTAGGAATAACAATGAAATATAATGATACTAAATACTATGTGACCATTAAACATAAATTTTCCACCTCAATGTTCTCAATTTCAAAAATTTGACATACACGGTTGTGTTTAGGGTGATTTTTGGAGTCTAACTTAATTTTTGATGAATAGTAACATACCCTTATGAATAGTAATGTTAACCTTATGAATAGTGATATAAACTTATGAATATTAACTTAACCTATGATATTATATATTTAGGATTTAAGTGAAAGCACGATGTACCTATGTTTTGGAATAAGTAAACAAAGGTTTTAAAAACTGTATTTTTCAAGTAAATTATGATTTTAATTAAAAATTAAATTAATCATATTTAGAAATTTATTTTTGAAAATTGGAAAACATTTTTGGATTCTACATGTTGAAAAATGGTGTGGGTGAATTTTTGGGTTTTTTCTGAAATATTTGAAATTTTGATGAATAGTGAAATACCATAATTTACAAAATAAGCTGAATACACTAATTATAGAGTCATGTATGATGTTCTGCTGATATAAGACCAATTGGTACGGATTTACATGATAAAATTACTATAATTAGTCATAGAAGACTCAATATTACTTGTCTTGTGGATAAATAATAAATTAATGAATATTATATTGAGAAAACCCCTCTCCCCTCCACTATAAATACCACCATTCACACCCTCATTTCCTCACACCTCTCAAGATTCAAGCCTTGTATAAAATATGACCATGAATCTTCCCTATCCCCTCTCCCACATCCAAGATCTTCTGGTCTCATCAAAAGACCGAGCCTAGGTTCCTTAAGGAGGATCTCAAGAGGAGGATTCAAGAGGTAATTCCTCTCTCTCTTTTCTTTCATTTTCCTTTCAAGTCTCTTTTATTTTCTTCTCTTATACTCAACTTCTCTTATCAAAATTTCATTATAAATATATTATTATTGATATAATATTATGATATCATGTTAATGGAATATTACTCATTATACTCCTCCCTCCCTCTCTTTGTTAATAAAATGAAATCGTTTCCCATGATGTGTTAATTTACCTAAATCATGGGCAACACACTTCCTTTTTCCTTCAAATCCTTCAAGAATGCCAATAAAACCATAAAATGGTTGAAAATAGATTGTAAAGTGTATGTCTTATCCACTTTTATTTTATGTAACTAACTTATTTACATGACACTAAGTGATAAAATAAAACAAGTTCATTGTGATAAAATAACCACCCAAATTAACCAAAAATGATCATCATTAAATTTTATCTAATGATTCACCCTCATGGTATATAAAAAAAATTCATTATAAGATCATTTATATCTATGTAATTTCACTAATAATATATATTAACAATTCTGTATGATCAACCACAATTCAAACAAACATCAGTTCATGAATACAAGTGAACCGTTCATAAAAGCTATGAAAATTAACACTCCCGAACAATGAATTTAAGCTCTATAACTCACTCAAATGACCATAAAAGAACTTAATTAAACCATATTAAACCATATTCACATATAAAAGGTTCTTTAATTTCCAATTAATGAATATAATTTCATTATACATGACATTAAAGTGAAGAAATTGTTCAGGTACAAGGTAAGGGGAAATTCTCAAACCCAACTTTCTTTCTTTGGGTTCTCCCTCTTTCACTCCATGTTTGGTATGGGTTCTCCTTAAAAATAATTTATTCATAATTATCTTACTTTTTTTTGGATATACATGTTTTCTAATTGATTTTATGAAAAACCCAATGTTTTCCAAAAGAACTCTTCTTTCAAATAAACACACCCTTTTTTACTTCTTGAATATTGTTTCACTCTTCACTCATGGTTAATGATTTTATGTCAAGAATGATATTCCCTCTTTATTTTGGGAACCAAATGTTTATTAAAGTATGATTTATTATATGAAATCCATTTCTTTCCATGGTTTATGTTAAGTTCAAGTTTTACATGTTTTTAATGTGGCATGCATGATTATGTAAATATTATGATGTGGGGTGAACCCATAATTATATAGCGCAAGATGAATGTTTGAATGTGATGGGTGTGCCCGAAATTATACAGTGCTCCAATACATTGGGTAAAGTTATTAATCTCATGAGTAAAAGTGAAATTATGCGTGAACATGATGCTAGCATTGTTCACAACTATGTGTGGTAGTTAACCACTAAGACATGATGTTTTATTTTTTATGCATTGCCACATTTCAAGTATTTTATTAATGATTCCTCTCATGTTCATGATCATTTGACTATGTTATGATTATGCTCACCCATTATTATATTGTTATTATCCACCCTATTACTAGGTTTTTATCTCATCCCTTTTTGATGTATATCCTCAGGTGACTATATGCACTAAGTAGAGGTCAAGTGCCAATAAGAAGCTAGAGAAGAAGAAATTAAATAAATGTTTATGCTAGATGTTGTAAATGTAATGTTTGGTCCCAGTTTTCCCAAGACACTAAACCTCTATATCCTCATAGTTTAATACTATGATGTTGTTTATATTCATAATTATGTAATGGTAATGTAAGAAAAGTATGGGTCTCTATAGTTGGTATCATAGGAAAGGTTTAGTTAATTTGGGAACTAGGATTAGTGAACCATAGAGAAAACCTCTAGCATGAGACTAAGTAAAAATATGCACATGAGAAGCTTTACATAGGGATCCCATAAGTTATGTTTTTAGTGTAAATTGTACAAGTAAATAAGTTATTCATGAATTGTTGAGTTATGTTTTTTTCTCCCTTTTCTATTTTAGAAAATGGTGGAAACTAGGAGAAACCAGGCCAACAACCCATGTGAGGGACAATGCAACGATTTCCTGAACAACATTCCCAATGCTTTGGGAGGTGGAGTTCAAAAATTCAATTTTGATTCTTACCCAACTATCTCAGGTTATGAAAACTAACCCAAATAATAGGGAATGTCCTCCTTCACCAAAGAGGGATCAACTGATAATCGAGTGTTTTATACGGCAACAACCACAGATGTTTAGTGGATCTTCCAATCCACTAGTTGAATAATAGTGGGTCAAATCCATGGAGAAGATATTTTCTTTTCTATAATGTTCTGAGATGGAGAAGGTGACACTGGCCGTTTATCGCCTAGATAGAGAGGCCAATCAATAGTGGTGTTTCAGACGCTTTCGCCAGGGTGCGCACATCTGTCTCGTTCGGGAACGAGAGGCATAGTTTTGTTGCCCCGCATTACCGCTTTCCAAAGGCAGGCATCATTCGTTGCTTATTTAGGGACGTATACTCCTTGATCAAAATAGGATGATGGGATGTCAGTTCTTCCTTTCGTGGATTCCTCCTCAGAACTCATCACTTAGTCCGGGTCTCCCTTTTATACTTAAGACGTTGTTCGTGAAACTCTTCCTAGTGCCATATCTTCATGGACACTAGTTAATTACACCACTTCTGTCAAGACATTCCAAAGGGTTCGGTCAGGGCAGCAACCTTTGGTTAGGAGAGTAGTCACGTTGGGCATCACTGGCATGTCTGGGCATTGAGACACGGGCACATCTGGGTTTCTTCCCCTTATTATAGGGATTCTCGAGGGCGTGGAAGCCTGAGGCATCCCACGTCGGATGCGGGGAATTATATGCCATGGTCATGTATCTGAGGTTTTCCTCATCTTTCCATGTTTAACACAGGGTATACCACAAGTTTAATGTCCAATGGAGATGGATTGGACTAATCAGAACACTGACTAGAGTGGATCAGATGGGTGAATCCTCCCGAGGGAACACTGATGTCGGGGCTAACGTGTGGTTGGCTGCCTGAATGCTATTAAATGGGATGGGGGGTGAAATGGCATGATCCCACCAGGATGTGGCGGCCCGGATAAGAATCATAGTGGATGATGGAGTGGTTGAATGAAGTGGGTTGTGAATGGGATGGAACCGTCATGAGGATGACGATGGTTTTGGGATTGAGCCTCGAAGAGGCTTCCCACGTATCCCCGTGGCAGGGAATCAAAGTCCACGTAGTTCATATGACGACGACTTACCACCGATTGAGGTTTACAGCGGCTTACCACTGGATGGGGTCGCAAAGGCTTACCGCTGGATGGGGTCGCAACGACTTACCATTGGATGGGGTCGCAATGGATTACCATTGGATGGGGAAGCAATGGATTACCATTAGATGGGGTCACAACGGCTTACCATTGGATGGGGTCACAATGACTCATCGCTGGATGGGGTCGCAACGGCTTACCGCTGGATGGGGTCGCAATGACTTACCGCTGGATGGGGTCGTAACGGCTTATCGCTGGATGGGGTCGCAATGTATTATTGTTGGATGATGGTGAACCGACATGAATATGGTCGAGACGACCGGTGTATAATGGTATTGGACCTCATGGAGGCCTCCTACATACCCCGCCTTGGAAAGGATTAAAGACCTCGTGGTTCAGGTGGTGGGAACCGATGTGAAGGGGGTTGGAACCAATGGGTGGTGTTGGGATTGAACCTTAGGGAGGCTTCCTACGTACCTTGCCTTGGCAAGGATAAAAGTCCATGTAGTTCGGAATGGGGGCCTGGTACACCGACGAGAAGATGGTCGGGGCCAATGGTTATTGGGCTTGAACCTCGTGGAGGCTTCCTACGTACCTTGCCTTGGCAAGGATCAAAGTCCATGTAGTTTGGATATGGGGCAGGGTTTGGTGAACCGACGTGAATAAGGACATGGGGTTCAGGTGGATGATGGGATTGAACCCCATGGAGGCTTCCTACGTACCTTGCCTTGGCAAGGATCAAAGTCCTCATAGTTCATGGTGGGGGCATTTGGGGCTTACGCTCTGAGAAATCCCAAAGTGTTGGTGAACTGACATGAATAAGGACCTAGGGTCTAGGTGAATGATGGTCTTAAACCTCATGGAGGCTTTTTATGTACCTTTATTTGGAAAGGATCAAAGTCCTTGTAGTTCATAGGGGGTTGGTGAACCGACGTAAAGATGGTCGGAACGACCGGGTGTTGGGCTTGAACCTCAGGGATGATTCCTACGTACCTTGCCTTGGTAAGGATCAAAAACATCATAGTTTAGGTGAATTTGGGTTGTGGGGCTTAAACTCTAGGCTTCCCAATGAAGATTTCATGGTCGGTGCTCACTCTAAGCCCACGTGAGTTATGCTCGGTGTGAGAAACAAGAGGTAGCAGAAACATGATGATCACGTCGCGAAAGGAGCGTCCGTGGGAGGTGAAGTGGGGCTTACAAGTAGTTAGTGACCCAAATAGGAAATAGGGGGGGGGGCTTATGCGTGGTTAGTAGCCCAGAGAAGTTTGGAATTACTCCAGAATAGAGGCTCAGTGGATACAAAACCCAATAGGAGAGGGATTTGGTACTGAAGAAAGGAGGGGTCCAGCGTCCATCCCCCCTTTTGGTCCTTGGGACCGAAGAAGAAAGGAGTAGGGATGCTGCCTCCTACAAGAAATCTAGGGGCTTACACCAGGGTGGTTTCCCTTTCCCCATAGACAAAAACCACTCTGATAAGGAGGATATCATCCCCTGTGGAGACCAGTTGGCGTGGAGAATGTCCAAGGTGGGGGTACCCTGCATGCGAGGCATGGAGCGAGGTCACAGTTTAATGTCATGTGCTGAGGATGATGGTGCTTGACAGTTTAACGTCCTACAACTCAGACAAGGTGGGTTCACTCCGCACCCCTAGGACTTATATAACTGGTACCCTCTGCTCCTTGGTGAAGAGAAGGGACAGGCAACGCCCTGACGATGGGGTGTTATGGAGCGAACCATTAAGGGGTCCACGTTAGCGTGGCTATGCAAAGAAGCAATAACTGTTAGTGTGCCTATGCGAAGAAGCATGAGGAGAAGCGATGCAATGAGCAGTATAGTCTAAGTGACTTTGAAATCACTTCGCGCAAACCTGGAGAGTCACATGGGAAAAGGAATTGCAAAGCAGAGGGGTTCATAGGCAGGGGCCATGTGAAGCTCTCGTGCTCTGCATGGTGGAGGGAACTTGCAAAGGGGTGTGTTTCGCGAAGTGGAGCATCCCAGTCTAAGCACATGGAAGAGGTTCATATAGGAGGTGCTTTGTGAAGTGGAAAGGTATTCGCGGAGCACTACCTTTCAGAGTAATGGTGCCTCGCGAAGCAAGGTATCATGAAGCGATGTGCTTCGCGAAGTACATTGACCCTGCCTTATCATGTTGATCTCGTGTACATGAAGGGTGTTTCATGAAGTATAAACGCTCCGCGATGACTTGGGTCCCCTTGGGGATCCCATTCCTTCGTGGAGGCCCTCAGGCTCTGTGAAAGGCATCCCTCTCAAAAGAGGGGATCAAAACAAGGAAAAGGGGAGGCACTTCGCAGAGCATAAGTACCTCACACAGCTCATGGTTCACAAAGCAGAAGGGTGCTTCGTGATTCGGGATCTAGGAAGTTGAATGGTCAGATTGTCCATATCCTGGACTTGCGGGGAGGCCGATATTTATAGGGGAGAGGCTCCATGAAGTAGCACTCGCTCGACGCGAAGATGGATTTGTTTGGTCTGCAGCAGGCTCGCGAACATCAAACGTGGTCATGGAGCATCTCGCCTCTGTGCTCCACGGTGGCCCCGTGAATGTCAAAGGCACTCACAGAGCATTACCGCCTCCCTGATCCACGGTGGCCTCGTGAACATCAAAGGCACTCGCGGAGCATTACCGCCTCCATGCTCCGCAGTGGGTGCGATGCAATTTGGGCTCTACGAATGGTCTTCGCGAGGCATCCCCTTGAGGCTTTCTGTTTCTTCACCTTCTTCTCCCATTTTGGTTCTAACAGGTGGGATTTGATTAAGAACACCAAGCCAAGGGAGGAAATTAAAGAGATGAAATGGTAAGACTTTAGGATCACGTTTCTTAACAAGTATTTCCCACGAACTCTTCATATGAAGATGAAGAGAGAATTCATTGATCTCAAGAAAAAATAAGGAGAATATGTCACAACCTAAGGAGCGATTTTCACAAGGATTGAAAGGTACACTTCGGGTTTTGTTATCAACAATGATAGAAAAATTGATAGATTCTTTAGTGGATTAAAACCATACCTTCAAAATTCTATTGAAATTAGAGATTTTGGGAGTTATGAAGAAGTTGTTTGGTGTGATCTCAAAGTGGAGATAGAGTTTGGAGAATGGTCCCATGGCTATGGTGATAAGAAAAGAAAGATAGATTTTTAAGCTGGAGGATATAATGATAAAGGCGGGAAGAAAACTCAACGACCCACATGCCAAAAATGTGGGAAGTTGAATCATGGTAACTTCCTAAAAGGAACGGGTAAATGCTTCAAGTGTGGGAAAGAAGGATACCATGCTCAAGAGTGTTGAAAAGACATGATAAGGAAGAAGAGCGTGGTGTAAGAAAGGAGAGAACCACCCATGGTTCAATGCTATAACTGTAGGGAGAAAGGGAACTATGCAAGCCAGTGCACTAAACCTTGAGTCCTTGAGGGTAATCAGCATTAACAACCACTAAATCCAAAGGAAAAAGGGAATTCTTATGCCATTACTACTACGAAAGTGGAGCAAGACAATGAAGTCGTATAAGGTACACTTCCTATTCACTCAAGAATGGAAAAAGTCTTATTTGATTCTAGTTCTACGTATTCTTTTATATCTTTAAAGTTTGATAGAACTATATAATTGAATCCCTGAAACCTTGAAGTAGAGATATATGTAAAAACACCAAGTGGTGAAATCATTTCAACCCAAGTGTTTGAATCTTCTTCTATTGGTGTTTGTGGGAAGATTCTTCCAGTGAATCTCGTAATACTTCCCTTGGTGGAATTCAAATATATAATGGTAATGTATTGGTTCTCATTATATAGAGAACATATAAACTGTAAGGAAAGGGAAACATCTTTTCATATTTTTAACCATCCCATGCTCCTCTAAAAATGCAAGTAATATCATGAATCTCCTTTGAAAAATCCTTCAATGGAGTGGGTGTTGATTCCCTATGAAGAAGAATACCTCTCCCAAATGGTTTAGTCAAAGAAAAGTGACAACCTTATGTAAATGCCCATTGTGAGTGAATACGGTGATGTATTTTTCAAAGAGTTACCCGAACTTCCCCCAGATCGTGAGGTAGATTTATCAATAGAACTCATACCCGGAGCTACTCCTATATCAAAGTGTCCCAATAGAATGGATCCTATCAAACTGGAGGAGTTAAAGAAGAAACTGCAAGAGCATCTAGACAAAGGGTTCATATGCCCTAGTGCATCATGGGGTGCGCCAGTACTCTTTGTGAAGAAGAAGGATGTAACAATGCGACTGTGTATTGATTATCGGGAACTCAAAAAGATCACCATAGAGAACAATTATCCTCTTCCAAGTATAGATGGATTGTTCGATCAGTTAATAGGATCTCAATACTTCTCTAAGGTGGATCTTTGTTTTAGATATAATTTGTTAAAGGTGAAAAAGGAAGATATTCAGAAAACTGCCTTCTGTATAAGGTATGGGTACTATGAGTTTCTGGTGATGCCCTTCGAACTTACTAATTCCCCTGCAATATTTATAGATTTGATGAATAGAGTCTTTATAAATTACCTAGAAAAATTTGTGATAGTGTTTATCAATGATATTCTCATATACTCCAAGAGCAAGGAGTAACATTAAGAACATCTAAGACTTGTGTTGAAAATATTGAGAAAGGAGAAGTTGTACGCCAAGTTTAGAAAGTGTGAATTTTGGATGAAGCAAGTCACGTTCTTGGGACATGTGATCACAAGTGAGGGAATTTTTACGAACCCTTCAAAAACAAAGGTGATTGAGGAATGGCCCAGACCCTCAAGTGTCATAGAAATCCTTAGTTTTCTTAGATTAGCTGGGTACTACCGACGTTTTTTGAGAAATTTCTCATGATTGTCAAGCCCGCTAACTAAGTTAAAAAGGAAAGGGGTAAAGTATGTCTGGATGGAAGAATGTGAGGGAAGACTCAAGGAGCTAAAGAGAAGGATGATCACTACAACTGTAATCACACTACCAAAAAGTGGAGAAAGTTTTTTGATATATAGTGATGCTTAAAAGAAAGGCTTGGGTTGCGTAGTCAAGAAAAATGATAATGTGATAGCCTAAACCTCATGAAAGTTGAAGATCCATGAGAAGAACTACCCGGTGCATGATCTAGAGCCAATATCCATGATTTTTTCCTTGAAAATATGGTGGCACTACCTTTATGGTGAGAAGTGTGACATATACACCAACCAAAAAAAGCGTAAATTATATATTCACACAAAATGAGCTCAACATGTGTCAAAGGAGATGGTTAGAGATAATAAAGGATTACAATTTCTCTATTCACTATTATCCTAGAAAGGAGAACAAGGTAGTTGATGCTATAATTAGAAAAGAGCCTACTACTCTATCCATGTTGTGGATTTAGAAAGAACCTATATTCTTGGATATGAAAAGGATGGATTTGGAAATCATAAGGGCAGGGGATACATCCTACCTTTCCCAAATGATTGTGCAACCATCTATCCAAGATAAGATTAAGGAGGCACAAAGGGATGATCTAGAGTTACAAAAGAGGGTGAATGCAGTAAAGGAAGGGAAGATGCACGAGTTCTATATCGATGATGATGGTGTGATTCAGTTGAAACACGACTTTGTGTGACTTCATCACCCAGGATAAAGAAGGATCTATTGGAAAATTCACATATCTCAACATTATTTATCTATCATGGTGGTACCAAGATGTACTGAGATCTCCATGAACACTTCTTGTGGGACATCATGAAGAAAGAGATTGTGGAATATATCTCAAGGTGCTTGGTATATCAGAAAGTTAAAGCAGAGAGACAAAAGTACAAAGAGATGATGAAACCATTGCCTATAACCATGTGGAAATGAGAGAATGTTACTATAGACTTTGTCATGGATCTCCTAAAATGTCGAAGGGAAATAATGTGATATGGTTTGTGGTTGACCGAATCACCAAGACATCCCATTTTATCACTATTTGGGAAGACCTCTTACTTGAACAACTTGCAAAGATATATGTGAAGGAAGTGGTGAGACTTCATGGTGTTCCACTCTCGATTGTCTCTAATCATGACCAAGGTTCAAATAAAAATTATGGATAAGTATTCAACATTATTTGAGTACTGAATTAAATTTTAGCACAACCTATCACCCCCAAACTGATGGATAATCTGAAAGGACTATTCAGATGCTTAAAGATATGCTAAGAGCCTGCTCTCTATAATTTAAATGTGGATGGGATCAGCATATCCCATCGGTTGAGTTCTCATACAAAAATATCTTCCACTCAAGTATTCAGATGGCTCCATATGAAGCTTTTTATGGAAAGCGATGTAGAACTCCAACATGTTGGGATGAAGTTGGAGAAAGAAAGCTACTTGGACCCGATCTTGTGCAAGAGATGATAGAGAAGATTTAAGTCATCCAGAAACACATCAAAGCTGCTCAGAGTCGGAAAAAGAGCTATGTTGACAACTGTCGAAGGGACTTGGAGTTTGACTTTGGAGATAAAGTCTTCCTTTTTATATCACCATGGAAGAGAGTCATGTGGTTTAGAAATAAAGGGAAGTTTAGCCTAAGGTACATTGGCCCCATTGAGACCCTTGACCATATAGAAGTTGTGGCCTATCAGATTTCACTTCCATCGAATATGGATCAAGTTCATGATGTGTTTCATGTATCACTCATGAGGAAGTACATACCAGACCCCTCACATCTACCAAACTCAGAGGTGGTACAGCTGGAAGATGATCTCTCTTATGAGGAGTAGCCAGTGAAGATTCTGGACCAGAGAGATAAGGTTCTACGCAACAAGACAACCCATATTGTCAAAGTGTTGTGGAGGAACCATAAGTTTGAAGAAGAAACTTGGGAACCAGAGGAGGTGATGAAGGATAAGTACCCTCACCTGTTTGTGTAAAGCAAAATTTTGAGGGTGAAATTTCATAAGGGGGAATAATGTAACGACCCAAAGTTTTATCAATGGAATTCCATTATTATAATTATGCCTTATAATATAATCACATTAGGGATCACAATGAAATATAATTATACTAAATACTATATGACAATTAAACATAATTTTTCCACTTTTATGTTCTCAATTTCGAAAATCTAACATGCACGGCTGTGTTTAGTGTGATTTTTGGAGTCTAATAGAACAAACTTAATTTTTGATGAATAGTAACATACCCTTATGAATAGTAATGTTACCCTTATGAATAGTGATATACACTTATGAATAGTGACCTCACCTATGATATTATATATGTAGGATTGAAGTGAAAGCATGATGTACCTATGTTTTGGAATAAGTAAACAAATGTTTTAAAAACTGCATTTTTCAAGTAAATTATGATTTTAATTAAAAATTAAATTAATCATATTTAGAAAATTATTTTTGAAAAATTGACTTCATTTTTGGATTCTACACCTTGAAAAATGGTTAGGGTTAATTTTTTGGATTTTTCTGAAATACTTGAATTTTTTATGAATAGTGAAATACCATAATTTACAAAATAAGCTAAATACACTAATCATAGAGTCATGTATGATTTTCTACTGATGTAAGACCAATTGGTTCAGATTCAAATGATAAAATTACTGTAATTAGTCATTGAATACTCACTATTACTTGTCTTGTGGATAAATAATAAATTAATGAATATTATATTGAGAAAACCCCTCTCCCCTCCACTATAAATACCACCATTCACACCCTCATTTTGTCACACCTCTCAAGCTTCAAGAATTGTCTAAAATCTACCCAATAATCTTCCCTAGCCCCTCCCCCACGTTCAAGAGCTTATGGTCTCATCAAAATACCAATCTTAGGTTCCTTAAGGAGGATCTCAAGAGGAGGATTCAAGAGGTAATTCCTCTCTCTCTTTTCTTTCATTTTCCTTTCAAATCTATTTTCTTTTTTTCTATTATCCTCAACTTCTATTATCCAAATTTCATGATAAATCCAGTATGATTTATATAATGGTATGATATAATTATAATGTAATATTACTCATTATACTCCTCCCTCCCCCTCTTTTTTTAATAAAATGAAATCATTTCCCATGATGTGTTAATTTACCTAAATCATGGGCGATGCACTTCCTTTTTCCATAAAATCATTCAAGGCTACCAATAAAACCATAAAATGGTTGAAAAAAGATTTTAAATTTTATTTATTATACCCTTTTATGTTCTGAAACTAACTTATTTACATGACACTAAGTGATAAAATAAAACAAGTTCACTGTGATAAAAAAACCACCCAAATTAACCAAAAATGATCATCATTAAATTTTATCTAATGATTCATCCTCATGGTAAATAAAAAAATTAATTATAAGATTATTTATATCTATGTAATTTTACTAATAATATATATTAACAATTATGGATGATCAACTACAATTCAAACGAACATCAGTTCATGAATACAAGTGAACCGTTCATAAAAGCTATGAAAATTAACACTCCCGAACAATGAATTTAAGCTCTATAACTCATTCAAAGGCCCATAAAAGAACTTAATGAAACCATAGTAAACCATATTCATGTATAAAATGTTATTTAATTTCTAATTAATTAATATAATGTCATTATATAGGACATTAAAGTGAAGAAAGCATTCAGATACAAGATAAGGGGAAATTCTCAAACCCAACTTTCTTTCTTCGGGTTCTCCCTCTTTCACTCCATGTTCGGTATGGGTTCTCCTTAAAAAATAATTTATTCATCATTATATTACCTTTAATGGAATATAAATGTTATATAATTGATTTTATGAAGAACCCAATGTTTTCCAAAAGAACTCTTCTTTCAAATAAACACACCCTTTTTACTTCTTGAATATTGTTTCACTCTTCACTCATGGTTAATGGTTTTATGTCAAGAATGATATTCCCTATTTATTTTGGAAAAAAAATGTTTATGAAAGTATTATTTTTTATGTGAAACCAATTTCTTTCCATGTGTTATGTTAAGTTCAAGTTTTACATGTTTTTAATGTGGCATTCATGATAATGTAAATATTATGATGTGACAGGTGCGCTCAGAATTATATAGCACAAGATGAATGTTTGAATGTGATAGGTGTGCTTGAAATTATACAACACTTCAATGAATTGGGTAAAGTGATGAATCTCATGATTGAAAGTGAAACGATACATGAACATGATTCTAGCATTGTTCACAACTATGTGTGGTAGTTAACCACTAAGACATGATGTTTCATTTTTTATGCATTGCCACATTTCAAGTCTTTTATTAATGATTCATCTCATGTTCATGATCCTTTTCCTATGTTATGATTATGCTCACCCATTTTTATATTGTTCTTATATACCCTCTTACTGGGATTTTAGCTCACCCATTTTTGATGTATATCCTCAGGTGACTACATGTACTAAGGAGAGGTCAAGTGCCAATAAGAAGCTAGAGAAGAAGGAATTAAATAAATATTTATGCTAGATGTTGTAAATATAATGTTTGATCCTAGTTTTCCCAAGACACTAAACCTATTGATCCTCGTGGTGTAATACTATTATGTTGTTTATATTCATAATTATTTAATGGTAATGTAAGAAAAGGCTGGGTTGCTATAAGCAGCATGCAGGGGGGAGGCCAGGTGGGGCGTGACACATAGAGGGTAGGGGAATAGAGAAATGTGAGGGAGAGGGAAAAAAGGTGGAAATTAACCCTAATAGAATAAAAATAAAAATAACCTAAAAATAATAAAAATTATAAAAATAATAATAATAATAACAACAACAACAATAATAATAAGAGGTTAATAATTCTAATAATAATGTTAATATTATTAATATTAATAATAATAGGATTAATAATATGAATAATAATATCGACATTATTAGCACCAAAAATAATATTAATATTATTAACACCAATAATAATAGTAATACAAATATTAATATTAATATTATTAACTCTAATGATAATAATAATATCGTCAATAATAATAATAATAATAATATTATTATTATAACATCATTTCATTAAATTTTATTTTAACTTTTTCCTTAATTTTATTTCATTCTCATTTTAACGCATTATTTATTTTTAAAGCTGGGAAACTGTGTGATTACCCCACATGGCTCAAAAGACCATGCGCTGGACACCATCAATCCCAAAACATTAATTTATTATCAAAAACACAAAATTTCAATCGGGATCGGCCCACAACTTGACAAAATATCTCAAAGAAAAATAAAATAATAAAAATAAAATCATCTCAAAACTCTGGGTGTGACAATTCTCCCCACCATAAAAATTTCTTCCCCTAAAAATCCACAACAAGACTTAGACCAAACAAAACAGATACTCCCTTAAGGTTCAAAGAAGATCCCTACGAAAAAACAAGCGAAAAGAGGAAAACACACCGTGCTAAGAGAAAGTGACTTAAATGAAATCCTCGAGAGACCCATAAAAAGATTTTACGTTAAGTTTCACCTACCCCAAAGAGCTAGAAAACCTCTAGTTGATCGATCAAGGATCAAAATTTTCACACCCACATAATCCAATCTCTCAAACTTAAACACGTCAAGTACTTCTAAACAGAAACCACACCACTTGTCCAAAGTAAATAAGTAGAACCAAACAATTTCTAAGAATAAAACCAAAAGACCAAAATGGGGAGGCCCGAACATACTCCCCACCATTATGAAAAATGCCAACACTGATTCATTCCATAGACATTTGAGTAAGACCCACCGTGGGTCTCCCCACTGTTAGAATTGATGGAAAAGTACACAAACTTTGAAATTTCTTGACAGTGACCAAACACCCCCACCACAAGGGGCATTGGGAAGGGCCCAACCACCAAAGCGTCAAACCCATGGCCAAAGACAAACCAACCACTTCATACCCTCAAATGACCCAAAAACAAAAATAAGATTGATTCACCCAAAAATACCCTATAAGGGCCGTTAACTAGAGGCATGCACCCGATGAAACACAACCACCAGGGTCTTAGGAAGCGGAAAGACTAAGCCTTCACATACCCAAGGGATCACCCCTACATCCAAATAGGTTACATGTGGAAATGAGGTCCTCCCAAATCTTTCCACCAAAAGGTAACAACTGAAACAGGTTAACGACGCCAGAGGTTTAAACTATCTACATCTTCCACCCTGAGAATAGGAATTAGGACTAAGCCTCTCACGAACTTGGGTTTTCCCTAACTATGTGCCAGCTTCACTCCGAGACCTACGGCTGGAACTCAGATGATTGAAGCATATCCTACCTCATAGTTAGGCTGTAGAAATACCCAAATAAAACTCCTTTTTCTAGTGCCACAAGCAACCGTACAACAACCGAGACAACGCCAATAGACACAACACACCTCGACATCCACTTACTCTCACACGGAAACTCACCAAAACAAGAGCTTAGATGGTGCACATGCATCACCTCCTTACCCTAACCAAGGAACTATGAAACAAAAAACAAATGGTATATACTTCCACCCGGATAGAGAAATCTAAAACTCCCTTAAAAGGAATACATGTTCCTATCAAACGAGAACTCCTAGAAGATCCTACGAAGTACACCCTTACATTTAGAATAGGGACCACACTGCAAAATGTCACCAAACATAACCATTGATACTGAGAGAAACATTACACAGAGAGGGGATTTAGACCAAGTCCCAACCGCAAGAGATTTCAAAAAATGGACCCGATAGCCCCTTATGACCAGATTTTCACACTAGTGGCCTAGAAAGACCCCTTAGCTAAAACCAATGAATGACCCAAGGGTCATTTAAAACAGAAGTCCACACCAAAAACTCCAGGATTCTTTCGAACAAAACTTCAAACTTAGCGTTGTAAAATTTTACCCTTTGACCATCAAATGACTCAAGGAAACCAAAACTTCATTCACTATCTCACATCCACTCTCCCACTATGAGATGATTTATTTAACCAGGAAGAAAAAAAGGATAAACACGACACTAATGCTCAAAAGGAAAGTCCTTCACTTGATCAATTGGAGGGCCAACCCACAGAGAATCATCATGACCGCATCTCAAAATCATATTAGTTCCTGATGGGGGTGTACACTAACCAGGAAGAAGAACTATATACCCAAAAAACTAGTCCGTTGGTCAATTATACCATGAGAAAACACCCGATGCATGGGAAAAACCACTACCAAGACCTCCCAATGGCACCCCATGGGTCTTACACATGCATGCTCTTATGACAACCAGACACCAACTCAACTTCCACATATATCTCATACCTATGGTTGCCCAAGAAAATTCCAAAGGTCAGAACAAAATTCTTTCCATTCTCTAATACAACAATCGGCCCATGCCCCCACTTTTTAAAACCACAAGTCACAAGGTTAAACCCAATTCAAATATTAAAAAAAAAATTGAAAAAAAAACACCAACCATTCACATCAAAACTCAATTTCAATACTTATATATGAATCTCAAAACATTTCACCCCACTTCAAAACACTTCTGATTTCATGATAAACCCCTTTTTATCAAACACCATTTAAGTAAGAACTCGACTCTTCTCATTTTAAATCAAGGTTCCAAAGATTCATAAAACTTTCCAAATTCTCACTAGTTACCAAATCAAAATCCATTTACAAACTCCACACATAAATTCCAAAACACTCCATCCCGTTAAAAACACATTTCAATAGTTTAATAAATTCCATTGAAAACAAAATTCCCAAACCCACTTTAGAATCATCCATGATTTAAAAACCATCAAGTTTATAAATAAAAAAATTTCAATCATAAAAATACAATCTCATTTTATACAAATACCATTTCATGAAAATAATTCTTTCTAAAACCTCATTCAAAATAATTTTGAAAACCCATGTTCCACCCCTTTGAAAACCAAACTATTTCCACTTAAAAAATCCATATTTCATAAATTTTCAAAAAAAGGTTTTCAGGAAGATTTCCATAAACCTAAAGGACATAAGGCGATGTAACAAGAAATTAGTGTTAGCGGGTGACTTGGACGTATGGTTGGTGGCCATATTCCAATCTCTCCACCATCATAGAGAGCGTACTAGGGCAATGTCCCCAGCTTCACATGGATTTCTAGGCCCTACGAGCTCGATGAGACCATTGATCCCACTCCCTTTTCATTTCCCCCAAACAATGAATTACCACAAGGACCAAATGACTCAGATAAAATCTGACTTCCCCTAGTAACTCGAGTCCTTCCATGAGGTGTGCTGGCCAGGTACCTTACTCATAGCTAGAACATCGAGTTCCGACATCCTTAACTCTGGTCTACCCTGACTCTCCCTCAAGAAACATGACCCAAAAGATATAACCTCTCTTTGATACCATTTTTTCACGAACCAAGCCGGGTCTGCATCTGACCCGGCACCCGACCCAGTCCGCAGCAAGGCCCGAAGGGCGTTCTAGATCCCCACAGTCTAGTACAAGTGCCTGGGTATAAAAAACAATACATGAGAATGATTTAACCAAAACAATAAACACAAAAACACTAACAAGATAAATAAACTAAAATTGGAAATAGACAACCAAATATGCCCTTAAACTATGATCATATCTAAAGTCTACAACTCAACTCAAAACCCAAAGGTAACTACAAAAAATAAATAAAACTAAAACTCCAACAAAAACTTCCAAGCAACATTAGAAGCCACATCCCCAAGCTACCAACACCAACCTGCATGCGAAGACCATCAACAATGTCACGAACCGACCCTACCCGGGCTCAAGCCGCAACTACCCCAAGCCCGCCTCCATAGGCCAGGGGCTAGCGACTAGCACCGAAGGCACAATAACTCGGGGAGGCCTTTGCCTAAGTACCTATACACACACACGTAGCAAACTCAATGCAACAGTGCAGAGTAAAAGTAAAGACAAGCAAAGCGAAGGGAAACTGCTATATATAAACCACAGTGTGCATCAAACTCTAATAGTACAAAGTACAATGCTGAAAAGGAAAAAGGGGCAAAACACATGCCCAACCAGAAAAGGTTCCACAACCCGGCAACAGGTAAACAAAAAGGAAACAGCTGACGGGTCTCCCACCTGGAACCCGGCCACGACCACTGCATGCGGTCCAAGCTCCCAAGCTCCTACGCTCCACTGAAGCCACGCTCCACCTGTCCGTCGTCTGCAAGGGCACACCAAGTGTGGGAAAATACCAAGTAGGGGTGAGTATAAAAATACTCAGTAGGATACCCCAAAGGCTCCAGGGAGCAACAAAAAGGAGGTACCGAAGGGTGAGTAGTAGAGCGAACGAGGAAAGCAAAGGGAGTACAACAGAGAGTGCAGTAAAGAGTCCAGCTCAAACCAACAAGAGGAAGGAAATAGACTCGTCCAGGCACAAGGATCTAGAAACGGTGAGAATATGAACTTCCCGTCGAGTCTTCGCTACCTATAGCAGGAGAGTAGACTCATCCAACCATGAGAAGCTAGACACGGAAAGCACGTGGCATACCCCGCGCATCTTCGCCTCTCCTGGAAGGAGAGTAACAAAACTCAAGAAGTGGGTACTAGAAAAAGGTATATACATATCTGTTTGCTCAACAAGAAACCCGAACAACGTCGTAAGGGGATCTCCGTCCCGTAGCTCAGCCCAAGAAAAGGTGAGTCACTAACAGTCCCAGAAGTAACACCATCATTGATGACTAGCATCCCACACGTCTTCCCCAAACTACAAGTCAAGGGCTCAATCACCATGCCTCAACACTATCCACTTTGGGTGGTACTGACTCACCCACACAGTTTTAGACCGCGTCACAAGAATGCTTCTCGGTGGGGAAAGCACCCCTCGTACTTGAGAGTTTAAGGGAAAGTCAAACCCCACCTCGTCACTGCCCTGTAGTTGAGAGGCCTCCTCAAAGTCAAAGTCGTTCCATCACCGACCCGTACAACCAAGGGTCCCGCTCCGGTGGTCACGGAGGAAAGCCACAGACTAGCCTAGTAGAAAGGACTGAGTCTGGAATGCCAACAGGTGTCATACTGCCCAGCCCCACTGGAGGGTAATTCATAACCAGATATCGAGTAACCCACTGCCCAACCCTGCTGGAGGGTAAACCCTAATACATCATCAGGCGACCCACTGCCCAGCCCTACTGGAGGGTAGACCTGGAATAAGTCGACAGACGAACCACTACCCAGCCTTGCTGGAGGGTAGACCTGGAACTAGACGTCGGGCAACCCACTGCCCATCCCTACTGGAGGGTAGACCCTAAGAGGTCTTCGGGTGACCCACTGTCCAGTCTCTGCTAGAGGGTAGACCCTAATAGGTCGTCGGGTGACCCACTGCCCAGTCTCGGCTAGAGGGTAGACCCTAAGTGCGTCGTCGGGTGACCCACTGCCCAGTCTCTACTGGAGGGTACACCCTAAGTGCGTCAGGTGACCCACTACCCAGTCTCTGCTAGAGGGTAAACCCTAGAAGTCAGTGAGCAACCCACTGCCCAGCCCTGCTGGAGGGTAAACCCGAAGAAGTCGATGAGTAACCCACTGCCCAGCCCCGCTGGAGGGTAAAACTCATAACTGCTCTGGCCATCTCTACTGGAGGGTACAACACTGGCCAACTGAACACGGAGTGGGTATCGCGCAACCACCCAACTCCAGAACAACTCTCCCAAAAGAGGTTCAGCGCCTGTTCCATCACTAGGTGTCACTAGCACCACTACCGGCCGATCCATCGAGAACGAAACCAGGGGGAGACCACTCAACCCTGCTGGTCATCAAATGAGCACAGAGGGACCCTCTACGTCGCGAGAGGTCAAAATACGTATAGCAGAGCCTGACACACACATGGGACCCACACAATGTGTGGCCCCAAGTCAACCCCATCCAAGCATACAAACGCCTCAGGTACAAACCACACGTACCTCCAAGCGCTCTCGTATACTCCCAAAGTATACCACGTCTCCAGCCCAAGGGCTATCGTGCACACGGCACCCAACGTCAACGCGAAGGCGTGACGTAACATTTCCAACTTGTCGCCTCAATGAATGGGGAACAGAAAACCACATCTATTCCAGCATTACTTTACTCACACGAGAGTGCGTGTGATCACACGCCAAGGGTCCGCTACAACCACAGAAGAAGAATCCCCCGGGGCACCTTCACATTTCCACCTTTCACAAGATCGCGCAAGTTGCTCTGCACAACCAAACGGATCGTACCGTTGTAATCCTCGCGGAAAAATACGCGGGATCGACTACTTACTCGCCTCCAACGGATATCCGACAGAAAAGTCACCAACACCACCTCACACCCAAACGGCGTCCCGTGATCCTGATCCTCGGCCCTGAAAACAGTCGGGCGCATTACACCATTGTGACCCCCTCGGGAAAACACATCAAAAGCACTACTCGCTTGAGTGCAACGGGTATCCAGAGAAAAAGATGCATTCCGGCGCACCGCACATGAGCAATGCCACATGGGACCCGCATCCCGGTCCTGAAACTCAATGAATGGATCGCACCATTGCGATCCTCTCGAAAAAGCACACAATATGGACTACTCACTTGTCCAAAATGGTCGCCCGGTGGTAAAGATGGAAAATCACCGTCGACGCCCAAATGAACCTTGTGGGCCCCGCACCATCATGCCGAATTAGGGCAGGCAGATTGCACCATCGCAATCCCCTCGAAAAAACATCCAGAATCGACTGTTCGCACACCCCGAACGGACGCCCGGTGAGAAAGTCGCTAAAAGCTGCACGCAGCTCAAAAGACGGGCCGTGGGGCCCTCGCCTCAAATCTAGTATCAATGCCTAAAACGGCCCTGGAAACCTCCTCCTCGATGCCAGGATACCAACGCCACTGACGGCGCTTAAATCGGACGTCGAACGCGTCCGCGCCGCTCAAAACAAGACCCCCGGAAACACGCCAAACTTACTTAACGCACGAGTCGTGCTACCGAAGCCCCACGTTTTGGGAATTAAAAATTCCCAAAACCATCTCCCAAAGGCCGTCTCGTCGATACGGATCTACTGCCATAGACAACATTTCAAACGGACATGCCGTTGGGAAGTTACGACCCCCCAAATATAAGGGGGTCAACCGGGCCGGTTCACCCTGGCCGGCCCGGTCCGAACCGCCGCGACCGGCTGGTCGCGACACACTCTAGCCGAACCAGACCCGACTCGGGTCCGGTTTTATTCCCAGAAGACTGGATGATTCCGGTCTCTGCGTCGCGCCAACAGGACCCACAGCATGCGGGTCCTTGCTCCCTCGAGTCGCCGCCAGTGGCCGACGACCCCGCTGGCGCCCCGCTCGCCGACCGCGCGCCCCGGCCAACCGCCGCTCCCCTCCGTCGTGCTACGCCGACGCCGCCCGAGACCCCGCCTCGCCGCCGCGCTCGGTCTCTCCTGGCCGCTCTACCAGACACCCACACCGACGCCCGAGCACCCTTCTGCCGCGCCCAGCGCCTCCCGCCGCCTGAGCCAAGGCCGCCGCTGCCTCCCCCTGCTGCCGAACCGCCGGAACACCCGAAAACCCCTCCAAAAACCCGCAATCTTCGGCGAATGATTGAGGGTTCCTCAGAACACCAAAACCGAAACCGAAAGATGCAATGGAAAGAAAAAAAACTCTACTACGCATCCATGGTCTCTTCCCGATAATTCGACAGAGTTTAGATATAAATATTTGGGCTCAAATATAGGTGCGAGAAAGAAAAAAACGCAACAAGACCCTACCTCGTGGGCGTTGCCCGGAGCTTTGCCGCGATCCGCCGCCTTGCCGGAGCTAGATGAGGAGAGGGAGAGGAGGGGATGCCTTGAGGGGATGCCTGTGCCAGGGAGTGTACAAGGGAGAGGGGAAGGGGATGAGGGTTTAAATAAATTAAAAAGAATTTTAATTAATTAAACCCATAATTTTCCCCGCATCCGAAACCTTTGGTGAGGTCAAAATTAAACCTCCCCTAGGGTAAAAACCACCTCCCGAGCACAAAGGTGGTCTCATAATTTTAATCCGAGACCCCGTTCAAGATTTATTAAACTTAGCGCTCGAAGCCGGCAAATTACGAAAATGCCCCTGGGGTCATTTTTCACAGACGGGCCGCGCTCGCAAAATTTACACACCTCCTAGGGTAAACGGCACGCTCCGAACTCAACGGTGCCCTCAGTTTCCCAATCTGAGCCACCGTTTAATAGATACTTGAGTTTCACCATTAAATGAATAAATTAATTAACTAATTTATCCGTTTAACAATCCAGAAGCGGGCGAGGGGTCCAAACGTCCCGCGCCGACAAGTTTTATGTCGTTACTAGGGTAAAAACACCATTACGGACCCATCCGTACACTCGGATCTCTAATCTGAAGCTCTGTTTAGGAGTTATCCCATTTATTTATCATTTTCAGTGTGGACGCACTGAAAATTTAATTCCGGCCACTCTGGGGCTTGGAATCGCACGCCGTCTGAAGGTGCTACCCTGGAATATCATTAAGAATATTCCAAAGTCTTTTACGGCAAAAACCGGGTTCTTACAAACAACCTGAACCACCATAACTAAGCATGATACCTCAACCTGGGATACACGAAGAAAAAGGTCTACACACACCAAAAGGTGTATATAGGGTGTGAGCCAAGATCCCAATAGGATGTAACCAAATAAAAAGGTTCCACACCACAACATTAAGAGATAATTTAACATGCTTATTCAAATTCATGATTTTAAAATAATTTTAAGGAAAACATTTACAAGATGAAAGTTAAAAAATAACACTTGAATAAAAACCATTAAAAAAAACTAATTTAAAGTGGATGAGAAAATTCATAAGAAGCACACACACACTCAAGTGGTCCTTCATATACCAATGGAAGTCACCACATCATGAATAGTAGAGAACCATGAGTAAATCCCCTAAGGACCATCTAGCTAGAGGGAGGCCCTAAATACATCGTATCTCAGTGTAAACGTGGCATAGGAACCACAACAATATATGTTCTTGTGCATGAGCCACTATTATGGAACACACCCATAACCTAGTGGTCTCCAATCATCACAAATGTATAGTTAGTGCTGTAGTGTCAATCCTACTAGACGAAACTGAGATGAACCACTTACGTATCATCTAACGTACTAGTCCTAGTCCACCCACCTAGATACTCAGGGTTTTACCTTGTTCTCAAGTTAAAGTTAACATACACACAAACACACCACATATTTCATATCAAAGACCAACCATTTCAAAGAAAACATCATTCATTTCAAAATAACTCATTTTTATTCACGCTCACCATCGCAAAGAGACTTTCAATACTTTTTTCATCAATTATAAATAATTTTCAATTCCCCCTTTATATAACACAAGAAAACACCCAATTAAGACTAACCAAAACAATGTCCAAGCACCTTCATTAAACCACTCATACTTAAAACTTTTTTTGAAAACAATATTTTCACCTTTTCAAATATTTCACAAATTATACATAAAATAAACAACAAGGAAAACACACCCAAAGTGATTCATTTTCCTTTGAAAATCTCCATTTAAATATACACATACCTAAAAGACCTTGAAAATGCATTTTGAACTCTCCAAAAAACCCTAAAAACATTTCTAGCCATGTTACGCATTATAAACACCACTTAAATAAACAATTGATCAATTTATAAAACATCTCACATGCATACCCCAATGTCTCACTTCAAAACACACCAATTTCACATGAAATAACCATTTTAAAAAAATTTCACATCCCAACCCTTTTAAAACCCCATTCTCACCCCTAAAACATACTTCAAGGTTCACAATAAAAATCAAAATGTCAAAACAATTTATATTCTCTTTAAAAACCTACTTTCATGACACTCTCACCTCAAGCGTTTTTGAAAAAAACAATTTGTATACTTTAACCAATTAATTAAACATGTAAAAAAAATCACAAAAAAATGCATATAGAATACATAGGAATTTCCTTTAGAAAAATAAAATTCATTATTTATGCGTGTCAAATTATATCAAAAATAGAATTCTCACCACGCAATTTATCATTAGAACACGTTAAAAATTATTTAAGCAGCAAATTAAATAATCTAAAGATTCTAGATCATGGAACCACCTACCACACATGGAGATTCCTTCGAAAATGGCATGAAATCACACCTCACCTCATTCGCACCATGAAGAAGAAAAAAGGATCCCTAAAACAAGATATCAAACAAAAAACGACCCAATACTAAACCCTAAAAACACAACTCAACCAACTGCAAAACCAAAACCCCAAACTGAAGGAGGGTTTTACCCATAGGGGCTATCAGATAAGAGCACATACACAAAGGGGGGGGGGGGGGTCGTGCCAAACATGGATTTGACAGTAGGGGGGTCACGCTGGAAGAGGAGACACTGGTGGGTTCTGGCTGAGAAGGTTTGTGCACCGGCTGGTGGTGTCGCGCTGCACATGGGATGCCGCTGGTCGATGGTGCGCACAAGCAGACAAGACGACTGGAGGATGACACAAGGGAGATTGCTAGAAGGTGAGAAGGCTGCCGGCCATGGGAAGCAGTGCACAGGGAGGAGGTCGGGTGGGTCAAAACACATAGAGGGTAGGGGAAGAGAGAAATGTGAGGGAGAGGGAAAAAAGGTGGAAAGAAACCCTAATAGAATAAAAATAAAAATAACCTAAAAATAATAAAAATTATTACAACAATAATAATAATAAGAGGTTAATGATTCTAATAATAATGTTAATATTATTAATATCAATAATAATAATAGGATTAAGAATATGAATAATAATATTGACATTATTAGCGCAAATAATAATATTAATATTATTGACACCAATAATAATATTAATATTATTAATAAAAATATTAATATTAATATTATTAACTCTAATGATAATAATAATAATAATATTCTAAATTATTATAATAATAATAATATTATTATAACAACATTTCTTTAAATTTTATTTTACCTTTTTCCTTAATTTTATTTCATTCTCATTTTAATGTGTTATTTATTTTTAAAGCTGGGAAACCGCACGATTACCCCACATGACTCAAACGACCGTGCGCTGGACGCCATTAATCCCAAAACATTAATTTATCAGAAAAAATGCCAAATTTCAATTGGGATCGGCCCACAAATCGACAAAATATATCAAAGTAAAATAAAATAATAAAAATAAAATTATCTCAAAAGTCAGGGTGTGACAACTATTAACCTTGGAGATAGCTTGTCACCCTAAAAAAGATCTTCATAACCCCTCATTGAGGTGAGACCCAAAGGAAGACACTATCTCCTTCCTCGAACTCTAAAGGTCCCCGATGTCTTCCAACACAAAATTTCAGACGGCTCTGTGCATACTTCATACTATCCTAGATGACCTGCATATTCTCTATAAATTCCTCCTGCAATCATTTCCATAGTAGGGATGTAAAGTGAGCATCATGATCTGAAACAATCGTCAATGAAACTCCACGAAGTCAAACTATCTCCTACACGTAGGGGCATCCCAAGCCCTCTACTAAAATCTGCTATTGGGTAGTTAGGAAGTTGGCCAAATTGGCGAGTCGATCAATGACCACCTAGATGGTATTGTGACTCCTGGACATATGTGGTGAACCCCTCATGAAATCCACCGATATCCCTTTCCACTTTCTTCTTAGTACCCCTGTAAAGAGAAGGAGAAACCCCTACCAAGAAAAGGGGCTTGACACGAAGAGTTGAAAACCCATGAAACTGATTCAAACAAGCGTTCAACTTTTATTTTAACAAGAAAGCCCATCTTCAACCCATTCCATCATCCCCGGTGTCCTCCTTGACACCCACATGCATATCCCAATGCATCTCACCACTATAGGCATTCAATACTACAACTGTTCATCTCCTGAAAAGAACGATGTGCTCCCCACCTTTCGAATGCCCATCAGGGGTATTCCCTATAGACAATTGAGCATGTAAATTCTCATAGCCAATATCATCGAGTTTTTCCTCCTTGACTCATTTAAGAGTGTATGGGTAACAACCATAGACTGGAGATAAGATTCCCCATCTCCATCCACAAAAGATAACTGCAACGAGGCCAACCACGCCAATGCCTCATTTAGTAACTTCTAACCGGATTCCTACCGAGAGCATCTACTTATACATTCCTCATCACCGAGTTCATTACAACTCCAACCTCTAAGATGACCTGTCCTAGAAAAAGGACATTCTAAATCCAAGAAAGACACTTCAATAGCTTTTCATGTAGCTGGTGCTCCCTAAGTGGGTCTAAGACCATCCTTAAGTGTCTCATTTTCTCCTCCTCAGACACCAAGATCACTAAGATGTCATCAACAAAGATCACATGGGGCTGACCAGGGTGAAACACTGAGTCTTACTAAGACCTTCCTCTATAAGTTCTCCATCTACACCCCCATCTCATGAAGCTCTTCACGAACCATCCGATATACTGGCATAAATATTGGTGCCACCCTAGGTGTAGACCAACGCAGAAGTATAACCCTCGGTGGAGAGGAAAACCCAGAAAATCTTCCAAGAAGATGTCCTTATACTCTACCACCACTGAGAAACTTGAGGACTCATAACATCTACTACACCAAGGGTCGGACTAGCCCACTGAATAGAAATCAGCTACACCCTCCTTTTCCTGAGTCCATCAAGAGCTGTAAGGATTTCCCCCCTTTTCCTATAAAAGGAAATATAGTTCCATCACCATGGAAAAACCACATCCTTTTCCTAAAACAATCAATCAAAGTATGAAATGAGGATTTAGTTCATACATAGAATGATATCGTAAGGACTTGATGAAACTACCAAGATATCTCAACCGAAACTCTCACCTCCAAGAGTCGGGTCACACTATTGGTACTAGTGTGTGGTCATTGGGTCTCAACTAGTAAGAGTATCTAAACGTGAGGATCAAGTCAACAGTTTAACTGGAACCTCTAGGTATCAAACAAGAAAAGTGTTAGGAAAGGAAATCACTAGTACAAGTGTCTATCAATACTCCATCTCAAGTAGAAAGACACATATCGTACCTTGAATCATTCATGGAGTCCTAGGGTCATAAACCTCAACTTTTTGTAACTGTATCCTCATCTATCCTCCAACTCCTAGATTCTGGTATAGAACACCTGGAGGAGGTGGTGGTAACATATCAAAACGTCAGCTACCTACTACCATTTTCTAGTTCTCCTTCCACATATGCTGCCCGACAGATCTATCTTCTCATGCCGCTGCCTCTTCCTTGGTGGTTTATCAACCGCCTATCTGACTATAGTATGAACACTAGGGAAATATCACATGAGATTCCCCATTTATGACAACCAAAACAAAGCCTTTTCTTTTGGGAACTAGTGCTTCCCCAGAACTTTTGACGAAATCTCTAGTTCTGCAGCTTACATTGTGCACCTAATATTAGTGGGTGTTTTTGAACCTGCTTCCCGGGCGATCACTGCCTTAGAATCCTATGACACACTTTTGAACTCTGTGCTTCATCATCTAGTGCTAAAAGAGCTATCCATGACTTAGTCTAGAAAGATGCATCCACATGAACCACTGGAGGTGGGTCTGCTAACTGATCATCAAGAGAAACCGTCACTTACTGACCATTTTGAAGAAAAAATGCTATGTGACTAGCTCCCATCAGGGAGGATTCATCAAGCATCGAGTCAAACTCCTGATCCTAATGCGGAAACCTTGCTGGTTGGCATCATGAACACATCCTAAGGATAAAAAGATGTATCATGGTTAAAAGAGTATACCTGGTGAGATGACTCAAGAAGGATATGGAAAAAACAAACCATTCCTATATGATGCATGCACCTTTATTTCCATGAAACCAGTGTTTTCATATACCAAGTCAGAAAATAGGTGCCCAGATTCCTAGTGTATAGATACATCGGCCACCGCACCAATACTGGAGTCACTGGTTTGAAATCCAAAACTCAAAACACTTAACACTATTTCCCCAAACCAATCTCATAGACTCTCAGACCTAAGGTAGAAATGACCACCTTTGATACCCCTTTGTCATGACCCATCCCCCAGGGCCCGCACCATGAATACCCCAATCCTGCCTCCAATAGGCTAGGGGATGGTGACTAGCACCGAGTAGGCATATCCCACAAATGAGAGATTTTTCCTAAGAAACTGTACGCACACACCCAACTCTAAGCCATAAGGTTGGAGAGTGAAAACACTATGTAAAGAAAATGCATGCACACCAATACAACCCAACAACAGATTACGTAAGAAAGTAAAGCAGTAAAGTAAAACTGAGCCAGAATAAAATCCCACTAAAAGAAAGACAACCACAAAGTCTGACCTATAAACACAGGTACTGAAGTTGCTATAGGAAGTTGCCGAAACACCTCGTCTCGTCTGATCTCACAAGGCACTGTCTGGTCCTAGTCCTGGTCCTACTCCGCCTAGGTTTCCACCAAAGTGTCGGTCAACTGCACAAGACACAACATGTAAGGGAAAATCCCGTGCAGGGGTGAGTACAATAGTACTCAGTAGGGGACCCCAAAAACCACAAAAGAAACACCTCCAAGAAGGTACAGTCAGCTCAACACAGGTATATATCAACAACACATATAACAAGAACATTCAGGTATACTCATAAAGGATTCCAAGATGCAACGTCTCATACACTGCCAGACATATAGTTCCGTTCATAGCATGCTTGATTATGAGAGGTCCCACTCCTTGAGCTATCTTATAGTAACCACATAGAGAAAGTATACCAAAAGTATCTGAGAGAACATCTGGTCTCGATACATCACGAAGTTTCCTTGAGATTTTTGATCTCACTGAGACAAGTAGTCTCGATGTCACAACCAATCCTTTATCACAGGGTTCCTCTCAAGGCACGCTCATCCTGGGAGGACTCTCTCCTTGAGCCACCAAGTCATCAAAGACCTTTTCTAAGAGGTCCCGCTTCCTTGGGCCCCACCCAAAGAGGAAACAATGAGAAATACCCGAAGTACACTGCTTCAGTTATAACAATGAACATATTGAACTGCTGAGGGACTCATCCCTAATGATTCATTGAGGTATTTTGGGACACTAAGGTCCACTCATCTGCTGGGCCACTGAGGTATGCTCGTCTATTGGGCCACTAAGGTTTTCTCGGCTATCAGGCCACTAAGGCCTGCTTGTCTGCTAGGCCACTGAGGTTCACTCGGCTACCGGTCTATTGAGATCTGATCATCTACCGAGCCACTGAGATCTGCTCAGCTACCAGGCCACTGAGGTCTTCTCATCACTTCCTTCTCCTCATATCCAACTGCAGGATTTCCACTCATAGCGTGCTTGATTCTAGGAGAATCTACACCTCAAGACATCAGTCATAATTCAACCTCCACATAAGCTCACTTAGATTATTCCAAGAGCACTACCTTGTCACTAGGGTCCCAAATCCAAAAACAGCTCGTCAATCAGACGTACGATTTGGAAGTTATGTCCATTTTACTGAAAAGGGTTTGGTGGGGTCTGGGTCTGGTCTGACCCAACCCGGTCTGGGGTCCACCGACCTGACCTAGGTTCAACTCGGCCCACTCGGCCACCTGGGGTGGCCTGCATCCTCCTTCCTGGCCCACTATGAGCGTTCCGGCCAGCTCCGGCCGAGACGCGGCGGGCACGTCGCTTCTCCCTCTACCCCACGGGTCATTGTGGTGTCCAACGCCGCAGTCTAGGTGGAACATGGCCCTCTAGCCACATGACGTCGTACGAATCGCCGTGTCTGCTCATGTTGTCGCTGTCGGCTATTGCTGGTGGCCCGATCCACCACCCACGGCTGATTCCATGGTCCACATCACCGCCACCAGTGCACCGCCTTCTCGCACCACCGCGACCATCAAGATGTGACCCCTATGGACCGCCCACGGCCCCCTACTACGAGCTTTGTCTACCACCCTGGTGTGCTGACATTATTTTACGTGGGCCACCGGGTCTACTATTAGGGTCCTTTTTCTGATCTGCGAGCGTATTTAGTATCCTCGGATCATCGCCATCACTACTACGGGCTCAAAGTTGTATTTCCATCAATTTGGGGGTTCGGTCATGAAGAATATAAGGACTCCCACAACAGAGGGATCCAGACCTTGTTCATGTCATCCTGATCCCTCTGCATTAGAGTTTAAAACAAGTTGAGGGAGGTTTTAAGATTCTATCAAGTATAACCCCGAATCAAAAACCCCAAGATCAAGTAACCCTATTATAAGAATAAACAACCCGTAGATCAACCTATTGGTGGGTTAATCTGCGTTCATTGTTTAGAAATAAAGAACAAGGAAATAATTTCATCAAGAAAAAAAATCCTACCTTGAGTTGGATCACTTACATACGTAGACTGATGTCGTGTCACCACGTCGATCCTTGTTCCACTGGTGTTCGTCGATTCGTCGCCGCTTGATCAAATCCCGACCTCTGATCCCTCATCGCTGGTGAGTGAGCCTCCTCCCCCTTGCCTTAGAGAAACTCTAGAGTTCCAGAGGAATTCTACAACATTATGAATTCTAAGGTTGGATCCTGTCCTCGATTAATAGAGGGAACACGTTAACGTGTTAACGCATTTCAGTATTACTGTTTCGCTTTGAAACAGCGTCACCATGTTGTTTCATTTATGAATGGAGAATGGGTTACTCTGTCGCAGCATCCCAACATCTCAATGTTATAAAATGTAAAAAGAAAATAAAATAAACTTCATTAAGTTTATTTTATTCTCCTTTAAAAATTCTAAAAATTAACTTTTACCCTCAACCCGCACCGGTCGAGATTAGGGTCCGCCTAAGGAAATTACACCCTCACAAGCTCAATGGTACTCTCAGATTTCCAATCCGAGTTACCTTTTATGAGTTAGAAGGATTTTAAGAATAAAATAATTTTTATTTAATTATTTTATTTATGGTTATGTCTCAAAAACTACTTTCTAAAGTTGGCCCACACTAACCAATGTTAGGCTCCACCTAAGGAAAGCACGCCCTCATGAGCTCAACAGTGGTCTTAGATTTTCAATCCGAGTCACCATTCATGAGTTATAATGACTTGAAAATAATAATAATTTTATTTAATTATTTTATTTACGGTTATTCCATTTTCCGGTTTTCTCACTGGAGACCCGCGTCGACTAAAGTTACGTCGCATCTAGGGTAAACCCACCATCCTGAATGCAATGGTGCCATAAGATTTATGATCCGAACACCTATTTAAGATATTTTCCACTTCTTTAGGAAAACCACCTGCACATGCTATTTAAAAAATTAAAAATTTTCTATTGATCATTCTGGGCACTTCAGGCCTCAGAATCACACATCATCTCAGTGCCTGGTCTTGTAATTTTCCCAAGAATTTTCTAAAAATAGAACCAGAAAATCTGATTCATTATAGAAAATTATGTAAATCTCTACATTAATATAGAATATGTCACCACTCTGACCCCTATATCTCTGTAGGAAATATCCAATGAACACCCTCTGTATACTAGAACTTATATTGATCCTCATATCCTAGAGGTAATTATAGATCTACTTTAAGCTATGTGGTATAATTTTCAATGATAGGAACATATAGTATTTATGTTTTATCTAAGATTTTATGGTAATATATCATAATAATAAATTTAGGATTGCATTGAATATATTAATTTCATTTATAATAGTAAAAAAAATCTAGATCAATACTGAGAATAAGTTAAAAAATTCACCCTTTAAAGGGATGTATGTTATTGGAGGGATCTTATGGTGGATTAAAAAAATATCTAAAATTACAAGGTGAGGAATCCTTGAGTAGATAGAAGTGATGTTGAATATAGGTGGGGTGAGATTAATTTTTTTAAGACCATTATAGTGGAGGTATTCTAATTACTCTTCAATTGAGGAGACTTTTTGAGTGATTCCATCAGTGTAGGTTCCTATGACACTTAAATCATTATTTTTCTTCTTTTTTCAAAAGGAAATCTCTGGGAGTGGCCTTTTCAAACTCTCCACACCCAAAACCCCCCCCCCCCCCATGAAGAGGTCATCCAGAGAAGCCCTAGCTGATAAGGAGCCATTTCTAACCGAGATGAAAGAGCATCCGACGGGGAACCACCCGATCAGTGATGGTTCAACACAACAATCCAAAGAGTACAATTTAATCCTTATTTCCTCTTTTATGTGAAACATTTCTATTGATTTGATTAGTTGGGGAACCTCCAATGGTCCTTTTGATCTATTCCTTTTAGGCAGGGTTATTAGACATGATTGGTAGATTATTTATGGTTGAGTAGTCTATAGATGATGCTAGACAGGGTTCTTCTATAGTGATAGGTACAATCCTAGTATATTATACTCTTGTTGATGGTCTTAGGTCACATAATCTTCCTATTATTTATTTATGAGTATCTTATATTTCATATGGGATTTATATTAGAACTTATTCATAATGTTATTAATATCAATATTCTCTATTAGTAAACATATGGAAAAAGATTAATCAGTGTAAATTTTATTTATGAGTATCTTATATATATATATCTCCCTCACCTATACCTACAAAATGCCACCCCTACTCTGTAAACTTATTCCAGCTTCATACAATACCATTGCAAACTACATCTTCATCCACTGTTGTGAAAGAAGCATACAACACATAATAGTCATAAGTGACATAAATAAATTTTCATAAAAAAAGACCATGGGTTTCACAAATAAGGTTGTGTAAATAAGGATTCATGTTGGTAAGATATATATAATATATAATACACTCCATGCATAAAATTCCACAATTGCATGTATATTACATGAAAATTTTTACTTTCTTGAACAGTGATGTAATACTTCAATACTGAAGTACAACTAACCACCACTACCTTTATTTAATACGTTCTTAAATGCTTTATTTCCATCCATATCTTGATGATGGATTGGACTCCATCTTTAAAACTAGCCTTCCTCCCATCATTGTGGTTCCAAAGTTCCTTGATAACACACCTCCCGCTCAGATTGTATTCATTAATCTCCATCAAAGCCACTTCCATGGATTTAAATACCTCATCTCCTAACTCATTATTCAACTCTTTTAGCCTTTAATCCTCCTCATTTACTACTTCACAGGAACACAAAAAATGACATCGAAAAACTAATCAAAATGTAATGAATGTATTTATTTGGTTTCTTGATATGCATTTTCTTATATGACTCACTTGGTTACTTTCAACAACACTTCATCAAAAATTACATTTAATTTTAGTGCGGTCACATTAGATCTTATTAGAACTACATAGTTAAGAATACTTGGATGAGAATACTACTACGATGAGCCATCTAATCTAACTCTCAAAGGTATTCCTCCCACAATGGGAAGATCTCTCTGGCCCTGTTTTCAGCTTCATCTTTAGGATACTTTCTCTTGGTATCTTAGATAAATGACCGGTTGTCAAGATATCCCATCCGACTCACATCAATACCACCAAAAGTTTGTGTCTCCTCTAATACCTACCAAAAAAAAGAAATATTTCAGAGGAAGTGGAAAATAATAAATGTTTGTGAGTGGAAGTAAATGACTGCGAGTAAAAGTCATGTGGATTTGAATGCTCATTCATTAATTTTTGTAATTTAATACATTATAATCCATAATTAAAATTGCATTTAAGTTATATTTTAACCTCAATGGAAACTCTACTTTCATATCCCGAATAGTTATTATTGCATTTTGTTGCTTGAGACTTATCCCCCATCGATTCTATGTTGCTTGAACTACTATGAGCAGTAGTCATCCAAAATGATCACCAATACACATTATGTGATGAATTTTGGTTAGATTAATTCAAGAAACATAGGTGGATGTCCAAAAAAGATGGGAGATAAATATCAAAAAATAAAATACAATAATAACTATTCGAGAGGTATGTCATCAAGGAACTTTGGAACCACAATGATGGGAGGAAGGATAGTTTGAAAGAGGGAGTCCAATCCATCATCAAGAGATGGAAGAAAGCCAATGTATGATGATGTATTAAATAAAGGCAGTGAAGGTTAGTTGTACTGGAGTATTGAATTATTATATCTCTGTTCAATACAATAACAATTTTCATACAAGATGCATACAATTGTTTACTTTTATGAATGGAGTGTATTGTATTGTTGTTATTAAAGACAAATTAAATGTTTGACTACTCATGTAGACAATGTCTTCTAAACATGGTGATGTTACCAATCCTGAGGAATAACAAACTTTTGATGATAAAATTGAGTAATTATTAGGGGATCAACAAAATATTTATGAGAAAAACAACAATGATGCAACATCACAGTGGTGAATAAAACTATCAAGGTAAGACATTAGGGTATAAACTTTAAGGTTGGTTGGAATCAATATGGAAAACTTTTTGATCCCCAAAAGTCAATATTCATTAGTTATCTTGGGGTCACAATGAGGATGAATGTGCTGATTGATATTGATTCATGGTTCCATGTCCAACCTTTAATGAAGGAAATCCTTTTGAAAGATATAACGGTAATGTTATAATATAATTTCTCTATTTTACTAAAAAATTATACAATAAAATATTGATTTAATTTTCATTATTTCTTGCAGACTTCATTTATTTTAGAATATTTTTGTAATAATTTGTCTTAATATCCATTTTAAAATCCCATAGAGGCTTCTAGACTCTTCTTACAAAGTTATATCTTAGGGACGCTAAGGGGAAAATAAAGCACCACCCACCACTTAGTTATATACACATTATAAAGTATGAAACATGTATTTCTTTCATCAATTATCATGTTGAGAAATAATTTAAAGTGAATTTTAGTCGATAATATATTATTTGAAATTATTTATTTTATCTAACTTGATTCAAAATTGTTAATTTATGAAATAAACAAATATTGATGAAATTAAAGAACGTGCATCAAAACCAATGTACCCCTATCGCAAAGCAAGGATGGGGTATGCTTCATTATAGAAGAAATTGGTATGTATTTTAAATCAAAAATAAAATTTTAATTATGTGATATGAAAAAACATATATTCCTTTGTTTATATGAAGATTGATGAATCAAAATATGAAGCCACTCCCATCCCACGTTGTGTGTTATGGAAGGAGGCTCGTTTAAATAGAGTAAATTAGTTGACGAAAATAAAAAAATTGTATGGGAATCATGTGTAAGTATGAAATAATTGTAATTCATTATACTTTATAAAAATATTACATAAAAATATCTATTTATGTTCATATTTTTATATGGTTTAGACACATGAATAAGAAACAATCGTACCAAAAGAAAAGCTACTTTCAGTATCTTTGAAGCAGCCTAAACAATATGGTCATGTTAGAGGATCAAGTTTTGGAGTCTCTCCTAAAAAATATTTCGAGAAGATAAAAGCACATAAAGAAAAATATAATATGGTGAGATGATTGCAGACACAAATAGACTCACTACAAGATATTATTTTGTGGTCTGGTTTGGCAGACCAATGTATAAGAAAGGATCAAAGTGAACCAGAGGTGGAGAAAAGATCCACATATGAACCAAATGATCCCACTAGATTTGAGGCTATTCATTCTCCCCAACCGCATGCCTTACCCAGGGTAATCAAAATTTTCATTACTATTTCTCCTAAATGTGAATCAAACAACTTCTGATAACTTTATATTACTAAAAATCTGTAGGGTACACTTGTATGTGATTTATATTTTTCAACACCCATGTACCACTGTGTTGCGATAGATACAATGTATAATATCCTGAGAGACTAGCTACATAATAAATACCTCTCAAAAGATCACATGAGAGTGGGGATTGAGGTATTTTATGAGCCGAATGTTGAGTTTCCTGTTCCACTTGATGGTCCAGATATTACAATGATCGAAGATGCTATTGGATATTTCATAGCATGACCATATAATCTTATAAAGATACATGAGGTATGTCTTTAAAAAAATTTTTCATATGAAAACCATGTAACATTTGATGATAAAATATCTGAATTGAGGTATAATGTTATAAATGGATAAGGCAGCGGAGAAACAGAAGGACGAATCAAGAAAATCTAGTGAATCAACTAAGAAAAAAATGACCTTTTGAGAGTACCTTCTCCCCACCAATTCTAGATCAACATTTATTATCATTACAACTTCATTTAGAGACCACATTTAAAGATAAAACTATGTATTACATTGAATATGGAGAAAAAATATATGGATATTTCTTTACAGATGTAATTGGTCCTGATACTCTAACTGTGATTCTCAAGCATGAATGACCAAGCATCTCAGTTGTGAATACATACATAAGGTACATTTTCATAATACGCCTATCCAAATAGTGAGATTATATGTTTATTAAATATAATAATTATTCATATTTTGTACAAGAATTTATATCACAACTATATAAATAGAAGATCGTGTGAAGCATGATTTGGATTCATTAATCCCTTTATCATTTATATGATAGAACTTACTTTGAATTAGGAAGCAATTAAGAAGAAAAAAGATGAGTTACTTGAAGCATTTAATAAAAAAAGCATCAGAAAACAAACTCTTTTTGATGCCTACAATACAAAGGTAAAACTCTAAAATCTAATCACACAAAAGATATTTTAAATTTTTGAATTACTTAATTGTTTTTTAGGAAGCATTGGATACTGATATCAATCAATATAGAAACCCAAAATATTTATTTTTTTGATTCAATGCATGGATATGCTACCAAACGAACACACATGATGCGTATTGTGAATATATAATACACTATAACCAAAATTTTATAGATAAATTTATAATTATATGTTTATTTATGTTTTAACAAGAATTTTGTTATGATAGGGCGGTCGCTCAATATAAGCTAGATCATGGCATGAAGTTGGTGTATAAAGAGTTTAAGCCCATGGATTACTAAAAATGGAAAAAAATTAAGATATATATAGAAATATTTAACTATCAAAACATTTCAAAACAATTTAATTATTTTGGTCAATGTTTCTGTAGTGTCAAAAACAAGATAATTACATCAATTATGGATATCATGTTTGCAAATTTATTAGAGAAATCATAAATCATGAAAATACCAGCATCCCCCAACATGTAATTTTCTAAGGTAATTACAATTTCATTAAATATATTTTATAATCATTTGTTTTTCTATATTTTCTTAGTAATACCAAGATTTCAAATAACCTAGTTTCTCAAAAGAAGAAATCAATTTGTTTAGAGATGAGTGGGCATCATACTTTTTTTTTCAGAATGTATGCCGATAACAAATTTTGGAGATTACCTGTTATGTTTGTGATCTAGTATGATTTATGACCTTAAAAAGATATTTGGGGTATTAAGAATTAATGTTAGAATGATTATATATTATTTTTGATCTCTTTATCAAGGAGAAGTATAATAGAGGAAAACAATTTGTTTATAAGTGTTGTCCTGCAAATAATAAAATTGTTGACCAATCGTGGAGGTGGAGGTGGAGGTGAAGGCAGAGGTATAAGTGAAGGTAAAGGTAGAGTCGAAGTCAGAGACCGATGTAGAGGAGGAGGTAGAGGTGAAGATCGAGGTGGAGACTGAGGTAGAGGAGGATAAGAATCATTGGCTTATAAATAATAAAATTATTGGTCAATGAAGTAGAATGATGACCATACCATGATTGTGTTTGAGAATAATTTTTTAAAAGTGAACAAAACAATTATCACTTAATATAAGATCCATTGTCCAAGTATTTCAGGTTACTTATTGAAATAATGTTTTTCACCACTTATTTAAGTGATTTTATACAGGGTAGTATTCCACCTGTAAGATCATTCTATATTGGAAGCTTTAATTTCACCACTAGTGTTATTGAAGCAACATATGTACAACTCCCAATCATCAAACATGTATATAATCCGACTTAAATGTTTGAATACATACGTGTTTAATCAACCACCAAAGTCACCAGGTGTATGAAAGAACTATTGGAGGAAAACCAACATTGATATGTCATGTTCATTAATGAGGAATGGTGTCAAAGTGTCTATTATCAGTTTAAAATTGACATTTTAATACAAAAAAGTTTCACTCACTGAAAACCAAGAAAATGCGCTTGTATTATCTTGATAATTTTTGACAAAGATTCATAATTAATTTGTGTTGTGTATGAATTAGTCTCAAGTCAAACCTACAAATGATTCCTCCTGTATGTATCAAAGTGCGTGTTTCTAGTTTAAAATGACATTTTAGTAAAAAACCCAAGTGGCATACTAAAAACCAAGGAAACACATTTTTATTGTTTTGATACTTTAGGAAAATGATTCATAAATCATTTGGGATGTGTAGTAATCAGTATCACCTCAATTTGATGCATGGTGTGACCAGTATGACTCCAAATATGCATTTTTATTCAAAATTGACATTAATTTTAGTGAAAAAAACAACCGACATACTCAAAATCGAGAAAAAACATTAATCTTATTTTGTTACTTTAGAAAAACGATCTATAAGTCATTTTTGATGTGTAAGAATCATCCTTACCTCAATCTGATGCACAGTGTGACCGGTATGACTCCAAGTGTCCGTTATCAGTTTAAAATTGACATTTTAATACAAAAAAGAGTCACTCACTAAAAACTAAGAAAATGTGCTCGGATTTTTTTGATAATTTGGGAAAATGATTTATAATTAATTTGTTACATTTATGAATTGGTCTCATGTAAAACCCACACACGATGCCACCTATATAGCTCAAAATGCGTGTTTCCAGTTTAAAATAAAATTTTAGTAAAAACACAAGTGGACTACTCAAAACTGAGGAAAAACATTATGATTATTTTGATACTTTATTATAATGATCCACCAGTCATTTAGACATTTAAGAATCATATTCACCTCAATCTGATGCACGGTGTGATTGTTATGAATCCAAGTGCATCTTTTTATTCAAAATTGACATTAATTTTAGTAAAAAAACAACTGACATACTCAAAATCAAGAAAAAAACATTCATATTGTTTTATTAATTTAGGAAAACAATATATAAGTCATTTTTGATGTGTAGGAATCAACTGTACCTTAATCTGATACACAGTGTGACTGGTATGACTCAAGTGTCGGTTATTAGTTTAAAATCGACATTTTAATACAAAAAAGTGTCACTCACCAAAAACCAAAAAAACACACTCATATTGTCTTGATAAATTGGGACAAAAATTCATAATTCATTTGTGAAATTAATGAACTAGTTTCATGTCAAACCCACACACGATGCCTCCTGTATGGCTCAAAGTGCATGTTTCTAGTTTAAAATGACATTTTAGTAAAAAACACTAGTGGCATAATAAAAACCTAGAAAACACATTATGATTGTTTTTATACTTTATAAAAATTATCCATGCGTCATTTGGGATGTTTATAAATTAAAAACACCTCAATATGATGCATGGTGTGACCAGTATGACTCAAAGTATGTCTTTTTATTCAAAATTGACATTAATTTTTGTGAAAAAAAACAACTGACATACTCAAAACCAAGAAAAAACATTCTGATTATTTTGGTACATTATAAAAATGATCCATAAGTCATTTTTGACATATAGGAATAAGATGAACCTCAATCTGATGCATGGTGTTACTGGTATGACTCTAAGTGTCCATTATCAGTTTAAAGTTGACATTTTAATACAAAAAGTACCACTCACTGAAAACTGAGAAAACATGCTCGAATTTTCTTGATAATTTGGTACAAAAATTCATAATTCATTTGTGATGTGTATGTATCATTCTCATATCATACCCACACATTATTCCACCTGTATGGCTCAAAGTGCATGTTTCTAGTTTAAAATGACATTTTAGTAAAAAACACAAGTGGCATACTCAAAACTAAGGAAACACATTATGATTATTTTTATACTTTAGAAAAACAATCCATGAGTAATTTGGGATGTGTAGAAATCATTATCACCTCATTTAGACGCACAGTGTGATCCGTATGACTCAAGGTGCATATTTTTATTCAAAATTGACATTAATTTTAGTGAAAAAAACTCACATACTCAAAACTGAGAAAACAAATTTGTATTTTTTTGGTAATTTAGGAAAATTATCCATGAGTAATTTGTAAAGTTTAGGAATAATCTGCACCTCAATTAACACATGGTGTGACCAATATGACTCCAAGTGTTTGTTATCAGTTTACAATTGACATTTTAATACAAAAAAGTGCCACTCACTATAAATTGAGAAAACACGCTCATATTGTATTAATACTTTAGGATAATGATTAATAATTAATTTGTGACATGTATGAATTAGTCTCATGTAAAACCCACACACGATGACACCTTTATGGCTTAAAGTACGTGTTTCCAGTTTAAAATGACATTTTAGTAAAAAACACAAGTGGCGTACTCAAAATTGAGGAAATTAATTCTGATTGATTTGATACTTTAGGAAAAAAGATCCATGAGTCATTTAGGATGTGTAAAAATTATCCACAGCTCAATACGATGCATGGTGTGACTAAAATGACTCCAAGTGAGTCTTTTTATTCAAAATTGACATTAATTTTAGTGAAAAAACAACTGTCATACTCAAAACTAAGAAAATGCATTTGGATTGTTTTGGTACTTTAGAACAATGATTCATAAGTCATTTGTGATGTGTAGAAATCATCCTCACCTAAATCTGACATATGGTGTTACTGGTATGACTCAAAGTGCATATTTTTATTCAAAATTGACATTAATTTTAATTAAAAAAACAACTCACATACTCAAAACCGAGCAAACACATTCAGATTGTTTTATTACTTTAGGAAAATGATCCATAAGTCATTTTTGATGTGTAGGAATCAGTTACATCTCAATTAGACTCATGGTGTGACCATTATAACTCAAAGTGTGCCTTTTTATTCAAAATTTACATTAATTTTAGTAAAAACACAAATAACATACTTTATAATAGTGTTTTTTTATTTTATTTGTGTTAAATTTTTACTTAATTTAAATTAGGTATTTTTATATTATTTTGGTAATTTTTTTTTCTATTTCTGGTGATGCAGTGTGTTGTTACAAAACACTACACCTGTTTCTGGTGTTTCGGTGTGCTATAGCATCACACTACACTAGTTTCTAGTGCTGCGGTGTGTTATAGAAACACACTACAGTTTTCACATTTATCAAAATTTTTAAAAGTGCTAATAAAATCCTTGTACTTTTAACTATCCTGAGGTAGTCATCAATTTTCTAGTTCTAATAAAGGCCTATTTTATCACTATTATAGGTGTGTTTTGTAGTAGTGAACCCATAAAATACATTTCTTTTAAATTTAATCTCTTCGATAGCTTATGGAACATGCAACACCGAGTCTAAATGAACTGTAATATAGTATACTATTATAAACTAGCCATTAAATTGAAAATTATGAATAATAATAACTAAATTTTGAAAATTATGTTTATCTATTGATTATAAATAGAATAAGAATCATTTAAAAGAGAAATAAATGATTTATGAAAAACTGTATTTTTTTCAAAAGACGGTTTAGTCACGTTTGTGCACATAATTTAAAATTAATTTTTAACACTTTAAAAAAAATTATTTTATAAAATTAACTTCATTTTTGAAATCATAATATCAAAATTATCTTTGGGTGAATTTTTGGGGTTTTTCTGAAATATTTCATTTTTTGATGAATAGCGAAAAATACTAAATTTTAATTGAAAACTGCATTTTTGTTTAAATAATTTATAATGTTAAATTATATTTTTAATTTGTTTTTAAGTAATATTAGTTAAATTATATATCTATTAATTCAATATAGGCCATTTTAATCATTTTCATATTGAATTTTAATATAAAAACTTTATAAACTTTTGAACATTTTCTCTTTGAAAAACAACTTTCTCGTCACGTCTGTGAGATTAATTTTAAATTAAAATTTACCAATTATATGAATAAAATTTGGAAAAATGTATTCCATATTTTTAATCAAAATAATTTATATTATCTAATAAGGTTTACTTAATTTTTGACCATGATGAATAGTAAAAATAGTAAAAATTATTTACCGCGATTAAGGTAAAAATGGATTTACTAGGGGGTTAAACTAAAACTATAAGGGTTAAAATGACCTAAAAACTTTTATAAAATCTATTTTATGGATATATTTAGACCCTATCATGTGAATTTATTGATAATACTCTATTTTTTACACTTTTGGCATGTGAAAAGCATGAGTACACCTTTTTCTTTTCAAAAAATTACAAGTGTGCCACTCACCTCACTCATAAAAGGCCACCCTCTCCCATCTTCTTCACACATTAAAACCATTTTGGTTCATCCAAGACCTACCAAAAATACTTAAAAAATTAAATCCTTTCATCTTATAAGATTTATTTTGGGCTGAAATCCAATGTAGGAAGGCTTTTGGTGCAAACCTAAAGAGGTTACCTAAAGAAGAGGTAATGTTCTTCAATGAGCGTTTTTATTTTATTTCTTCATCCACATACTTAAATTATTATTAAAAAATGATGATATAATAACCAAAATATCTTAAATATACTGAGATATTGTTATATTAAGTTCATGACCTTTAACCATCTCCACTTTCATCAAATTGGTTACAAAATCATCATTCGTGTGTGCAGTGGACTACCGCCTCACAAACTAATGTCATTCATTTTACCATTACCACCACTCGAAGTTGGGAATGAGGATGGATTTAAAGTATATATGTAATATTTATAACATAATTATACCTATGAAGTCATTATATCATATATAATTTTTTTACTTTTCATTCTGTAGGTGATACAATAACATCGCTCGTGCATATGGTGGACTACCGTCTCACGAAGCGATGCGATTATTTTTTCACTAACACTTTAGATGGAAGGTAATAAAGATAAATTTAATGAATATATATTATATAAATGAAATAATTATTATATTCATGGCATATTTATCATTATAAAAAGATAATATATCATTTTCTTTCTTACACTGAAAAATGATAACATCGTTCATGTATGTGAGGACTACCGCATTCACGAAGTGATGTGACTCTCTTTTCATCACCACACTACATGGATGATATATATAAGTATATTTAAAGAAATAATTTGATATATATGATATTATTATTATTCATAAAAGATAAAACATTACTTACCTTCTTTCAATAATGATTATTGGAAAATGGAAACACTACTGATGCGTACGTATGACCTATCGTCTCCATTATTGTAACATAATTAATTTTTCATAAACATGTTTAATGATTGGTTTTAAAAGTATAATTTATGTAAAAATTTTATAATTATTTCATTATTATTATTTTAGATATGATGGAACTATATAATATGCACAAAAACCAGAACTTTTATAACAAAACATGAATGAGAAAACAAAACAATCAACACCCAAAATAATGAAAATAATGAAATATTATTAATGAATGGGTGATAATATGTTATAAAATAATTATATATGATATTATAAATATTAATATGGTTATATAATAATTTAATAATATGTTTAAAATCACTATACATGAGGTTAAATCATTTTTAACCAAAAGGAAACATGAGGTACGGGACTTCGTCTTGATTTCCCTTCATTGAAGCATATTTTATTATTGTGCACCTAATTCCTTTTATATGGTGTATATAATACCCCTTTGACATTTAATATCATGATTCATTAATAATTCATGGTATTTGAATTTTAAATTTGAATTATTTCATCAAAGGGGTTTCGACTTAAAAGTTATCAAGTGGTAAAGAATTTCATAACTCAATTTCTTTTCATTGGGTTATATTATTCCTTCATTGTATTTGATATTATAATATTATATGTGTACTGAATTATGAATATATATTTTTTGTATTTACAATTTTTTTATTCATATTTACATTTGATATACATAATCGATTCATAGACTAATTCTCACTTCATCATTATGATCTTTGTAAGGGTTTATTTCACAATCTCATTTTAATCGAGATTGTTTATGATTGAATTTACATTGAAAGAAATTATTTTTTCATTGGACAATAAACCCATTTAATTTTTGTATCCTATGATTATTCATGACGTTTTCAAGTAATAGTACAATTTTCCACTATTTGGTACTTTAAATGATTGAGAAAATGTTTTTATTGAGATCTGACTTCATTTATCTCTTTGGTTGGAAATATTTTATCTTCCAAAACCATGTTTTTAAAAATGTTTTAAATATTTTAAAATGAAATATTAAATATATTTTTACCCATTTTTCCTTTTAAAAAATGTTTTAAGGAATCTTTATGTCGTTTGAAAAACAATTCCTATCTGTTTTTTATTAAAAAAAGTGAAAGGAATATTTATTTCAAAGTGTACGACATATTTTTTTTTCCTACCATCATGACCAATAAATATTTTAAAGATTATTTTACAAGATTTAAAAGGTTATTTTTAATGAAAATTATTTTCAAAATGTTTCATGAACTTTTTTTTAAAATACGATTTTCAAAATGAAAAGAATATTTTCCTCAAGAATGTTTTTAAATATATTTTTATTGCATTTATATTCATTAATGATAACAACCTTTTATTTTATATATACTCACCAGGGATATGTTGTATTGATACCATACTTATTTTTCCCATGGATGGTTTATTATTATTTTGACCAAGGATAGTATTGAAATTAACTTCCTTGATTCATTTTTATAGTCATTAACTTTCTCTTGAAATATTCACTTTCCTATGATCATTAGACATTAAATTTACCCTAAATATCCATATTAATTATCATGGATATATTCATTACTTAAAAGGTATATCATTTCTATATACGGTGTTCTACATTGAAAGTTATTTTTTTATCTAGTGAAATATTTATAAATCTATATTATATACTCAATATGAATATTTGATGATAAGTCACATTGTTTATGAATTAACTAAATTATTAGATGTATGAGTAATGCTTTGGATATGAAGATACAATTGGGGCTTGGTTATAGATAGCCCCTTGATGCATCGATAGTTCTCATGATATGAATCAGTTGGCTAGCCTAGTTAAATGGGTTTCTACCCACTAGTTTTAAACTGTCTTGAGAATATATATTGACAGTAGAGGTTTTCATGATGCCTAAGATCATGAAATCAAATAATTAAGAATTTACTTCATTAAGAATTAATTTATTATTATCCATGATATTTTCACAATGATATTATCTATAGATGAATTTCATTATCATTTTATTGATTTAATGACATGTGTTTTTTGTTATTTACCTTGTCATATTGATTATGACTTATGAAATTATTTAAATAGAATGTGTGTTCAGTTATTTAGCTTTCCATATTGATTATGAATTATCTAGTTATTTAAATGGAACATGTGTTCCATTATTTTCCTTTCCATGATCATTCTTGTTGATTCATGAAATCTTCAGCTATACTAAAACTTTACTGAGCATTTGGGCACACCCTTATTTTGTTTCCTTTCACAGGAATCTATGATTTTTAATATGATTGATTTGAAATGATATTCTAGATGGAATAAATTTATTTTCAAAAGAAATTATGATTTTTTTTTCAAATGTAATATGGGAATCATGTACGTATCTAGTTTACCAAGACTAATAAACTATTCAATACTTTAGGATATGATTCTTTGTATCTTATGCTAATGTAATAAAGAAGACACCAGCTCTAGGATACTAGGGTCTAGGTCTCTAAAGTTGATATCAATGGAAGTTTATTAAAAACATTTAGAATTAGATTTATAAAAACATAAATTACAGAATATAACACTATGATAGACTTTAAATATAAGTATAAAAGAACATACTATTGTTTTGTTAAGGTAAATATTTTGTGGTTTTTTCAGGAAATACATCCATGTATGGATACTAAAGTTGTACGTGGTTATAGAAAATAGGTACCTTGGGGTATGGGATAGACCAAATCGTTGTTTGGTGCATGATAATGGTCTTTATTATGCACCTAGTTTGACACTTCTATGGGATATGCTTGGGATAATTCCCATTTTCTTTACAAACCATTATGAAGGATTTGAATAGATGATGAAAATGATTGACCTAGCTTAAACCTAAGGTGTCTTAGATTGAAAAGAAAGTTTCTAAAATTAATGGTAAATTTTTTTATGTGTGTAAAATAAGGGTATAAAGTAATAAATTTCTAATGAAAAATGAAGAGTGTGATGGATGAAAATAAATTTCATCCTAGGGATCCATTTATAGTTCTTTGTCTTAAATGCAGGGAACCTAAGAATTATTCGAGTCAATTCCCTCTTTTAAAGGTTAAAACCTAAACCAAGGAAGGAACTATGTGGAAATAAAAGGGATAAATTATTTATGTATTGGGATTCAAGAATTAAATTGTAGAAATATTTTTACCAATGGTATTTTGGTTATAAGAATCATGAAACATATAAGGATTGTGTAAAATTTCAGAAGAATATATGTCTTCATTAACTTAAGAGTTATGGATACCATCATGGGTTTACGAGTTTAAGATTGATCATAAGTTAAAAATATTAAGAACCCATTTTATGTTTTATGTGATAGGAGTCTAATAAGGTTAAGGGTATTTTGAGAGACATTTATGGCAATACAACCCATTGGTTTAACATATTCTTTAGTGAAAAAGTTATTTAAGTAAGAATACATTTACTTTTTTAGACTTAAGTTTAAAGGTATTGATAGCCTTTAGGGTTTATCTTATATTTTATATTGAGGTAATTATATGTTATTACACTTTGGGAGATGTGATAGGAATTATATTAATATGGTTTTAGAAAAATGAAAACCTTATACTGAGTGACAACCCATCACGTTTGGAAAGGTTGTGGGGCTTAAACCCATCACCGAAAGATGATAAAGGTTTAATTCCAACCACTAACCTATGTGATGTTATAGTTAATATTTAATTGTTTCTAGTTAAACAATTTTATGAATAAATATTAATGATGAACCAATGGTGTTACTATTTTAGTTTAAAGATTAATGTATTATATTGGATATTTTTTGCTAACCATATTGGTTTTGGAAAATAGTTATAGAGAGAAATAAAGACTTTTCACTCTTTTATGGACCTTGTGATATGTTAAAATTAAATTTTAGTTCTTTAGGTATAAAAAATTCATTTTTGGATATTCATTTCTTGAAGTAAGTGATGAATTGGAAATTGATTGACACACAACCAAAGGATGAAATTTTCCCTATAAAATAGAAAGATGTCAAGTAAGTATATTTTCTTATATTCTTAGATAGTAAAATAATTCATAAACTTTAGGAAAAATATATTGAAACAAAAATTTTATCCTATTAACTTCATATTAGATGAATGAAATTGTCTTTTAAATCATCACATATTTATTATTTTTAGGTCCTTAACTTCCCATTGACCACTCACTTTCTTGTAATCAACGACCTCTAACACTCTCTATAATTATTCAAGCTTTTATTCCATATATATATCTTCAATTTCCACCAATGTTATCCTATGTAGAAACCTAGTTATGTATTATTTCATACGAACTTTATACTTTTGTTTCTATTTTATTAATAGGTTTTTTTATAATCTATTTTTATGATGTAGTTTTTCAACAAAATAATTTTCAAATATCAAACCCTTGATTACCAAGATCAAGTTTAAATTATAAGAAAAAAATTTATTTAAGGCAGGGGGAATGTAACACCTTTAAATTATAAAAGAATAAAATTGTATACAATAGAATTTGTGACATGCAACACTGAGCTTAAATAACCCACGAAATACATTTCTTTAAATTTAATCTCCTTGATATCTTACGGAACACACAACCCTGAGTCTAAATGAACCGTAATATAATATACCATTATAAACTAGTCATTAAATTAGAGGGTATGAACATTAATAACTAAATTTTTTAAAATTATGTTTGTCTGTTTATTATAAATAGAATAATAATCATTTAAAACAAAAAGAAATGTTTTTTGAAAAACTGTATTTTTTCTTCTTCTAAAAGACGGATTAGTCATACTTTGAAAACATAATTTATAATTAATTTTCACCAGTTTTAGAAAAATTATTTGAAAAAATTAAATTCATTTTTGAAATAAAAAATATCAAAATTATCTTAGGGTGGATTTTTGGAATTTTTCTAAAATGTTTCATTTTTCAATGAATAGTGAAAAATACTGAATTTTAACTGAAAACTACCTTTTTGTTTAAATTATTTATAATGTTAAATTATATTTTTAATTGGTTTTAAAATTAGTTCAATTATATATCTATTAAAATAATTTAGGTCATTTAAATTATTTTCATATTGAATTTTTATATAAAAACTTTACAAACTTTTGAAAAATTTCTCTTTGAAACCCCACTTTCTCGTCACGTCTACGAGATTAATTTTAATTTTAATTTTTAAAATTATGTGAATTGAAATTTTAAAAATGGATTAAATATTTAGAATAAGAATAATTTATATTATATAATAATTTCAACTTAATTTTTGACCATGGTGAATAATAAAAATAGTAAAAATTATTTACCATGGTTAAGGTAAAAATGGATTTACTAAGGGTTAAACTAATAAGAAGAGGGTTAAAATGACCTAAAAACTAATATAAAATATATTTTATAGCTATATTTAGACCCTATAATGTCTAGGTATCTAAAATAATCCATTTTTTAACCCTTTTTTCTTGTGAAAAACATGAGTACACCTTTTTATTTTCAAAAAATTACAAGTGTGCCACTCACCTCACTTATAAAAGGCCACCACCTCTCCTCTATTCTTCACACCATAAAAAACTTTTGGTTAATACAATAAATGAACAAAATAAATTCCCAAATTCCATAATATATTCATATAAACCATATTTTGGTAATAAATACAACCTAGAAATGCATTTGGTGTAAACCTAAGGAGGTTACCCGAAGAAGAGGCAATGTTCTTCAACGAGCATTTTTTTATTTCTTCCTCCAAATCCTTCAATTATTATTAAAAAAATTGATATAATAACCCCAATATATTTCATATAATTATATGTTTTTATGTTAAGGTAATGAACTTAAAACTCCTCCACTTCCACCAAATGGGTTATAAAATCCTCATTTGTGTGTACGGCAGACTACTGCCTCATGAACCAATGTCATTAATTTTTTCCATTAAAACCTCTCATGGTCGGGTATGATAATGGATATAAAGAATATATATGATATTTATAAAATAATTATACCTATGGAGTAATTATATCATATATACCTTTTTTTACTTTCCATTTCGTAGGGGATACGATAACATCACTCGTGTGTACGACGAACTACCAACTTGCGAAGTGATGTGATTTGTTTCTCACTAACGCTTTACATGGAAGGTAATAGAGATAAATTTAATGAATATATGAAATATAAATGAAATAATTATGATAATAATAAAATATTTATCATTATTAAAAGATAACATTTCATTTTATTTCTTACATTGAAAAATGATAACATCGTTCGTGTATATGTGGACTACCACCTTCAAAAAGCGATGTGAATCTCTTTTCATGACCAAAACATATGGATGATATATATAAGTATATTTAAATAAATAATATGATATATATTATATTATCATAAATATTTAAAGATAAAATATTACTTTCCATCTTTCTATAATAATCATTGGAAAATGGAAATGTTACTTATATGCACGTACGACCTATAGTCTCTATGATTGTAACAAAGTTAATTTTTCATTATCATATTTCATGATTGGTTTTAAAAGAAAAATTGATGTAAAAATATGATAATTATTTCATTATTATTATTATTTATATGTTGTAACTATATAATATTCACAATAACCAAAACTTTCACAACAAAGTATGAATGAAAAACAAGACAATTAACACCCGAAACAATGAAAATAATTAAAGATTATTAACGAACGAGTGATAAGATGTTATAAAATTATCATATATGATATTATAAATATTAATATGGTTCTGGAATAAGTTAATAACATGATTAAAACTAATATACATGAGGTTAAAATATGTTCAACCAAAATGAATTGTGTGGTAAGGGACTTCGTCTCTATTTCCATTCATTGAGGCATATTTTATTATTGTGCACCTAATTTATTTTATATAGTGTACATACTAACATATTTAAATTTAATATCATGATTAATTAATAATTCATGGTATTTTAATTTTAATTTTAATTATTTCATCTATGGGGTTTTGACTTAAAAGTTACCAAGTGGTAAAGAGTTTTATAAATCAATTTATTTTCATTGGGTTATATTATTACTTAGTTGCCTTTAATATTCTAATATGATGTGTGTAATAAATTTTTAATATATATTTTTTTTATTTACACTTGTTTTATGTGGATTTAAATTTAATACACACAATCCATTAATTTATTAATCCTCACCTCAACACCATGATCTTTATTAGGGTTTATTTTACAATCTCAATTTAATCAGAATTGTTTATTCTTGAATTTAAATTAAAGGAAATTATTTATTAACTATATAATAAAACCATTTAATTTTATTATCCTATGTTTATTTATGATTTTTTAAATTAATAGTATAATTTTCCTACTCTTTGGTACTTAAAATGATTGAGAAAATGTTTTTATTAAAATTCGACTTCTTTTATCTCTTCGATCAGAAATCTGTTTTCTTCCAAAACCATGTTTTCAAAAAAATGTTTTCAATTTTTTTTAACCTTTTCCAAAAAAATTATTAAATAAAATTTTACCCATTTTTTCTTTTTAAATTTTTTTTCCAAGGAATCTTTATATAATTTTCAAAACAATGCCTGTTTGGATTTTATTAAAAAGGTGAAAGGAATATTTTTTTCAACATGTATGGTATGAATTAATTTTTCTTCCATCATGACCACTAGTCATGACCAAATATTCCCAAGTTTCTAGGGTTTAATTAGTCACTTTTAGTGTATCTTGGGTTTTTGAATCTTCAGAGATCGAAGAAGAAAACTAAAGACACATATATTCTTAGAGGGAGATTAGGCTATAAAGTGGACAAATTTGGTTCATTTTGAGATAGTTTAAATGAAAAATAAGATACCTAAGTGAATTCAATTTATGATAAAGGTTTGATCCTAAGTTATTATAAGGTATGTATTGGATATAATTATTTTTAACAATTTCAATTTCATTAACTAGAGAAGTATTCATTCAATGAAATCAAACTAACCTCATAAATTAATGGTTTAACACATTAAAATACACATAATAATCACCTATAAACTTGGAGGATCATTTTTTAAATCATTAAAAGGTAAAGGATATTATTATCACATGAATAATGTGGCGATAAAATTCAACAAGGAAGAGGAAGAAAGAAAACCATTGAATGAAAAACTCAAATAAAAGAAATGATAAAACATTTAAAGAGTGAGAAATAGAATCCAATCCAGACCCTTGATACTCCATTAGATTAATACATGAGAGTTTTAACCTTCCATTGATTCTAAATTTTATATGGAAGATGATAGTAGACTCAGGAGGGAAGAATTGTAGAAGTAAGAACAACGAAATAACAAACACTCTACCGTTGTGTGAAGGATTTATCTCTTCACTATGTGAATAAATTTATAACTTAATAAAAAAGTATCAATGTGTTAAAAAATAACATAAAATTATAATAATAATAAGTTTTATTAAGATACTAAGGTGATTCTAGTAACTTACAATTGAAAGATAAATGTTACAAATACAAAAGAGAAGCATAACATTACAATGAAAACAAACATCACTTCCTCTAAAATCTTCCACAACCACTACCTAAAATAGGAATTTTGGAAGCCTTGTGTCAATCCCCCAATATTAAAAGTATTTATAATTAACTAGGATAGGCATAGGTGGGTGGAGAGTTAAGGGAGAGTGGAATTTTCCACCCTTGACAAAAATATGAGCCAGCTTGTATCCACCCTAAAGAGGTGCCAAAATAAGATTATAGATGAAAAAATTTGAGTGTAACATAGAAAGAAGAAATTGAATCACAATATGTATCCTAAAATCCTATAAAATTTCATACCAATTGGATGATTTTTCAGATATATGACCGAAATGTTGGGCTGTCATTCTAGGCCACAAAATCTGGCCCAGAATTTCATCTTCAACTTGGGATGCTTAGAACTCCCTTCAAACATCAGAATTGGACCTGGAAATTGTTAAATGAAATATTATACATTATTTCCTATATATACAGTTCAAAATTTAGCATCATTGGACTTTTATCATGGCCACTAAAATTATTTTATTGAGATGCTATCCAGTTCACTTCACCCATAATTTCCTAGGTTCAAGGCCCACTTTGGTCATCATCCCAAACAAATATCCAATATCTCCATAAGGATAGAATGTTCCTCATATAATGGGAGACCTAAAAATGAAATATTAAAATAAAATCAAGACCACTAGGAATTTTAGGAGGTGTTAAAAATGTACCATGTAATAGTGCATTTTATGAATGAATTGCAATCATAGTGTGAAATAATGTTCAAATTGTAAAATTCACTAAAAATAGGGTTTATGAATAATGAAAAAAATGAAAATTATATATTATAAAAATGAATATTATCCTCTTTCAGTGTCTAATCACACACCCAACTTGAGTTTTTCTAGACCCAAGCAAAAATTATCTCAAAAATATGAAATTGAATTCCTTTTTCCAAAAACATGTTAATATATAATGTTCACTAAAATAAATCTTGAAAAACAATCATGAAACCTATAAAAATCATTTAACACAAGATAGGTGAAGAACCCTATACCACCCTGAGGGGGGGGGGGTGAATTGGGGTGTCAAATTTTTTTCTTCTTTACTGGATCTTGTTCCCACATTGGTAGGAACTTATTTAAACCTGTATGATGAATATGTGTAGTAATTAAAAGATTCACATGCAGAAGGAAAACACCAAAATTTTAACTGTTTCACCACTAAGGGATACATCCAAGGATCATACACCAATAGGTTTCCGATCATACCTAATTCAACTGATCTTCACTAACTATGGATTACAAAGATTTGGGCACATTCACTCTGTCCCAGGCACATTGACTAAATGTTCAGGGATAGCTTACTTCCTCCCTTGGATCACTTCTGTAGACTCCCCCAAGCTCATTTCCTTGGAGAGGTCTTCACTCAGTTTAACAACTTGAAGGTCACTTCAACAGATTGACATAAAAGTTTTTGTCTCTATTCAGCATGAGACGTTGCTTGCATCAGAGTCCTAAATTGATGCTCTTTTATATTCAATTTTCTCCTTTAGTGCAATTACTGAATTCACTAAAATTTATTCTTCTTTTCTCTAGAATAAAAACTCCCTTTATGATGTATTTTTACACGAACTATCCCTGATTCTTTCAACTGTCTCTAATCTGCGTACCATTATTGTTTTGCATACCATGCCTGTTCTGCGTACCACGCCTGTTCTGTGTACCACACCTACTCTGCGTACCGTTCCTGCTCCATGTACAGTTCCTGCACCATGTACCACCTCTTCTCCATGTACCGTTCCTACTATGCGCACTGCCTCTTCTTTGCGTACCGCCTTCGCATATCGCCTCTGCATACCACCTTCGCGTACCATTTCTTCCTTCCACAGACTTCCTCTTCAAATTATGTGAATTGTTTCATCTTCCACATACCACTTTTTTTTATGCAAAATATCTTCTGTGAACTACTCCTTCCAATTTTTAGAATAGTTTTGTCTTTCGCGTACCACTTCTTCCTACGCAGAATCTCACCGGTGTACCACTTTAAGACTTAACTGATTTCTTCCACAACGATGATATTTTATTATCGAATTCTCTCTCTAAATTAACAATGGGATTAACACTCATTATATAGGAAAATAACTCCTCAAATTTATCTAATCCATTTTACCCAAATTTTCAATGTGGGACAAACTTCACTGAACTCCATCCGTGTACGGTAAGCATCCACCGCGTATTGTGACCCTTCCGTGAACTGCGAACCTTCACTGCATACCATGTGTCTTCATGTCTATGTAATGCATCTCTTATTCCAATGATGATCCATTCCATGTAGCGTAACCCTTTCCACAGTGAACCATTAAAATTCCACATACCACATTCCTTCACCGCGTACCGACGCTGCAAACCATTTTTGGTTCTACACACTGCTCTGCATACCATTTTCACTGCTAGGTACACAACCATGAACCATTCCTAGAACATGGTACACGGCCCATACTTTGAGGTACATAGTTTAATTCTTTTTATGATTTCCTTTTTTGGTCTGTATCTTGTTCACTCCTATGTAGAAATCCTTTCATTTCCAAAAACAAAATCCTGATTTTGAGGTCCAGTAATTTGGGAAACACTGGGAAACAACACTACCTTAAATATCTGCTTTGGAAAGAAAACCCATGCTAATTTACTATCATCTTTATTCTTAAAAAATCATCTGCTTTCATCACAAACCTTATCTATCATAATATATAGTCTTTGATCGATCACCTTTAGCATCATCAGATTATCCAGGGAAAGTACTACAACTTACCTGTCTTCAAGCAACATCATTCTTTCCAGTCAACACTGAATATTAATAGCACCATCTTATCAGCTTTGAATGATCATTCTTAAATCTTCAAATCTACACATGATCCCTTATGCAATAATTCATGTCACTTCAAGTAGGCTCTTGCATGGTCTCTTTGAACAGTGAGATGCTGCATGATCACTTTATAACATTAATCCCTTCATCTCCTTCTTTATTTTGATCTTCATTGAAAAATGTTGACAACAAATATAACCTTATATATAAAGTGTTCCTAACAATATCCCCCTTTTAATTTTATTTTCAATACCGTAAATTCCTCCTCAAATGAATGTTTCAATATCAAAATGAGAATCTTCTCTCTCCCCTTTTTCTTTTTCTTTATCTCTCACTTTTCAAACATTGATTTCACTATCTATCCCCCTTATTGACAATTAATACAAAGTTCATGGGAAAAGGGTATTAGTACTTTCTTAAGAAATGTACCATCAATCATTTCACTCTAAGTCTACTTGATCAATGCTCGATGTAGAAAACAAGAGGATTTTATTTAGACAACCAGGCTATCCATTATTCACTGATCATAATACCTCATGAGATGAGAACTCATGTAATTTGTCTTCAAGGGTTTTCCACTTTCATTTCAGGCTAAAGAAATTTAATGTGATAGTAAATAATCAACATTAAACTTATGCACCCACTTCAAAAAATAGATAAAAAAAATTCAAGTGCAATTGGAAGGATAAGTGGCTTTAAGGAACTTCTATTCTTCTTATGTAACTGATTAATTAAATTAATCCTACTTTGTAAAATGATCTTCATTTTGAGTAACCAAGGATGAGAGATTTAAAAATTAAATACCTTTTCCAATGAAACGTTCTTAAAGAAATTTATAGAGTAATTTAATTTAATACCAACTAAATTTAATATTTATTGAATTAATAATTCTGGCAGCTTATTCATTTGTCTCCCCCTCAAGGGAAACACTCCTCATCATCTTCATCAAAGGAAATCATTCATCATTTTAATATTTTATTATCAATTTAAGAATATTCTAAGGATGGAAACTTATTCATCTTAGTTATCAAGAGTTTACATAATTTACTACTTCTCAGGTTCCCCCCCTAAGAGCATGCTTCACCTTTAATTCCTTATATTATCAGCACAGATACATTACACAAATGATTAAGGGAATAAGGTGGTTCCTACTTGCTTCTTAAATGTGAGAAGGCTAAGATGGGTTTCTCAACCAGGATGATCCATTTTCTCCAGTATTCATGCTTGCACATCTGAGCATCTTTTCTGATCCGTGATGATGTGGAATGGATCTCTTCACATTCTCTTCTGATTTTAGTGGAGGTTTTTTCTTCTTAATATCCATTATGAATGATACATTCTTACTCCTTTTAAGGAGTGCTTCTTGCTATGGTATTAGGGTTAGACAACCATTTGAAATGTGACCAGATTTCATACATCTCTCACACGGAACTTCTTTAACACGTGTGTTTCCTTTGATTTGAACTCTCTCATGCAATTTATCTTCATCATGTGAAAATTTTACTTTTCATTTAGAACCAAACTTGCCCCTTTTATCTTCAAGTTTCCTCATTCTTTCCAAATCTTTTGGCCAGATGACCAACATGTCATTTGGAATTGTTTCAATGGGTTTGAATCTTTGACATATGTTTATCTGAGTGTCATCCCTATTAATTGCTCTTTTGGATGATTTTAATTTTAATTTCATGGATCTGACATCTAGGTTATTCTCAGCTTCCCTACTAGAGATCTTCTTGGGAAAATTTGTATTTATAATATTCTTTTGTCTTCTTCCCAAGAAAGCTACTTCATACTTATCCAACGTTAGAGGTATTATTATCTTATCAATGATAAATGCATGTTCATATGGTCATGTACCTACCTTGTGACCACTTCCATTGTATACATCACATATGTTATTAAGAATTTAAAATATGTTTATGGTAAACAGATGCTTATGGACCTGTGGATTTTTCTTCTTCTTCTCTGGATTTATTCCCCATGAGGTAGGATTACTTTGTGATTTTATATTATGAGGATTGTACCAAAAATTTATTTTACAATTCCCAAATCTGTTGCAGCACCAACATTGACCCAAAAATCTTGATTTCTTTGTATTATGTTACTGGTCCATCTTCTTGATGCGTTGTGTTCTTTGTGGAGAACCACCTTCCACATTCTTCTTCTTATTCACCCCAGACATGGTGATAGGTAACTCCTCAGCTTTCCTCATCCATACTTATTTTTAATTTCTCTTCTAGCCTCTACTCCTTGTGAAAACATATTTAGAAACATGAGTACATGATGGTTTGGATGGTACCTTATTCTTCTCAGCTACTTGTGATAGATCAATGAGTGAAGCCATGATATTATTATTAAATGTTAGAGGTATTTTGATAGTAGAATCCTCCAATGAGCATTTAGTAGCAACAAACACTGTTTATTGAGATATATAATCAAGAGTTGTCATAATATTCATGTCACATGTTGGAGGTATTTTATATTTATAATCCTCCAGTGAGCATTGAGTACCATCAACAACTGTTTCATTCTTTTGTGAAGTCTCAATATGTGTCTTCTCAAGATTGGTCAACTGAGCATCCAATTCTAGACATTTCCTATTGAGAATGACCTTCTGATCTTCAATCATAGTCTTTTTCTCTTCACAAGACTTCTTTATTATAACAAATTATTCCTCATAAAAATTCATTTTATTCTGAATCAAAGGTTAATGTTACTTGATCTTCTTTGAATTTTCTTCCAAATATAAACTCTTGACTTTAGTGCGCTTCTTCAGTTCAGCTTCAAATGTGTGGATCTTTACTTCTAGAGTCTTATTGACTCTTTCTTTTTATTCAAAGGCTTTAATATGTTTGTTGAGGTTTTAACATTCTAGAATTTTTTCTTCCAAGACCTTTTACACATTATTAGATACACTTTCCAATAAAGTGATCTCAACCTGCATACATTGAAATATTCTAGAAATAGTAGCAAATATTTCTTGAGGAATATCACACAAATAGTTTCTTAATTTCTCCTGATCACTTGAGATAGAAGTGTATTTTTTCCTATGGTAGAAACCTGATCCACCTTCTCTTTACTTTCCAAGATTTATATTTATTCATTATTGGAAGGGCATGGAGAACCAGAAACTACAGATTCTTGGGACATGAGATACTTCTTCAACTACTTATTCTCTTTATTTTTCCTATTTTTCATGGTCTTGCTGGATGTAGACTTCTACTCATAAATGACTGAATCTTCATCAAGACTGCAATTCATTGTTGAATTTAGGAACGAAACTCAAATCCTCTTTTGAATAGAATTACTGTAGAGTATCCAACATATGTGAACCTCTCTCTGATACTAATTGAAGGACCCTAGACCACCCTTAGAGGGGAGGGGGGGGGGACGGGGTGTCAAATTTTTGTCTTCTTTATTGGATCTTGTTCCCACATTGGTTGGAACTTGTTTAAACATGTATTATGGATATAAATAGTAATTAAAACATTCACATATAGAAGGAAAACACAAGAATTTTACTTGGTTCAACACTAAGGGCTATGTCTAAGGAGTATACACCGATAGGCTGTCGGTCATACGTAATTCCACTGATCTTCACTAGCTGTGGATTACAAAGATTTGGGCACAATCAGTCTGTCCCAGGAACACCGCCTAAATTTTCAGGGATAGTTCACTGCCTCCCTTAGATCACTTTCGTAGACTCCCTATGGCACACTACCTTGGAGAGGTCTTCCCCCAGTTTATCGAATTGAAGGTCGCTTCAACAGATTGGCACGAAAGTCTTTGTCTCTATTTAGTAGGAGATACTTCTTGCATTGGAGTCCCGGATTGATGATTTTTTATATTCACTTTTCTCTTTTAGTGAAATTACTTAATTCACTAAAACTTCTTCTTATTTTCTCTAGAATCACAAAATCCCTTTATTATGTTTCGTTTACATGAACTATCCCTGATTTTGTCGACTGTATCTGATCTGAATACCACGTCTGTTCTGCGTACCAAACCTGCTCTTCATACTGTGCCTGCTCCGCGTACCACTCCTACTCCATGTATCGCGCCTGCACTGCGTACCGCCTCTTCTCAGTGTACCACTCCTGATCCACGCACCGCCTATTATTCGCATACCCCCTTCATGTACCGCCTCTGCGTACCTTCTATGCGTACCATTTCTTCCTTCCATAGACTTATTTAAATTATGTGAATTATTCCATCTCTCGCATACCACTTTTTCCTACACAAAATTTCTTCTACAAACTACTCCTTACATTTTTTTAACCGTTTCATCTTTCACATCCTATGTAGAATCTCACTGGTGTACCACTTTTGGACTTAATCAACTTCTTCCACAATGATGATATTTTCTTATCGAATTCACTCTCTAACTTAATTATGGGATTAACACTCCTTATATAGGGAAATAACTCCGTAAATTTCACTAATTAATTTTACCCAAATTTTCAATGTGGGAAAAACTTCACCAAACTCCATCCGCATATGGTAATCCTCCACCGCGTACTACAACCCTCCTGCAAACTACGACCTTCAACGAGTACTGTGTGTCTGCCTGTCTGCGTACTGCATCTCTTCTACTAATGATGAGCCATTCCATGTACCGTAACTCTTTCTGCGGTGAACCATTAGCATTCCACGTACCTCATACCTACACCACATACTAATGCTACAAACCATTTTTGGTTCTGTGCATCGTTCCATATACCGTTTTCGCTACCAGGTACGCGACTACGAACCATTCCCAGAACATGGTATGCAGTCCATGCTCCAAGGTATACAGTTTGATTATTTTTCCAATTTCCTTCACCGTTCTGCATCTCGTTCACTCCTATACAGAAATTATTCCATTGACAAAAACAAAATTCTGATTTTGAGGTCCAACAATTTGGCAAACACTGGGAAACGATACCACCTTAAATATCTGCTTCGGTAAGAACACCCATACTAATTCAATGTCATATTTCTTATTAAACAATCATATACTTTCATCAAAAACCTTATCTTCTGTAATATATAGTCTTTGATCGATCAACTTTAGCATCATTAGATTATCCAGGGAAAGTACTACAACTTCCCTATCTTCCAACAACATCAGTCTTTCCAGTCAACACTGAATTTGACCGGCACCATCATCTCAGTGTTGTATGATCATTATTAAATCTTCAAATCTTCACATGATACCTCATGAAATAATGATCGTCTCTTAAAATAGGTTCTTTAATGGTCTATTTGAATAGTTAGATGTTTCATGGTCACTTTATAACATGAATCCCTTCATCTCCTTCTTCATTTTAATCTTCATTGAAAACTGTTGACAAAAAATACAATCTTATATACAAAGCGGTCCTAATAATATCCCCTTTGTATTTTGTTCTAAATACCATAAATTTTTCCTCAAATGAATGCGTCAATATCAAAATGAGAATCTTCTCTCTCTACCTTTTCCTTTTTATTTATCTCTATCTTTTTAAACTTTTATTTCACTTTCTCTCCCCCTTGTTGACAAGAAATATAATGTTCATGGGAAAAGGGTATCAGTACTTTATCAAGAAATTTTCCATCAATAATTTCACTCTAAGTGTTCCTGATCAATTATTAGTGTAGAAAACAAGAGGATTTTATTTAGAAAACAAGGCTATCCATTATTCACTCATCATGATACCTCATGAGATGAGAACTCATGTAATTTGTCTTCAAGGGTTTTCCAATTTCATTCCAGGATGAAGAAATTGAATGTGATAGGGAATAATCAATATGAAACTCCTACACTCACTTCATAAAATAGATAAAAAACATTCAAGTGCAATTGACAGGATAAGTGGCCTTGGGGAACTTCCATTCTTCTTTTGTAACTGATTAATTAAATTACTCCCACTTTGTAAAATGATCTTCATTCTGAGTAACCAAGGATGAGAGATTGAAAAATGAAATACCTTTTCCAATGACATGTTCTTCAAGCAGTTTCTAGAGTAATTGAATTTAATACCAACTAAAGTTGATACCGATTGAAGTAATAATTCTTGCAACTTCTTCATTTATCTCCCCCTCAAGGGAAGCACTCTTCATCATCTTCATCAAGGGTAATCCTTCATAATTTGAATCTTTGATTATCAATTGAATAATATTCCAAGGATGGAAACTTCTTTATCTTATCTATCAAGAGTTGACATAATTTTCTACTTCTTAGGTTCTACCCCTGAGAGCATACTTCACCTTCAATTCCATGTATTATTAGCAAAAATACATTACACAAATGATTAAGGGAATAAGGTGGTTTCTATATGATTCTTCAATGTGATTAGGAAGTTTGAGATGGTTTTATCAACTAGGATGATCCATTTTCTTCAGTCTTCATGCTCACACATTTGAGTATCTTTTCTGATTCGTGCTGATGCGGCATGGATCTCTTCACATTATCTTCTACTTTTTATGGAGAGTTCTTCTTCTTAATAGCCATCATGAATGATAAATTCTTACTCTTTTTAAGGACTGCTTCTTGCTCTCGTATTAAGGTTAGAAAACCTTTTGAAATGTGACCATATTTCATACATATCTCACACGGAACTTCTTTAACACATGTGTTTCCTTTGGTTTTCACTCTCTCATGCACTTTATCTTCATCATGTGAAAGTTTTCCTTTTCTTTTAGCACCATCCTTGGCCTTTTTATCTTCAATTTTCCTCATTATTTCCAATTTTTTTGGCCAGATGACCAACATGTCATTTGGAACTGTTAAAGCGGGTTTAAATCTTCAACATGGGTTCATATAAGTGTCATCCATCTTAATTACTATTTTGGACGAATTTCCTTTCAATTTCAGGGATCTAAAATCTAGGTTATTATCAGATTCCCTACTTGATATCTTCTTGGGAAAATTTGTACTCACAATATTCTTCTATATTCTTCCCAAGGAAGCTGCTTCATACTTAGACAGTGTTGGAGGTCTTATTATCTTATCAATGATGAATGCATGTTGAGATGGGAATGTAACTACCTTGTGACCACTACCATTTCATACATCACATATGTTATCAATAATTCCAAATCTATTTGCATTAAACAGATGCTTTTGGATCTATGGATGTTGCTTCTTCTTCTATGGCTTTATTCCCCTTGAGGTAGGCTTCCTTTGTGCTTTTACATTATGAGGATTGTACCAACAATTTATTGCATAGTGCCAAAATCTGTTGTAGCACCAACATTGACCCACAAATCTTAATTTATTTTTATTATGTTGTTGGGCCATCTTCTTGATGTGTCGTGTTATTTGTGGAGAACCACCTTCCACATTCTTCATCCTATTCACCCCAAACATGGTGATAGGTAACTCCTCACCTTTCTTCATCCATACTTGTTTTGAATTTCTCTTCCAGACTCAACTCCTTGTGAAAAAATATTTAGAAACATGAGTATAAGATGGTTTGGATGGTACCTTATTCTTATCAGCTAATTATGATAGATCAATGAGTGAAGACATGATCTTCTTATCACATGTTGGAGGTCTTTTGACAGTAGAATCCTCCAGTGAGCATTGAGTAAAAAAAGAAACTATTTCTTGAGATAGATAATCAAGAGTTATCATAATCTTCTTGTCACATGTTGGAGGTATTTCATCTTTATAATCCTCCAATGAGCATTGAGTACCAGCAACAACTATTTCATTCTTTTTTGAAGTCTCAATATGTGTCTTCTCAAGATTGGTCAACTAAGCATCCAATTCTAGACATTTCCTATTAAGAATGACCTTCTGATATTCAATCATAATCATCTTATCTTTACAAGACTTCTTCATTATAACAACTTCTTCCTCATGCAAATTCATTTTATTCTGAATCAAAGAGTCATGTTCCTTGATCTTCTTGGAAGTTTCTTCCAAATATAAACTCTTGACTTTGGTGCTCTTCTTCAGATCAGCTTCGAGTGCATGGATATTTACTTTTAGAGTCTTATTAAATCCTTATTTTTCTTTAAAGGCTTTAATATATGTTTGGTGATATTTAAAAATTCAATAATTTTTTCTTCAATCCCTTTTCCACATTATCAACTTCTCTTTATAATCGGGTGATATCAACCTACTTACATTGAAATATTCTAAAAATAGTAGCAACTCTTTCTTTAAGAATATCACACAGATAGGTTCTTAATTTCTCCTGATCACTTGAGATAGAAGTGCCTTCCTTTCTTATGGTAGAAACCTAAGCCACCTGCTCTTTACTTTCCAAGCCTGATATTTCTTTATTATTGTAAGGGCATGAAGAACCTGAAACTGCATCTTCTTTGGACATGAGGGACTTCTTCAACTGCTTCTTATATTTCTTTTTCCTATTTTTCATGGTATTGTTGGATGTAGAATTCTGATCAGAAATGACTGAATCTTCATCAAGACTGTACTTCATTGTTTACTTTAGGAAATAAACTCAAATAATCTTCTAAATAGAATTAATATAGAGTATCCAACATAAGTGAACCTCCCTATGATACCAATTTAAGGACCCTAGACCACCCTGAGAGGGGGGGGGGATTAGGGTATCAACCTTCTGTCTTCTTTACTGGATCTTGTTCCCACATTGGTAGGAACATTTTTAAACCTGTATGATGGATATAAGTAGTAATTAAAACATTCACATGAAGAAGTACAACACAACAATTTTACTTGGTTCACCACTAAGGGCTACGTCCAAGGAGCATGTGACGATAGGTTGTTGGTCATACCTAATTACACTAATCTTCACTAGTTGTAGATTACAAGGATTTGGGCATAGTCACTCTATCCCAGGCACACTGCCTAAATGTTCAAGGATAGCTCACTGCCTCCCTCAGATCACTTTTGTAGACTCCCCCTAGCTCACTTCCTTGGAGATATCTTCACTTAGTTTATTGACTTGAAGGTCGCTTCAACAGTTTGGCATGAAAGTCTTTGTCTATATTCAGTAGGAGGCACTGCTTGCATTGGAGTCTCGAATTGATGCTCTTTTATATTCAATTTTATCCTTTAGTGAAATTACTGAATTCACTAAAACTTCTTCTTCTTTTATCTAGAATCACAAACTACCTTTATGATGTTTTGTTTACATGAACTATCCCTGATTCTGTCGACTATCTCTGATCTGCGTACCATGCCTGTTTTGTATACCGTGCCTATTCTACGTACCGCGCCTGCTCTGTGTACTACTCCTACTCTACATATCGCACCTGCTCTACATACCACACCTACACCGCGTACCACCTCTTATCCACGTACCGCTCCTGATCCGTGCACTGCCTCTTCTATGCGCACCTCCTTCGCATACCGCCTCTGCGTACCACCTCCACATACCATTTCTTCCTTCCATAGAATTCTTCAAATTCTTCGAATTATTTCTTCTCTCACATACCACTTTTTCTTATGAAAAATTTCTTCCATGAACCACTCCTTCCAATTTTGAGAACCATTTTTTCTTTTTCATATCACTTCATCCTATGCAGAATATCACCATCGTACCACTTTTGGACTTAACCAAGTTCTTCCACAACAATGATATTTTCTTACCGAATTAACTCTCTAACTTAATTATGGGATTAGAACTACTTATATAGGCAAATAAATCTGAAAATTTCACTAATATTTTTTACCCAAATTTTCAATGTGTGAAAAACTTCACCGAACTTCATCTGCATACGGTAAGTCTCCACCGCGTACTGCAACCCTCCCACGAACTACGAACTTTCACCAAGTACCATGTGTTTGCCTTTCCACATACTGCATCTCTTCCACCAACAATGATCCATTCCAAGTACCGTAACTCTTTCCACAGAGAACCATTAACATTCCATGTACTTCATGCCTTCACCATGTATTGAAACTGCAAACCGTTTTTGGTTCTGTGCACCGCTCCGCGTACTGTTTTCTCTACCAGGTACGCGGCCGCGAACCATTCTCAGAACATGGTACACGGTCCATGCTCTGAGGTATGCAATTTTCTTCTTTTGTCGATTTTGTTCACCGTTCTGCATCTTGTTCACTCCTATGCAAAAATTATTCCATTTACAAAAACAAAATCTCGATTTTGAGGTCCAACAATTTGGAAAACACTGGGAAACGACACCACCTTAAATATCTACTTCGGAAAGAACACCCATGCTAATTCACTGTCATCTTTTTTATTCAACAATCATCTGATTTCATCATGAACCTTATCTATCGTAATATATAGTCTTTGATCGATCACCTTTAGCATCATCAGATTATCTAGGGAAAGTACTACAACTTCCCTGTCTTCTAGCAACATCAGTATTTCCAATCAACACTGAATATGACTAGGACCATCTTCATAGTTTTGTATGATCATTATTAAATCTTCAAATCTATACATGATCCCTCATGCAATAATTCATGTCTCTTCAAGTAGGCTCTTGTATGGTCTCTTTGAACAGTGAGATATTACATGATCACTTTATAACATGAATCCCTTCATCTCCTTCTTCATTTTTATCTTCATTGAAAAATGTTGACAATAAATACAACCTTATACACAAAGTGGTCCCAATAACAAGACAGGTTAATAATAATATCCCAAGCTCAAGCCCATTCCTTTGTTCAAATTCATTGACACATTTCATCCAATTTCAATTAATCATGATGATGTGTTGTGTATGAGAATAAAAAATGGGGGTTAATTTTTATTAAAGGGGGAAAAGATAGAAGTGATAGGTGGAATCACATTTTAACCTTAATACGAGTATTCATGTTTTTTTAAAATTTTCATGGTAATTGAAACTAAACTCAATCAAGTCATCCCCGGTAGTGAGACTTTGCTAATGAATCCTAGGCTCAAAGACCTTAGGGAACCAAGTGAATCTCACATAATCGAGCATCATATTGAGTTGACTCAATCAAAAAAAATTCAAATTACCACAGATAGAGATAAAATTTACAACTCTAGGCTATAAAACTATGGAGTCATGATCCCCAAGTGTTGAAATCCACACATTAGATCAATCCATTGCTCTACACACAATTTTTGTATGATTAACTTCTTTTTGTTTTTTTGGAAACCTCATTCTAAAATTAAAATGATCACCAAGAATATGTTATTTATCGAGGGAACCCAATATCTCAAACTAATACCCTAAAATACAAAGGATGTGCATTGTTATTTTTTTAATGGATGAAAATTTAAATAGTGAAAAATCACATTAGACAATCACACTTTCCAAAATCTATTCTTATAAACTTAAAATTGGATTAAAATCAGAATCAAGGCATGAAAAATTATTTGATATTTATTTTCAAAGTTTTAAATGTGTATTATCATGTTCAAGGATAAAGAAAATTTTCATTACATTAATGTAAATTTTTTTCATTTCATTTTTTTTAAAATGTTGTTGTTTTTTTTGCACACAAAAACAAAAAATTTTATTTCAGCCCCCCAAAATTAGAATAACACTACCCCCAGTGTTTAAATAAAAGAAAATTTAAAAGGGGGTAGAGGTAGAAGATAGGTGTTCCAAAATAAAATTTGAAAATTAGAATCATGGAATGAAGTCACATGGGGGTTAAAGTTAAATTTTATGTTTCTCCCTTTTAATCCCTTGATCTCCATGTTACTCATATAAGCCTCATAAATGATGACGGTTTGTGTTTTTACACCTAGAAGAAATGTGATTTTCTTAAAAATACATCAATCTCATTATCCCTTGAATCTTACACACCAATATAATTAGAACACAATGTAAAACCCATGAGGTTCCCTTAACTAAAACCAAATAAAAACAAAAGGCAAGTTAAAAAAATGTAACTGTTTATTTTAAAACACTAAACATGGTGCCAAGGTACTATTAGAAGTTGTGTTTCCTCTCATAAAGTTCTTTGTTTAATTTCATTAGTTTAATGTGTACCCTAAATATATCAACTATCTTCTGGTTTATACTTTGGCTCAATTAACTCCTACTCACTTTCATGTTTATTGAATGATTCAATGAATGGTTTTAACCTATGACCATTGAATTTAATTATATGGCTACTAGTGGGATCCTAAATCTTTACTGCCCCATGGGGGTACACATTATGCATTGTGTATGGCCCTGACCATCTAGACCTTAAATTTCATGGTTATAAATGAATTTTGGAACTATAAAAAAGTACAAAATTTCAAGGTTCTAAGTGTTGAATTTGAGATTCCTAGATTGGTAGGATTTAACTCTAGCTTTATTGTTTCTTGAATTTTCATAATACTTTATCCTAAGTTCCTGAAAAATTTTAAGGCCTTATTTCTTCTTTTTTTTAATCCAAACAAATGTCAAAGTTCATTTTTTTTTGATTTCCCAAAAGACCTTATGTTCAATTTCAATAGGTAAATGGAAATACTTTCCATAAACCAACCTATATAGTGACATGGATAATATGATCTTGAATATAATACGATATGACCAAAGGGAATCCAAAAGTTTCTCAGACCAATATTTCCTAGAGGGATTGAGTTTTCTTTCAAGAATTTTCTTAATTTCTCTATTTTCTAACTCATTTTTACAATTGGTTTAAAGATTCTAGATAATGAAAACTTTTTGAGAAATCATATACTTATATATGAGTTCCAATAAGGGATATTTGCAGAAATGGGTTCCAAAATCACTGATGATAGCTCTAGGAATTCTAAATATAAAAAAGATATGCTCTTTTAGGAATCATATCAAAACTTTCTGGTCATTGGACTTGGTTGGAATGATGTAAACCCATTTTGAGATATAATCAACAGCTAATGGGATATAGATATATCCCCTAGAGATTGGGAAGGGCCTCGTGAAATCAATTCCCCAACAATCAAATATTTTGATGACCAGAATGAGAGTAAGATGAATTTGATTCCTTTTAGTTATAGATCCTAATTGTTTACATCTAGGAAGACTTTGGAAGAATGTGGAAGAATATTTAGTGAGGCAAGGAGGAAACTATTTTATAGGACCTTTTCAGTTGTTTTCTTTGTATAAAAGTGGCCTCTACATGCCTCCCCATGATAGAATTTAATAATGGACTCTTACTTAGACTTCAGAACACATCTCCTAATGAATCGATCAAGACAAAATGTGAATAGGTATGGATCATAAAATAAATAGTTTTTGACATGATAAAGTAATTTTTTCTTAGTTTGTGTCCTAAATAATTTGGGAATGACACCCATAACCAAGTTGTTTTTTTTTCAGCATACCATGGGTAATCACTCATAGAATAGAGGTGATCATTGGGAAATGAATCAGACATAAAAAAGTGATGCGAGTTGTCTTTGAATTAGATATTTTTGAGGTGATCAACTACAACATGTTCAACACCCTTTTTATCCATAATTTTTATATAAAAAACATGATTAAGAATAACCCACCTAATCAATCTAGCCTTGACATCTTATTTTTGGAAAAGGTACTTCAGAGATGAATGGTATGTAAAGACAATGATGGGAGATCCTAAAAGATCAGACCTAAATTTTTCTAAGTAAAATAAAACAACAAGAAACTATTTATCAGTGGTGGTGTATTTTATTTGTCCATTATTTAATTATTTACTTTCATAAGTAATAACACATGGAGATTTATCACAACATTTTCCTAATACAGCTCTTACAATGAATTCACTCACATCACACATGATTTCGAATGGAAGTTTCCAATTAGGATCTTTCATGATACTTGGAGTGATAATATATGAATTGAGTATTGATAATGATTCCCCATAGATTTCTGCCCATAAAAATGGAGCATCTTTCACTAATAGAGCATGGAGTGGTCAGAAAATGAAGTTGAAATTCCTAATGAACATTCTATAGAAACCAACATTTCCTAAAAAGGAACTAACTTATTTGATAATTTTTTGGATATTTAAGGAGAAAAATGATGCCAAAATTGTCCTTATCAACCTCGATCCCTCTACTAGATGCCTTATTTCCTAGAACAAGTCCTTTATTTACCATAAAATAAATTTTTTCCCAGTTTAAGATGAGATTCTTATCCTCACATCTAGACAACACCTTTTCAAAATTTTTAAGGAATTCCTCAAATTTATTCTCAAAGATGGATAATTCATCCATAAATACCACTAAACAATCCCCCACCATGTCAGATAAGATTCACATTATATACCACTGTAAGGTACTAGGAGAATTACATAACCCAAAGGGAATGTACTTGAAGTAAAAAGTACTGAATGGACAAGTGGGTGTTATTTTTCCTTCATCTTATAAAGAGACATCAATTTGATTTTACCCTGAGTATCTATCTAGGAAATAGTAGAACCGATGACCTTCCACTCACTCAAGGAATTGATCAATGAAGGGAAAAGGGAAATGGGATTTCTTGGTACATGAGTTTAGATTCATATAGTCAATGCACACTCTCCATCCATTACTCACCCTTTTGTGGAGAATATAACCATCCTCATTGGTAATCATAGTGATTTTATCCTTCTTTGGAACTAATTGAATTGGGATTACCCACTCACTCACAACAATGGGGTAAATGATACCAGTTTTCAAAAAATTTAGAATTTCATTCCTTAAAATATCCATGATATTGAGGATTGAGTCATCTTTGAGGTTGGTGACATGGTTTGTAATTAGATTATTAAACAATTATATGGGTCCCAACGAGTGGGTTAATCCTAGTAATATTATATAGGGTCCATCCAATTTATTTCCTGTGCTTTTCTAGGATATCTAGAAGCATCCTCTCTTGATTGGATTCAAGATAAGAAGAAATGAAAACAGAGAAGGTTTGATTTTCCCCTAAGAATTCATAATTGAGTGACAAAGGTAGGACCTTAAATTTGAGATCAATTTGGTCAACACTTTCAAAATAATTATGGTAATTTCCATTAAACTCGGTTTCTTTTTCCAAATTTCTTAAAAAAATTAGTTCATTTTGAACATAAGTCTCAGCCGCCACATTGGCCAGATTAGTGTTAGTAATGGGTATGAAATCAATGTTTTTGATTTCTATAATGGTTTCATTTATTGGTGATTCTAGAAAACAATAAAAAGAGATACCCAAAAGAGATTCAATCCAAGTATATAAATTTACCTCATGTTAAAAAAGGAAATCAATCTCATCTTGACTTAAACATCCTTCAATAATTCTTTGATGTTCCTATGGTTAACTATCAACACTAACTATCCAATTATCATCATAGATTTATTAATTATCACTAATTTGTGAGTTTTCATTATAAATTTTCAGATCAAGGTTTATGTTTTTGAATTTTATTATTATGTTCCATTTCCTAACTTCAATGATTGAGTTGATTACTGCTAAAAAGTTACGACCAAGGACGATGGGGGTTTTCTCCCTAGGACCTAATATTGAGTGATTTTCAAGGGAAATAAAGTAATAAGGGTATATTAAATTTTTAAATTTCACCAAAACATACTTTAATTCCCCTTTAGGATCTATAATACTACGATCAACAAGTTGAAGTGTGACAAAAGTGGGTTGGATTTCCTTGAGCCCTAACTGAAAATACAAGGAATATGAAATGAGGTTCACACTAGCTCCTAGACCACAAAGGGATTTGAAAAATTTATTCTCTTATAACTCAATGTTGATGTAAGGATATATTAGGTCTTTAAACTTAGGAGGAATGGTCCCTTTAATGGTGGTACTCACATTAGCATTCAAAAGGACTTGGTTTTTATTTGAAAATTTTCTTTTAAAAGTGCAGAAGTCCTTATGGTGATTTGAGTAGGTAGGAGTGGTTTGGATTGCATAGAGAAGTTTTATATTCAAATTAAATTATGATAATATCTCCCTTAATGTTTCATTCAGTTTAGGTTTATATTTTACTCTAACGTGTTGAGGGAAGGGAATAGATTGTTTTATTTTTTGGTGAGGTTTTGGTTATTTTATATTCTCATTGGATTTTTCAGAATCTGAGGGTGTTTATTCAAAATTTTCATGTGATATTGAATATTTTAATGGTTATATAATGACCTCTTCATGTTTTTCAATAGATTTAACACTTATTAATACAATATCTATTTTTTAGTTTTTCATGAGAGGTTTGCGTGTAACTGGATTCTCCCTTTAAGGCTGAGGATGGTATTGCCCGATTAGGCATGGGTGCCTTGCTAATTTTTATGGGTTTTAATTCATGTTTAAGTAATGAGAATTTTTATTTCATTTTCTCCATTTGTTTACACAACTATTCAAGTATTGGGAGAGGTATGGATTGGGTAGGGTCTAGTGTTGGTTGGTTTATCCCAAGAGGATACTTTGGTTGTTGGATTGGCTATTGAATTGGTTGCTAGATGAGTTGTTGGTATTTTATAGGATCATGTTGGTATTGGAACGATTATCATTGGAACTGATTATGGGTTTGAAAATTTTGTGTAGGGTAGGGGTATGGTCCTTGTGGATGACTGGGTTGTAGGAAGGGTTGTTGGTTATATTTCTAATGAAATTTAGGATGGTCATTATACCTTGTATTGATAGTGTTTTGGTACTATGAATTTTTAAAGTTCAAAGAATTAACCTCCACTATTGGTACTTCTAAAAGAACATATTTTATGGAAGGTATTGTTGGGAAGTTTTCAGTATTGTGGTCATGTTTTTCATAAATTGTACAAATATGATCAACAATTTGGATTTCTTGGACCTTTCTAAGATTGATCTCCTCAACCTTCCTAGTGAGTGTGAAATGTTTTTTCCTAAGACTTTATTATTCCCTAAGAGTGTGAATTACACAAGGTTTGGGTGGCTTCTCATAATAAGGTGACATTCCCCATGTTTGGTTTTGTTTATCCAGACCTTCTAGATACTCATAAGCATCATTAGAGTCTTTGTTTTTGGAGGTTCCATTATACATCATGTCAATGAATTATTTGTTTCCTAGACCCAAAACTTTATAAAATATTTTAACTTGTTTTGGGATTGAAAATATATGGTGAGGTACTATGTTTAGTGTGTATTTGAAACTTTACCACGTTTCATAAAATGACTCCCATTCTTTTTCAAAAATGTTTTAGATACTCTTTTTAAGTGCAGTTGTTTTGTGATGGGGGGTATTTTTTGTATAATTCTCATTGAAATTGGTCCCATGAATGGATTAATGATGGTGTAAGATCATTTAACCAACTATTGGCTTGATCCTTTAGTTATAAAGGAGAGATCCTCATATTATCTAACTCAATTTTATGTGGGTATCACATGGTTTAGACAATGTCATTGAATTCCTTGACATGAAGGTATAATATTTTTGACTCCATCCCATGAAAGTTTAGAAGGTGGTTTAAGACATGAGGTTTAAAGACATAGTAGGATTATCCTAGGGAAACATGTCTAATTCAATAGTGTTCATTGGTCCAGGTAGGTGTGATGTAGTCATTGATGGTTTGATCGACTACGTTCTCCAAGTTAGGGGTTGCCTCATTTGGATTTCCATTTTGGTTCCTACCTGGGTTTATGAGTTGGTTTCATTTAAGTCCCTCCATTAGAATGAGATCAATTTTTAAATCTGAAGTATTATAATTATTAGGATTTAATGGGAAGATTCATTCTTTACTCCCCAAACCTAGTACTATCCACCCTAACTAGATGGTTTGATTAGTCACAGGTATAGGCGAACATGCTGGGTTTATCTAGCACTAGGCTTTATCAACACTAATAAGAAAACACTGATAAAGGGGTTCCTTTATCAACACTACTAAAAAAAACTAATAAAGGGGACCCTTTATCAGTGCTAATAAAAAATCACTAATAAAGGTGAGCCCTTTATTAGTGCTACTAAAAAAGTACTGATAAAGGGGGCACTTTATCAGTACTAGTAAAAAAGCATTGATAAAGGGGGGCCCTTTATCAACGCTTTTTTACTAGCATTTATAATGGGTATATTTCATAAAATAAATATATTTCCTTAAAAATAATATATTAATATGTAAATATATTTATATTGATATAAATATAATATATTTTTTAAAATATGGTTTAGATTAGGCTAAATATGCATTTACACTTAATATATAAGATATTTGGTGAAAATGGATTATAAAATAATTAAAAAATATCATCAGTTAATATTTTTTTAATTACTATTAACTAATAGTCATTTAATAATAATTGGATGACATAAAAATTAAATGAATTAATGAATAGTATAATATAATTTGAAAACATGACTTGAACTTCAAATAACCATAACTTTTGATCCGGGTGTCCGTTTTGGATCTTCCACACTTCAAATAAAATCCCATGAATAGATATACACCTTGGTGACTTAGGGAAATATTGTTTAATATTTTTTCAACGCCAAAAAAGGCTATAAGTCCTCCAAAACTGAGTTTTTAGTTGGGATACCCTATTTTTTTTTTAATATTCGTTAGTTTTTTAGCTTCGTTTAAGAGAGTATTCTTGCCCATTTTCAGTGGATGGTTTTAAAATTTTATCAATCTTCATAATGTATTTTTATTTATAATTAAATATATGCATATTTTCTTATATTTACTTATAATAAATTGATTGTATAAATACATATTTAACCATATTTACTTAAAAATTCATTTTTAAATATATAAACCAAATATAAATAAATAAATAATATTTATTTTATTTAAAATAAAAAAATATCCATTTTATTTACCTTATAAAAATTTATTAATATGTATATATATACCTATAAGTAATTTATATATATATACATATTTTAAAAATTCATTTAAAAAAAATTATATAAATCATATGAAATTAATTATTATCCATTTTATTCAAAACAACATCTAACCATTTTTTATACATTATAAAAATATAAGAATACATTTATACTTCTACAAATGTATATATAATATTTATATATACATATGTGTGTGTATTAATAAAAATATATAAATATATCTATATTTATATTCTAATATATATTAATGAATATTAATATATAATATATTTAAATAAATATAAGTGTGTGTGTAAATATATCACATAGTTCTAAATATATATGAATAAATAGAACTATTGTAAAATATAAAAAAAACATGATTGACAGAGTGTTATAGGGAAATGAAGCATAGAAGGGAGGTCACAAGATCAATTCTCAATGCCATCAGATATTTGGGGGAGCCATCCAATTTCTAGGGAAGGGTGGGGGGGAGGGGGTGTTTGCGGGTGCCTAGAAGGGGTTGGGAGTGTGTGATGGTGGGTTGGGGAGTGGAAAGCGCTAAGAAAGGGGCCCATGAGCACTGATAAAGGGGATTGTTGTGGTGCATGAAAAAAATAATTTTTTTCTTAAATTTTTTTATCAGTGATAAAAAAATTACTAACAAAGGCCCCCCTTTATTATCACTTTTTTAGAACTATTAAATCCATCCTATATTAGCACTAAAAAAGCACTGATAAATACACCCTTTATCAGTGCTAAGAAAGTGCAGATAAAGTTTGACTTTTAACATCTCTTTGGTAGTCAACACTTTTTAGTGTTGATATAGCTTATTTTTATTACTGTTGAATGCCAAATTTATAATAGTCTGCACCAATAAAAGTGAAAAAAAGAAAAAAATTAGAGAAATTGAGGTAATAACAAATTCAACTTTTCGGATAAAAGATGTATTTTAAAAAAAATGTAGTTTTGTCGCATTTTGATGGCACACCGATTTTAAATTTATTTTTAAACACTTTTATTTATTCTATTGGACATAATAATCTTTTTATTTTGAATAAGAATATAAAAATTTACTTTTGTTGAATTTTTGGTATTTTTCTGATAAAATTCATATTTTAATGAATAATGAAAAATACTTCATTTTAATTCAAAACTGCCTTTTCATATAATTTATTTATATAGTTATATTATATTTTTAATTGGTTTTAAAGTGTAACTGGATTATGTTTTTATCATTTTATACAATGTTGGTCATTGGAATTAATTTCACATTTAAATTGGACATAATGACATGTTAATCTTTTGATAAGTTTCTACTTCTTAAAACCCCGCTTTTTGGTTTTAACAAGGGGAATTAATTTCTTCCAATTATATGCGTTGAATTATGAAAAATGGATTAAATATTTGGAATTAGTGGGTCCAAATTATGTTAATAAGTTAATTTTATTTTTGGGAATTATGAATAGTAACTTTAGTAATTGTTTTTATTACCATGGTTAAAGGTAAATCGAGTAATTAAAAGTAAACATAATATTATAAAATTATCATAAAAACTATAAAAATCCTATTGGATGAATGAATTCGACCCTTATCATATATGGTTCGAAATGGAATCAATTAATGGTCATGTTCACATGAATATGACATGAATATAAAAAATAATAATGAATGTGACAAAATGTCACACTCTCATTTTTTATAAGTATATTAATTTTAATTTGGGGATTACCAGGGAATAAATTGACTATAGGTAGTGTTTTAAAAGATAATATAATTACCTACATCATAGATATTTATTTATAATTTTTAGATATTTTATAATTATCATTAATTATGACTCAATAGTGATGTAGAAATTATTTTATTAAAATAAATATCAATTAAATGATATTAAAAATATTAAAATAAATATAATTTGAGTGAATTAATGTCATCCACTAGTTTTATGGATGACAATGACATGTTATTTATGGTTTAAAGGAGTTTATTCGAACATATATCTATGTTATGATATTTCTAATAATTCAATTAATGAATACTTTCAAAATTGACACTATTGATATTTTAAATAAATAATATTTTATTAAATTATTATAAATTCATAAAAATATACACTTATACTAACTAATTGGTATTAATTTAAATATATCACCAATGGTCCATTTATTAATTCTTAGGCATTTTATATTGAATATATTAACCCTTAGTAAATAAAAAGACATGTTGTGAGGGTAAGAGTTAAACGAATTAATTATAGGTAAATCCAAATTATAAGGTTTAAAATAAAACCAAAATATGTAAAAAATTATCCAATGAATAAGATTAAATACATATTACAATATGATCGATTTTGAGTTGTTTAATTAACACTTGTATAGGATTATAAATTATATATTATTTAAATCAAAGATAGTTACAAAATATCACTATCTTGTATTTTAATAACATTTATGTGTCCACGTAGGGCCAAAATCAAGTAATGAACGTATATAAATGTCTATTTTGATATAAATGAAATAATTTTCATTATATAAATTTATTTTTTATTTTTATAAGTTATATAATTATAATAAAAGTCTCTTCAATTCTAAAACAATATTTATTCAATTAACATAAAAATAGAATAAATGATTTTAATAATATTTATTTTGTAATATTATGGTTTAGTTAATGTTTATAAAAAATTTAAAAGATCTATAAGATATATTATAGATGTTTTAAAGCATTATATTCTAATTCCTACTTTTCCTTGTTGTATTTTATGTCAAATTAAATGAATAGTATTAAAATTTTCAATAATAAAATATTATTGAATTAAATTATTATTAAATTAATTAAAAATAAAAAATGTTAAATAATCACAAGGGTATAAGATATGGTCCAAAATTTATAATAAATTTCATTTATGTGCCATTTTTAATTATTTATATCTAGAATAGTCTTATTATATTTTAATATTTTGAGAGTTTCCTAAAGTGACTCTCTCCTCTCTTATAAAAAGGTATCTCCTCCTACATTTCCTCACACCACCTTGAGTCTCCTAGATCGACCAAACCCTACCCAATTATCCAATAAACATTATTAGTTAAATTTTGGAGGTCTTGGTTTTCCAAAAAGTCCATCCCTAGTGTCCTTAGGAAGAGATCCAAAGGAATTCCAATGAAGAAGATATAGTTGCTTTACCAATTCAAGACAATTTCTATTCTTCTTATACATACTCTTTCTATATTGATTCCATACTAAATTAAAATATAAAATATATTATACATGTTTATAATTTATTATAATTATGGGACAACCTTATTCCTCCTTTTATCCATACTATGAATAACAATATCACCATGTGTGCATACGTACGACTTACTGTCTCCACGCTATGGTGTAATTTTTTATTAAAAAATACTTTATTAGGATGGGCATAATGATGAGTATAATGGATTTAAATAATGAATATAACATTATAATGATTATATATAATTAATATACCATCCAATTACATACCATTTAACCATAATGTGAATGATATCATCGCTCGTACGTACATACATCCTACCATCGCCACAACGCGGTGAGATTTGTTCTACATGATAAAAATTCAATATTGATTATAAAATTAATTTAATGAGTGAAAATAATAATTATGAACTTAATTTCATGAATAAAATACATCCTATTCATAATAAACATGACTTACATGGGAAAATAGAAATGGTAAAATGAAGCAATTAACACCGGAAATAATGGTAATATTGAATTAATATTAAAAAAATTATGTAATAATATCATATATGATATCATAAATATGGATATGGTTGTGGTATAATTTAATAACATGATTAAAACATTATAAAAGTGGTGAACCCACCCTCAACTAATGAAAAGTATATGGTAAGGTACAATATTGCAAATCTCATTTTTATCTAAGATTGTTTATCCGTAAGTATTTCTTGGGGTATATTTATCATCCAAATCCATGTTTCCAAAATATGTATTTAAAAATATTCTTTTTATCCTTATATAATTGTTAAAATTCAATTTACCAATCGGTAAATTTTTACTAAATGGTATGAATGGAATATTTTTTTGTTTTTTGTATGAGGTACTTTTTGACATTTCTATAAAATGTACGAGAAGAATGTGTTATATAACATGTATGAAATGAAAAGATTTTTATGATTTCATAATGCCTTATTTACTTTAAGATTAACCTAAAATATTACAATTTTATTTTCACATAAAATTATTTCTTCTAAAATTGTGTGGCATTTTGAGGAAGGAAAACTTTTTTGAATAAGAAATGATATTTTCCTCAAGAAATAATTTCAATTGTTTTCTCAAAATTATTTTACATCTAAGATGACACTATTTAAATAGGGTTATATTTCTATCACTGTTATTACTATGATTTTATTGTGTTTATGATGGAATGTTATTGAGGAAATCTATTTATTTTATATCAATTATGATGGAATTATGTTTAATAAACCCATTTTATTTCATGGGTTATGTTATGGTAAATGTTTTTATGTTTTTCTGGAACATGTAATAATGGGTTAATTATGAGATGGGTGAGACATATATCTACCTCTAATGCATCGGGTAATTATTTATATCTCATGTGATAGACATGGCTGGAACGACATGTTAATCTGGTTCAGTAGTACATGGCTAGAAGGGCATGTAAACCCAGTTCAATAATGTACTTTGTCCACTATAGTGGTCTTGACAATAGTGCCTTGGATAATATGGAAATTATATTATGTTTTTAATTATTTTCCACAATTCCAAGTTTTATTACAATTCTATTTTATCATGGTTAATGTTCCTTTATGATCAATGCCTTACAAAATTCCAAGATTTATTTCATGACTCATGAATTTGATATCTAAACTTTATGTTCATGTTTTCTGAATTCTTATGTTAATCATTTGTTTTGTGTTATCCATGTTTACCCTTATAGGGAATTTTACCTCACCCTTATTATGTTTTCTTTTCCCCATGATATAAATAATGGTTTTAGGTTGGGAAAAAAGGTATAATATTTTTGGGAGATGTTGAAGATTTTTCACCAATTTAGAAGATTATGTTCCATGTTTCCAAAGGCACTAAAATAATAAAGTCTTGGGTGTCAGTTTGTATCATGTATTAAGTATTCTGCCGATGAAATGTAATGTCCATGTATGTTAAAATTGGGTTGTTATAATGAACTCCACCAAATCCTAGTTCAGGATGATTAAAAAATGATAATTGATTGTTCATTTCATCTTCATCATTTCCCTCATTACGTTAAATATGGTTATGTTTTGAGGGATATTTTGATTGAAAATAATGACATCATAAATATTAAATTTCTTCATGTAATGAATCTTCCACAATTGATCCTTCAACCGATGCTTTATTACATACCTTTTTCTTCAATTATTGTTTGTATCTCTCAAATGGGTACATCTATCAGAACTATATAAGACCTATGTATCTTTCCTCATACACCAAATGTAATATTAAATGTGACATTGAATCAATGAAATATGATGGGAATATTTTTTCTAGATTACATAAAATTATAAAAGCATCTTTTTATAGTCTACTTAGTGCATCATAGTATATTGTCGCCACACAAAAGTCACTAAAAAATATGATATTTCTATAATTGCATCGCAAATCATAGAATTACAAAAACCTTTAAATCCAATGAGTGGAATTATTTCCATTATATCATGACAATATTGACTTTTTAATCCGGTATTATGACTATTTGAGACACATCTATCCAAATTAGAAACATAACCATATGGAATCCAAAAAAGCGTCAATCCACTGAGAAAATAATAAATGATTTTATTTAGAAACTATATAAGCTTCTTTTGTATTAATTAACTCCTATTATCATAAATTTTTAAATAATTATGGTGTTGGTTTCTTGGAAATTTAGGAAAGATCTAATTGTGCCTTTACCTTATACTTGGTCTTTCCAGGTGTGTCTAAAACTATATAAAACATATTATCAAAATAGTTCTTCACAATATGCATGACCTACAGCATTAAACAAGACAATAAATTGGACCAATATTATAGATCCCAAAAAATGATTTGTTCTATCCAATTGTTCTTTATCCCAAAACAATCTATTTTTTATTGCCCTATGGTAGGTAAAAAGGTAATTATATGGAATGAAGAGACAATTTATTTTATATCGATGCAAGATATCATTGTTGGAGGTCCATATAATTCAATAATACCTCTTTTGAAATAATATATGTTCCTCTTAAAAGGATGATCAGTAGGAAGAAATCTTTGATTACAACCGAAGAAACAAGGTTTTCTTCCATTTACGAGCATAAAATCTATGATGACTATCATACAATATGAACATGATTTAAGACCATGTGTACTCCATACATATAACATGAAATTTTCTTGGAAGTCACTAATTTTCTACATCAATGCATCTTTTATAAGGATATTTTTCAACAACATCATACGTACTGACACCATTACTCGACATTAAATTTAACTCAACAATCAATGCTTTCAAATAAACATTGATATTCTTTTTCAGATGTCTTAAAATTAGTAAGTTCAAAAAGATATATGGATCATTCATCCATATCCAAGGAGTTAAATTTTATGGATTTATAAATACGAGCCACCAAGAATATTTACTACTGTAAGATCCAAATGGATAGAAACTTTCAGTAAAAATACCCAATCACACATTTCGATTTTCTGATGCAAAAAACAGATGTACACAGATAAAATGTTTCCATGAATCTCCATTAGTGGAATGTTTTAAGCCTTTACTATTTGAAATATTGGTTTTGTTCCATGAAATTAATGACACTATGTGTTGAGACTTAAATAAATTATTCAATATGGGTGTAGGTGAGAAATACCTCAACTATTTTACAGGAATCAATCCAGACTTCCCTAGTTGATCCTCATTGTTCCTCAATTTTACACATATAAGAAAAATAATTAATTACTCATTTTCATCATAATAAAAGATGCAATAATTTTAACATGAATGAATCTTCTAATAAATAAGAACCACAATATGAACATGCCTCTCGAACTCATATAAAATTTTAGGCAACACATTTCCTCCAGGTAACATTGCTTTAACCAAAGAGAATATCTGATCAAAACAACTTTTTATCATTCCGTAATCTAAATTACCAACCATAAATTTTTAAACCACTTAAAATTTTATTTTCTTATAACCAGGGTATAAGGATCCCTCAAGAGACTACAAATACTCATAAAATTTGGATGGTTTCAACTCAAGTATTAAATCAATATCATCTTGATTATCAGTTTGTTTAAATGATGAACTGACCACATCATGTATTATAGTTTGAAACTGTGATGGATCTTATCTAAATTATTAGTAACTTCCCTGGAACTACATTCACCATGTTGATACCAAAAAATATAATCATTTTGAAAACTAAATCACAATATATGACCCCCAATGTTTTCAATTGTGTTAGAAATACTCAGATCACATTTCATACATGGACACATAATTGTCCCTTCAAAAACAACTTCTGGTTTTGATGAATAAAATGATAAAAATGCTTCAACACCCTCAATATATACAAGATTTTAATCAGAATCGTTTTGATTTGTATAATGATTTATCCAATCACGATCATGTAATAAAGACTGTGGTCAACTCCTGTGCTCCATATTACACTACAGAATATAAAATGAATAAATTTTTTATGATTAATTTTATATAATAAATGTTAGATTAAAAAAATATTAGAAATTAATCAATCCTAAAATATATATACATATTTTTTATTTTATCTATTTACCGCTGAATTTTAATAATGACTGTTAATTTTTACTAATTATTATTAATTACTACTAATTACTTTTAATTACTACAAATTAAAACTAATTAGCAATAGTTACTACTATTTACTAAATATTACTACTATTTACAAATTATTACAAATTATTACTAATTATTACTAACTATTACTAATTGTTACTAATTATTAATATTTGTTACATATTATTACTAATTATTAATAATTATTAATAATTATTACTAATTATTAATAATTATTAATAATCATTACTTATTTATTACTAATTTAATACAATTTATTAAAATTTTCTACCAATTATTACTAATTATTACTAATTATTACTAATTATAACTAATTATTACTAATTAATACAATTTATTACTAATTATTACTATTTATTACTATTTATTACTATTTATTTCTAATTATTACTATTTTTTTACTATTTTTTACTTTTTAAAAAGGGTTGGGGCTCCAAGATCTCATTTATTGAAAGATAAAAGTCCAACAATGGAAAAATGTAGGAACAAAATAAGACAATAAAAAAGGAACATAGAAAGGCCTCAACACACTCGAGGGTGAGTGCTCATAATATAATGAGAGAGTTGACCACCCCCTCCACAAGGTTGTCTTCCCCTCCTCCAAGTTTTGTCTTGTATCCAACGCCCACCACCTTCATCTGAGATCTCATCTGTCTCAACAATGTGCATAATGTTATCTCCAAATCGATCAACATTTTCATTATCACCACTCTTGGAAAAAGTAGGAAATTCATTGGAGTTATGAGTTTCTACTAGTATACTGCACATTTGGTTATTAGTTTGAGTTTAGGCACAAATAGAAGTAATAGAAGATGTCTTAGATACATTTGAATTTTTAGAAACATCAGGATCCAAAAAATAACTTCTTAATCAACAACAAATTCTTTTGAGGAGGAATTTGTCGCATTCAAAGTATAAGTGTTGAAATCAATGGGATGAATATATTTCCTTTCTTCTAAATCATCCAAAAGTCTTGGAAAAGATGTGATAGAAGGGAGAACTCCTGCCATGCCATTATTTCCATGAACTACATCAGCTATTTTAAAACCACACCCAAAGGATGGCTACAAAATAGGGATAGTGGGAGTGAACATATCACATCAGGCAATTTTAACAGTAGAAATCCATGATAAGAGTTTATTACAATCCCCAAATATATTCCCAACTTAAATAATTTCCTCCATGTGTCCTGGAACCAAGGGAGGAGTAGTATAAATCATAGAATAACCAAGTTTCTCTAAATTTACCATGGGGTTAACTAGTAATTTCATCCTAGATATGTATGATGACCTTTCATCTCTTTTTACAAGATCAGACATACACTGCTCAAATGACATGGAATTCCATGTTTTATACTTCATGTAAGTAGCTGCTTCCACATTTTTCTTTCCTTTGTGATTTCTAGAAGAGACCAAATCTTTCTCTTCCCAATAGTTGTGGCCCATAGCTACATGTTCCTATATTTCAATGGCATCTTAGTTGTCATAAGATTTATCATTGGCAGGATCATCATCAATGATTCTATCTTGGTGAATCACTAAAGGATACTTCCTTGAAAGACAACTGGTCATCATCTAAATCAACCCATGATTGTGACCTAGTGATAACCTATGTGGTAGAAAAAATATCCAACTCTTGTGAAGCCTTAAAAGGATCTTCATTAGTATCATTAATAGGATCTGAATGAGAAGACAATCTTAGATCAGATTCATTCATGACATTTACAATATGTTTAATAACCTCTAAAAATTCATTTTTCTTTGAAGAGAAAGTATCAACCTATTATTGGGAAACCTTATAAGTCCCTACATTAATATCATTCGAAACCACAATAAAAGTCCCTTCATTAATATTTCTCTCTTGAATAGATAGAGAATCATTAACAACATTGATCTTATTTTAACAGAACTGAGTTTCATGTCCTTTAAAATTAAAATTTGAACAAATTAACTCTTTCATACAGGATGACCACTCTTGTCAAATGGAATTACAAGAATCACAAAACAAAGGAAATTTCTACAATTCAATATAGAGATTAATTTCATAATTTTGAGTGGATAAAACTAATCTATCAATCAGTTTAGATCATAAATAGACATCATAAGTAGACATCAATTAAGACTTGGGAATAGTGTCCAAATGATATCAGTTTAGTAGAATTATCCAGTCTAATTGGAAATCCTATAGCTGAAGTGATGATGAAAAAAATTTACAGGTGCCACAAGACCCAATTAAGACAAAAAATTTAATCCCAAATAGTTCATAGTTATATTTGAAATCATTAAGATTGAGATTTATACTCCATTCATAGAGTCTCATAATTCCAGGATCAAGACTAACAGAGCATTCTTTCAATTATTTATCTTTTTCCTCTATAGAGGGGAATAGGAGGTAAAAAACCCATGACCTAATGATATTAATTTTATTTCTAAAATAACCCAAATTTTCACTAATCTAGAAAATAGATCTATAATTTTCAAAGGATTCATACCATTAGAAAAGAGAATCCATGTAATTCCCTAGTGTTTGAAAAGATCAATAATTTTTAAAATGACATCATCCAAAAAAGAAACATTCAATACTGAGCCATTCCTTATGATTCATTGTGAAGAATGACTATGGACCAATCCAAAAAAGCCACCAGAAAATCCATTGGAAGATGAGAATCTATTTAAATATACATCTATATTCTCCTTGATCACTAATACAAAAAAACCTACACCAATGATTTAGAACCATTGGTATAGGTCTCTAGACCATTGATATAGCCTATACCAACAGTTTGGAGGGTCGTTGGCTATTATGGCGTTGGTATGTACCTATACCAATGGTTATGTAAAACCATTAGATAGGTCATATGAAAAACATGCACCAACTGTTTCTTAAAACTATTGGTATAGGTAATGTATAAAATAAAACCCATCTTGGTTTCGATCCCATCACCTCCAATTTATAATCCAATGACCTAACCAATAACCTAGGATGACTTTTGTTAATATAATATCATAAATACATATATGTATATTTATAAGTATTTTTATTTTTAATTTATGTATGGTTATTTGAAAGAATAATCCAAAAAAATTAGGGGTACATATAAAAATGGTTCTCAAAAAGTATCTATGTACCTATACCAACAATTTTGATAACCATTGGTATAATTTTTTTTGATATTTTGAGCTATACCAAAGGTTTTGGAGAAACTGTTGGCATAGGGTTGACCTATACCAATGGTTTTGGACAAAACCGTTGGTATAAGGTATCTACATCGTACCAATACCAATGGTTTCTCGAAAACCATTGGTATAGGGTCTCTCTTAGGTACCTATGTCAATAGTTTTGCCCAAACTGTTGGTATAGGTTCATTGGTATAACTCCTATTTCTAATAGGGAATCTTCTTTAAAGACATAAAACCTTATCGAATATCGTCCTAATTTATATAATATGAGAAAAGATTCATGATATGAGGATGGTTTAGTGTATTCCAGTAATCGGAGAGCTCTAGGAGTTTCTCTCATTCCTCCATTATTTCACCCTATCATTACTATTTATTATTATTTATTATGATTTTTCTTATTTAATTACTAATTTATGATTATTTATATTAATTTATTACTATTTGTTACTAATTATTACTAATTATTAATGATTATTTCTGATTATGATTAATAATTATTGATTATTATGCATTCTTATTAATTATTTCTAATTATTGTTAATTAGTACTAATTTGTACTATTTATTACTATTTATTACTATTTATTACTATTTATTATTATTTATTGTTGTTCAATACTATTTATTTCTATTTATTATAATTTTTTACTATTTAGTTCTATTTAATACAATTTATTATAATTTATTAATATTTATTACTATTTAGTACTAATTATTACTAATTATTACTAATTATTAAAAATTATTACTATTTATTACTCTTTATTACTATTTATTATTATTTATTACTATTTATTACTATTTATTACTATTTTTTGTTACTAATTATTACTAGTCATTACTAATTATTACAAATTATTACTAATTATTACTATTTATTACTATTTATTTGTACTAATTATTTCTAATTATTAATAATTATTACTATTTATTATTGTTTATTACTATTTATTTCTAATTATTACTCTTTATTACTATTTATTTCTATTTACCAGAAAGTTTGGGGGCAACCCCATTATTAAAAAAAATAGAAAGTAACAACCCCTATTGAACCGGGTAAAGGAAACCCCATTACAAGCCCATAGGCCTAGAGGCACATATCGTCACAATTGAGTGGAATGAGAGCCTAGAGGGAAAAAATCCATTATAGAATCATTGCCAAAAGATCCCATGGACACAAAGCCCAACACAAGAAAACCCGAGACAACAAAACCCCAATTAGCTCCACCGGGACGCCTGGCCACCGACACTGCTCATCCACAGAACCCATCACACCAGCATTGAACCAGAACCTCCATCGAAGTCCACATACGTTCTCTTCGCACAGTCATTGTTTACCAAAATAAGTTGAAACCTCTCCCCCGTTGTCATCCACCAGACGATCGACGCCCGTCGATGTCCCTCCTGACCGCACTACCATGCTGAACCATCGTTGATAAGCCTCCTTCCTGACTTTTTCCATACCACCCTGCCTCCATCACTGTCCACATGACCATTCCATCCCTACACAAAATCATCCCACCATCGCACCGACATCACGCCGTCGACGCGTCGCCGGTTGAGAAACCACCCCCATCATCTTATGTCACAGTGTGTCACATATCAGAAAAAACTAGACCACCGATGAACCAAATATGTAGATCTGGTCTAAAACCAGATCTGGATCAGAATAGAAGCCATCAAGGCTGACCGCCACTGCCTAAGACCAAGATCGAAGCCTCAGATGAGATCCCACGTCTCTCGCAGCACCGCTGACAGAGACAATGTCTCCATCCCTCATAACAACACCCAGGGTGCTCCCTTCGTCGCATTTCAGAGCCCCGCTGCCAAATAAGCCGAAGTGAGCCCCAGGGGAAAACCCTAATCCCTAAGATCTCTCGTCCAAAGCCGAGATCAGACTAATATTTTCTTATTTCTATTTATTAATATTTTTTACTATTTATTACAAATTATTACAAATTATTTCTATTTATTACTATTTATTACTATTTATTACTACTTATTACTAATTATCTCTAATTAATTCTATTTATTACTAATTATTTCTATTTATTAGTAATTTTTTCTATTTATTACTATTTATTACATATTACTAGTATTTATTTCTATTTATTACTATTTATATATTTTTAGGTGTTGGGGGTACAATTACAATCAAACAAACACACACGCACATGAAATTTGGAAGTAGCCCAGTCTATAGCCCCCATGGGATAGAATAGATAACACCTTTCTTATATACATATATATGTATATATCATCATCAAAAACTAATGGAAAAAATCCCATTATCTCATGCCGCATCACCGCTGAATCCAGCCTGACACAACAACCACATTATTCCGCAAATACTTTTTTACAACCAAATATTTGTGAAAGAATTAGGGACTTTTCGTAAATAGCCTTCTGTGACTGACTATTTGTAATGGGTCCTAAACAAGTCTTAAATGAACCATCACAAAAGCACTTTTTTCGGGTATGGTTAATGTATTTATAAAAGGATATTTAATCAGAGCCTTAATACCTATTTAAGAAGCTATTTAAAAATTCAGATTATATATTTATATAATATTGATTAACAAGGAATTTTAAAAAATTGGGGGATTTATGTTGAAATATTATTTTAATAGAAATTCTTATTGGAATCTCAATTCATCCCCCCCCCTCATAAGTTGTCCCGACCAACAAACAAAACATTTACATTTTAAAAAAATTATGCTAATAAATTATGGTAATAATAAAATCTAAATTAAATTTAAAACATTGACCACATAAATAATAATTTATTTTAAATAAAATGAATGTAAAAATAATAATAAAAATACTTAATTTACACACAAAAAATTTTATATGCAAAAAATAATTAAATGTTATGTTTCGAAACAACAATATTTTGTGTCATTGAATTTATTTTTCATTAAATTTTTATGATTTATTATTTTAAATTAATTTCTATATGTTTAGTCACCTTTCCAAATTTCATTTATATTTTATTTATATATTATAATTTATAGACTTTCAAGGTCACCTACTTGAAGAATTATTATGTTTCAAGTAGGTGTGTTTTAAAGAGTATAACATATAAAGTAAAAATATAAATAAAAAATGATAGAAAATAAAAACAATTTCATAATTATAAAAAAAATGAAAAAAACATTATTGTTTAAAAGCATAATATTAACACTTAAAAAATTAATGTCATTAATTGTATTAAGTATTATACTATTAATTACATTATTGTTAAATATTAATAATTATGTCATTATTAAATATAATGAACTCAATTATTAATAAATATTAAATATATTATTTAATATTTACAATAATTACCACAATAATTATGATTTTTTTCAAATAATATAATTATTAATGTTACCAGTAATGTAGTTATTAATACCCTTTGATCCATTCCTTCCATAAAAAATAAATTACATAATAATATAAGTACAAATAAATTTTAATCAAATTATTAATATCGAATATATAATTATTAATAATCATGGTATAAAGAAGTAATTATAAAAGAAATAATCACACAAAAACACACACATATTAATAAAAAAACAAAAAAAATTATATTTAACTTAAAAAATAGAGAATGTAGGGTGATATTTGGGACATCATTGTCTTTAGTAAATTTATAAAGAAAACCATTTCTAGAAAAAGGTTAGTTCTTAGTAATTTCATTACATAGGCTTTCTCTAATAGAGTGCCTTTTTAAGAATCTTTCTAAACAACACGCTCTCTTAGAGGGCATCCATTCTTCTAGAAAAAATCCACTTGATTCCATTGGTAGTTTGGGAATTATTTTCCCAAAATACCTATTTTTGGAAAAAAATTAATTAACTATATATGAGAAAAATACCCATAAACTAAATGATGACCCATGACAACCCCTGCAACACCACCGTCTACAACGTAATCTTCCTATCAGTTGATATGTAAGAGAGATTATGGGTCGAGTTGTTGAGGCATCATTCATGAAATACAAGTCATCCAGTATTCTTCATACTCATTAATATCCTCCACACAGGTGTGGTCAGATGCCATTTCTCAATTCTCTAGGGTCTCTTTTTCATAAATTACAACCAAACACCGCGAGAGCCTCCATATTTGTTTATTTCTAGTTTTTTCATCATTCTGTACGTCATGTTTGGATTGAGGCATCTGTCACCACTAGTCGATGATAGTGGCAACAACCATCTTCCTCCACCAGGAAAATTTTTTCGAGAGGGGTTTTGGTTTTTTAATTTTATGGGTGTAGGTTTTTTATATTTAGGTATATGGGGTACCTAAGCGCCAGACTGATGGGTTTTACCAGAAAAGTGCAAAACACCATTCCATTTAGCATTGAGCACACCCCCATTACAATTCCACTTCCCGACAATATATATATATATATTAAGTTAACAAATTATAATAAATTAAAAAATATAAATATAAATAATTATATATTTATAATTAATATGTCAAATAATTTATAATTATATTTATAGATATATTTGTAATAATATTTATAATAATACAGTTATATTTTAATAATTATAAATCTATATTTTTATAGTTATAAATAAACCTTATTTAATTTAATATTTAAAAAATTTAAATAATCCTTATATATAATTATTTATTTATATACTATTATTTATATAAATACACCATATTAAATTTAATATACACTATTTTTTATATTTATATAATTATATATAAATAAATAAATTTAAAATATATAATTATATAATTAAATAAACCTTATTTTTAAATTATTTTTTATATTTATATATACAAATAAACCTAAAATTTATAATTATATATTTATTTAAATATAAATAAACCTTATATTTGAAATTTATAAATTTATATATAATTATTTAAATATATAAATAATCCTTATTAATTTTATTTATAAATAAATATATATACATATATAAACCTTATTAAATTTACATATATATATAAACCTTTTTATATATATTTTAAATATAAGGTTTATTTATATAAATAATTATATAAAAATAAACCTTAATTAAAATTATATATATTAATAAAAATTAATTAATAATAATTTTATTATTAAAAATTTATTATTACAATATAATTATAAATTAAAATATATAAATATTTAATTGTAAATTTATAAATATTTATTTATTATTTATAATATATTTATTATATATATATAAATATATATTAATATATATTAAAATTTATTATATTTATTATATTTATATATATTAAATTTATTTATATTTATATTTTTATATATATTTAAATTTATATTTTTTATATTTTTTATATTTATTATATTTATTGTATTTATTTTTATTGTATTTATATTTATTATATTTATATATATAATATTTATATTTATATTTGTTATATTTTTTATAATAAATATAAAGATATTTAATATAAATATAAATATAAATATAAATATAAATATAATAAATATAAATATTTAAATAAAAGTATATTTATATTAATTATTTTAATTTTTATTATATTTATTATATTTATATTTTTTTACATATTATATATATATATATATTTATCATATATATATTTATTATATTTATATTTATATTTAGTCTATATATTTTCTGTATATTTATTATATTTATATTTGTTATATTTGCATTTATTATATTATATTTACTATATTTTTATATATTTATATTTATATTTATATTTATTATATTTATATTTATTATATTTATTATTTTTATTATTTTTATATTGAATAATTTTATTATTAACAATTTATTATAAAATATATAATTGAAAATAAAAATATAAAACTATATATTTGTAAATATATAAATATTTATTTTATAGTTATAATTATATATTTATTATAAATATATACAAATATAGTAAATATATATATATATATATATATATATATATATATATATTATTTAAGGCTCTATAGAGCTCTATGCCCTTGGCAGCACTTCGCCTAGGGTTCTACTCGATGGTTGGGGCCCAACGACAGTGCTTCAGGCATCAATATGAAATAGCGATGACTGCTCAGGAACTGAAAGGGGGAAAGCGGGTCAGGCGACGACTGATCAAGGCTTACAGGTCATGATGGATCTATAGATGTGGTGACATCATGGTGGCCCGATTTGCAGGAGGATGGCGTGGGATCCCGATGGCTTCCTCTAGGGTTGCTCACAATCGGTGAGATGCTGGTGATGATTTGTGTGTGGGTAGGGGAAACCTTGAGAGGTGGCATGTTGTCTATGGGGTGGACTTTCTTCAAGTTGTTGGCGGAACTACTCGACGATGACCTCAAATAGGGAGTCCCTAGCGGCATCGCGCATGTGGTGCTATCAATGGAGACCAGTCACTAGTGTGGCGAGCGGATGAGCGGCGTCTTCTTCTACGGAGTGCAAGACAGTGATGATGTAGGTACTTGTGGTGAATTTGGGATGTGGGGACTAAAGGATTTTGACTTCGAGATGGGCTGCAACGTCGATGCAGGGTACGAGAGTGGTCAATGGTGGTAGGTGGCAGTTGGTCGTGGGATGGAGGCCGAATAGGATAGTGACCGGCGAGGACATGGGTCCGCGATCAGTGAGACCTCATGATTCATGGTTGATTTCCGAGATGCCTCAGGATGTGTGGGGGCATGTTGGTAATAGGCTCAATTGAGCATTGACTGGACGGGGCTTCGGAGGACAAGACTGGTAGATTGGTAGTCCAAATTGGCCCAAGGGTTTGAAAAATTATGGGTTAATGTAATTTTGGTTGGGATTCTTCAGTTGGGTTATAACACATAAATGTGCGACACTTCTTCTATTTTTGGTGTAAACTGATTTTAATTAATAAATTTATAGGCCCAAGTTTTCTCGGTGCCTGAACATTCCTAGTATATATATTATCTTTATATATATTATAATAAATTTAATATATATATATATATATTAAATATAAATATAGTAAATATAATAAATATAATAAATATAAATATATATGAATATAATAAATATAATAAATATAATGAATATATTATAAATATTAGAAATACATTATAAATATATTATAAATATAACAAATATACTTTAAATATAAAATAAATATTTATATATTTAAAATTATATATTTATATGTATTTATTTACAATTATATATTTATAATAATTTGTTAATAATAAAATTATTAACAATTAGGGTTTATATATATATAATTATTTATATAAATAAACCTTGTATTTTAAATATAAATAATAAGGTTTATATATATATACAAATTTAATATGGTTTATATATCTACATATAAAAATTAATAAATAAAATTAATAAATTTTATTTATATATTTAAATAATTATATATAAATTTATAAATTTAAAATATATGGTTTATTTAAATTTAAAATTTTATATATAATTATAAAGTTATAATTATATATATAATTATATAAATAAATTATTTAAATATAATAATTATTTAATTATAAAATTATATATTTAAAATTGATTAATTTATATATAATTATATAAATACAAATAACCTTATATTTTAAATATAATAAGGATTATTATATAAATTATTATATATAAATTTATATAAATAATTGTTTATAAGGTTTATTTAATTTTTTTAATAATTTAATTTAATATGTTTTATTTATAACTATATAAATATAGATTTATAATTGTATGTTTATAATTATATAATTATAATTATAGTTATAAATATAATTAGAAATAATTTTACATATTTATTATAAATATAAATTTATTTATATTTTTGTTAACTTATTATAACTTGTTAATTATATATATATATATATAGATAATTATAGGGGTTTGGAATCACAATAGTGGGGTGGGGGGGGGGTGCATAACGCCAAATGGTATGGCATTATTCACTTTTCGGGTAAAACCCTATAACGCTAATCCATCTAGAGCTTGGGAACCCCATATACCCAAATATAAAAAACCTACTCCCATTAAATTAAAAAAACGCCTTTCAGATAATTTTCTGTCCTCAACCGTCGTGATATAATTTTTTATTTAACAATTAATAATATATATTTTTTTGTATATATATATATATATTGATTTTTTGCATACAAGTTTTAAAAAAATATTCTAAAAATATCAAAATCGGCCTGGATAAATGCTTAATGGATCAGGATTTCTTCAAATGAACCCTCCTTAAACAACATATTATGGAACAAATTTAATTAAAAAAATTCAAATTGCACATTCATAGAGACCTTTGGAGGTTATGCAGTGGGGTAAGAGGCATCCATGGGCACACCACACAACCCTTGTGGGCCGTCATAGGTGTCATCTAAGGCCTAGAATGGGTAATCATCCTCTCTAGTGATACCCATGTGTTGGATGTCTTACTCAAAAACTAGAACCATGTTGCCTTCTTTGCAGTACCATAAAGCATCGACACAATTGGGGATGTTGATGAGCATCACCGCTGAAATTTCTTAGCAACATCCGTAGGTATGTTGATCATTATGGGGGTGCTAATGCCATGTTCCCACTAATGGGAATTTGTCGGCACACTGCAAGTACTGACATCCACCACCGAATAATGAGTAGGGTGATGGAGAGATAGTTGCAGGATGTATCCCAGGTAGGAGGCCCCAAACTCATTATCCGTGAGGTTGGTGAAGTCATTGGCTGCCACGTAGTAGGAGCGGTCACCGCTATGGTTGAAAGCCTCAATGAACTTAATGTTTCTTTTAAAAATACACAAACAATCCTACTTCTTGTCATCATCCAGGTACCTCCAACCGTGTGCCACCATCCACCTCTCATTATTGTTGTATTTCTTTAGAATTTTAGAATTTTATTTATTTATTATTATAAATAAAATTAAATATATTAATAATTAACTAATCAATAATGTTTTTGGTATGTAAATTAATTATTATTTAATATATTTATGAATACCAATATGATTAATTTTATTCACTAAAGAGGGTTACATACCCAAACAAATACAAAGAAAATACATGCATTTGGGAACATGAAAACAGATAATAATTATAGGATAATAAAGTCAGGTAAATAAGAATTTAATTATAATTAACTAATTATAATGAAATCATTATAATAAATTCAGGAAAATAATGTGATGAAAATAATAAAAATGGTATTGTTCATGAATATTAATAATAATAAAATAATTAATAATAATGGTCTATATTATCATATAATTATCAAATACTATTAATTATTAAAAATTGTATTAATATTATTATCACTACTACTACTATTATTATTATTCATTCATATATTATCATCAATACCTATACTGTTTTATTTATTATTTTTATTAAATATTTTTTATAATCACTTAAATAATATTTTTTATGTTCATGACCTAAATTTCATTTAAAATCTAAATATAATTTATATTTTACATGCTTTTGGAGTTACCTCATTCTTTAAGTCTAAATATTATGTTTTGAAACAAAATTGATTTCTATCATCTATATTATTTTCTATTCATTATTTTGATGAAAATATTTATATTTTTAATAATTATTTAGTTGCTTAGTCCATTTTTATAATTTCTTTTCAATTGTACATATAATTATTTTTTATAAGAATTCAAATTTCCTTACTTGAAAGAGAACAAACTTATTATGTTTCAAGTAGGTAACTTTGGAATCCAATAAAATATAAACTACAAGTATAATCTAAATGAAATATAAAACATAGACTAAAAATATATAAAAGAGATGATAATAAAAATAATTTCATAAATATAATAAACAAATATTAATTTACATGTCACATACATTAATGATTAAAAAAATAACATTTTCACTTAAAAATTTTTATAAGCATAAAATATAGTATAAATAAAATCTCATTAAAATTTAAAACAATTATTTTAAAAATAAAAAAATAATTGAAAATAAAAATTAATGCCAAAAAAATAATAAACAAAATTAATTATCTTATTGACAAAAGGTACCTGAAAAAAAACATTTCATGTACAAATGTCATCACTACTACAAAACTTGCACTTAGCAGCGCTAGACTTTTTTCACACTAGAAAAAAGATCTCATAAAGGTGTCAATTATCAATGCTAAAATACGTACTAATAAAGGGTACCTTTTATCAACGCATTTTATTACTTAAAAATGTTACCCTTTATCATCACTTTTTTAGCACCCATAAAGGGATCCTTTATCAGTTCTTTTTTAGCACTGATAAATGATAGAATAAAATGAAATAATTAAATAAATGAAAAATATAAAGAAGTTTATTAAAATAATATTTAAATTATTATTAGTTAAATTATTATGGATAATAAAGAATAAATAGATTAAAATAAATATAAATTGTGAATACTATTAAATATTATAGAGATGAAGGGTTTTTAGGAGATTCTTGCGAGTTCCACTGATGGCGCCTAGGGTTCATCATCCATGGAAGCTCCTAATTAGGATGTGATTGTTGCATCCATTCTCACACAAGGTATATTTGACTCACACAAGAGCATTTCATATACTATACCCGTCCTTGGTATTCACTCAAGGATTTGTGATGCAAGCTCATTTGATTCCAATATCCCCCCTCCTCGCGGACCAGTTAAGAATGTTGTGCATCCTTTGATGAAGTTGGCCTCAAATGACTCATAGGTACTCATCTATCACTCTATTGAATTGAAATCTAGGGATGAAAAGTCATTCTTTTACTTGAGAGAGGATGGTTCTAATTAGCGTATCTTTTAATGCGGTAATTCAGCGCACATTCGATTCTATCAAGATTTACATCTGGATAGGTTTCAATTTTATGAATTCTCGATTATTGGAAGAGTGGTGTTGCCGATGGGTCAAAAACATTGGAGGAATGATGAATTGGAATTGAGACTCGCTGATAATTGGGGATTTTGTGAAATTAAATGTATTCCCATTTGTAGGGGTCATTTCAACATCCTTTTTCTCTTTGAATATCTCATGTTATAATGCCTCGAACCATTTTTACAGTATTGTTAATAATATGTATGTAATTTTTGTAATTGTTATAATTATTTTAATGAAAATAAATGAATATAATTTGGATACACTAATGGAATAATAAAAACATGAATAACATTTTATTTAAATCATTGATACATAATTACAAGGCTATAAACATTAACTAGCCTAGAAAATATATTGCAAGCCTGAGTAACACCATTGGAAGACCACCCAACATCATGATGAGACCAAGTGTGTAGCATTCTTCCCTTGGATATTCAATAATAAAAAATGAAATAGCTAGAAGTATAGAAAGAACTCTTAGAGTAAAATCAATATATAAAACCATCCGATAAATAGACGAAGGGACACCGATGTTGTTGGGTCCTTGACACCATAAATATGGGTATTCATAGATCCCTTATATGACAGTTATAAAAAATGGCCTTTGGATTTTATTTTAGAGACCGTTAGGTTTTGACCATAGGATGTTTTAAAAACAAAATATGAATTTAAAATCGTGTTTTCAATTAATAAAATTAATGACATGTAATTTGGATAATATAAATTTTTTGTAAAGAGAATACAATAAATAAAAGAAATATTTTTATCTACTCTTAGGAATATATATATATATATATATATATATATATTTGTTTTATGAATTATCAAAACTTTAATAATGGTTAAATTATTTTATAATAAATTTAAAAATAACATATTTGAATATATATATAATTATAAAATTATTAGTTTCAATTATAAAGTTATTGTTTTATAAATTCATTACTATTTTAGAGCTATCAATTATATATTAGTTAAATACTAAAATTATAAATGTCAATTAAAAATATCATTTTAAAATATTATATGTTCAAATATTAAAAAATTTCATTATTTTGTAAAAAAATACATTATTAATACTTATAGGATATTAATATTAATTTATCAAATGTTCATAATAAGGAATTTTATTGGACGTTTTTAATACGAGTATTAATGAAGATGAATATTATTTTTAGAATGTATAATTATAATTTTTTTAAGAAAAGATAATTCCATTTAGTTTTGAAATTAATCTTATTATTCATATATGATGATAAACCTTGTATAATGTATATTAAATAGATTATTTATATAATACTAATGGTATAATAATAATAATAATGAAAATGAATATAAAATAGAGAAAACGAGAAAGGGGGGAGTGTAGGCCCTGAATTGTGCCACATGGAGGCATGGGAGTCAACCTAGGTGCATCGATTTAGGGTTTAGGGGGATCATTCAGGTAGAGATTAGGGATTATAGGAGGTTATGTCACCATGTTGCATTGCCGGCTACATCGCTTCAGTCAAGAGGAGTCGTGCCCGAAATCGTGTTGTGCGGAGGGTGAGCTACGGACGAGGCAAAGGCATCGTGAGGAACAATCGATGATTGAAGCTTGTCTGAAGGGGAGAAAGAGGTCCATTGACTGAAGGTTGGAGTATGAACGTTCTTTGGAATTTTGAAGTGCACTTAGGGTTCCGAATCCGAGCACCAGTGGTAGACGTCTCATCTTCGCCATCTTCCATCCGTTCTTGATTTTACAGATCCATAGGTAGGTGATTGAATCCTTTTAGGTTTAATTTCAGATATCAATGGACTTATTTATCCAATATTAAATTTTCTACCTAATTTCGATCAAAAGACTATTTATCAATGTCCTAGTGTTTAATGTGTACTATTTTTCTTTTTAATTTTTTATCAAAGTTTAATGTTTGGGTCCGTTGGGTGTTTGTGAACTGATTTGAGTTTTGTAGTTTAGTGGGTATCTATTTCAGTATTTACCTAGTATTTTTATATTTTTATGTCAATTTTTGGGGCTATTGTCTTATCTGGATGAATATTTTAACAAATCATTGAAAACAACATTTGTTTATATTATTCTGTAGTCTGCTTCAACACACAACAAGACTATTTCTAGTCCGTAGAATTGGATTTATACAGTTCATTATATATTGTTATCTATGTGTTAGTAGTGAAAATAATTTACTATAAGATCCATAATTCTCTATCTAAAATACCAGTTTCAAAGATGGTCTTTTAGACATGGTGTCTTTTATGCAGTCTTTATCATATCTTCATCTGGACTCAAGCTTGTGCAGGTTTCCGAAGTTCATTTAGAGGAAAGGGAGATGTTATGATCTTCATTTTTAATCTCCTTTTTTTAATTAATTATGCAAGTGTTTAATTTATTGTTATTATTCAATGAGCATGCATATATATATATATATTCTCAAATATAAAATGAATCATTTAATTTACATTAAAAAATGTTTTGAAAAATCTAATTTAAGGGGAAATTATTTTATTTCTAGTAAGTCTTAAGATTTCTAAGTTAAAATTTTATTAAATACACAATTTGTATACATGTATGTACATGTGAGTGTTATACTATCTATTTTATACTTCTAGATCATGTAAGTATCTTATAGGAGATTATTATTATATATACATATACTAACCATTTTATGGTAATAATATAGTTAAACACATATGAGTTTCTCAATATTCAAGATCATTTAAAATTTTTATGTCTTTTAGCTTCATGTTTAAAAATATATAAAATTGTAAATATAATTATATTTATATATCTATATATATATATATATATATATATATTCTTATTTTATGTTCTTCAAGTTTAATGTGCACGTTTTTTTAAAATTGAAAGCTAATTCATTTTAAATTATAGAGGTATTTCCAATGTTATAAACATTTGAGAGGATTTCAATCATGCACAAAACATGATGGTTTCCACTTAAACACCATTTATATTTTAAAAATATTGGTTATCATACTGTAATGTATACGTATGCACAATGATGGTTTTCGATCTCAAATAAATGTTGTCTTGATAATTTTATTAATGCATAACAATATTATTTATATACAAGGAATTTATATTTATCATATCATAAACTCATACATTTAATCAATTAAGAAATTTTTTGGTCAATATATTCACTGAAGATACAGATTTAAATTATCATATTTTCAAAAAATGTATTGCATGAGGAAATGAATGGGATTTTGAGTACATGGAATATTGATATTATTAATAGTTGATGTATAGTTAAATGACATGAGTTTTGGTGATATAAAAACTCACTAGTGATTCTCATGAAAATTTCATATATATATATATAATTATTATCTTCAAACCAACAATTATTCATATTTTTGGTGTGATTTAATTTTTTTGGTGTAACAGCTGGATTCATTAAAACTCCAATTATTTTTCAGGGATTAATAATTCAATGTATGATTTCTAAAGAATTATTCCACTAATATATATATATATATATATAATGTTTATGTTTTTAAATTTGATTCTATTTTAGCACTACCAATGGATATTCCCATTTATCGATGTTTTTTCTAAAACATGAATTTATTCCACACTGATGAGTTTTTTGAATAAAATACGAATATATATATATATATGTATATATATAAAGGTATATGTAAATAAATATGGATAAAACATTTATTTTTCATTTATATGATAGTATTGACATGTTCATAAGTTTATTGTAATTTTTGTAAAAATTTTCATAGCATTTCATCACGATATATTTAATTTGTGGATGTTTCATATTTATATAATCACAGTCATGCGACATAACTCGCATCCCTGAAAATTTCATGATTTTCATTTTTAAATTTATGGCTATATTTAGAAATTATTATATAAGAAGATTTAATCATGCTTCTAGTTGTTTTAATTAAAAATGGGTTCTTTTATAATTTTATGTGTGAAACATGTTTATTTGTTGTATAATATTATTTTGAGAAGACAAAACTATATACGAACTTCTTATTGAATGTGCTTTTATTTAATCATTTATTTTATTGTTGACTTACAAACAAAAACAATTATTTCAAGTATAAGATTAATCTTTTTATTATATTATATTGATTAAGAATCTTTTCAAAGTGGTGTGGGAGACTTAATATTGTTTAATGATTTTATACCTCAATAACTTATCAATATATTTATTTTCATCTATAATTATGATTTAAATAAATCAAAGTGGTATGAGACACTTTGATTTAAAGACATATTTTTATTTGACATATGTGGAATGCATTGGACTTATTATGTGACAAGTGCGGCATGTTATAGCCTCTTGGTGCATCGGTAAGTCTTATGAGACAAACTAGTGTCTTGGCATGAGGCCTTGTTCCAAGACACAAGTTAATATGGTTTATTTATATATAATTATTTATATACATAAACCTTATATTTTAAATATAAATAATGATTATATATATATAAATATTATATAGTTTATATTTATATATAAATTAATAAATAAATTTAATAAGTTTTATTTATATATTTAAATAATTATATATAAATTTTTACATTTTAAATATAAAATTCATTTATATTTAAATATTTATATATAATTATAAATTTTAGGTTTATTTACATATATAATTATATAAATAAATCATTTAAATATAAGTTTTATATAATTATATAATTATATATATATAATTGATTTATTTATATATATTTATATAAATATAAATAAACCTTACATTTTAAATTTAATAAGGTTTTTTACATAAATTTTTATATTTACATTTATATAAATAATTTTCTATAAGGTTTATTTAAAAATTTTAATTATTTAATTTAATATATTTTATTTATAACTATATAAATATAGATTTATAATTATATATTTATAATTATATAATTATAAATATAGTTATAAATATAATTATAAATAATTTGACTTACTAATGATAAATATTTATTTATTTATATTTATTAATTTATTATAATTTTTTAATTAATACATATATATATAGATCATTATAGGGGTTGTGGAATTACATTGGGGGGCAGTGTGCTCAACGCCAAATGGAATGGAATTTTGGAATTTTTAGGTAAAACCCCACAAAACCAATCCATTTGGCAATTGGGTACCACATATACCCAATATAAAAAACCTACAACCATCAAATTAAAAAAACCCCTCTTGGGTAATTTTTCCACCTCCATTGTTGCAATATAATATTTTATTTAATAATTATTATTACATTTTTTTCATATGTTTATTTTGAATTTTTTTCATAAAAGTTTAAAAAATATTTTTAAAATATCAAAATCAGTCTGCATAAATATTTAATGGATGGGGATTTCGTAAAAATTTCCCTCATTAAACAACATATTAAGAAATAAATTTAATAAAAAAAATCTGAATTGCAGATTCATAGAGACCTTCGAAGGATAAGCAGTGGGGTAAGAGGCATCCATCAGTATGCCACATAGCCCCCTTATGTCATCACATGTGGTGTCCATGGATTGGAATGGGTAATAATCCTCTCTAGTGAAGCCAAGGTGTTGGATGATATAGTCGAAAACTAGTACCATGGTGCCACCTTTGCAACACCATAAAGGATCAACACAATTGTGGATGTTGAGGCTTTATGGTGTTGCAAAGGTGGCACCGTGGTACATGTTTTCAACTATGTCATCCAACACCATGGATTCGCTAGAGAGGATGATTACGCATTTTATGCAATGGAGGACACCTGTGATGACCCATGGGGGCTGTGTGGCATGCCCACTGATGCCTCTTATCCCACTGCTTAACCTCCGAAGGTCTCTATGAATGTGGAGTTTGGATTTTTTTGTCAATTAAATTTATTTCTTAATATGTTGTTTAATGAGGGCAATTTTTTACAAAATCCCCATCCATTAAATATTTATGCAGACAAATTTTGATATTTTCGAAATATATTTTTTAAACTTGTATGAAAAATAAATTCACAATAAACATATACATAAAAAATATAATAATTATTGTTAAATAAAATATTATATTGAAACAGTGGAGGAAGCAAAATTATCTAGGAGGGATTTTTTTTAATTTAATGGGTATAGGTTTTTTATATTTGAGTATATGTGGTACCCAAACACCAAATGGATTGGTGTTGTGGGGTTTTACCCAAAAATTCCAAAATTCTATTCCATTTGGCCATGAGCACACCGTCCCCCGTTGTAATTCCACGACCACTATATATATATATATTAAATAAAAATTTTATAATAAATTAACAAATATAAATAAATAAATATTTATAATTAGAACATCAAATTATTTATAATTATATGTATAACTATATTTATAATTATAATTCTATATTTATAAAGTTATAAATAAAACATATTAAATTAAATAATTAAAAAAATTATATAAATCTTATAAAAAATTATTCAAAGGCGGGTCTGATTCTTCCATTCGAAGGAAGGGAAACATTGCACACGTCAAAGCTGATCAAAATGCTGTTTTAGAACATCTCAAAATGGGTGAGTTCTCAATTATTGCCAGACTTTTTCTTCCTAAGGGCTTGCACCCTCTGAAAATTGATGAACTCAAAGAGCGTGTTTCAATGATTTGGGGATTCTCATTGTGGAAATGTGTCTCACTTGGTCGAGGATATTTCCATATGCTTTTCCCCATAGAGGAGCTTAAAGTGAAAGCCTGGGGGTTCGGTTCCATTGTACTCAAACTTGGGATTATTCATCTTCGGGAATGGGATAAAAAATTCAATCCTTTCGAGGTGGGAAACACCACTACACAAATATGGGTTAGGGTTTATGGCTTAAACTGAATAATTTGGCATCCCAAAATTTTGTATGACATTGATTTGTCTATTAGAATCCCAATTAAATTGGACAAGGAAACAGAATTGGCCCACTTTGGTCACTTCGTCAGGTTCTTGGTAGAGGTTGAACTCGGTGCGACTCTAGTTGACAAGGTAATGATGGCCACTAATGATGATATTATTGAGTTAAAGATAATCTATGAAAAAATGACAAAGTTTTTCAAGCACTGTAATGTCATTGGACATGAATTATCTTCCTATAGATGTTCTATTATATGCAGCTTCTGCACACTGCGCGGACATGATGTCAAAAACTGTCTTAAGAAAAGCAATCCTCCTAGGAAGGCTGATATTCTTCCTCAGATTGTTAAGGATAGTTCTGACCCTTCCAAGAATGATGATGATACTGGCATTGCTATTGATAATGTCGAGCAAACAAAATATGTGCCAGGACTTATTTCTGGAGATGTTGCCAACCCAATGACTGAGAATGGTAGGCCACATGAACCACAACCTGAGCTCACGATGAAGTCTTGGCCTACCATTTTCTCTAAAGATGTGAATGTCCAAAAGGATGAACCTTCCTACAAAGGTAAAAATGTTGACTTGCAGCAACTCTCAGCCTCTTAGATAATAGACAGTGCTGATGAATTGATGATTGAGCAAGAAAATGAGGAAGAAATTCAAAAAGAGGTTGATCAACAACTCTCACATGAAAGCATGGCTGTCTTTCGGAAGGGTAAGTAAATTTTAGAATTTGACTCTCCAGTCATTTCAAAGTCATTTCCCAAACTGGTTGCAGATAATGAGGGCTTTCAGCTTGTTTCATATAAGAAGGTGAAGTCTCCGATTTTACCCTCACTGTAATCAACAAAGGGTAATCCTGCCTCTCAAATTATTTCTTGTTCCATGAAGAAACATGATACTACCTTGGGCTCCGCTTCGACTGAAGCACTTCAGGGGGAGGGGGTGAAGACTCTATCTACATAAAATACATCTCGAGACAGATGTGAGGAGAAACAGGAGAATAGCTCTGGCTCTGATAGTACTGATGCCGAGACTCTACTTGAGCAGCTTAAATCCCTTCCTTCAAGTAGAGGGAGATCGCGCGACAGGGGATGTGGTCGAGGTCGTGGAAGAGTTGGTTGGCATGAAGTTAGTGAAGAGGAAAGACAACTAACTGAAATATTGAAGAAAAATCTTGGAATTTAGATTCTTCTTTGGTGTTCTTATTATGTTTTCCTATTCTCCCTTGGACTTCTTTCTTTTGCTTGTTTAATAAAAGGGGAACAACCTCCGCCTTTATCAAAAAAATAAATAAATAAATTTTAAATATATAATTATATAATTAAATAAAAGTTATATTTAAATAATTTATTTATATAATTATATATATAAATAAACCTAAAATTTATATTTATATATAAAAATTTAAATATAAATTAACCTTATATTTAAAATGTATAAATTTATATATAATTATTTAAATATATAAATAATTTTTTTAAATATATTTATTAATATATATATATATATATATCATATTAAATTTACAGATACATATACATATAAACTATATTATTTCTATTTTAAATATAAGGTTTATTTACATATACTTTTTTTAGCATGTTGCAGGTACTGACATCCACCTCTAGATAGTGAGTAGGGTGATGGATAGACAATTTTGGGTTGTAGCCTAGGTAGGAGGCCCCAAACTCATCATTCGTGAAGTAGGTGAAGTCGTTGGCTGCAACGCGGTAGAAGCGGTTGCTGCTGTGGTTGAATACCTTGAAGAACTCCATGTTTCTTTTGAAAATTCCCAAACATGCCTACTTCTTGTCATCATCCAGGAAGCTCTGATCCTGTGCCACCATCTACCTATCATGCTTTAGTTACATGGAGACATGATTAGAAAAGGTGTGGCTACAGGACATGACACCTGAGAAGGTCGGGCTAGCCAACACGAGGGCGATTGACATGACAATGATGTTTGCAAGGGGGATCCAGAGGGCCTTGGCCTACAATCTTAAGGGGTTTCTAAGGAGCGATCAGTTTTTCACACCCTCCTTAAATAAGTCTCATACAATCCCTCCTTTTATATATGCACTAGGATACAAAGAAAATGCATGCATCTTACCTATGAATAATTAGGTTAAAAAAGTAAATTCACGATAATAAAGTCATGATAATAATATTATTAATCGTTAGTAATAGAATTATTATTGTTATTACTATTATAATTATTCATTAAAATTTATGTGAAAAATTATTATTGAGTATCACATTATTAATCTCATTATTGTTTTATTTATTTATAATTTCATAATTTTATTTATTTATTATTATAATACAATTATATATATGAATAAATAACTAATCAATAAAATTTTTGTTATGAAAATTAATTTTTATTTATTATATTAATGAATACCAATATTATTATTTATTTTTAATTATATAGGGTTACATACCCACACAAATACAAAGAAAATGCATGCATCGGGGAACTAGACAACGAATAATAATGATAGTATAATAAGAATTTAATGGTAATTGACTAATTATAATGAAGTCATTATAATGAAATCATTATAATATATTAATAATAATAATTTGATGAAAATTATAATAATGTTATTGTTAATGAATAATAATAATAATATAATTATTAATATGATCTGTATTATCATAAAATTATTAAATAGTATTAATTATTAACAATTTTATAAATAGTTTTATTACTATTATTATTATTATTATTAATTCATATATTATTATCAATACTTCTAGTTTTCCTATTTATTATTTTTATGACATCATTTTTATATTCAATTAAATAATATGTTTTAAGTTCATATCCTGAATTTCATTTAGAATCTAAATATATTTTATGTTTTATATGCTTTTGGAGTTACCTAGTTCATTTCAAGTTTAAATATTATGTTTTGAAACAACATTGTTTGGTATGATCTATATTATTGTTTGGTTATTATTTTGATGAAAAAAATTTTATTTTTAATAATTATTTAGGTGTTTAGTCAATTTTTTTAATTTATTTTCAATTGTACTTATAGTTTATTTTTTATATGAATTTAAATTTTCTCACTTGAAAAAGAAAAAACAGATTAGGATTCATTTAGGTAACATTAGAATCCAATAAAATATAAACTGTAAGTACAATCTAAAGGAAATATAAAACATAGACTGAAAATATATAAAATAGTTGAAAATATTTTTTTTCATAAATATGGTTACCCAAGATTAATTTACATGGAATATACATTAATGATTAAAAACATAACATTTTTGCTTCAAACAAATTATATGCATAAAATATAGAAGAAATAAAATCTAAAAATAAAATAAAACAATGATTGAAAAAAAATTAATTGAAAATAAAATTAATTCAAAAAATAATAAACATAAATTATCTTATAGAAAAATGTTACATGAAAAAAACATTACAAGTACAAATGTTATCACTACTACAAAACTATCATTTAACAGCACTAGCCTTTATCAGGAATAGAAAAAAGTGCTCATAAAGGTTCCCTTTATCAGTGCTAAAATGAGCACTGATAAAGGGTACCTTTTATCAATGCTTTTATAGTGCTTATAAATGTTACCTTTTATCAAGAATTTTTTAGCACTCATAATGGGATCCCTTATCAGTGCTTTTTTAGCACTAATAACTGTCCGAATAAAATGAAATAATTTAATAAATAAAAAATAAAAATGAGTTTATTAAAAAAATATTAAAATTCTTATTAATTATCTAATTATTGATAATAAAGACTAAATTTATAATAATAAATATAAATTATGAATAATAATAAATAGTATGGGGATGGAGGGTTTTCAGGAGATTGTCTTGAGTTCCGCTGATGATGCCTAGGGTTCTTCATCCATGGTATCTCCTAATCTGGTTAGGCTTGTTGCATCCTTTCTCACTCAAGGTTGATTTGACTCACACGAGGGCATCGCCTATACTTCACCCCTCCTTGGACTCCACTAAAGGACTTGGGATACAAGCACATTCGATTCCAATGTTTCCCCCCTCCTCACGAATTGGTGAAGAATTTTGTTGATCCTTTTATGAATCTAGCCACAAAGGACTCACAGGTACTCAAATATCGCTCTTTTGAATTCAAATCTTGGGATGAAAAGTCATGATTTTACTTGAGAAAGGATGGTGCTGATTAGCATATCATTCAATGAGATAATTCATCACACATTCAGCTTAGTCAAGATTTACTTCATGACAGGTTACAAATTTGAGATTTCTTAATTTTTGGATGAGTGGTGTTGTTGAGGTGTCAAAAATGTTGGAGACTTAGGAATTGGTACTGAGACTCACTACTAATTTGGGATTTTGTGACATTAAATGTATCCCCATTGGGAGGGGTCATTTCCACATCCTTTCCCACTCTAAAGATCTCAAGTTGTAACATCTCGAACCTTTGTTACAATAGTGTTAATAATATGTTTGTAATTACTTTACATATTATAATTATTTTAATTCTAATAAATGAATAAAATTGGGATAAACAAATGAAATAATAAAAACACGAAGAACATTTTATTTATAACATTGATACATAATTACAAGGATAAAGACATTAACTATCCTAGATAACATATTGCAAGCCCTAGTAGTGCCACTAGAAGACCACCCAACATCACAATGAGGATAAGAGTGTAGCCTTCCTCCCTTGGACCGTCCATAATAAAAAATAAAATATCTAGAAGTATAGAAAGAACAATGCGAGTAAAAGGGATGCATAAAAATTTCTTGTAAGAAGATGAAGGGATGCTGATGTTGTTGTATCTTTAACACCGTAAATATGGGTATTTATATATCCCTTATATGACAGTTATAAAAAATGGACATTTGATTTTTTTAGTGACCATTATGTTTTTTCCATTGGATTATTTAAAAACATAAAATGAATTTAAAATCATGTTTTCAGTTAATAAAATTAATGACATGTAATTTGGATAATGTAAATTTTTTGTAAAGAGAATACAATAAATAAAAGAAATATTTTTATCTACTACTAGGAATATATATATATATATATATATATATATAATTAATTCTCAAAAGTATGATAATAATTAAATTATATTATAATAATTTTCAAAATTACATATACGAATATATATATATATATATATATATATATACGAAATTATAAAATTATTAGTTTTAAATATAAATTTATTGTTTTATAAAGTTATTACTATTTTGGGCTATGAATTATATATTAAATAAATATTGAAATTTTACATGTCAATTAAAATAATCATTTTAAAATATTATTTTTGGAAATATTAAAACATACAATTATTATGTAAAAACACATTATTAATACTTATAGGCTATTAATTTTAATTTATTGAACAATCATAATAAATTATTTTATTTTACATTTTTAATAAGTGTATTAATATAATTGAATATTATTTTTATAAAGTATGATTATAAAATTATTTTGTTTAATAAATTATTATTAAATTTAGTTTAGAAATTAAACTTATTATTCATATATGATGTTAACCCTATTTGGAAATATGGGAAAGCGACGAACGCACAAACAATAGAAAATGCGAACGCGCAACGGGAATAAAATCTTCCCCCCCCCCCAAATAAAACCGGATGCCCGATGACAAAATTTAGTGCAGAAAAATAAAGTTGACATTAGAAATTTTTATGTGGAAAACCCAAAAGGGAAAAACCACGAGACCTAGTCCAGAAAGAGGGATCCACTAAAATCAAGAGGTACATGGTAGAGACTCCCCAAAATATGGAAGGGATCTCAAAAGTAATACTCAAGAATAAAAGTGTGGATCAAATATGGGGAGCAGTAAAGATGATCGTCGAAGAAAGGCGATCACCAAATGGGATTTGCTCTCGGTGTTGTTGCTGCCAGTGGTGTTGAAATGCCTTGCCTTTGCCTCCTTATATAGGAAAAAGAATCAGCGTAAAATAATATCGCCACGTCAAAATAGTGTCACCGTGTGAATTAATTCACTCGGTCTTGGCCCACATTAAAAACACCACATTAAAAGAGAAACCACTTGTACACTAATTGAGGAGGAATTACACGGTGTACAAACCAAGAAGGCGCCCAACAAACTCTCCCTTCGACTCAAGTGGGGATCACACCAACCCTGCAATCTGTCTGCACATCTCAAATTTCCCTCTAGGTAAACTCTTGGTCAACATGTCTGACCCGTTGTCATCATTATGGATCTTATCAAGATCTAACTATCTTGAATCAAGGACGTTGCAGATCCAATGATATCAAACATCGATATGTTTCGACCTGCCATGAAAAGTTGAATTCTTTCCCAAACAAATAGCACTCTGACTATCACAAAATAAAACATAGCTATCCTAATTTAAATTGAGATCTCGAATAAACATTTTCATCCACAACAATTCTTTGCATGCCTCAGTATCTACAATAAAATATAACTCTGTGGAAGATAAAGCAACACATCTCTGCAATCTAGACTGCCAAGATACAGCTCCCCCTGCAAAAGTGATCAAATATCCTGAAGTAGACTTCCTCAAATAGATATCTCCTACCATATCTGAATCTGTAAAGCCACAAAGCATAGGTTTCCCTTTACCAAAACACAATCTCAGATCAGAGGTACCACAAAGATAACGAAAAATGTACTTCACTACTCTCCAATGCTCTCTACCTGGATTTGATAGAAAACGACAGACCACACCAACTACATGAGCTATATCAGGTCTAGTACATACCATTGCATACATCAAACAACCAACGACAGATGAATAAGGTATGTGATGAATCTCCCCTCTCTCTTCATCAGTAGAAGGTGATTGACTGGTACTGAGCTTAAAATGTAAAGAAAGAGGAGTATTATCCACTTTCGCTCTATCCATAGAAAATCTATGAAGAACCTTCTCAATGTATCTCTCCTGAGATAACCACAACTTCTTGGCCTTCCTGTCATGGGAGATTGTCATTCCAAGAATCTTTCGTGCTGGCCCCAAGTCTTTCATCGCAAAAGACCGACAAAGATACTTCTTTAATCTGTCAATTCTTGAAGTATCATATCCAATAATGAGCATATCATCAACATAAAGCAACAATATAATAAAATCATCATCAGTAAATCTTTGAACAAAAACACAATGATCAGAATATTTCTTCTTGAAACCCTAATGACAAATTATAGATTCAAACTTCTTATACCACTGCCTCAGAGCTTGCTTCAAACTATACAATCTCTTCTTCAACTTGCAGAAATGATTTTCTTTACCTGTTTCAAAAAAACCTTCTGGATTCTCCATATAAATCTCCTCCTCTAAATCTCCATGGAGGAAATCTATCTTCACATCCATCTTCTCAATCTGCAGATCCAAACTAGCAGCCAAACCAAGAACAACCCGAATGGAAGACATTTTGACAACAGGTGAGAAAATCTCATCAAAATCAATACCTTTATTTTGAAAAAACCCTTTAACAACTGACCTTTCCTTGTATTGTGGAACATAACTGGATTATTCATTCTTAATACGATAAATCCACTGATTTTTCAAATCTCTCTTCCCTGTCAGTAACTTCACCAGCTCAAAAGTGTGGTTTTCGTGCAATGATGTCATCTCGTCATCCATTTCCCGCAACCCATATGTCCTTTTGTTCACTCTCCATTGCCTCTTCAAACAATTCTGGTTCTCCCCCTTTCGTGAGGAGCACATACTCATCAGGTGAATATCGAGTAGAAATGGTGCGATGCCGAGATGACCTCTAGAGTGGAACTACGGGTTCATTAATAACCCCTGGAACCAGATCATTAGAAACAAAAGGTGCATCGGAAACATCAAATACAACCTGTTCACCTTGAGCATCATTCTGTACATCAACATGATCATCAGAATCAACAATATGAGGTAAATGTGAATCAGAACCTAGATCAAGACTGAAAAAACCATCAGAAGTTGGAGAAGCAACTTTTTCTCCCTTATCAATGTCTGCAATAGTCTGATCCTCCTTAAACACTGCATCATGGATTCTGAAAAGTTTTTTCAAAACATGATCATAGAACCTATACCCAAACTCATTGTGTCCATATCCAATAAAAATACACTGGCATGTCTTACCATCCAGTTTGGATCTCTCATCTTTAGGAACATGAACAAAATCCTTGCAACCAAAAACATGCAAGTGATCGTACCCGATCTCTTTTCCATACCAAAACTTGTCGGGAGTGTCTGTCTGGAAAGAAAAAGTAAGTGAAAAATTGATAATATAAGAAGCATTAAGTAAATACTCACCCCTAAAATGTCCAGGAAACTTTGCTTCCGAAAGAAAACAACGAACTCTTTCCAACAAAGTCATGTTCATCCGCTCAACTACACCATTTAGATGAGGTGTCTTGGGCGGCGTCTTCTGATTCTGAATACCTTCCTACCTGCAAAACTAATCAAACAGACCACAATACTCTCCCCCATTGTCAGTGCGAATACATTTCAATTTCTTTCTTGATTCTCTCTCAGCAGAAACATGAAATTGCTTAAAAACACTGAGCACCTGACTTTTGGATTTCAAAACATAAACCCAGATCTTTCGTGAGTAGTCATAAATAAATGTAACAAAATAAAGACCGCTACTAAAGGTCCAAGATTTCAAAGGACCACAAACTTCATAATGTACTAATTCAAGTACCTGTGACTTCCTGTGTGGAGGATGACTGACGAAACTCACTCTACTCTGTTTTCCAGCCATGAAATGATCACTTGGGCCCAATTTGACACTCTTAAAATCTGGAATAATATTTATCTTGGCCAAACAACCAAGACCTTTCTCACTGATGTGATTGATCCTCTTATACCACAACTTGGACAAAACACTATACTCAACAATGCAAGCAGTATCACAAGAAATAGAAGCTCTAGTCTAGTAAAATCATGATTGCTTATTCCCTCGAACCACAATCAAAGATCCCTTGGAGAGATTCCATTGGAAATCACAAAAAGTACTGATAAACCCTTTATCATCAAGAACGCTGGTAGAATGAGATTCAAGCGAACCTTGGGTGCATGTAGAACATTCTTAAAAATCAGATTACTTCATGTAATGGTCTCTAAACAAATAGTTCTGATGCCTACAATGTCAGTAAGATCATCATTTCCCATATTCAAAATCCCAAAATTACCTGGGCTGTAAGATGTAAAGAACTCCTTCTTTGATTTCACATGAAATTATGCACCAATGCCAACAACCCAGTAAGAATCATCAGAAGAAATGTTAATGGAGTCATAAACAATAACAAGATCACCCCATGTAGCAGCGGCGACATGATCATCTCCATCTCCATTTTTCTTCTGTGGATTTTACTTCAATATGTTCTCTCTTTTCAGCTGATAACAAACTTATTAACATTACCCTTCTTACCACAATGATGACATTCAAAATCTCTCTGCTTCGGTCTGGATTTGATTCTTCCTTTTCTCTTACCTCTACTGCTCTTCCCCCGGTCCTAGCTTCTCCCCCTATTCTCTGTGACTAAAAGCTCTGAAGAAGATTTCTCCTGAGTGCGTCTCCTGACCTATTCATTTAAAATAGTAGACTTTACAAAACTAAAAGTCACAGCACCATTAGGATCATAACCCGTTAGAGTAACACGTAAATTTTCCCATGAATCAGGTAAAGTGTTAAGAAACAAAAGAGCTAAAACCTCATCTTCAAAATTGATACCCATGCTAGACAACTGATCAAAAAATCCTTGATATTCACTTAAATAATCAGAAATAGATGTACCTTCTCTGTACCTTAAGTTCATCATTTGCTTGAGAAGAAACAATTTATTGTTTCCCATCTTGGAAGCGTAGGTCGTCTCAAGCTTCTCCCACAAAGTTCTAGAGTGAGAGATGTTGACAATGTGGTTCATTACGTTGTATTCGATCCATTGGAGAATGAATCCACAAACCATCTCATGCTAGAACGCCCATTCTTCATATGACATCCTCTATGGCTTCTGGGTACTAAACACTGGAAGATGCATTCGCTTGACAAAAAGCAGATCCTTCATTTTAAGTCGCCACATAGGTAGTTGGTACCATTCAGCAAAATCATCCGACTGTAATTGGCCTCCATAATAAATATGAAATAAAAATCAAACCCTCTGATACCAGATGTTGGGAAAGATGGGAAAGTGACGAATGCACAAACAATACAAAAGGCAAACGCACAACAGAAATAATATCTTTCCCCCCCAAATAAAAGCGGATTCCTAGAAACAAAATTAAGTATAGAAAAATAAAGTTGACACTGTGAATTTTTACGTGGAAAACCCAAAAGGGAAAAACCACAGGACCTAGTCCAGAAAGTGGGATCCACTAAAATCAAGAGGCACACGGTAGAGACTCCCCAAAAATGGAAGGGATCTCAAAAGTAATATGCAAGAATAAAAGTGTGGATCAAATATGGAGAGTAGTAAATATGATCATCGAAGAAAGGAAATCACCAAATGGAATTTTCTCTCAGTGTTGTTGCTGCCGGTGGTGTTGAAATACCTTACCTCTGCCTCCTTATATAGGAAAAATAAGCTGCATCAAATAATATTTCCGCGTCAAAAGAGTGTCACCGTGTGAATTAATTCACACAGTCTTGGCCTGCATTAAAAACAACACATTAAAAGAGAAACTATGTGTACACCAATTGAGGAGGTGTTAGGTGGTGTGCCAACTAGGAAGGCGCCCAACAAACCCTAGTATAAATTATATTAAATAAATTATTTATATAATACTAATGATATAATAATAATAATAATGAAAATGAATAAAAAAAGAAGAGAAATGTGGAAAGGCGGGGAGTGTAGTCCGTGAATCATGCAACAGGGAGGTAGGGGTGTCGATTTAGGGTTTAGGGAGCTCGTTCGGGTAGAGAGTAGGGTGTGTGAGAGACAATGTCACCAGGTCGCATGGCCGTCTGCGTTTCTTCGGTCCAGAGGAGTCATGGATGAAATCGTGTCATATGGAGGGCGATCAATGGATGAGGCCCAAGCTTCATGAGGCGCACACAAGGCTTAAAGCTCGAACAAAAGGGAGAACGAGGTGTGGTCTCCAAAATATGGAGTCCGAACGTGCTTGAGAAGTTTGAAGTGCGTTTTGGGTTCCAAATCTGATCACCAATGGTGTAGATCTTGTCTTTTTTATCTTCCACCCATTCTCAATTTTATAGATATGTAGGTAGGTCATTGAATCCTATTTTAGGGTTAATTTTGGATTTAAATGCACTTGTTTATCCACATTACAATTTTTTACCTGATTTTGGTCGAAAGACTATTTATTAGAGACTTGGTGTATGATGTGTACCATTTTTATGTTGATTTTTTTTATCAAAGTTGAATGTTTGGGTTTGCTAGGAGTTTTTGGACTGATTTGAGTTTGGTAGTTCAGCGGGTATCTATTGAATTCCTTACCCAATAGTTTTATATTTTTAAGTCAATTTGTGGTGCTATTTTCTTATCTAGAAGAATATTTTAATGATTCATTTAAAACAAAATTTATTTATTTTATTATGTAGTCTGCATCAACACACAACAAGCCTGTTTCTAGACTGCAGAATTTGATTTATCCAAGTAATTATATACCATTATCTGTGTGTTAAAAATGAAAATATTTGGCTATAAAATCCATCATTCTCTGTCTAAAATACAAGTTTCCATGATGGGGGTTTAGATAGGGTCACTTTTACATAGTATTTATCACCTCTTCATATGGACTCAAGCATGTACAGGTTTATGAATTTCATTTAGAGGTAAGGGAGATGTTATGATCTTCATTTTTATCTCTATTTTGGAATTGATTGTGTAAGAGTATAATTTATTGTTCGTTTTCAAAGAGCATGAATATATATACATTTTGAAATATGTAATGGATCATTTAATTTAGTTATAAAAAAATGTTTTTAATGATCTAATAAAAGGGGAAATTATTTTATTTTAAGCAAGTCTTATTATTTCTAGATTAATATTTTCTTAAAGATACAATTTGTATACATATATGTATATGCGAGTGTTATAATATACATTTTATACTTCTATATCATGTAATTATTTTTTATGAGATTATTCTTATATATATATATACTACATAAGTTATGGTAATCAAATAATTAAACGTATATGAATTTCTCAATATTCAAGATCATATAACTTATTTTTAGTCTTTCAGTTTCATGTTTAAAAATATATACACATATAAATATAAATATATGTATATATACATATATATATATCATCATGTTTTATGTTTTTCAAAATTTTATGTGCACTGTTTTAAAATTAAAATCTAATTTATTTTAAATTATAGAGGAATTTCCAATTTTATAAACAATTGAGAGGATTTCAATTGTGCACACAACATGATGGTTCCCACTTAAACCCCATATATATTTTATAAATAATGTTTTTCATACTGTAATCTATATGTATGCACAATGATGATTTTAAATCTCAAATAGATTTTATATTGATAATTTTATGAATGCGTAAGAATATTATTGGTATGTGATGAATTTATATTTTCATGTCGTCAAATAATGAATTAATCAATTAAGAAATTATGTGATAAATATATTTACATTAAAAAGAGATTTAAATTATAATTATTTTGTAAAATGTATTGCATGAGGAAATGAATGAGATTTTGAGTACATGGATGATTGATATTATTAACAGTTGATGTAAAGTTAAATGACATGAGTTTTGGTGGTAACAAAACTCACTAGTGATTCTCATGAAAAGTTCATATATATATAAGTATTATCTTAAAACCAAGGGTTATGCATATTTGTGGTGTGATTTAATTTTTTTGGTGTAAAGGTTGGTTTCATTGAAGCTCTAATTATTTTTCAAGGATTTCAAATTCCATGTATGATTTCTAAAGCATCATTCCACTAATATATATATATATATATATATATAGTTTTTTTAAATATTATTTAATATTAATGATGCCAATGGATATTCTCATTTATTGATGTTTTTGCTAAAATATGAATTTTTTCAGAACTGATGAGTTTTTTGAATATAATATGAATATATATATATATGTGTGTGTGTGTGTGTGTATTTGTATATATATAAATATGAAACGTTAATTTTTCATGGATACGATTGTATTGACAACTTCCTATGTTTATTTCCATATTTATAAAAAAATTCTTACCATTCCATCATGATATATTTAATGTAAGTATGTTGCATCTGCAAATAATCACAGTCATGCAACGTACCTCACATCCCAAACAATTTCGTTTTTTTCATTTTAAATTTTAAGACTAACTTTATAAATTATTAAATAGGAATATTTCACCATGTTTCAAGTTTTTTTAATTAAAAATGTGTTATTTTATAATTTTATGTACGAAACATGTTTATTTATTGTATAAATTTATTTTGAGAAGACAAAACTATATATGAATTTCTGATTGAATGTTCATTTATTTGATCATTCATTTTATTTATGACTTACAAACAAAAATTATTATTTTATGCATGATATTAATCTTTTTATGATATTATATGGGCTAAGAAAATTTTCAAAGTAGTATGGTACACTTTGGACTCTTTAATGATTTTGTACCACAATAACTTAAAAAATAATTTATTTTCATATGTGATTATGATTCAAATAAATCAAAGTTGTATGAGACACATTGATTTAAAGATATATTTTTATTTGACATAATATGAATGCAATAGACTTATTATGTAACAGGTGAGGAAGGATATAGCCTCACAATGCATTTGAAGGTCTCATGAGACAAAATAGTATCTTGGCATGAGGCCTTGATAGAATGATTATGTATGCTGACATCATGATGGTCCATTCTACGGGAGGATGGTGTGAGATCACAACGACATCCTCTAGGGTGGCTCACAGTCCGTGAGATGATGGAGACGAAGAGGGTGTGGTTTGGGGTGGCATTCAAAGGTGGTGCGTGGTCTGTGGGGTGGAGTTTCTTCCAGCTGTTGGTGGAACTTCTCGGCAATGTCCTCAAATAGGGAGTCATTGACTACATTGTGCAGGTGGTGCAAGATAGGGAGACCATACAGTGGTCGACGAGCGGATGAGTGATGTATTCAGCTGCGAAGTGAAAGATGGTGATGACACATGTACCGGTGGTGAATTTGGGATGTGGGGAGTAAGGGATTTTGACTTCGGGATGGGTTGCAACGTTGATGAGGGGTATGACAGTGGTCGACAGTGGAAGGTGGTAGTCGGTTGCGGGATGAAGTCCGAATCAGATGGTGACCGACGATGACATGGGTCTACAATGAGGGGACCTTAGGATGTAGGGTTGATTTTTGAGATTCTTTGGGATGTGCGAGGTCATGTTGGAAACAGGCTCGATCGAGCAGTGACTGGATGGGGCTTGGGATGACCAGACTGGTAGATTGGCTATCCAAATTGGCCCCATGGTTTGAAAATTTAAGGGTTAATATAATTCTGGCTGGGATCCTTTGGTCAGGTTTTAACACTTAAATGTGTGACCCTTCTTCTTTTTTTTGGTGTTGTATTATTTTCATTAATAAATTTTTATGCCTGAGTATGCTCAGTACCTGAACATTCCTGGTATATATATTATCTTTATATTTATTATAATAAATATAATAAATATAAATATAAACATATATATATATATATATAAAATTAATACAAATATAGTAAATATAATATATATATAAATGTTTATATAAATATATATAAATTATATATATATATATAATTATAAATATAATAAATATATTTTAAATATACAGTAATTATTTATATATTTAAAACTATATATTTATATATATATTTTTACAATTATATGTTTATAACAATTTTTTAATAATAAAATTAATAACAATTATGGTATATATATATTTAATTAATTAAGGATTATTTATATAAAATTATTTATATAAATAAACCTTATATTTTAAATGTAAATAATAAGGTTTTTATGTATATAGTTAAATTTAATATGGTTAATATATATATATATATATATATATAAATCAATAAATTAATTTAATAAGTTATATTTATATATTTTAATAATTATATATAAATTTATAAATTTCAAATATAAGGTTTATTTATATTCAGATATTTATATATAATTATAAATTTTCGATTTATTTAAATATATAATTATGTAAATATATTATTTAAATATAAGGTTTATTTAATTATTTAATTATATATTTATAATTTATTTATTTATTTATAATTTTTTAAATATAAATAAACCTTATATTTTAAATTTTAAAATGTTTATTCATATAAATTATTATATATAAATTTATATCAATAATGGTTTATAAGGTTTATTTAAAATTTTTAATTATTTAATTTAATATGTTTTATTTATAACTATATAAATATAGATTTATAATTATAGATTTATAATTATAAAATTATAAATATAGTTATGAATATAATTATAAATTATATGACGTATTAATTGTTAATATGTACTTATTTATATTTATTAATTTATTATATTTTGTTAATTTAATATATATATATATATATATATTTATAATTATAGGGGGCGTGGAATTACAATGGGGGGGGGGGGTTGTGCTCAACACAAAATTGAGTGGCATTTTTCACTTTTCAGGTAAATCCCCACAACGCCAATTCATATGGCACTTGGGTACCCCATATACACAAATATAAAAAAACTACACCCATAAAATTAAAAAAACCCCTCTCGGCTAATTTTTCCTCCTCCACTGTTGCAATATAATATTTTCTTTAACACTTATTATTATATTTTTTCTGTATATGTTTATTTATATATTTTTTGAATTCAAGGTTTAAAAAAATATTATGAAAATATCAAAATCGGTTTTCATAAATGTTTAATGGATGGGGATTTCGTCAAAAGTGACCTCCTTAAACAACATATTAAGAATGAAATTTAATTAACAAAAAAATCCAAATTGCACATTCATAGAGACCTTCGAAGGTTAAGTAATGGGGTAAGAGGAATCCATGGGAACACCACACAACCCCCATGGGTTGTCAAAAGTGTCTTTCATGGCCTAGAATGGGTAATCATCCTCTCTAGTGATGCCCATGTATTGGATGACATACTTGAAAACTGGTACCATGGATCCACCTTTACAGCACCATAAAGCATCAACAAAACTAGGTATGTTGATGGGAATCAATACAGAAATTATCGAGCAACATCCTCAAGTGTGTTGATATTTATGGGGGTGACAACGTCACATTCCCTTCGATCGGAATTTGTCGCCATGCTGCAGGTACTTGCGTCCACCTCTAGATAGTGAGTAGGGTGATAAAGAGACAGTTGTGGGATGTAGCCTTAGAAGGAGGCCCCGAACTCATCATCTGTGAGGTCAGTGAAGTTGTTGGATTCCATGTGGTAGGAGTGTTCACCGCTGTGGTTGAAAGGATCAATGAACTCCATGTTTCTTTTGAAAATTCCCAAACACTCCTACTTCTCTTCGTCATCCAGGTAACTCGCACTGTGCACCGCCATCCACCTCTCATGCTTCACATACATGGAGACTTGATTGGGAAAGGTGTAGCTATAGGAAACTACACCTGGGAAGGTTAGGCTAGCCAACACCAGGGCGAGTGCCAGGACAATAAATTTTGTTAGGGGGATCTGGAGAGCCTTGTCCTGCGATTTTACAGGATTTATAAGGAGCAATCAGTTCTTCACGCCCTCCTTAAATAAGTCTCATCCAATATCACTGTTTATATATGAAGTAGGATACAAAGAAAATAAATGCATCTTGACTATTTATAATTATTTTTCTAATACAATAGTAATAAGAGCAGTCAATGAATGTTATTATTTTGAAGCACCAAAATTTACAAAGTTCACAAAACATGGTTCTTCAGTAGTATTTTTCACCCCATAAATATCAAAAATCAACATATATAATTTCTTTAGACCATTACAACACTACTGCCTGAATAAAAATGATGCATCCATTCAAACCTAATAACCGGCTAGAGGATACTCAGTCTTCCATGAACATTTGAGATATTGAATATGTCAATATGTGATTTATTTAATTGATTAATTAGCCCTAAATTTTAACATACCATGAATATTCTTCAGAACTGCATCCAAAGTCACACAATCATGACGATTTTCCACTCTTAATGGTGGAAAAATACAACTAAAACCCTTCTTGATATAAATTACATCATCATTTCAATATATTAGTATCGACATGATTACCTTGAAAGAATTAATTAATAAAATATTATATTCCGCATCATGAAATTGGTTATGATTAAATAATTGAATTGATCTTGAGACTATTTCTATGGATTGGATTATCATTATTTGATAAACTAATCAATGCTTGGGGGAATCCTAGTTCCTCTATTATTTCATATTTCAGTAACCATATGTCTCCATATATGCATGGTGTAATGATCCATCTTCAAACAACAAAACTTCTTAACCAACATCCTTTTATTAGAATGTCACTCAGATGAAAGTGAGGGGGTCTAGGGGATTGAGATACATAATTTTTTTTAAGAAAACATATAGGTCATTACATAATAAGAGAGAGTGATCATATAAAAGTCATCGAAGAGAAACATAAAATTAAATTATTACAAATTATCTAATAAAAAAAATAGGACATGCAATTTCAATCATACATGGGTTGTCCATCTCAAGATCATCAAATTATTTCAAATTAAAAAATCAAATACAAAAAAAAACAACATGCAACTGAAATCTTACATTAGATATTCATCTCAATATTGGTTAGCATTATATATTTCTAACATGTTTGTTTCTTAGAAATTTATTATGTTCTAAATATTTTAACATTAATTATAAATATATTTAATAAATAATATATATATACATCTATTTATATTCAAAATTTCATAAATATTATTCACTCTTACATGTGAAAAAATATAACTAAAACATTGATCGATATAAATAACCGCACTGTTGAATTATATTGATAGTAATACGATTATCAATGAAAATTTAATAAACCTTTTATTGGTTTATACCACACAATAAAATGTTTGACATATTTTAATTACATATAAATAAATAACTATGACTTGATATTTAGAATTTCTCTATGGATTTATTTATCATTGTTTTATAAACTAACCAAAACCTTTGGGTGAACTCCAATAATCTATATTATTTCATATTTCAGCAAACATTAGTCACTATTAAAATAACAATGCCTCTAGTTAAATACCACACATTGAATCCCTCTTATCAAGTTCATTTTTATTACAAAGATACTCACATGAATGTGAGGGGTCTAGGGTTTTGAAATACATAATGTTTTTTTGAGGAAACATATATCCTTACATACTTTGAGAGGGATGAATCATAGGTCATCGATAAAGAAAACTAAAGTGAATTTTAAAAAATTATATAACTACATATACAAAAAAGAGACATGTAATTTCAATTATGAATTGGTCGGTCATATCATTATTAGACATCACACAATACTCTTAACATGTCTTTTTTCTTTACTTATTATGTTCTATATATTATATGATACCAATAACTAGATCTAATATATAAATTAGCATTCAAAAATTTAAACTTTTCAATACTTTTGTGTATAAATATATTATGTAGCTTCAATTTATTTACTTATGTGTATCAAATATTATAATTTAAATTTATTTTACTTTAGATATAATATGGAATAATATATATATATATATAAATATATATAAATAATATAACTAAAATATATACAAATTTAAATATTTTTAAAGTTATTTAATAATATTTTAAAATATAATTACACATACTATTACAAACTATTTTTTTTCAAAATATATTTACAAATAATTTATACATAAATACTAAAAATACTATTAGTAATAAATTATGTTAAAATTAATTAATAAAAAAATATAATTTACAATTACAAAATAATAATTAAAATGTTGTAAACATATTTTATATTTAATTTTATCAAATTACATATGTATATATATAATTTCTATTATATTTCTACTTTCCAAAATTTAAGTAATTATATTTTATATTTTAATAAATAGAAAAATAATTATTAATGATTAATATAATTTAGAACTATTATTAAAAATTATTATTTATAATAAAACTATTCTATTAAAAAAAATTATATTTATATTTAAATAAATTTAAATATGATACATAATATGACCAATATTCTATAATAATATTTTTTATCAAATATTTAGCTAATTATTTCTGTGTATGGAATATTAAATTTTAAATTTTTGTTAATTTAAATATAATATATGTTATATACATGTAAATCTATTAAAATATAATTAATCAACATTTAAATTACAAATATATACATTTTTTTAAAACATTGATATTTCTGTAAATAAAAATTAATGGTTTCACATAACATTTCAATTATATAAATAGAATATTTATATTGCCTAAATTATTCAAATTAAATTAAATAACATAAAAAACAATAACTCATTCAGACATTAAATCATACAAATGACAATAATATATACATAAATATATTCATACATTCATACATATTAGATGAATAAATCATACAAACAAAATAAATAAATAAAATTAGAAAAACTAAAATTTTAAATATATATTTTACATTCTTACAAGTGAGAAATTAATGTTGAGAAATAAATCAAGAAATATTTCATAGATAATTATACAATAGAACAATTGATAATGGAGTGTAGGGGTGGTATCAAATTTAAAATATTTCCTCAGTATAAGGCATGGACACTGTTCACGCCTCCATTGAAAAAAATTCAATGGAAGACTGAATGAGGTTCACACTTCCTTCAACATGTTGAAAGATCATGAATGATGTTCAGGCTTCATTGGTAATAGATAAAGATGAATGAACCCATTTAAAAAAAATAAAAACCCATGAAAATAAAATGGGGTCTAATGGACTATGATAAATCATTTTTCAGGGACAACAACTTCTTCTTCAGGATTGAACAGTACTGCCCAACCATCTTCTCCCTATAATGTTTGGAGTCTAAAAACCTAGAATTTTTTACATACATAAAAACTAAATATCCCAACCATCTAATCCTAAACACATAGATATTTTATTTCAAAATTTTCTTAAAATGAGATTTTATAATTTTTTTTATTGAGAAAATTATAGATATTTAAAATATAATCTTATTTATTAATTTATTTTTATATTAAAATATAATATTTTATTTAAAAATAAATTTTATATTTTTTCATTATATTTTTATTTTTATAAAATATATAATGTACTTCTATTGTGGAATAAATAGATATTATGATTCTATAAATATTTTTTTTCTAATTTTTAGGATATACTTTTCTTATTTTTTATAGTATCACAAACAAAAAATTGTATATTAAACTAATAAAAAATCATATATATATTCATTAATTTCTATAATGAAACCAAATAAATTAATATAAATTTTAAAAAAACACACTAATTTTATATTTTAGTATAAAAATTTAATAATTTAAATTAATATGGTTATTATAATAACCACAATAATTAAAAATTAGAGAGATAGATAAAGTAAATAAAAATCTCAAGAAAAATATGAATCTTACATGTTTCCACCTATGTTTTTCCATTGAAATATCAAAGCCCATGTAGTTAAATCTATATATAAATAACGATGTGAATATCAGAATGAGAACATGAAAAAATTTTAAAACAAAAAACTAGAAAAACTATTTATTGAAAACACTAAAATAAAATAAAAACATACCCAAAATAAAAATTATAATATAATTTTGGAAAATTTATTGATTAACATGATATATAGTATCTATTTAATGTAGATAATACATTCTATATTAAACTCAAAATTGAACAATGGTTAAAGATGATTACGAATGTGAGTACATGTTTGAGGAATATGGTGGTAAAGATAATTTATATAGGGGTCCAAGTTGATGTTATGCCGAAATATATTATTGTTTGGGGAATAATGATTTTTTTATATATTAGTTTCATATCCTGAGAGCTACATAATTTTTAGAATATTTGTAGATGAAATAATAATGAAGAATTATTTTCTTAATTCTGAAAAATCTACTTTAATGAAATAAAACAAAGATGTTATAACTACAGAAATTGTAAAAAAGAAAACAGAAACATGATGTTCAATGCATTTACAATAAAAAGTTTTAGAAAAAATTATACAACATAAACATCTAATCATTTTTTAACCTTCTATCCCCCTACTATGCTCTGGGTTTGTGTTATTAAGTGTTTTATTGAGGCTATAGAGGAAACATATAACAAGGATAACTACAAATAAAAACAATTTTTTTACTATTGTTATGTGTTTTATAGAGGCTACAATAGAATCATATATTGATGTTAATTAAAAAATAATGGCTTCATAATTCTTTCATTTCCCATCTATGTGTTTCTATACGGTCATGAACAATACATGGTTCTATTAAAAAACATGGGTCTCTATGGATAAAAAATACACAATTAGAAACTCAAATTTATAGACAAATTTCTAAATTTGCATACAATGAGTAAATTTTTACAACTGTATACATATTCAGAGTTGTAATTAATAATAGACAGTGATATACATATTCGTATTTTTAAAATATTAAAAATTATTGAAAACTGGTTACACAAAGAGAATATTAAAAAAAGATAAATACGGTTATGATATAATATAGAAATTATTAAGCTACATGTAGTTTTGTGTAAAATTTTATATCATGATGGTAATGATATTTTGATATAAACAAATAAATTTTATATATGTATATTAAGAAAAAATTAACTGAAATACAAGTGAGGATGAAGATAGATGGGAAAAAATTGAGAACTCAGGGGACCGTAGATACTCTTCCCAATCCTCACAACTGATCTAATATGCATCCCAAAATAATATTTTTATCAATATTCCCCCTCTATCACCCTATTACCTTTATTTATAAATGATCCCATTCACCCCTATTATATCCTAAAAGATTATAATATTCTCTATGTAGGACAATATTCCCCAACCCCTTATACTATAAGAATTCTCCCCAGTTATAATTGTTTTTCCCATGTTGTCCTACAACCTATTACACAACACCCCATGAATGTAGTCTTGTCTATAAGAATATTTGGAGGGAATTGTTCCCTCAATTTTTTGACTACTTATTTCCCCCCTATTATCTCCTCCTCCTTTAGATCCATATTCATCATTTCCTAACAGAAACATTCATAATTTTTGATTATCACACCAATGAAAGGGTTATATTGTTGCACACACCAAAATCACAACCCCCTATTATGGGGGGCCTCCCACTATAGGGTCATCACATGCTAAAACCATTTCCCATTAGGAGGTTATGGATTGGAACTTCCCAATGAACTCATATCCTATTATCCTCCCCTAATCAGAATGGTGGAAAAGTAGTCCCATGCGGTAGGTGTTTCACTAAATACTCAGGTGGTCTACATGCTTATAATTCACATTCCCCATTAAAATGTTGTAACTTATCTCCTCAATACTTATTTCCTTTACCTCCCATGAATACAACCTCCACATAACTATCCAATCACATGGATTGTAGACAAGCTTCCAGGTTATGAATGGAAGCCCAACTATGAAGGTCTTTACACATTACATGCAAGAAGTAAGCAATGAATTGAGGATCTAGTTTTTAAGGTTGTAGAGATACTATAAATTCAAATAATTCAATATATTTCTGCACTAGTCCCATTTGTTGGATAATATTGTGTTCCTCATATGGGTTTTGAATTTCAAGTCCCATGAAATGTGTCATCATATCCTCTTTGAGCAACACCCATTTAAAATGTTGGTGCACCTCATTGGGCATGGTAAACTTGTAAATAACAATGCATTCCATACTAACATATTCAAATGGGACCACAGATTCCATGGGGACTATTTTTTGTGGAAGTAGATATCATCATGTAATCCCATACATGTGGATAAGTTATAGAAAATATGGTATGATCTACATGGTGCATAAAAAGGGTTAGTCATACATGGGACTAGGTGGAGTGGAAGCCACGACGATGTTACACCCCTATACTTTGATGGAACCATATGTAGATGAATCAGTTGCTATAAGGTCTAACAATAAGAAAGGACTTCCAAGCACATGTAGCAATGATTTCTCAATATGTCTTAGTAGAAAGGTGAATAACACTACTTCCTTGAATAATTCCTATATCTAGTTTTACAGATCTTGTTCCATGGTTGTGGTAATCATGGTGACTAATAATTCCAAGAAACTTATGCACTATTGAAGGGTGTAAAGGTTATTTTGGTGGTGGTTCTTTAAAGGGTCGAGGCTTGAGGTGAAATCATAAAAAAATAAGTGGTAGGGAGCTTTATGAATGATGAAAGTGGGGGGATTCTACCCATTTAAGAATATTTTTTGGCACCTAGGAAAAACCTCCATAGATCCAGATCTCCCAGAAACCTTTCTCAGAATTCTAGAATACATCCATGCCCATTTCTAAAAATTCCATATTTATTATCCCCAAATAAACACTAATAACTCCAATCTTCCCCCAAAACTAAATAAATAGTGCACAAAATTACCCCTAACTGGAAGCTAACTCTCTCTCCTTTATTTCATAGTGAGGATCCAAGGATAGAATCCCTCTAGCTATGATGAACATGTTCTATTTTTAACTCCAAGTAATACCAATTTATCTCCAGGTGATAGTGTCGTGAATCTATTTTCTTGTGTTGTTTATATTTATCACATATCATTTGGTCTTGATATTATATCTCATGAGGTTATCATTCATTATAGGGAAAGAGGAGGAGTATTTGAGAGAGAATTCATTATTTTTAGAAATTTACTACTTTTTATTTCACATAGTTACCCCTTGGAATAGATATAACTATCTTTTTATAGATCCAAGGTTTTGGATAAAATAATATTTTAATTTAATTTCAACCATTAAATAAAATTTTAAACATTAATGAAACCTCGTTCAAAATAATAATAATAATAATAATATTATTATTATTATTATTATTATTATTATGGTGTCTTTCAATTTGTGTAATAAAAAATATTATTTAACCATCTTGTCAATTAATATTTTCCATCAGAATTGGTCTTGGTCCGTTCAAACTTCTATAGAATTTATTGAAAATCTGATTAAATATTTATATATTTTATTCATCAATAAATAAATAAAATTGATAAAATGTAAATAATATTATCCCTCTATCATGTGAATAATTTCTATTCAATTAAATAAATCCATATAGAATTTAATCATGGTAATTGGAAAAACTTAGTGTGTGATTCTCTGGGATTATTTCTTGTTGGAATTATGTGGGTCTACATATAGAAAAATATTATTTTCTATAAATTGTTCAAGGAAGAAAAAATAAATAACATAATGACTCAATGATGACAAACACATACAAATTATCACTATTTAATATAATACCTTTTCACAACATATCATCAAATATGTTACAAATATGTGTCACCAACTTATATGATAGATATTTCTTTGAATGATTATCTAAAATAAATACTTTGTCACACCATAAAAAAATGATTTAGGGTGAAAGTTCTATTTTAATCAAAGGATTGAGATTTTAGCTTCCATAAAGATGTTAGTGATAAATCATTCCTCGACTAATCAACTAATGGCATGTCAATGGTATCTTATCCAACATAGAAAACATCACTATGAATATATGTCATCACGTTATTTGATATAAAATATATTTCCATGGGTCATGACATGTATTAATGATAATATTAAAGTCTAAGTATCATTATACATACTCACAGATTGGAATGCCCTATGACACAAAAACATGTGGAATTTCTTCTGGTTGGTATATTCTCATAATCTCTCCTCTTAGAGATTACTAAGTGTAAAGCTAATGAGATAAAGACTATTCATTTTATGAGTAATCAAACATGAAAATATACATACTATGTTTCGAAATATAGAATGTTATCCATTTGCAGATCATTATTTAAGAATATCATCATATCAAATTAACATTCTCATCCTTACAAGGAATTTCTATGACATTATTATTGTGTTCTATAGTCTAGAACATTATTACATTACATTCATGAAGAAAAATGAATAATATATAATAATATGTTTCATTAGTATTAAATAAATAAAATATATATATAATAAAAGTACAAATGGTTGGTCCTAGGTCACCGACTCCATAAAACTCCCACTTGGACAAGAGTTTACTGCTTACAACTTTCATTCAACTAGACCTCACATGATAATAATATTTTTTCTGATTTAAGGATTTAGTCAAGTGGTCCTCCATGTTTTCTTCCAAGGAAATACTGCTCACTTAAACCTAACCTATTTGAGAAAAATCACTCAATATATTATACTTCTAAAGTATGTGCGTCATCCATTGATGTGACCTTGGATCATTTACACTAGTCGCCACTGTAGTATTATCATAGTAGAGTGTTATTGGATCATTAATTCTAGGTGGCATGTCAAGGTATTTTATAAATTTGTGCATCCATAATGTGTATTTAGGTATCTTTGATGCCACAATATACTCATACACTATAGTATAAATTTCAACCACATCATACTTTGAGCTCTTCCAGCTTGGTGTACCTCCATTTAAAGAGACGATTTTTCCCATTTGTGACATCATGTCATCTTGATCAGTTTTGAAAATAAAATCTGTAGATCCTAGGATGATTTGTTCCTCCTCCCCATAATAATGTAAAAACATATCCTTATTAAAAAATAGATACATAAGGGTGGAATTGACTTCCATCTAAAGGCGGTTACATGAATCATCTTGATATCTTCCAACCACTCTTCATTAGTAGGAGTAGTATATCCTAGTACGTATAATAACATACATGACTGACCAAGATTCTGATTGATATAGAATATTTTCCATCATATTTCATTACCCATGTATCAGAGAAAACATTTTCTTAGAATGATTAATTCCATGTGACACTAGAATTAGTCCCCTCTTGTATTGTTCCATAATGAATCTCTTCAGTATATTTTCAATATATGTACATTGACATAATTCCATGTGATCATGGAAACAATCCATTATTAGTGTTCCATGATCTAGATGATTTCATTAATCGATATTACCATTTTCTCATTTTTTAGATCTTTTTAGAATCCTTTGATGTAGCACACCCTTTGGTTTGTGTCATATAGACTTATTTTGGAAGGTTCCTATTAAATAATGATTCTTTCAAATCCATTATCCAAATCTCATAGTCATGGAAATAAATAATGTAAATTACAATTATGATGGTTTTCGTCATTGTAATTATTGAAAATGTTTTATCATAGTCAATTCCTTCACACTATTTAATCCCTTTACAAACCATTCTCACCATATATGTACCGACTTATCCATACATTTCTAGTTTCATCTTTAATACCCCTTTTCAACCAACATAATTAACATCCAATGGAGGATCAACCAAAATCTAAACTTGGTTTGGGTACATGGAATCCATTTCAGAATTCATGGCTTCTTTACACATGGAAAAATTTGATCCATTTAATTCTTCTTTTTTCTATTAGAGGATCATTATTATTAACTAATAATGAATCACCATCATTAGTGACTATAAACTAATATTTTTTTGGTCACCTATCCACTCTTGTACACTTATATACTAATTGTGTATATGGAATGTTCCTTCCAACATAAGTATTTTTTGTATCTGTTTCTATGCCAAATCTTGTGTACTATAATCCTCAACTCCATGTACATATATCTAACTCCCACTATCTCAAGTAGGGTTGTGATCCTTCTCAAGGAACCTAGAATTTCAAACCACTATTACCTTTTTGTATGAGGAGTCATATTAGTGATATCTCATTTTTTCATTGATGTATCCTCTAAAGGTAAACTTTGTTCCTTGAGGATCAATATTTTTATTAGAATAGGTATTAAAAAATTCTTTGAAACACCACACATGTAAGTATGAAATCAAGAGTATCTTTAATTTACATAAATGGTATGGTATACCATATGCTACATGACTTGGTACTTGGTTTAGTATATTTTTTTACTATTTGTAACATATATACCCAAATGTAAAATGTATTACTCTCATAAGTAATCATTTATCTCATCATGTCTAATAAGGTGTCATTCCTACATTCACTTACACTATTCCATTAAGCTGTATATGGAGGAGTTAGTTGATATAGGATCCCAAACTCCTATAAGTAATTGATAATGTTTTTCATAGGATATATTCCACCATGATCTAAGAGTATTTTCTTAATCTTCTTACTAAGAAGGTTCTCAACATCATTCATGAATTCCTTTGATTTATCATAATAACAGACATATACCTCATTAAGTATAAATATCCATATCTATTAAAATCATATTTAAATGGTAAAAAGTATGATTACTCATTAGTTTTCTCAAATATATATAGTCCAAACACATCTGTATAAAATAATTCTAGATTCTATATGGAAATTTCACCATTTCCACTAAATGGGGATTAGGTAATTTTACCTTGTAAACATATGTGGCATAATTTGAGTGGATTTAGTTCAAAAAAAATATAAATATCCATCTTGGTATAATTTGGTCAATCACTTTTCATTTACATTACCTAGTTGGTAATTCTGTAGTTTTCTGTGCTATGAGTCATGTGAATAATATTTGTTATCGATTTCCATTACATGTTTTATGTGACCCAACACATAAAACCATTATTTAAAATCTCTTTACCATAATAAATTAAATATTTATAAAGGGGAAACATTCATTTAAGACCATGATAATAAATCCACCAATATATAGTCTAGACAAGGATATATTGTTTTTTTGTAATTGAAGGTATATGACAAAAACCCATTAAAACCAAGATCATTCTAGTAAAAAACATTAGGTTGTAGTATGTGATATCTATAACAATAATTTTAGTTCCACTAGATGCCTGTATATATACTCCTACTTGGTTAATATTTATGAATATACTTGGTTATTGTATTTGAATACATATGTCAAAACAAAAATCTATATCTAATGGCCAATTTTTAGAAATGGATAGATTTCACATGGTAACAAATGCACCATAACCTTGACCTTGTTTATTTTGCTGGAACATTTTTCTTCTTCTGTCACTTTATTCCACATTGAAAACAAAAAACATCAAGTTCACTTTCATTCCCCTTGATATTTCTCTTCTTGGATGGGTGTGAATAAGATTTGGTCATAAATATCCTCATATTCTATTTCTGTTTTTTCACCATAAGTATGGATATATTTTCATGCTTCGTATAATTATTTACATGGTGAAGTAGGTGCTTCTAGAGAATTGTCAATGTTGTTAATATTAATGTTTATAATAATTATAGAGATGCTCTAAGAGAGTGATTCAAAAATGAGATCGGTACCTAGTTCTTTGGGAAGTTTATACCATAGAACATTTAGGTACACAATGTATCCAATAAGATTTACTACATGAGGCTTAGTTGGGGAACCCTCTCAATAATTTCTTTGAAAGATCATCTTAGAAATAGAAAATTTTTCTTGACTATATATCTCCTAAAAAATACCATGGATGAGCTCAAGAATGTTATATGCATATATGTTTTCATAACACTTCATGATTTCACAAGATATAGACAAATTCTTCAAACATTGAACAATGAGAGCATCACACAAATGTTTTTCATAGATAATGAAATCTTCATCCCCCACCTCTTTATCATGAAAATAAATAATTTAGGATTCTATCACGTATGATTTATGTTCATGGAATAGAAAAAATCCATGTAATTTAATCCACTCCTAGTTGTTACTTTTACATAGGAGGTTTCCTTTCAAAAATATTTATTGTAGGAATAGTGTGGATGATTATATTTCCATTTTTTCTACAATAAAAATAGCATAATGATTTGTACTTATCATCTATTAAAAAATATGTGAGAAATAATAAATTAATTTATTTTTATCAAATATCACACAATTTTATCAACATCAAATACCACATTTCATTGGACTCAGAATGACATGTTTCATGGACATTCTAGTGGAAATGAACCATATTCCCCTTTGCGTAACCCCAATGAGTGTTGTCCAAAATAACTAATGTTATTTGAGATGATATGTCTTTCCTAGCTTCGGGATTGCAACTCCTTGATCTTTTGAGTTAACTCACCTATCATTAAATCCTATCATGGATTTCCTCAAAACATACATAAAAGTTACATAAAGTGTAGAGAGGGATAGTTCTCATGATGTAATACAGTTAGTTTAACCCATAACCTTCATAATAAATCCATGTTTTATGTAAGTGTACCAATGAGGCATGGTCACACACATAGTTCTAAGGATTTCTTTCTTAATTAAGTAATGGAAGTCCAACTTTGACTTAATATTAGGTTGAGGGATTTTTTAATAAATTATGAATATATTTTATATTGTTTTATAGTTTAAATTTATTTTTAATATTATGTGGTTGTTACATTATTAATTAACCATTATATATAAATCATTTATGGATAATCCATCTATTTAAATTTTCATCATTCCACATTAATTAATTTACTTATGTGATCATGGTATTATATCAATAAAATAAAAAATTAGAAACATAAATAAATAATTAATTAAATTACTTATACATGGGATTTATCTAATGGTTGTTTTAATGATATGGAATTAAATAAACCTATTACCTATGGGGAAAATACTCATTTTTCTAGTCTTGGAATTCTCTATTGGTCAAGGAAGAATTCTATTGATTTTTTGGTTGATTAGGAGAATATAAAATGTTTATATGCCAAATCCCCACTGGATAGAAGATCACAGTGATCTACCTTGATTCTAATATAATTCTTGGAAAATTTCCAAAATTGGAATCTCAATGGGTGCCTAAAAAGGGTGGGAAAACCATGGATACTGTTATGAATTCTGATGGAAATTTTGATTTTGAATATAGGAAGGGTGAAATCCATGATACTCATGATGAATTAGAAGGATATTTTTCAAATTTATCCTCCTCTAAAATTGAAATAATGGAAAATTTGTATAACCTTCATGGTACCCTTAAATATAATAATAAATTCACACTATTGATATGTGTTATTTGTACTAATTAGTTTGGTAACTCTCAACCCCCTGATCAAAAGTATATGAGTGATCCTCCAACTAAGGGTAATGAGGAATATCCCCAACCCACTGATGATGAAGCTGTAAGTGGGTCCCATGAGAGTAATGATTGTCCATAGGTGGATTAAACACCAAATGAATGGTGGATTAAATCCAAAGGCAAAAAATAAACAAGGTTATGTGGAAATGTCACAAGAAAGAGGGCCTCTAACAAGGAGAAATCCCCCAAACAATGAATATATTATATTATAATTTTTATGGAATTGGAAATTCTCTAATGGACAAAGCCATTATACACTATTTTATAACCTATAAACTAATGTCAATTAGAATTATGGAACCAAGAATTATTTTTAATAGATGGAATCCCTTCAAATGTGTCTTTCTTGGATATATCTTTGACTCTAAAAACATAAATGAATGGAATACAGATCATTTATGTATCTTCAATCATTAAATAATATTGATTCTAACATAAACCAAGATCCGCTGGAGTATTTCAATGTCTATGGGTTTTCATCAACATAATTTTCCTATAACTTTGTTTATGTATCCAAAAAATTAATTAAGAGGAAGGTATTATGGAAGAAAATTAAACAATTTGTTGATATTATGAATCAAAAATGGGTGTTAATAGTATATTTCAACAATATTTTGAATCGTGAATAGAAACCTATATTTAACATCAATAAATCATCCAATCAAGATTTATCGTATTGAATTGAATATTTCAACCTCATTGAAGTTCGTATTGCAAGATCATCCTTCAAATGGAGAAGATACACCCTTAATTGAAGTCAATAAATCAAGATGGATATGTTTTGTGTTCAATTGGATGATAAGAGTGTTGCTAATAGGATTTTTAAGTTTAACCTGCCTAATCATAATTCATATAACTACCAAATAATTATGGACCTCTCTACTTGTTTGACCAGGTTATATCCTATCCCCTTAAAATTCAAGAATGGATGTCTTGTCACACCTATGAACATAGAAGTTATACTTGAATCATATATAATGGTATCCCTTAGTATTTTATTGCAATATCTTCCTATGAAACTCAAACAAAAAATTTTATCTCAATGTTATTGAGAATGAATTAATTTTAAAAGTTGGATATAAAAATTATCATTACTGAAAATCATATTGTAGGATTTTGAAATAGAAACCATGGTCTGAATTCCACCTTGAGGGAGAAGATGTATGCCTTCTCTCGTCTTGATTACTTATTATTTTTGAATAAAATATTAGACCAAAATTACCACAATGTAAAATTATTTAAATATGGTGACATAAACTCAATTATTTTCCATTGGATGCATACCGAAAATAGGGTGAGGTCCGGAAATAATTTCCCTACCATAAATTGATGTCTCTACTTCTTGGAAAATGATATTTCCAATGTCCTGGTGAAATAATCTTCTAATTTTTACTCTGATAATGGTGTGGAAAACATGCATAAAGATATTAATAGTCTTCCTCATTGTATATATTATTATTAAATTCAAGATCCTACAATGGAACTTTCTATGGAGGAAGTACAAACAACTCTCTCCTATCTTGACATGGATAGTCCTCCTATCACAGATGGATTTACCAACAATTTTTTCATGATCTACTAAGAAATATTTCACAATTATGTGTCCAATGTTATGAGGAAATTCTTCAGTCACACATCTATTTTTTATGGAATTAATTTAACCATTATATCAATTATTCCTATGAAAGATAATGAAATTGACATTATAGACCTCAAGATGGTTACTGTAGGGATTACCATCAATAAAATAAGCATAAAAATTATACTGGGGAGGAAATTAGGCATTGTTAAAGACATAAATTCCAAAAAAAAATTGTTTTTTATAGGAGAAGCATCCATAATTTCCACTTAACATCTTTATAAAGTTTCAAATAATGAATAGGAAAATAAAGGGGAAACCCTTTCTTTAAAAATTAATATATCCAATGAATTTAATTCTATGAAATGGAACATTATGTTTATGGATCTAATGAAATTGGTCTTCTCTAATGATTTTATTAGTTTAATCAATAGTATTCTCAAATCTACAATATTTTACATCATAATCAATGGGTCCCTAGAGGATTCATTAAATGTACTAGGGGAGTTAGTCAATGATACCTAATATCTCTCATTATTTTTTTATGGATAAAGACTACATGATTTGATGTTTCAATGATAATTATTATGTTAGAATTTATAAATAAACCAAGGATAGTAGATGTATATACACTCCAACCCATATTCATTATGTTGATGATATCCTCCTTCTTGGAAAAGATACAAAGGAAACAATTGACTTTGTCGATGATATTTTTTCTCATTATAAAAAGTGTAAGGGTAATTAATTATTTTGAATAAATCCTTTAGAGTATTTGGGAAATTATTTCCAATTGCTATGAAACTCTTGGTCACCAAGGATCTTAGAGTAAAAAGTGGATCCTCTCCTTTACCTATCATGGAGTCCCATTATTTTGGGCCAAGGTAATGAGATATTAACTAAATAAAATATACTATGGTATCATTAATCAACACACTAAATGGAAATGGAATTAAATAAGCCAAGATGGAATGGTGTACCTTTTTAACTCAGTGATCACATCCAAATAATTTTATGACTTGTCTATTTAAAATTTTTTAGATTCCAAATTGATGACCTTCGGATAATGATCATTATTTTTTTTGGACTGGGTCTGTTCATGAAATGAAACGAATAACTCTTTCTTGGAAAGAATTTCTCAAGACTGTTGATATGAGGGTCATTGTTTCAAATTCCTTAGGATCATTAATGATGGTATTATTAATAAATTCACATAGAATCATATCATGTATAATGACTCTGATATTTATTTTCTTCGAATAAGGTTTGATACAAGGATGATTGAGGGATACTCATATTACCTCGCATCATATATATGCCATGTAATAAAGTCCTATTTTAATGATATAATGAGAAAATCAAAATGGTTGGTAAATAAAAAAATACACTCATAATTTCTGGACTTCAAAATGGTTGGACAAAATACTAATAGACGTCATAGATGTCCCTCCAAGAATGTAGATGATGACTATTATTGACCTCTTGACCTCTCTCAATGGATTCAATTTAACTGTTCCTAACCAAGCAAGATTGGAATTTTGGAGGTAAAATATTATGGATAATTATACTATTATATGGAAACCAAATAATAATGTCATCTTCAACACTATAGAATAATAAAAAAGAGATATGTTGTATCTAGTATGACACTAGCTTGTATACTAAAGCTCAAGAGATTATTTATTCATCCCTCGATTCCATCTCACCTAGAGAATCTATACAAAAAGTATTCCCACTCGAGATCAATCATGAAGGGTTGGCCATTAGATCATGTCATCTTGCAACTGATGTTTGAGTGCTTCTAAAAATGATCATCATGTTTTTATCAACTATATCTTTTTCGAGAATCTATGGAGATATATTGGAAGCATCTTTATCCCTGATATATGTAAAAACAAAATTTTGTAAGAATGAAATGAGTCTACTAACATGGATGGATAGAGATATCATATAAAAAATCATCTCATGGATGCTTCATCCTTTTTCATTTATTTTTTTATAGAAATAAATGAATGCCCAACTTTATGACCTTCATACTACTTCCATACATTTTGGAATACATTTTATTTATAAGAAAGTGTATGGTTCCTAAAAAATTAAGACAGGATCCATAAACAACAAATTCAATGACCTGATCATATTAAGGATGAAAAGAATGTAGGTCCCAGGCATAGTGGAAGTGCGTTGGTGGGTTTTCCCAACTTCAATTTTAGCGTTAACAATGATCAATCCGAGATCCATCACGATGTAAAATTCCGGATCTTCGGAATATAACAAAGAACAAAAAACAAAAGAGGGAGTCTCAGAACCATAGAGATAATATCATCATATGTTGGTTATAATTAATTTAATTAATTGACAAGAATTACCTTGATGGAATTATTTCTTCGTTGATGTATCCGGTCACGATCTGGTGTGATTCTTCATTGTGTCATATAATCCAAGTGTAGGATTCCTCTAGAGGTGATCCAAACGTGCTCCACGTATCTCTGGATGTCGCCTAAGGGATCTCCAGGTTCTAGCGTGGAAGAACCTTTGCTTGCGATGTCCGCCTTCGATCACCTTGATTCGGTGGTGGTGGATCTCTCTCGGTCTTGAGAGCGTTCTTGGAGGAAGGAGTTATTTTGGCCTTGAGATAACTATCCATAATTTTTGTGCACAACAATTATCTCTGGAAAAGTGTTGGGGTTGTGAAGATATTTATAATCATGTTTGAGGTTATAGAGTTATGACAATAAATAAATGTGTGACGTGTTTTATTTATTTCATTAACTCTTATTGAAACCCCCCCCCCATGTCGAATGATTAATTCCTTGACATGAGACCACACTGATTATAATAAATATCATTTAATAAAATGATATTATTTCCTCAAAATCCCGACTGGAAAAACTACACGGCGTGTAATCATTAATACACAGTGTGTACTCATTTTCCATGAAATCTACACGGCGTGTACATTCAATGTACATGGTGTGTTTATCTTGTTTTCATTATTCTTTATTTCCTCCACCACATTTATTAGACCTTGAGTAATGGATATTTATTTGTTAAATAAATGTAACTGCATTACTCACTAATAAATATATATTATTTCTCCCACAATATATTCTCTTAAATAACTAATGTCGAAATAAATGCGATCAAGAATCCTTAAATAATTATTAAACCACAGTTGGGAATAATCTTTATTTATCTTGTTAAATTAATATTTAATTGAGATACATGGACACACTTAGTGTGTGACCCTCTAGGACTCTTTCTCATTGGCATTAGGTGGGCTTGCCTAAATTCTAAGATTACTGTCTAGAAATGGGTCAAGGAACCCAAGAGAAAGAGGTCGACGCCGCATTGATGTGTCACCTCATACGAATTCTTACCATGTAATATAATTCCTTTTTCACGATATCTCGAATAAAGCAGGTTTCATGCTAGTGACATCAACCCATGTGCTCAATTATTCTTTCTTTGACTTTCTGAAATTGAACTTTCCCATTCCTTACCATGGACATGGATTTACTTAGGCTATATCAATTCTATCAAAGGGCCTGAGATATATACTTCCATTATGGAACAGAAGGGACAAATCCTTTCTCGCATTATCTATTAATGCAGTATTACTCATGACGCACACAACATATCCTACCTCATTGTGAATAGTGTTTCGTCACAGTTTTTGTAAATACATCTAAGTGCGTGAGTTGTAATTCCCATTAATAATAATATTAAAGTCTAAGGACCAATACACACGTCCGCAGATAGGAACATCCAATGACACTATGAAATGCAGATTTCCTACTGGTGGGGTCTCGTTCTCATAATATCCTCCTAGATATTACTAAGGGCGCACACCATGAGATGGTGCCTCAAAGTTTTATGAGTCCTCACCCCTAATGGCCTGTATTATTTGTGTCCCTAAAATAACATCATCCGGCCATAGAATATATTTTCAAGAATAATGTTATGGTACTTCCGGGTTCTCATCATAGCAGCAATCCATTGTGACCCTTTAATGAAACAGCTATCCTTGGGACATTATCACATGAATTTTCACGCAGAAGAACAATCAAGATGTGATAAGGTGTTTATTTAATGAATAAAGTACAAAGTAGTTGGTTCTAGGCCACCAACTCCAACAGAATCCCACTTGGACTAGAGCCAACTGCTAACAACCTTTAACCCGATAGCTCTCACATGATATTCATGCTTCTACTGAGATAGACCTTTATTCATGGGGTCCACCACCTTCTCTTCCGTGGACACTCTGCTCACTACAACTTCACCCCTTTGATAGAAATCCCTCAAGAGGTGATACTTTCTGAGTATGTGATTTATCTGTTTATGTGACCTTGGTTCTTTCTCAAGAGCCATTGCTGAAGTATTATCACAATACAACATGATAGGATCTTTACTGCTAGGAACCACATCAAGATCCTGGAAAAAGTTACTAATATAGACGGATTCCTTGGATGCATTAGAAGCCGCTATATATTCGAAATCCGCTGTAGAATCGGAGACAATTGGTTGCTTTGAACACTTACAGCTCACAGCTCCTCCATTGAGACAAAAAATATATCCATATTGTGACTTCAGATCATTCTGATCTCCCTGAAAACCAGCATCAACATACCCTCTGATGACAAGATCCTTATCTCCTCCATACACCAGAAAAATATCCTTAGTTCTTCTCAGATACTTACAGATAGTCTTAATAGAAATCCAATGTTGTTCTCCTGGATCTTCTTGATATCTTCCTACCATGCTCAGTGCATAGGAAACATCAATCCTGGTACATAACATGGCATACATGATGGATCCTATAGCCCAATCATACGATATCTTACTCATTCTATATTTCTCTTGTTCTGTCTGGGGAAACATTTTCTTAGAAAGATGTAAGCCATGTGACACTGGAACCAATACCCTCTTGTATTTTTTCATACTAAATCTCTTTAGTATCTGGTCAATTTATGTACCCTGAATTAGTCCAAGCAGCCTCTTAGATCTATCACAAATGATCTTGATCCCTAGAATGTAGGCTGCTTCACCCAAGTCCTTCATGGAGAAACACTTGTTAAACCAGTCCTTAACTGACTGTAAGACTGGTACATCGTTTCCAGTAAGCAATATGTCGTCAACATATACTACTAGGATAATGATCACACTCCCATTAAAATGCTTATAAACACATGGCTCACATTCATTCTTAATGAAACCGAATTCCTTTATGGATTCATCAAATCAAATGTTCCATGACCTGGATGCCTGCTTTAATCCATAAATGGATTTCTACAACTTTCAAACCCATTTGGATTCACCTAGTGTCACAAACCCTTCTAGTCGTGTCATATAGACATATTTATGAAGGTTCCCATTAAGGAATGCTGTTTTGACATCCATTTACCAAACCTCGTAGTCATGGTAAGCTGCTATGACAAGTTTGATTCTTATGGATTTAAACATGGCAACTGGCGAGAAGGTTTCATCATAGTCAATTCCTTGACTCTGTATGAATCCTTTATCCACTATCCTTGCTTTATAGGTTCTAACTTGACCTTCTATGTCCAGTTTTCTCTTGAATACCCATTTTAATCCAATAGGCTTTACATCAACTGGCTCATCGACCAAAACCCAGACTTGGTTCTGATACATGGAATCCATCTCAGAATTCATATCTTCTCTCCATCTTGCAACTTCTGAGCTTTCTACTACTTCCTTATAGGATAGATTTTCATCATTGTCCAACAATAATTATTTACCATCCTCTTTGACTAGGAAACCAAATCTCTCTGGTTCCCTTACCTCTCTTGAGCTACTACGTAGTACTTGTGTTTATGGAACCTCTTCCACAGGGACCTGTGGAACTTGTTCCTATACCAACTCCTGTATATCTTGAGCATTAACTTAATCGAAGTCAATCTTTCTCCCACTATCCTTTTTGATGATGTGCTCCCTCTCAAGAAAGACGGCTTGTCTGGCGACAATCACTTTCTTGTCTGAAGGGTTATATAGGTAATATCCTTTAGTTTCCTTGGGATATCCTATAAAGATACACTTCATGCCCCGGGGAGCTAGTTTTTTGTCTGAGAAGTCCTTAAAAAATGTCTTTCATCCCCATACACGTGTGTGTGACAAAATGGGTTTCTTTCCATTCCATAACTCGGATGTAATTCCATTTTCTTCCTTAGTTGGTACTCGGTTTAATATGTATGATGAGGTTTGTAATGCATATCCTCAAAAGGATAAAGGAAGATCTGCATAACTCATCATCGACCTCACCATGTCCAACAAGGTTCGGTTCCTCCTTTCAATAACACCATTACACTGTGGTGTATAAGGAGGAGTGAGTTGAGATAGAATCCTAGACTCCCATAGAAGATCGATGAACTCTTGGTTCAGATATTCTCTGCCTCGATCCGATTGAAGATTCTTTATCTTCTTACCAAGTTGATTCTCTACTTCATTGTTGAATTCTTTAAATTTCTCTAAAGACTATGACTTATACCTCATTAACTAGACATAGCCATATCTACTCAAATCATCATTAAAAGTAATTAAGTAAGAATATCCACCTCTAGATTCTATTGGAAATGGTCCACATACATCCATGTGTACCAATCCTAGAAGTTCTGTGGCCCTTTCACCCTATCCACCAAAAGGCGGCTTGATCACTTTACCTTGTAAACAAGCGTGACATCTATCAAGTGGTTTTAGCTCAGTAGAGTCTAAATAGCCATCTTGGAAGAGATTTTTCAAGCACTTCTCATTTACATGATCGAGACGGTGATGCCACAACTGGGTGATGTATGAGTCATGTGAGTTTGTTTCATTATCGATTTACAACACTTGGTTTTCATAATTTAATACATACAAACCATTATTTAAATGTTCCATACCATAACAAATGTTGTTCTTATAAAAGAGACAACCCTTATTTCGAAACTTGAAAATAAATCCATCCATATCCAAACAAGATACATAAATTATGTTATTGGTAACACTAGGCACATAATAACAGTTATGCAAAACCAAAATCATCCCAGTCAGCAATGAGAGGTGGTAATCACCAATAGCCAACATAGCCAACCTTGCACAATTAACAGCTCGAAGATCCACCTCTCATATGGAAATATTTCTAAATCTACTTGGTTCCTACATTTGAATAAAGATTTGATCCCCACAAGCTGTATCTAATACCCAATATGTATAAATAGAAATATTACACTCAATAACGAACACACCTTTAGTGTCCCTACACTTCTGGGTGAAGTTCCTCTTCCAGTGGCCTTGATTACCACATGAAAAACACACAGCCTCCCATTCCTTGCCCTGCCTATGGATCTTCCCATTCTTGGAGGGACGACGCTTGGGGGCTTCAAACCATTTATAAGTATTTGGCCCCTTTTACTTGTCCTTCCTTTTCTTATTCACCATAAAGACTATGGGTTTGTCACACCCCATGTTCTTATCTGCCTGGATAATCAAGGTCAGAAGTTCTGATAGACTCTTCTCATTATTTCTCAGGTTGTAGTTGGCAATAAAGCTTGAAAAGGTCTTGGGCAGTGATGATAGGATGAGATCTAGATGCAACTCATCCGGGAATTTAATCCCTAAGATGTCCAGGCGTTCGAAGTGGCCAATAATCTTGACTACATGAGGCCCAACTGGCACATACTCTCCTAGCTTAGTTGTAAACAAATCATTGGAGATCTCATATCTCTCTTGTCTCGCCTTCTCTTGGTAGAGTTCCTGAAGGTGATACATCATGTTATACACATCCATGTTTTCATGTTTCTTCAAGAGTTCATTAGACATAGACGATAGCATGAAACATTGGACATATATGACATCATCTATATGTTTAATATAAAGAGATAGTTCCTCATCACTGGCCTCATTTCCAGGCACAACTAGAATTGGCTCTTCCAGCACATACAATTTCCTCTCATGGCGAAGGATGACGCGTAAACGCCTCTGTCACTCTTGGAAATTGGTGTTGGTGAAAAGGTTTTTCTTATCGAGTATGGTTCGTAATGATATGTTTGAAGTCATTTTTCTTGCCATTTTTACAAATTAAAATGAGCAAAGGTTTAATACTTTATTATAAAAACCAAGACAAATAAATAAATTAATACTTATTAGTCTCCAACTATTTTATCGAAATCCAATAGACCTCACTATTGACTTCATAATATTATGTTCCCTGAATATTCTAGTGGAAAGGATCCATATTTCCTTTCGCATTACCCCAAATAGGGTTGGTCAATCAACTTGAAGGGTTTTAGGTATGCATTCCAAATGCCAACTGCATTAACTCGCAGCTCCTTGATCCTTTGAGTGGACTCCCCAATCCTAAAATCCATTTATTTTGGATTTCCTCAACCATTGCCTCTTGGTCACACCAAGTCCTACTGCGGTAGTCAACCCTTGATGCGAACCAAGTCAAGTCAACCCAAAACCTTGAATTAGAATTCCCTTATAATTGAAAGCACCCCGACTAGGTTTGGTCAAGCACTTTGAACTATGGTTCGATTCTAACCAAGATTATGGAATGCTATACCGACTTAATATTTCTTTGAGGGATTTTATCCTTATATGTAAATTTCAATTTTATTATATTTGAATACATGATTTTTAATATTAAGTGGGATATACTTAAGTGATTAACCATGTTTAAGATAATATTTACGCATAAGCTGGCCTTATTTTAGTTCTATCTTGCATGCTTGTTTAATTCATTGATTGTTTGATCATGACAACACACCTATAATAAATAAACCATGAAACTAACAGAAATAAAATAAATGGTATGATCATGAGCTTGTTTGATTGGTTAGTTTATCTATCGGTTGATAAACTAACCCAAGACCTAGGGGAGAAACACCTTGAAACTTTCGGGTTAGTGTTTACAGCTTTCCACCTATCCACCTTTGTATCTCCTTGGATTGATTTCACCTTGGCTCCTGACTTGAGCCGCCTCCACTATCTTGGGAGATCCATCCATTACATATGCATTTATCTCACACGAAGGTGAGGGGTAAAATGAGTTTTTACATAAAAGAAACCTTGGGCACACAGGCCCTACATATTAATGAGGAGAAGGCTCGCAGGACAAAAAAATTAATATAAATAAATAAATTAAAAGAAACCATTCACATACAAAGGTCTTGGTCTAGCTTAGGATCATCCATACATGCAACGATATTTACACATAAATAAAACTAGCATTCAATTATTTAATCGTTCTTGCTTAAGATAAATCACACTAGAATCAATTAATTATATTTAATTAATCAATCCTTTTATCTTAAACCCTTTTCTGAATTTCCTTGAGATTCTCATCCATCATAATTTTAAACAAATAAATTCCTTTAAAATTATCTTTGTACGTAACTTGTACCTTGGATTCAACACGGTTAATTCCCATTCATTACATAGATGTTAAATTAAACACATATATATAAAACACATATCACGTGTTGTGCCTTAGATTTATGCCTGCACTATGGTACACGTCTCAAGGGTTTGTATAATATAATAATAAATTTTAATAAATCTGTGTAATTTGGATGAGTACACAACGTGTAGTTCCGACTACACGGCGTGTAATTTTGTTCACCATCCATCTGGAGTACACGCCCGGGGACATGGAATGTAGATATACTTTGGAAATTTTCAGAGTACAAGACGTGTTCAGTGGGACACACGCCGTTTAGTATTCGCGTTACAAGGTTTCCATCCAGGAAAGATGTGTATGGGGTACACAGTCTAACCCTAACCCGAAGGGAATACATGCCATGTTTAGTGGACCACACTGTGTGTAATCTGGAAACCATGTTCCACCTGTTCCTGGTCAACACACGGTGTCATTTAGGACTTAGTTATACTCCAATACATGGCCTGATTTGGCGGACCATACTGATGCATTGAACCTAGACTACACGGTGTGTACTTCTGAATACACACCGTGTATTCTTGTGTTGTATGACCAGGAATGTTTGGAACCTCCGGATGAGATCCTCTATTTTATTTTAATCAAAGTTAAAATAAAAATCCGTTTCTGTAAGGTGAATGAGAAATGAGAGAGGAGGAACAAATCTCGAGATTCAGATTTAAAGAATGATTAACTTTAATTGAAACAACTAAATTATTAAATGCATAAATCACCAAAGAAAAAATAAATAATTATAATCAACGATATAACCTTCCTCTGATACCACTTGTAGGTTCTGGGCACACCGGAAGCACATTGGTGGGTTTTCCCAACTTTAATTTTAGCATTAACAACGATCAATTTGAGATCCGTTATGATGTAAAACGCCGGATCTTCGGAATAGAACGAATAATGAAAAACAAAAGAGGGAGTCCCAAAACCATAGATATAGGATCATCATATATTGGTTATAATTAATTTAATTAATTAACAAGAATTACCTTGATGAAATTATTTCTTCGTTGATGTCTCCGGTCACGATCCGGTGTGATCCGTCGTTGCGTCGTAGAATCCAAGTGTAGGATTCCTCTAGTGGTGATCCAAACATGTTCCATGTATCTCTGGACGTCGCCGAAGGGATCTACAAGTGCTAGCACGGAAGAACCTTCGCTTTCGATGTTCGTCTTTGACCACCTTGATCCAGTGGTGGTGGATCTCTCTCGGTCTTGAGAGCATTCTTGGAGGAAGGAGTTCTTTTGGCCTTGAGAGAACTCTCTAGAATTATTGTGAACAAAGATTCTCTCTAGAAAAGTGTTAGAGTTGTGAGGATATTTATAATCAGGTTTGAGGTTATAGAGTTATAACAATAAATAAACGTGTAACGTGTTTTATTTATTTCATTAACTCTTATTGAAAATCCCCATATCGAATGATTAATTCCTTGACATGCGCCCATGCTGATTATAATAAATATAATTTAATAAAATGATATTATTTCCTCAAAATACTGACTGGAAAAACTATACGGCATGTAATCATTAATACACGATGTGTACTTGTTTTCCATGAAAACTACATGGCGTGTACATTCAATGTACACGGTGTGTTTATCTTATTTTCATTATTCTATATTTCCTCCACCACATTTATTAGACCTTGAGTAATGGCTATTTATTTGTTAAATAAATGTAACTACATTACTCGCTAATAAATATATATTATTTCTCCCACAATATATTCTATCGAATAACTAGTGTCGAAATAAATGCTATCAGTCATCCTTAAATAATTATTAAACCAAAGTCGGGAATAATCTTTATTTAACTTGTTAAATTAATATTTAACTATGATACATGGACACACTTAGTGTGTGACCCTCTAGGCCTCTTTCTCGTTGGCATTAGGAGGGATTGCCTAAAGTCCAAGATTACTGTCTAGCAATGGGTTAAGGCACCCAAGAGAAAGAGGTTGATGCCACATTGACGTGTCACCTCATATGAATGCTTACCGTGTAATATAATCCCTTTTCATGATATCTCTAATCAAGCAGGTTTCATTCTAGTTCCATTAACCCATGTGCTCGATTATTCTTTCTTTGAGTTTCCAGAATTGAACTTGACCATTCATTACCATGGCCATATATTTACTTGTGTTATATCAATTCCATAAAAGGGCCTGAGATATCTACTTCCTTTATGGAACATAATGGACAAATCCTTTCTCACATTATCTATTAATGCATTATTACTCGTGACACACCCAACGTATCCTACCTCACTGCGAATAGTGTGTCGTCACAATTTTCATCAATACATCTAAGTGGGTGAGTTGTAATTCCCATTAATAATAATCTTAAAGTATAAGGACCAATACAAATGTCTGCAGATAGAAACATCCAATGACACTATGAAATGTGAATTTCCTACTGGCGGGTCTCCTTCTCATAATATCCTCCTAGATATTACTAAGGGCGCACACCATGAGAAGGTGCCTCAAAGTTTTATGAGTCATCACCCCTAATGTACTGAATTATTTGTGTCCCTCAAATAACATCATCCGTCCATAGAAAATATTTTCAAGAACAGTGTTATGGCACTTATGGGTTCTCATCATAGCAGGGATCCGCTATGACCCTTTAATGCAACAGCTATCCTTGTGACATTATCACATGCATTCTCACGCAGAAGAACAATCAAGATGTGATAAGGTGTTTATTTAATGAATAAAGTACAAAGTAGTTGGTTCTAGGCCACCGACTCCAACAAGGAATTCATGGGAATACTAGTAACCCACTGATGCTCAAATCATTCTATTATATCTCACCTACCCATTTTTGGGTAAAGGATAATGTGGATGGTGAACTATCTGGTACATTGGGTCCCTATAGTTGTGGAGGTTTCTTCCATACTCACCATGGATCTGTCAATGTTTTTTTATCATTACAAAATAGTTGGAATTTCTTATAAACATGAACTCTAGGACATGATATATACCATTAATAAAAAATTTCAACACAATTTGAATTATCTCTTATTGGAATCTTATCCAAACTTGTTTTTTAACCTGTCAAATCTAGAAACAATAATTTTCCTTGGAGATTTATACTTCATAGTGTCATATACCATAATAATGTTAACCATCCTGATTTGTTTGTATCATATTCATAAAAGGTGGAAGATCAAGTAGTTTATACAATTTCAGAAAGATATATTTCTAAAGCTATCATGATTTGTTCATTTTGGATCCTAAAATATTATACATCCTTGGTTGATGATGATAGGTGGGAATAAATTCTCTCTCATGATTGAAAACCCCCCTGTAATCATTGAACTATATTTTTATATTACTAATAAATTTGAGGAGCTACATTGTATAGATCTTAGGTATTTTTAGTTTATGGATAACATTATTCTCTTTATCCATTTTTTAATATAAAGATAAACTCACTAGAATTAATTAATTAATAAATTAACATTAAATATACTTATCATCCAATTTATCTTGGAGAGAACTATCATAATTATATTAATTGAAAATAAATCATAGAACCTATAGTTTCATATTTATTACAATAAATTAATTAATCATTTAAAATTATTGAAACCCATTATTAAATTGACAAATAGATACAATACTAATGAATGAAATAAGGTTCTAATTATTTTATTTTAAATTTAATTTAATTTAATTATAATATTAATTGGGAGACTGCATGATGTGTATTATCTAAATATACACTGTCTACCTCTTTTTATGTGTATTTGGGTTATAAGACCAGGTATTGGGTATGCTGACTTTTTCAAACTAGAGAACGTGTACATGATAACTACATGGTTTTTACATAATAGTTGGACACCATGTATCAATTTATCATGTTCTCAAGATACTTAAATTGGTCTTTAGTGTGTATCTTGTTTGATTAAAAAGTGTGTAAAATTGATCTATATTCCATGTGATCCAAATTCCGCAAACCTGTGAATCCTATGAAATATTCAGTTTCTTATTAGGTAATAAAATACATGATGTGTACTATCCAACTAAAAATCATGTATCTCTAATTCCATTTTTTCAAATAACACTGCATTCTTCAAGAACATGGGAACTGATCAACATCATCCCATGTATTCCCCATACATTTCGTGTATATCATAAATTCGCTAGGTTTCCATTCCCACTCAGTTTGAGAATGTATACTGACAAAATTGATGGTGTGATTTATGTCACTTACCCATGTATAATACATGCCATATACTATGATACACTCTATGAAATCCCACAACCATTTGAAAAGTTGGATAGTCAATAAATGATATTGACCATGTGCAATAATTGCATGGCATGCTATGTATCCCATGGCATGGATAAGTGCATCATACTGGGGTACTTGATTTATAATTCCTAGTACATGCAATGTAACCATGTCTTACTGGAAAAATGGAGGTTCCTGATGTAATCTCTTGTCATTATTCATCAATCATTATCCCTTTTAGAAAATAAAACATTAATCGATCATGATTAAAATGTAGATAAAATATTAATTCAAATTTGATTAAAGAATAAATAATATGAAATTAAAAATTGACCCTCATTTCATATTGATCAATAATATAATAAATATTTATACATTTAAACATGACCCCTATGATACCAATTTTTTGTTCCAGGTGAAGTGTAAGAGTGTGCTAGTGGGAAATATATTAAAATTTAATTTGATATTTCTTTGTACAAAACCAAGAGTGAGGATATTTAATATACAATTTTTAATTAATTTATTGAATTTAGGAATAAATGAATGTTTGGGCCTAGTATCTTTCTTCATTGATGATGCTGATTACCCAAAAAGTCTCATTCATATTGAATTCATTGTACTTTGAGTATCCAAATATTTAATCCCTCTAGCAGTGATCCACATGTTCTCCTTTGATCTCCAAAAAAATGATAAACAATCTCTGAGTGATACCATGGAGAATCAATAGACTTACATTTTTTATTTTGATCTCACTTCCTTCGGTCTAGAGCGATTCTCTCATGCATTTCTTGTTCTTGAGAGGAAGATAAAAGGAGTCGAGCGAAAAAATATTGTCCACAATAATTATATATTTTCAATTACACACTGATACCACATATAATAGATATGAACATCTTTTTACAGAGCTAGGATTTATTTTAAAATAATAATTTAATTATTGCACATCCATTAAATAGTATTATAAACAATAATTAAACCCCTTTCCACTGAATAATGAAACTATTATTTTTTTCAGTTCATGTGAACTTACTAATCAAAAATATTATTTAACTATCCTATTAATTAATATTTTTAATCAGACATGGTCTGGGTATATTTGTAATCCTCTAGAATTTATTGAAAACCCATATAAATATTTAAATATTACATTAATCATTAAATATTTGTGATCAATAAAACAAATATAAAATTATCCATTGGTGATGAGAATAATATTTGATTAATTAATTGAATACAAATATAATTTAATCGATATCATCCAAAACACTTGTTGTGTGACCCTCTAGGATTCATTCACATTGTAATTAGGCAGGATTTCATAAAGTCTAAGATTATAGTATAGAAATGGGTCAAGGAACCCAATAGAAATATCATAGTGTCACAATGAAAACAACCACATATGAATGGTCAATTTTTAATATAATACCTTTGTCACAACATCTCATAAAGAAGGTTGTAGATCTATGTCACTGACCTATATTCATGACACTTATTTATTTTACTATCTGAAATAAATACGTTGTTACACCATGGTCAAGGAATTTTGGGTAATTATTATATTCAAATAAAAGTGCTGAAATATCATTTTCCATATAGATGGAAGGGACCAATCCATCCTTGACATATCTATTAATGATAGATCAATTGTGACACACCCAACATACCCTACATCACTAAAAACATATGAAATCGGACTTTTCATTTAAAAATATATTTTCTTAAGTCATGGCATGTATAAAAGCTAATCATAAAGTCTAAGGGAAAATGCCCATGATTGCAGATAATAATATTTGATTACACCAAAACATGATGAATTCCTACTGGTGGGTCTATTCTCATAATATCTAGTCTTGTAGATTACCATGTGTGAACATTAGGAGGAAAATCATCACCCTCTTATGAGTACTCTCACATGAAATTCTATGTATTATCAATCCAATCATAGTACATTATCCAACTGTGGAATATTAATTAAGAATATTTTCATGGAACATCAAGGTTTTCATTATAGTGGGGATCTGATATGAACTTATTAATGTCATGTATACACTAGAACATTAAAACATTATATTCATGTAAAAAAATTAACTATATATAATAATATGTTTTATTAATATTCAATTAATCAATTATATATGTAATAAAAGTAATGATAGTTGGTCTTTGGACACCAAATTCAACATAGAGAACAATTCTAAAACTGGTACATAGGGTGATGCAACTATGGATTATCTTAATATTACTGAGTTAGAGGAACATTTTTTTATCTAGTCCAGAATGTCTGAAAGGGGTAATTACAATTTTGAGTTCAATCCTGGTTATGTGGGAAAGGTATCAAGAGGAGGAACATATTATAATTATTACATATTTGAAACCTATGGATTCTTGATTCTCTAGAGACGGTTCTGTGGAGGGAGTTGGGAGTGATTTCCATAATGCTAGTTTGGATGACAAGTCTAGCAATGGTATTGAATGTGTTTTGGAGCTAGGTGGGGAGGTTGTGAAATATAGTCCTACTCAAGCATCCCATAGGCCTTTTCCATTGGACATGAATAACTAACCTATACTAGAGGGTTTTCATATATTTTTTATTGAAATGGGGATGGGTTTGATTCTAGTTTAGGGACTGTTGAATTTTTTGACTATGAGGTCGATTCCGTTGAAAAGGTAGAACAAGCACCAGCAATGTGGGGAGTCCACACATGGAATTTTGTGAATTAGCAATTCGATTTGAAACTTATGTTATGTTATTTATTTATTTATTCCATTACTAATTTCTAATTACATGATATTTTTCCCATTATTTATTTGGTTAGAATTAAAATTTCAATATTTGGGATTTTTTTGTTTAACTTTACATAATTTTTTTTGCCCTTACATGAGGGAATGATACCATTGAATGAGGTGTGTTTACCCTTACATTTGGTAGCCATTTCCATTACGTGAGTGGGTTTATAACCTTACATTTCATTGGTTTTTCTTGTATAACCCTTATGTTTGATGTTTTTTACACTTATGTAATTTCGAAGATGCAAGGCTACATTTATATTGGGGATGAGCTAATATTATGTAATAGTAGGATAAACCTTATGTAAAGATGGTTGAAAAAGAGGTACATTTATGTTGAGTTTGGATTTCCATTATATTTAATTAGGTTGGGTCAAATTACCGATATGAATCAACGGATTGACCGTTATGTGAGTGGAGTGATAGATTGTTACACTTACGCGAGGACTATGATACCATTACAGTGATATGGTTTCGGTTCGCCAACCCTTACATAGCTGGTGTTAACCCTTATATAGTGGGTACTGGCCCATATTTAGAGTCATTTTACCCTTACGTAGTGGTTTGTGAAATTTATGTAGTGTGTGATTGTGACATTTATGTGGAACAACCAATGAAGTAACTTAATAATGTTTCTCCATTTGGTATTTTTTGTAACAACTTCTTGATGAAGATCATCGACAAACCACTTGTCCCAATGGCGTTGATGGTTGTTTGAGGGGTTTTTTTCTTCTCTTTTAACTGCCATAGGTCTCTTCTTTTGACCAGAGAGAAAAAAATAAAAATCTCATTGAATTTGAATTTGAGAGAGAGGCCATGAAAAGTGAAAGGAGATGATCCAATGTCATGGAGATGGTTGGTGGCTATAATTGAAAACATCATACATGGATGGTTTTGGGAGTAAAATCCTAATATAAAACTCAAGGAATTTTATTTTCTTGTGATGGATTAATCAGCTACAATGATTCATGAAGGGATATTTTTGTGTGTGAGTCTAACCATGGTAAGGGGTTTTAGACCAGGTTTCTTGTGTTCCTATTTAAATTTTCCCTAATTCTTTCCTTTTTTTATCTTATTCTTTTTTTCATGTTGGAATGGGGTTTTCTTCTTCTTATTCCATTTGTTTTAATTTTTCTTCTTCCTCAAATTTATATTGTATGCTAACATGGTTATTTTCAATTATTAATTAAAAAGGGATGCGGGTGGTGTTCATGTTATGTAGTAGGAAAAAAATATTTGAACCAAGTACATAAATCATGTGTTATATTTTATTTAGAACATTTTACCATTCGTTTGGGAGTTTTTGAATAATTTTTTCCCATTGTTTTTTTTTCTTTTTTGTTATATTTATATTCTTTTTTGAAGGTTTACATTTGGCATGGATCTTAATTTTTTTGTGGCATATGTGACACATTTAAATGATATCAATTCATGGATTTTTTATTTTTTATCAACTATAAATAATTTAATTTTTTCCATATATAATAATAAGATAAAATTATATTCCTTAAATGAAGTATAAGGGAATAAAATTCATGATCTGTGGGTCATTTTATTATCAATTTCATATAGAAATAAATTTTCCTTTAAGATACTTCTTTTAAATTACTTTTTAGATCTAAAGTTTTATGAAAGAACTTCATAAATCATAATATAATTTAAGTTTAAATTTTTATGAGTCAACCCTTTGCAATCATTTCAAAGGAGTCTCTTTTCAGCAAATTTCCTTCTTATAAATAATTAATAACAATGTGATTTCTAAATTATCACTTTCCCTAAAAAGTGGACGAACATGGAACTTGATTAGACAACGCCTTCCACTCATACATAAAATCCCACTTGATTCCTGAATATAATATTTTCAAATCATTTTCATCATTTATTCAAGATAATCCTCTCTTATACCATTTTCAAATTAGTGTTTTGGTTCACCATCCACAAATTGAGATCCCACTTTCCAGTTGAAAAAAATATAGTTTTGTGAAATCATTTTATGCAACCCTTAAAGATGTGGATAATCACACAACCCTAAATCTTGCGTGACACAACCTTCCTCTAAGGTTAATAGTGAAAAACTCTTCATCTTCCATGATATATTCTAGCACAAAGGTTACCCTATAATGAAACCCCCTCAACATTGGACTCATAAATCTCCATCTATGAAGCCCCATTAGTAAATCTCCATTCGTGATATTGTCTAGTGTCACCACCCACAATATCTATTTTTTAAGTTTACTTTAATGTCTGGTTTATTTTATTGAAATAATATTTAATCTAATTATTATATTAGTTCATTTAAATTATTTTTTATTTTTTATATTGTTTAGTTGAAAATTTTATAATATTTTCATGAAATATGTATTTTGTTTTTGTTTTATGTTTTTGTGAAATTTGTTGTTAGGAATTATTAGAGTTCAATTATTTGTATTGTTTTATGGTTTTATTTTTAATTTTATTTTTCTATTTCATTACCTAATAATTATTTCATTCTATTGGATATATATCTACATATATATATTATTTAATTGTATAAAATATATAACTAAATTAATTAGTGATTTGGTAATTAATATATTTATTACATTGTAATTTAATTAGAAAAATAATCAAAAGAATAATAAACTAATATATAATTAATATATAAATGAGTTATAATGAATATAAATATTATTTCATTTTAAAAAATATATTATTTATTTATTAATTAGTAATTTTGTAATTAATATATTATTTTATTGTAAAAATATATATCAACTAGTAAGTTAATTGTAACTTAATATTTTAATTTTTCTAAATGAACTATTTGGTAATTAATTTCAATTAATAAAAACATTAAATCAAATATTTAAATTTCATAGTTGATGATAAACTTAATTTTTTAAAATGAAAAATTGCACTTTATATTTAATTCAAATATTAATTGGTAATTTTGTTTTTTTATTAACTTCCATATGTTCATTATTATGTTTTATAGTGTATATATATATATATTCATTGTATAAAAAATATATGTGCATAAATTCATATAATATTACATTTTAAATAAAATATTTCTTCTTTATATTTAATATATTAATATACCGTTCGGTGATGCATCATGAATGCTCATCATCATTGTCATTTTCATCCATTATCTAATAATTAGTGGAATTATAATTGAAATAATAATATTTAATGTTTGGTGGTTTTACATTTATTTTAATAAATTTTAGTGTATATATTTAATATGAGGTTTATTTAGTAAAATTAATATTTATTTCAATATTGATATTTTTTTATAAATATTATTTGAGATGTTATATTGTGTAGTTTAATATTGTATAATATGTTCTTAAATTGTATTTTTTATTTTAGGGTTTGTGTTTGTGAAAATTGGTTTTTTATTAATATTAGTGTTGAATAATTAATAGTGTTTTGTGGTTGGATGTGTAATTTTGTTGTGGTGTTTTTATTAAATATATATTTTTGTACCAGTTATTTCATTATATTATGTAAGTGCATATATATTATATATAATACTGTAAAATATGTTAGTAAATTAATTAGTTACTATGTAAATAATATATTATTGTAGTGCATAATTTATAAATTAACAAAATATTGCATTGTAATTAATATAGTAATATATATTTATATATGATTGGAATAATTTAATAATATATTATTAATAAACAATTGTTTCAAAATTAATATATATATTATTTTATTTTATAAAATATATTATTTTTTACTTAATTATCTATTTTGAAATTATTATATTTTTTCACTATAAAAAAATATATTAATTAGAAATTTAATTGAAAGTTAATATTTTAAGATAGAAAAATTAACTTTTTTGTAATTAATTTCAATGGTATTGTATGTTTATATATATATATTATAGAATTTCACAAAAATAAACATAGGTATATATAATAATTTAATATTACATTGGAAATAAAATATTATTACTATTTATTTAATATAATTATATACCGTTATGTGATGCATTAAGGATTACCATCATAACTATAAGTTTCCTTTGTTCTCAACTGATTAGAGGAATTATAATATAAATAATAATATTTATAGTTTGGTGGTTTCATATTTACTTGAAGAACTATCCATGTATATATTTAACATATAATTTTATTTCAATTAACAGTTTCACAAATATCGTCAAACACTTGTGTGACTTTGAATATCATGGAGGCGAAATAGTAAATGACGAGAAAGGGATATTGTATATTAGTGGTCCTATAATATTAGTAATCATTATTGGATGTGAAATGATGAATGCAATTAATAGTAAAATTCATGATCAATTAAACCTTTTTGGGAATCAATGTATATCACCTTTCATTTATAGATTTCTTCAAAATTGGTATAATATATATTACATGCATCATAATTTGTTGGATGATGAATATTTAAGGCTTTCATATGATACTTTCATGTGCATGGAAGTCTTAGTTCCATGAAATTGTATGTTAATGTTAGTAAAATTGATTATACAACCCAAATCAAACAAAACATACCAGACGATAATGGATTTGGTGAGGGGAATATATTTACATCTGAGTTTGGTGTTCAAGGTAGAATAAGTGAAGATAATAAATGTAGAGTTTACAAATAATTTTATATTCCATTACCTATAGATGCTCCAATAAAAAAATTTATTGTATTTGATTCACTTATTGTTGCGATCAATGATTCCTATGAAGATCACTTTTTTATGAGGAATTATTTAATAGGTAAGATGATATGATGTCAGTAATTGATAAACCAATACAATATGTATATAGGGTGATAACATCACATGATATTACACCAGTGTTTCTTGTGTTTTTTTGGGATGTAGTGACACCAATAACTGAGTTCCCTTTTATTTTCCAACAAAGAAATATTGGAAGGATAGGCGATGAATTGTCTTTTGGAAGATAATTTGATTGAAATGGGTCATTAGAAAAAATTATAAAACATTAACATGCAAATAATAATTATATTTATCTTGTAGATGATTCTATGAGATTGACATTTTCTATAAATTTTAAACAGTTTGGTGACACATTAAAGATGAGATTACGAGATACCCTTTCCATAAATTCATCTTGTTATAAAATTTAAAAAAATTCCAAGAGAACACAATTGTTTAAATCCAATACTGACTCAACATCATATGCATCTGGACTTGACATTCATATAATTTGTTATTATTTGTGTGATTAGATTTAATCATAATTTTCATGTTATGTTAATACATGAATGCATGTAGGGTTGGTATGATTATAAAATCACATACAATAAGGAATTTTTTAGAAATTATATATATTTTGAGAAGGTTTATGGAAATTTTGAAACAACATTTCAGGTGTTTCCTTACTAGATAGAGTTATTGGTTCTAATTTTTCAGCATGTTTATCAATTTGAAATAGTGGAGAAAATCATGAATAATTATGTCTCTATAGAAAAATTCCAAATTCATCAGATATTATTGGAATTACATCCATTCATTACAGCATTTCCTCACTGAAAACTATTCTTAAAAGTTGATGGATATTTTATATATGGAATTGATAATGGATTTCACTTAATTTTAGACAATCTGTTTGGAAATAGATGTCTTGTGCGACTTGAATTTTCAATAAAAGAGAAGAAGAATCTAGAATCGTGTAATTGGTTTATGTCATTTCTTCATGTTCATGCCACTGATAATAATGGGATATTCATTATTTCATATCATCACAATTTTATCAATGAATCAGTAAATATAGAGTATGTTGGTTGGCTACACCCCCCCTGATGACCATCAGTATTATGTGAGATATATTTCCAGCAATGTACATAAAAAATTTCATGATGACAACATGAAATAAAAATCATAAAATTAGGAATTAGATCAAATTATCTACACATTCTCTATATATGGCTAATTTATATCAATGGGAACTTTTAAAAAAAACTTATATTCTTTATAGCATACAAACCATGAAAACTATAATTCCATCAAATACTGAAAGAAATAAGTGGATTATATGAGGATGTATATAAGTAAATGTTGTTATTCTAAGAGAATAAATTATCATTGTATTTTTATTAGTGGAAGATATATGGGGACATGACTAAAAACATTATGGAATGTATCAAAGGAATCTTCAAGGGGGTTAGAAAATTACAAATCATGATAATTTTTTCCTGTATGTTTCATTGATTATATAATTTCATTATTGAAATATTTGAGGATGTGGAGAAAGAACTATTGTAAGGTCATAAATACTATAAATTTTGTAGAAATGTATCTTGAGGTTAATTAAACTCATGCCACATCATACCAGTCACAACATTTACAATTGATGGGAAGGCAGGTTAAAGATGAAAAGGGTCATGATCCACTGGCCAATTTTTTTGATCAGGTGATGACCATTCTTCTTGATTACTGAACCAATGAATGTGGTTTATTAAATGTATATAAGATTCTATTATAACACGTACTAGTATCATGTGCTCATATTAACCTCCCATGAGGTTTTTTTATCTTATTTATGGAAATGACGCATTGATAAATTGCTATAGCACAAGGATCCCAATTGGATATTTATTGATATTAAATAACCATCTTCATCTTCTAATTATTGTTCTAAATCTATCATGGTTTCATGGAAAAGGATGTCTGAAATATGCATACATGAGAAATGAAATAAATTTACTTTAGGATAAAGGGATGTGATAACTATGAGGTGGGTGTAGTGAAGAGGGATATAGTCACATATAATGTCTTCATAATGATAACATTGAAGGTTCATAAGCACACCATGCTTGGTATTTTTTTTACTATGGGTTGATTATTGTAATTTTTTTTCTTTCGATGTATATAGGATTTTCAGATGAAGAATTCTATTGTCTTAATTTTAATTCCACACAACAAATATATTATTTAAATGCATTATAGGTTTACCATTTCAATATCCATTAACATATATTGAATCTACACAGCTACATCCATCCCCTATGATTCCATCCCTTCTTACTACATAGAGTGGGAAAATATCACAGTATGTATGTTACACTGATGGAGAGTGGATATTGAAAGACCATAAGGCCCATCACATTCACCATGAGATCCCAAAAGATCCTATAATACCTTATTTTCATTAGTCTAGGTTATATGGGATGATCATGTGCTGATATATACCCATCGACAGTTTACGCTTTTTATCATTGGTTGAGAATTGGAGAAAAAATATGCATAAATTTCATATGCCTCAGGGGGTGATGATTACATTACATTATGTCTATGTATTGATGGGTATTCCAATAGATAGGGATGTTGTTATAGTTATGATGATATATATTAGGGATTTCATTTCATACAGATATTTCTACATACTATTACTAGATGTTTTGGGGATTATTAAAGGTGGTAGGTTACAGACTCGCTGCATGGACACCATATCTGTGTCCAACGATCTAGTTAAAAATGAGGTGTCATTGAAGATATATTTATGAGAAAACATTTTGTGATTAATTTATTTCCAGATCACTCTAGGTAATATGTTCATATGATGAACCTACCTTTGCATAAGGATTTTGACTATGTTGGGAGGTATTGTTAGGAATCGACATGTAGTTCACATTTATGTAGAGATTTGTACCGGGCATTATGCATAAAGGTAAAGGGGGTTTGTGGTTGTTTTTTATTAATATATTTGTGAGAATGGATACAATTTCTTACAATTTCACCTTGGTTTGTCACTGATTTACCATTTGATTCATTATGTATGATTCCTTTTTCTTGCAGGTACTTTAAATGTATAATACACACTATTATTCCAACCTTATATGCTAATTATAAAATTAATGGATTTTTTATTTTCAATTCAAAGGTGGATCCACTCAAAGACATATTTATATATCCCTATGCATTTGATTTCATATTATTGTTTTTTGTTTGATAATCTTACCATTGAAATGGTATTAAATAAAAACTTATATAATTATGTGTTCATTTTTTAATGAATGATCAATTTTATTTCTCTCTATGTAGATTTATTGGACGCCAAATACAAATGATCTTATGGTACATCATCCAAATTATTGCACGATTGGGCGGAATCATTCTATTGTTTTCATCCCACTAGTTCATTTTCATATTATTGAGTGGAAAAAACTTGATAGGGTCATGAGGAAGTTGAAATATCGACATCCCATTCTGGGGCCACCATGATAAGATGTTGAAATGAATAGTAATCAGATTATACAAAAAAAGACCTATTTTTAAAATTATACACAATCCATTCAAATCCATGGGGGATTCATGTGAGAGTTATTTTATCACTGGATATATTAAATAACATCTCCATAATGACCCCTCCACTGAGTATATTCTTAGGTATATGCGAGCGACCATACAATTTATCACATACCTTGGAGGGTCAATTATTACGAGTGGAAATTAATTTTATCACACTTATTTATTATTTGTTATTAATTTGATAATTTATTACTTATTAGTTTTTAGAGTGATGGGGATGATTAGATCTATGATATGATCACACTAAAGACAAGAGATACATTCAGTTATGTTAAGTTGGGATCAGTTCTTCAGTCGATGACATGTATGTTACGTTGTTATAAGGTCATCTACCTGAAATCATAGTGTGTTCCTCAGCATCAGTTAAATCCACCTCCAACCACACTCAATCCATTGGGCACCGATGAGGACTCGAATTATCACTGACATCATTCACATTGTTCCACTTATCAGATAACTCCAAATACCACTACACAACCAAGAAATTCAACACCCCTGTCATAAATGGTGCCATCCAAGACATTCCCCACGCACCCTTCTTTAGTGTCAAGCACCACTACATACCCACTAATTGGATTTCCTCATCATTCATGGCTATATCAAAGATATTTACCATGCATCCTTCTTTGTAGTGGGGGAAAACTACACACACATTGACTTGACCTTCCTTATCATACATTATGCCGTATGAGATATTCCACAAACCACCTTCCTCGGAGTGGGTAATTGGTTATGGAACTAATTTTGATATTTAAAGTCGTGTTCCATCTATAGCTCATGTAATTACGCATTCCTCATATTGGGGAAGTGGTTGTGAGTTAAATTTAGTGATTTTCCATGACCTGATCCATCTAGATTCTTGTTTTATATACAATACTCAAGTGGATGGGATACCATTTATAGTTCTTCTACTAGACCCATTACTGAGGACATCTAACATGGAATGATAGATGATGGAATCACAACTTGAACATTATATGATAATACTCAAGGAACTTTCAAATGGAAAAGCTGTCATCGATGTACTTTCAGAGACCAGAGGTGTGGGACTTGACAACACCTACATACCCATAGGTATTAATGGTCAATTACATTTTCATTTTATTTTCATAAAAATTTAAAATATGTATAATAATATATATTATTCAATATTCATTGGTTTTATTTCTTATTTAAAAAATAAATCTATTGATTTTCTGTCTTTAAAAACTATTAATTTAGTCATTTTGGGAACATCAGAAGTTATAATGACACATGTATTCTCATACATGTCCAAAATATTTCAAAGACAATATTTATAATATTTCACCTCAATCGAAGATCTCTTTATATGTTTTTAACTATCATACATATATTTTAGTGTTTTAAATTATAAAAAATGAATTTTCGGTCATCTTAGGAAAACAACAACTCTGTTTGAAAAACCATAAATTCCTATTTTTTAAAATTCAATATATAGTTTATTCCTGGTGATTTCATATAAATATAATCTCATTTTTTTAGTTTTTTACACTATAAATAATGTTTTTAAACACATACATTTACTAATAAATAATTATTTAGTAATTTCAAGTACATAGCATGTAAGATTGATGCACCATATACTAGAACAATTAAAAAATAGATATAGGGAATATTTCATATGATTTAACATAAATTATATAATTTATTCTTTATATTTAACCATCAAACACATTTATTAGTTTTTTTAATACCTAATAATTCATTTTGTGTCATCTTGATAAAAAACACCTCATTTTAAAATGACTTATATTCCTATATTTCAAAAATCAATATATGATTGTTTTCCTATGGTTTCATAGAAATCCAAGAAAATTTCATTTTTTTCACTCTATGTTACAGGTTTTTAAAGACTGTTTTTTTAAAAACTTATTATTTAGTCAGTTTGAGTAAATCACATGTGTTATTGATGCACCATCTAATATAACATGTCAAAAACAATTCTAAAACCACTTATATAATATTTTACATCAATAATATATAATTTTCGATTGTTTTAATAGTAAAAATGCATGTTTTAATGAATTAAATTATTAAAAATTGTTCTTATCCATATAAAGAAAAATATGCCTCAATTTTCTTCATCGTAAATTCCTATATTTCAAAACTAAATATATGGTTGTGGTATTTTTATTTCATATTAATTAAAGACAATTTTTTAATTTTTACTTAGTAGGACATGTTTTAAAAGACCTATATTTTCTAGGAACTCCTTATTTAGTTAGTTTGAGAACATGTCATGCCAGATTGATGACTTGTATTATCATACACATAAAAAAAATAATGACTATTATCATAGGATTTTATTTTAATTAGAGATCCTTTTCAATAGTTTTAACCATCAAAAACACATTTTATTGTTTTAGATTACATAAAAAATTCAGTCATATCTAGAAAACTACACCTTCGTATGATGTGTCTTCAGTTCTAATATTTTGAAAATAAATATATGGTTCTTTTTTAGTAATTTTATATAAATATAATCTTATTTGGTCAGTATACACTACGAAAGAGACATTTTTAATAACCTTTGTTTTCTAAGAACATCTTATATAGTTAGTTCAAGTACATCTCATGTTTGATTTCCGTTCCAGATACTCATAGAAGTAAAAAAAATCTATAACAATTTTCATAATATTTCACATCAATTGGATATCATTTTATATGGTTTAAACTATAAATTCATGTTTTAATGTATTAAATTATTAAAAAAGTGTTTTGTTCATCATAGGAAAACAACACCTCAGTTTGATGCAATTTTAATGTCTATATTTCACAAATCAATATAATTTCATAGCAATCAAAGCCCAATTAGTTTGTTTTCATTATGCAGGGCATGTTTTTAATTACCTTCATTTTCCAAGAACTATATATTTAGTCAGTCCATGAAAATATCAGATCATATTTATGTGCTTCCAACTAGTACACGTCAAAAAAAATGTATGATATATTTCATATGTTTTCACATCAATTTGAGATCATTTTCTGTGGTTTTATTCATTAAAACACGTTTTAGAGTTTTAAATTAATAAAAAATATTTTTTAATCTCAAGAAAATGACATGTTTCTTGAAACTCTATCAGTTCCTATATTTAAAAATCAATATATGTTTATCTTTATATTATTTCACATCAATATTAGCACATTTGGATGGTTTTCACTCTGTGCAGAATGTTTTTAGAGAAGATATTTTCTATGAACTCCTTATTCAATTAGTTTGATCACATTGCATGTCATATTGACATGTCATATTATCACACCCATAAAAATTAATTCTAATTGTACTTTCATAAGATTTCACATCAATTGGATATAGCTTTTATTTATTAATGTTTGATGGCATGTTTTAGTGTCTTAAATTAATTTTTTTTGACAACTTGGTAAAACACTTCCTTGTTTTGACAGATTCTTAGTTCTAAAATTTAAAAAATCAATAAATAGTTTTTTTAGTGATTTCAAAGAAATACTAGATCATTCGTTTGGTTTTAACCCTATAGTGTGTGTTTTTAAAGACCGTAATTTTCTAAGAACTCATTATTTTGTCTGTTTTAGTACAATACATGTCATATTAATGTGTTCTCTACTCACAAAAGTGAAAAATAATTCTATGATAGATTTCATAATATTTAATGTCAACTGGAAAAAAATCCAATTATTTAACAATAAAACGTATATTTTAATATTGTAGATTACTAAAAATAAATTTTCAATCATCTAAAAAAAATGATACATTGGTTTTCCATGATGTTAATTTCTATATTTTAAAAATAAATATATGTTTTTTCTCCTCTTATAACATATAAATTGAAACTCAGTTGGTTTGTTGTCACTGTTGTGGCACAAGTTTTTAAATATGGTCATTTTATGAGAGCTACTTATTTATTCATTTCAAGCACATCACATGTAAAATTAATGCATCATCTAGTCACACATGTTGAAAATAATTATAACATAGATTTTATAATATTTCACATCATTTGAAGAACATTTTATATGTTTTTAATCATCAAACACATGTTTTAGTGTTTTAAATTACTAAAAAAGAATTTTCATTCATGGTGGGAAAACAAAACCTCAATTTGATTTTCCATCAGTAATTATATTTCAAAAATAAATATATGGTAGTTTTTTAATTATTTCATATCAATATTATCTCATTTGTTTGTTTTTTAGTTTTTGACACACGTTTTTAATGATTGTCATTTTCTGTGAACTATTTATTTAGTTATTTCGCGCAGATCACATGACTAATAGAAATTTTATCTACTCATACATGTTAAAAATAATGATAATATAGTTATCATAAGATTTTATATCCATTTGTGATCATTTCCTATGGTCTTGACAGTCAAAGACACATTTTAGTGATTTAATGTACTAAAAATAATTTAGTTATCTAGGAAAAAAACACCTATGTTTGATGTTCCATAAAATTTTATATTTCAAAAATTAATATATGGTTGTTATAATATTATTTCACACAAATTTGAGTTCATTTGGTTATTTTTCACTCTATTACACAAATTTTTTAATTTTTGTTTTGTATACCGTGTTGGGTTAAGTAAATTATTATTAGAAAGTTAATGTATTTACAGAAGGATATTTAAACCGAGACTTGATCCCACTTTAAGAAGATATTCAAACAATAATATTTCATATTTCTATAGTTTTGATTCACTGTTAAATTTAAAAAATTGGGGGATTTATGTTTTCATATTTTTTTTATAATTTTTTTATTAGAATCTGAATTCACCCCCCCCCCCCCGCCTCATGATTTGTCCACTCCGACCAACAAACATAACATTTATATTTTAAAAAATCTCATAAATTATGGTTTAAATAAATTATAAATTAAATTTAAAACATTGACCAAAAAAATGTTAATTAATTTCAACATAAATAAATGTCAAAAAAATAATAAGAATACATAATTTTCACAAAAAAAATGTTATCTGCAAAAAAGAATTAAATTTTATGTTTTAAAACAAAAATATTTTGTGTAATTTTAATTATTTTTCATTAAATTTTTTATAATTTTTTTATTTTAAATCATTTTATATATGTTTAGGAACATTTTCAAATTTTATTTATGTTTTATTTATAAATTATAATTTTTAGGCTTTCAAAGTCACATATTGGAAACATTATTGTATTTTAAGTAGGTGTGTTTGAAAGTGTATAACTTTTGAAGTATAAATACAATCCAAATGAAATTTGACACACTGACTAAAAATATAAGAAATGACTAAAAATAAAAACAATTTCATAAATATAATAAAAAAAATACAAATTTACATGAAAAAATATTTATTATTTAAAAACACAACATTTAGACTTAAAAAAAATTATAATTTTTATCAAGTATTATATAATTAATTACATTATTGTTAAGTATTATCAATTTTTTATTATTAAATACTATGAACTACATTATTAATAAATTGTTAATATATTATTAAATATTTAAAATAATAATAAAATAATTATGTATAATGTTTTAAATAATATAATTATTAATGTTACTAATAAATTAGTTAATAATATCCTTTTATCCATCCCTACCTTAGAAAAAGTATTACATAATATAAGTAAAAATATATTTCCATTCAAGAAACCTCCTTCCACTAAGGTTACTGGAACAAAAATCTTCATCTTCCATGAGAGCATTTACTGTAATGGTTACCCCATCAAGACACCCCCTCAACATTCAATTCCTAAATATCCATTTGTGAAGCCCCATCAACAAATCTCCATTTGTGAAACCATTCATTGTCTCCTCCCACTATATGTGTTTTTTATATATAATTCTATTTTTTTGTTTATTTTTGTTGAGATTATATTTATTATAATTATGATAATAGTTTTTCAAAATATTATTTTACTTGTTATACTGTTTTTTTGAAAATTTTATATTATTTTTCAGGAAATATATTTTTTGTTTTTTGTTTTATGGTATATAATTGTGAAATTTGGTTTTTTAATTATTAGGTTCCAATTATATGTATGGTTTTATAGTTTTTTTATAATTTTATTTTTCTATTTTATTTCATAATAATTGTTGCATTCTATTGGATATATATCTATATATATATTATTTAATTGTATAAAACATATTACTAATTTAATTAGTGAATTTTAATTAATATATTTATTGCATTATAATTTAACAAGAAAAAGAATAAAAAAATAATCAACTAATATATTATTAATATATCAATGTGTTATAATTAATATATATAAATATATATTATTTCCTGGTAAAAAAAATACTTCGACTATTATGTTAATTGTATATTAATATTTTATGTTACCTTAAAAGTATTTTGTAATTAATTTCAATTGATAAAACCATAAACCATATAATTCAATTTGATAGTTGATTATAAATATAATGTTTTGAAAAAGAAATTTTGAATTTATATTTAATTTAAATATTAATTACTAATTGTGGTTTTTCTTAACTTCCATTTATTCAATATTATGTTGTATAATGTATATATATATATATGTAATCATTGTATAAAAAAACTATGTACATATATTAATATAATATAAAATTGTAATTAAAATGTTATTACTTTATATTTAATATATTAATATATCGTTATCTAATGCATCAAAAATGCCCATCACCATTTTCAGTTTCCTCCATTTTCTATGTATTAGTATAATTATAATAAAATTAATAATATTTAAATTTTGGTGGGTTTATAATTTTTTGAATATATGTCAGTGTATATATTTGATGTTAGGTTTATTTTGTAAAATTAATATTTATTTCAATTTGGATGTTGGTTTTTATAAAAAAAAATTGAGCATTTACATTTTGTAGTTTAATATTGTATATTATTTTCTTAAAATTTTTATTTTATTTCTTATTTTATGGATTATATTTGTGAAAAATGGTTTTTCATTATTATTAGGGTTGAATAATTATTAGTGTTTTATGGTTTGGTTTGTCATTTTTTGTGGTATTTTTATTAAAGGAATATTTTTATAAAAGTTATTGAATTATTATATAATTGTGTATATATATATATATTATATATCTACAAAATATATTAGTAAATTAATTAGTGATTTTGAAATTAATATATTTTTGTAGTGTATAATATATATATTAAAATAATATTTCACTGTAATTAATATAGGAATATATATATTAATATATTATTATAATAATCAAATAATATATTATTAATATATCATTTTTTCATAATTAATATATATATTATTTAATTTAATAAAATATATCAATTTATAATTAATTAATAATTTTGTAATTAATATATATTTTTAATGTAAAAAATATATACTAATTAGTAATTTAATTTTAAGTTAATATTTTTTGTTAGTAATTTTTTTTATTAATTAATTTAAATTGTAAATTATATATATATACAGATTTTTTATAGTGTTCCATAAAATAATATTAGGTTTATATAATGATATAATATTAAATTGTAAATAAAATATTATTAATTTGTATTTAATATATTAATATATCATTCTGTCGTACATTACAAAAACTCATCATTGCTGTCAGTTTCCTCTATTATATACTGATAAGAGAAATTTTAATCGAAATAATTATATTTATAGTTTGGCAGTTTTAGATTTATTTGAATAATTAGTGGTGTATATATTTAACTTGTAATTATATTTCAAATAAGAGTTTCACAAATATAGTCAAACACTTGCCTGAGTTTCTGTATGATGGAGAGAAATAAAAAATGATGAGAAATGTATATCGTATGTTGGTTGTCCGATAATATTAATAAATCCTATTGGATGTGAAACGATGAACATAATTAACAGTAAAATTCATAACCTATTAAATCTTATTGGGAATCTCTGTATATCGCCTTTTATTTATAGATTTCATCAAACTTGGGATAATATATATTATATGAATCATCATTTGGTGGATAGTGAATATTTAAGGCTATCATATCATACATACCAAGAGTTTGGAAGTCTTAGTACCATGGAATTATATGTCAATATTAGTACAATTGAAGATACAACCCAAATTGAACAAAACATACCAACCAATAATGGATTTTCTTAGGGGTCTATGGTTACATCTGAGCTAGGTGTTCACGGTGAAATAGGTGCAAATAATAAAGGTAGAGTAGATAATGTATTTCACATCCCATTACATATAGATGTTCATACAACCTATGTTATTGTATATGATCCCCGTATAGTTGATATCAATGATGCCTATAAAGATCATTTTCTGGATGAGGATATATATGACAGAGAAGATGATATTATATTAGAAAATGATCCACAAATACAACATTAATGTCCAGTTAAAACATCAAATGATAATACATCAATAGTGTATGAGTTTTATTGGGATTTAGTGAAACCAACAAATGAGTTCCTAGGTATTTTCCAACAAAGAAATGTTTGAAGGATTGATGATTAATTTTATGTTGGAAGATAATTTGAAATAAAATAGGAATTAAAAACAATTATAAAACATTCCCATATAAATAGGCATTATAGTTTTCTCATAAATGATTCTATGATATCGACATTTTCTATAAAATGTCAATAGTTTAGTGACACAAGATTGATGTGATTGCAAGATACCCTTGTAAGAAATTCAACATGTTAGAAAATTAAAAAATGTCTATGACCACAAACTTGTTTGATTACAATGGTGACTCAATATCATATGCACCTCGACTCAACATTTATATACTCTATTATTATTGGTGTGATTAGTGTAAAATATACTTTTTGTTTCATGTTAATATAGGAATCCATGGTCGATGAGTACTGATATTAAATCTCATAAAAAAGGAATGTCTTAAAAAGAAGAAATATTTTGGGAAGGTTTAGTGAAATTGGGAAACATTATTTCATATGTTTCATTATAGGGTTTAGATATTGTTTATAATTTTTCAGGTTGTTTATCAATTTTAAATAGTTGATCATATAGTGAACAATAACGTCTCTATAGAAAAATTCCAATTTCATCAGATATTATGGGAATTCCTTCCATGCATTACAAAAATCCCTCAATAAAAAAAATTCATACAAGTGTATTGAAATTTTCTTTATGGAATTTATAATTTAGTTCTGTTAATTTTATCAATATGGTAGAGAAATAGATGTCTCATGCTACTGTAATTTTCAATACTAGACTTATAGAGTTGGTAAATATCTAATACCCTTGTTCATGTCACTGATATTCATGGGATATGCCTTATTTCATATTGTCATCATGCTATCAAAGAAGTAGTGAATTTTAATCATTTTGGTGGCTACACACCCCCTCCTCATGCCTAACATTGGTATTGCATGAGACATATTTCTAGAAACGTATAGAAAAAATTTCATGATGACAAGACAAAAAAATAAAGCATCACATTGGGTATTAGATCACATTTTATAAACATTCTATATATATTTCTATTTTATATCAATGGGAACTTGTAAAAATATTTCTTACGTTTCATTATAGAATACAAACCATGAAAAGTAGAATTTATTCAAATACCAGAATAAATAAGTGGAACAAATGAGGATCTATATATGTTCTATATATTCTTCCCAAAGAAGAAATTTTCATTGTATTTTTATCAAGGGATGAGATATCGTCACATGACAACAAACATTGTTGAATGCATTAATGTTGTCATCAAGGGGGGTATAAAAATACCAATCCTAAGAATTTTTTCACATACATTTCATTGATGCACCAAATAAATTTTTGAAATATATGATGATGTGGAGAAAGAACAATTATTGGGTCATAGATACAACAATTTTTTTAGAAATGAGTATGAGGTTAATCAAACTCATGAAAAATCATACAAGTCATTCCATTTTCATAGGATAGGAATTTGGGATGATGTTAATGATGGTTGGGATCCACTGACTGATGTTTCCGGTTAGGTGATGATGGTTATTTATTAGAACCACATCTATGAATGTGTTTGATTTAATGTTGATAATAATACTTAATCATATTTATTTGTAGCATGTGATAATAATCACCTCAAATGGGGTAGTAATTTTGATCTTGTGTATAAACTCAAAAGATTTCAAAATTACTAAAATAAAAAGTGGACCCCAATTGGAGATGTATCACTATTAAATACCCATCTTCATCTTATAATTATTGTTCTAAATCCATCATGTTTTCATAGAAAAGATCATATGAAATCTACATGTGTGAGAAAATAAATGCATTGGCCTCAGGAGAAAAGGATTAGAAAATGTTGTCGTAGGTGTAGGGAAGAGGATCATAGTCGTAGAAAATTTCCTCGGAACAATAAAATTTAAGGATCACCATTACTCCCTGATTGATATTTTTTTACTATGGGTTGACTATTTAAATTATTTTAATTTCAATGTATAAAGGATTAACAGATCAATAATTTTGTTATAATAATTTTCATTCCACTAAAAATATATATTATTTAAATGCTTTATATATTTACCATTTCATTATACATTTACATAGATTGAATCTATGAAACTACATCCATCCCCTAAGGATCCATTCTGTCTTACTACACATAGTGACAAAATATCACAACATTTATGGGATACTGATGAAGAGTGGATGTTGAAAGTCAACAGGGCCGATAACATTCAGCACGTGATGCCATCACATCCAATCATCCCTTATTTACATTAGTTCAATTTATATTTATTGAGAATGTGTCGATATATACCAATTAACAGTTTACTCATTTCTTCATTGGTTGAGTGTTGGAGTGGAGAGATGTATATATTCCATACTCTTCAAGGGGGTCCTTAAAGGTGTTAGGTTACAGATTCCCTAGATAGACACCAATATCATCCCCATAGATCCAGTTTCAAATGAGATGACATTTAATATATATGTATGGGAATACATTTTTTGATTCAATTATTTAATGATCACTCTGGATCATATATTCATTTGATGAACCAACCTTTTCATCGAGATGTTTAGTGTATTGGGAGGTATTATTAATGTTTGGCATGTCTTCATGTCTATGTAGATATTTTTTCAGGGCATTACACATGAAGGCGAAGGGTGTTGGTGGTTGATATTTATTATTATAATTGTGGGAATGGACACGATTCTATACATATTTTCCCCGATTGGTTTCTCATTTACTATTTGATGCATTACATATGTGTCCTTTTACATGTAGGTACTTTAAAAGTTTAATAAACACTATTAATCCATTCTCATATGGTAATTATAATTTTTTTGGAATTTTTTATTTGAAATTCAGTGGTGAATCAACTCAAAGAAATATTTATATAGCCCTAAGAATTCCATTTTATATTACTTTCTATTGTTTGATCATATTTCTAATGACAAGGTATGAACGAATCATTGTTGATTTAACTGTGTGTTCTTTTTTTAACGAATGATCAATTTTATTTCTATCTATATAGATTTATGGGAATCCAAATAAATATGATCTTATTGTAAATATTCCAAATTATTGTATGATTAGGATACATCATTCAACTATTGTTGTCCCAATGATCTATTTTCAAATTATTGAGTGGCACAAACCTGATAGGGTGGTTAGGCTGTTCAGATATTGACAACCCATTCTAGGGCCACTAATATAGGTTGTATAGGTGCATGGTATTCGACTAATATGAAAAATTATTTATATTTTAATATTATACACAATCCATACATATCCATGTGGGATTTATGTGAGTGGTATTGTGTCACTGGATATGTTAGGTGACATCTTCATCATGGTCCCCACACTGAGTATATGCTCTGGTATATGAGAGTGACCATAAAATTTATCACTCAGTTGGGAGGGTCATATTTTACCATGGTAAATTAATTTAATCACACTTAATGATTATTTATTTTTAATTTTTTAATTTATTATTTATTATTTTTATTAGTTTTGGGATCTATCAGATTTGTGATATGATTACACCTGAGAAATGAGATACATTCAGTTTTAATGTGTTGAGATCAGTTATTTAGTTGATGATATGTGTGTTATATAGTGATGAGGGAATCTCTCTGCAGTTACATATTTATCCTCACCATCATCCCATTCCACCTCAAGCTGTTCTCAATCTGTCAGGCATCGATGATGACTAACCTTCTCACCGACATCATTTACATCCTTCCAATTTTAGATAACTCCAAATTTCACTACACAACCACCAAATTTATCTTCCCTATCATAAAATGTGTCATCCGAGACATTCCCCACATATACTTATTCAAAATGGGGCATCACTACACACCCACCGACTAGACCTTCCTCGTATTACATGGCTCCTACCACGAAATTGACCATGAATCATTCTTCAGACTAGGGCAACAATACACAACCATCAAATTTACCTTCTTTATCATACATGGTGCCATACTATATATTCCCCACAAAACCATATTAATGGGGGAACCAATTATATAACTAAGATTGATATTATGACCCTTGTGACTTCTATAGATCTTGTAATTCCTCATTCTTTAGAATGAGGAACATCTTGGGGGGTTTCACTCCGTGATTTTCCATGACCTAATACATTTAGAATTTAGATTCCTATACATCACTCAAGAAGATGGGATATAGTTTATTGTTATTCTACTAGACCCACTACATGGTACATCACATATGGAATTATTTATATGGGGATCACACCTTGACCTTTACTTGAGCACACTCTAGAACCCTTCAAACAGACTAGTCGATATGGGTGTACTATTAGAGTACTGGGGTGTGGGACTAGATGGAACATACATACACATATATATCAATGTTGAATTCACTTTATACACCTTTTCCATCAAAATTTAAATTATGTATAATAATATATATTATTAAAAAATAATTGGTTTTATTTCTTATTTTAAAAAATCATTCTATTGTTTTTTATTTTTTTAGAACTATTTATTTAGTCATTTAGGGAACATCCCATGTCGGATTGGCACACCATATACTAATAATGTAAAAAATATTTCTAAGATAGTATTTATAAGATTTTACATCAATTATATACTTATATACATGCTATTAACTGTCATATATACTTTTAATTTATTTAAATTTCTATAAATACATATTTAGTCATTTAAGGAAAATAAAACCTCAGTATGACACGTCTTCATTCCCTATATTTATGAAATCAATATTTGTTTTTTTTTCAATTTGATTTCATAGAAATATGATCTAATGTGGTTGTTTTTCATTTTATACTGCATGTAGTTAAACATAGTCATTTTCTAAGAACTCCTTGTTTAATCAGTTTAGGCACATCCCATGTCAAGTTGATCCATTCTATACTCACACTAGTAAAAATTAAATATAAGGCATATTTTATATGATTTTACATCAATTAGATAATTTATTATATATTTGTAACCATCAATCAAATTTATTAATGTTTTTAATTCCAAATAATTCATCTTTGGTCATATTGGATAAAAACACTTCGTTCAGATATGTTGTATTTTCCTATATTTTAAAAATAAATATATTGTTTTTTCCTATGATTTTACAAAAATAATAGCTTATTTGGTTTTTTCACTCTATGCAACAAGTTTTTAAATACCTTTATTTATTAAGAACTTATTATTTTGTCTGTTTGATCATATCACATGTTGAATTGATGCGTCATCTACATCAACATGTAAAAATAATTCTAAGATTGTTTTCATGAGATTTCAAATAAATTATACATTGTTTTCTATGGTTTTAACCATCAAACGCATGTTTTAGTGTATTAAATTAAAAAAAATGTTTTTTAGTCATCTTAGAAAAAAAATGTCTCAATATGATGCGTCGTCAATTCATATATTTCAAAAATAAATATATGTTTGTTGTCTTGGGATTTCATAGTAATCCAAGATAATTTGGTCATTTTTGACATAGTGGACCTTGTTTTTAAAGTCCTTAATATTATTTGAACTCCTTATTTAGTCAGTTTGAGCATGTATCATATCGAATTAATGCATTTTCTTCTCATACTCATAAAAAAAATCAAGAAATATGTCATATGATTTCATCTGAATTGGAGATCCTTTCCTACGGTTTGAACCATCAAACACACATTTTAGGATTTTAAATTGCTAAAAAATTAGTCACGTATGGAAAATTACACCATAGTTTGACATTTAATTAGTTCCTATATTTTAAAAATAAGAAATATGGTTCTTGTTTGATAATTTTACATCAATCAGACCTTATCTAGTCTATTTTCACACTATGGTGGAAATTTTTAATAAACACCATTTTCTATGAACTCATTATTTAGTTTGTTAGAGCACATCACATGTTGGATTGATGTTCCATCTACTCAATTAACTAATAAATATTTATATGAAAAATTTCATAATATTTCACATCAATTAGATGTTGTTTTCTATGGTTATGACAATCAAATGCATATTTTAGTTTTTTAAACTATCAAAAAATAATTTTCAGTCATCTCAAGAAAACAAAACCTCAGTTTGATACACATTAAGTTTTTAAATTTCATAAATTAATATGATTTCATAGCAATCAAATCTCATTTAGTTGGTTTTCATTATTTCATACACATTTTTAAAGACCATCATTTTCCATAAACTTTTTATTTATTCAGTTCGAGAAAATCTCATGTCATATTGACACACATCTGACTCATACACATTAAAAATAATTCTATGATAGATTTAATAATTTTTCACATCAATTAAAGATAATTTTATATGTTTTCAATCATAAAACACACAATTTAGTGTTTTAAATTAATAAAAAATCATTTTTATTCAGATTAGGAAAATGAAATGTTGGTTTGACACTCTGTTGGTTCATATATTTTAAAAATGAATATATGGTTTTCCACCTATGATTTCACATAAATATAACATCATTTGGTTGGTTTTCACTCTATGGATCATGTTTTTAAAACCCTCCATTTTCTAAGAACTATTTATTGAGTTAATTTGAGAACATAACATGTCAGATCAACACACCATCTTCTCACACCCATAAAAAATAAATAAATACAATTATCACAAGATTTTACATCAATTAGAGATTTTTTTATGGTTTTAACTGTTGATGTAATGTTTTAGTGTTTTAAATTATTGAAATGATTTTTTCCTCATATTAGGAAAACGACACCATAAATTGGCAGGTTTTTAGTTCCTATATTTCATAAATCCATAACAGGTTGTTTTTCTAGGATTTCATAGTAATCCAATATTATTTGGTTGGATTTCACTCTCTGGTTCATGTTTATAAAGTCCATAATTTTCTAATAACTCTTAATTTAGTTTGTTTGAGTACAATTCATGTCATATTGATGTGTTTTCTACTTGCACAAGTCAAAAATAATTCTATGATAGTTCATGTAAAATGGAAATTATTTCTATGGTCTTAACCATGAAACATATGATTTAGTAATATAAATTTCTAATAATTCATTTACAATCATCTTGAGAAAATGGATCCTTAGTTTTCCTCGATGTTTGTTTATGTATTTCAAAAATAAATATATCGTTGTTTTCCTATTATAGAATGTAAATCCGAGCTCATTTGGTTAGTTTTCACTTTAAGGCATATGTTTTTAAATATCATCATTTTCTTAGAACACCGAATTTAATTAGTTAAAGCACATGACACGTGAGATTAATGTTTCTTTTTCTTACACATATCAGAAAAAATATATATTTAATAAGTTTTCAAATCATCTAGAGACCATTTTATATTTTTAATCATCAAACATATGTTTTAGTGTTTTTAATTACAAAAAAACTCATTTCTGGTCATCTCGGGAAAAAGACAACTCTATTTAACGTACCATCTGTTCATATATTTTCAAAATATATATGATTATTTTTATATGGTTTAAGATCAATATGGTCTCATTTCGTTGGTTTTCACTTTGTGACACACTTATTTAATGAACGTTATTTTCTATGATCTTGACCATAAAATACAAATTTTAGTTTCTTAAATTAACAAAAAATCTTTTTCTATCATCTCAATCAAGAAACACCTCAGTTTGATTCACCATTAGCTCCTATATTTCAAAAATAAATATATGGATTCTTTCATATGTTTTCATAGAAATCCAAGTTCATTTGGTTAGTTTTCAATTTGTGACACACATTTTTTAATTTATGTTTTGTATACTATATAGGGTTAAGAAAATTGTTATTCAATAGTTACACATCTGTAAATTGAATCATTTGCGACTAGATATTTGAAATGGGATCCTATCATAAATAATTTAACAGGTTTTTTAAAAGCCCCTTGGGATAGGCCCATTGCAAATACAAAAAAAATTATAAAATTTAATAAAAAAATAATATTAATAACATTTAATATAATACTAATAAAAATATTTCATACAATTAAAAAATTAAAATTAAAATTAAAAGATAAAAAATTAATAAAATACTAAAAAACAAAATATTCACAACAATATTAAATAATAATAATAAACAAATAATAAACAAATAAATTATAAATAAATTATAAAAATAATAAATAAATTATAAAAAAAATTAATAAATAATAAAACAATTAAAATAATAAATAAATAAAATAATAATAAACATGAAATATTTACAATAATATAAAAAATACACTATATAGAAATGTAAATATATAGATTAATAAAAATATAAAAAAAATATTGTAATAAAATGTTTATAAAAAAAGTATATAAATCACTAAGGGGGGTAATTTGGAGGATCTGTATGAGCTTGTTGAGGGAACTACATCCCTAAACCATGAGTCAGACTTCACATGTACTCAATCGTCAGCTTGTGCTGCTACTACTATTCCCATAAACACATATTCTTCTATTATTTTTGTTACTGTCAATGAAGCTCTTCATGGTCCCTATGCATTGTCTATATGTGCTCACTCCGAGCTTGCAGATTCTCATCATAGTGTGCAGTAGATGATGATAATTCTCTGTGATCTCCTCTCGATTTTCTCGACGATATTGCAGTGGTACCATTATAACTCCAAGCCATTAATCGAGAGCTTATAAAAATAACTCAACTATTCTCTAAGTCATACTGAGTCACCGACATCCATGCTACATCATCAAATCCTACTACACTGGAGGTATGATCATTGACCTTGGCCAGACTATCAACCTAGGTCTGAGGCATCACAACCACATTTTAGTCCATCAATAAAAATTTAATATTTAAATATTTAAAATATATTTTTAGTTCATTTTAAAACTAAAAAAGAAATCATTATGACCACAATATGATGCTGGTGATAACTTCTAATCTCTCCAATAACAGGATCACTATACATCTTCTTATAAACATTTAAATCCCTAATTTTGGGTTTTTTGACTACAAATATGCATATAAAATAAATAGTTTACATTTAATGTTATATGGTATTTTTTAAAAAGAATTTACCATATGTCGCGGATGCGTACAAAATGTACGACTACTATCTCGATGTATGACCTCCTACATCCTCCGATTATGTTGACCTAATATTTCTATCCTTTGAAAAGTGTCTCCCACCCAGTATGAACATAATCCATCCCAAACATGAGATGAGATGTAATTTGGTCAATGGGCACAACATGACTGATCAAATTCGGTGGTCCCACTTTTTGCATGGATATCTTCCTCATATTGTAAAATAATTGATGGAAACAGTCACTCATATATCCCTCCCATGCCTCCTAGTTAGAGTCACCAATTCCATCATCATATAGACACCATAATACGCAAAAATAATTAATAATATTAAGTTATCAATTAAATATATTTCAAAAAAACTATTATTTATTTACATAACATACATTGATCGAACATTCGGTACTTAAAATCAATGGGAATCTGATCCCATATATCTCAATATATAGAAAAATAATTCTATAATATAGTACTTCCATGTCCAAATACTTTATGTGAAAAGATATGAAAAATGTGAACAATTAATATATAAATAAATTTATGACAATTAATGAAATATAACTAAAATACACAACTGAAAATACATCTGCATGTGTGGATCGAAATTAAGATGTGTACATTGCTTGAGGATAGGGATAGGAATCATTGATCTCATAAGATTATGACCCCTCTTTGTCTTTGCTGAACCTCCATCAGTCTAAGATTCAGAAGATGCAACATCATTATCATCACATGGTAGATCAGCCTCCTCCAACTCACGAAACAAATCGGAGTACATCTACAAAAATAAATGAATGTTGTTTAAAAAATATTTTAAAACAACTATTGTATATCGATATATATTATATATGATTATAAATAGCATTTAATTGTGTCAATCTTCATCTGCATCTTAATATTTGTATATGATAGTGTAAATATCTTCATATTCCTCCTTATTATCATCAATTTCTATAGAAGTTTCAGTTTCATCATCTCTTCCCATTACAAATTCAATTGTTACATCAATAACATCATCGTCACCATTAACCCGCAACTATGGGGGTGTTATCATTGATTATTGTGACTCTTTATGGAGAAGTTGGATTTAGAGTATTCTCTTGAAATTTTTTAATTCCATGGCCTTTAGTGGAACCACATTCACATTGGATAAACTGATTTTCTTGAGATTTTGTTTTTATTATGCTCCACCAATCACTTAAATCTTTTGAAGAAAAATAATTTTAAAATAAATTTGATATTCCTGATAGGATAAAAATATTATTCATTTAATACAATAAGTCTTTTATATTAAATATCAATGATTCCATGGTGGGTATGTATATGAAATCCTCTATATGTATCCAACCAATGACATTTAAGCGTCGTTACATAACTCTGTCCCAGATAACATAGTTGAATTATTTCATCCAGCATGTAATAAAATATAACTTCACTTTATATATGATGAGACCCTATCAAGAAAACACCAATATTCATTGTTTTTTGATTTCGCATATACACATGTATGAAATAGAAAACCATTCACCACATATGTATTATAAGAGTTAACCATTTTGGATGATGGGTTACTCTTTACACACACATGATTATCAATTTTATTTGTATGTTGAGATACCTGAAATTTTGAAAAACATTAATCAATTTAAAAAGTAATAAATTGATTTTATATGTTAACCCATAATCAATTTATTTTACCAGTTTTTCAACCTAGTAGGAAAAAAATACTTTTTCGACATTATTCAAGACCGACTACTATAATTTGGGGAAAATATTTCTTGATATGATTTCCATATAGTATAAAAATAAAATAATATTAATTTACTGTAAAAAATTATATAATATGTTATAGGAGCACTCACAGTACAAACTGTATCATTTCTTCAGAGTTGAGTAGAACATATGTTTGATCCACGTGATGTTAATCATCTGAAATCTATCGTTCATGAATATGAAACCCTACGATTTTGTGAGAAATATTCATTTTAATTTCATTGATATCTTGTGTTGTATTCTACACCCTTATTATCTTTCACTATAATCAACACCATATTAGCTTTTAGTACACACAACACTATTCTTGACTTGCGTTACACACAATAGTGACCTTCCTCGATAGCTTCCGTTGTACACAATACAGAGTTTCACTAAACAATAATATATTATTAAAATATTATTATGAAATATAAAATATCCATTATAAATATTATTAATCAAATTCTAAATTTTATATTTCATTAATATTCATCTTATGTATTATCTATACATCATATAAGAACAAATTCAATTTTTTCGGCTAAAAGAAGTATTTTTCAAAAAATGCAGTTTTATCACCTTTTAATAGAACACCCATTTTAAATTTAATTTTTAACACTTTTATATATTATATTTAAAAAAATACACATTAATTTGAATAAGAACATAAAAAATTACTTTTTTTTAATTTTTAGTATTTTCTGATAAAATTCATATTTTAATAAATAGTGAAAAATACTTTATTTTAATTTAAAATTGCCTTTTCATCTAATTTATTTATATAGTTAGATTATAATTATAATTGGTTTAAATGTTTAATTAGATTATGTTTTTATCATTTAATCCAATGTTAGTCATTAGAAGTAATTTCACATTTAAATTGGAATAAACACGTAACAATCTTTTGATAAGTTTCTACTTCTTAAAAAACCACTTTTTGGTTTTAACAACAGGAATTAATATTAAATTAATTTCTTCCAAATATGTGTGTTGAATTATGAAAAATGGATTACATATTTGTAATCATTGTGTCCAAATTAAGTTAATATGTTTCTTTTATTTTTGGTCATTATGAATCGTAACGTTAGTAATTATTTTTATTATCACAGTTAAAGGTAAATCAAGTAATTAAAGGTGAGAATAATATTATAAAATTACATTAACACCTATCAAAATACTATTGGATGACTAAATTAGACCCTTATCATCTATGTTTCGAAATTAAATCACTTAATGGCCACATTACCATGAATATGACATGAATATAAAAAAATTAATGAATGTGAAAAAATTCCACAATATCATTTTATATTAGTATATTAATTTTAATTTAGTGATTAACTAAGAATAAAATAAACTATTGGTAGTATCTGGAAATATAATAGAATTGCCTACATCATAAAAATTTATTTATAATTTTTAAATATTAAATATTTATCATTAATGATGACTCAATAGTGATGCATACATTATTTAATTAATATAAATATCAAATAAATGAAATTAAAAATATTAAAATAAATAAATTTTAGTTAATTAATGCCATCCACTAATTTTATGAATGACTTTGACATGTTAATTATGGTTTAAAGGAGTTTATTCAGACATATCTCTATGTTATGATATTTCTAAAAAGTCAAATAATGAATAGTGTTAAAATTGAAACTATTGATATCTTAAATAAATAATATTTTATTAAATTATATAAAATTCATAAAAATATAAACATCAGCCAAATAATTAGTATGAAGTTAAATTTAACCAATGGTATATTTTTGGCTCATTTTTCATTTTAGAGTGAGTATATTAAACAATAGTAAAAAAATACATGTTTTAATGGTAAGAGTTAAAGGAATTAATTAGAGTTAAATCAAAATTAGAAGTCTTAAAATAAAACCAAAACATGTCCAAAAAAATTATTGGATGAATAAGATTAAATAATTATCACAATATGATCTATTTTGAGTTGTTTAAAGGACACTTATACATGAAAATAAATTATATATTATTTAAATAAAAGATATCTACAAAATATAACTATCTAGTATTTTAATAGCTTTTATGTGTCCACATAGGGTAAAAACAAGCTATAAACGAATATAAATGCATATTTTGATATAAATGTAACAATTTTAATTATATAAATTTAATTTTAATTTTTAAAAGTTATATAATTACCGTGCATGTCTCTTCAATTCTAAAACAATATTTATTAAATTAACATAAAAATAGAATAAATGATTTTAATAATTTTTTTTATATTTTGGATTATTTAATGTGTATAAAAAATATCCAAGATCTATAAGATATATTGAATATTTTAAAAGAATTATAGTATAATTCCATCATTTCTTTATTGTATTTTAAATTAAATTAAATGAATAGTATTAAATTTGGAAATAATAATATTTTATAGATTTAATTTATTATTAAATTATTTAAAAATAAAAAAAATGTTAAATAATCACCAGGGGATAAGATATGGTAGAAAATTTATTATAAATTTCATTTATGGTACATTTTTAATTATTTAGATCTTGAATAGTCTTATTATATTTTTATATTTTTAGAGTTTCCTAAAGTTCCCCTCTCCTCTTATAAAAAGGCATCTCCTCCAACATTTCCTCACATCTCCATGATCCTTCTAGCTCGACCAACACCTAAACAATTCTCATATAAAAACTCTTAGTTAAATTCTAGAAGTTCTAATTTTCCAAAAAGTCCATCCCTAGTGTCCCTAAGAAGAGATACAAAGAAGTTCAACGAAGAAGAGGTAATTGCTTTACCAATTAAATTCAATATCATTTATTCTTCTACATACTCTATCTATATTGATTCCATACTAAAGTAATAAATCCATTATATTCTATATGTTTAGATTTTATTATAATTATGGTACAACCTTATACCTCCTTTTATTCATCCTATGAATAACAATATCACCATATGTGCGTATGTATGGCTTACCATCTCCACGGTGTGGTGTATTTTTTTATTCAAAAATGATTTATTATGATGGGTATAATGATGGGTATAATGGATTTAAATAATGAATACGACATGATAATGATTATGTTTAATTAATATACCATCCAACTGCATACCATTTATCTATCAAGAGAATGATACCATCGCTCGTGTGTTCATACGACCTACCGTCTCCATGAAACGGTGAGATTCGTTCCTCGCGTTAACAATACAAGAATGAATAAAAAATTTATATGATGATTGAAAATAATTATTATGAACAAAATTTCATGAATAAAATTTATCCTATTCATTAAAAAATATTACTTACACGGAAAAACAATCATGATAAAACGAAGTAGTTGACACCTGAAATAATAGTAATATTGAAATATTATTAACAAAATGATATAATAGGATCATATATGATATCATAAATATGGATATGGTTCTGGTATAATTTTATATCATTATTTAACCATTATATATGAAGTGACCACACCCTCAACTACCTAAATGTACAAGGTAAGGGATAACATTGCAAATATTGTTTTTATCTGAGATTGTTTATTCGTAAGTATTTATTGGGGTATATTTATCATCAACATCCTTGTTTCATAAATATATATTTCAAAATAATATTTATATCCTTATATAATTTTTAATATTCAATATTACCCATTGGAAAATTTTTTACAAAATGGTATGAATGTAATCTTTTGTCGTTTTTGGTATGAGGTACTATTTTTGACTTTTCTAGCAAAAGTATGAGAAAAATGTTTTTTTTACCTTGTACAGCCTGAACGGATTTTTAATCATTCATAATGCCTTATTTCCTTGAATATTACCCTACATTATTACATGGTTATTTTAACATAAAATTATTTCTTATAAAATTGTGTGGAATTTTGAGGAAGGAAAACGTTTTTGATAAAATAGGGATATTTTCCTTAGGAAATAATTTCAAGTGTTTTCTCAAAATTATTTTCCATTTAAGATGACACTCTTTAAATATGGTTATATTTCTATCCCTATTATTACTATGATTTTATTTTGTTTATGATGGAATGTTATTTATGAAATCCATTTGTCTTATATCAATTATGATGAAATAATGTTTATGAAACCCATTTTATTTAATGGATTATACTATAGAAAATATTATTTATGTTTTTGTGGAAAACATAACAATGGTTTCATTATGAGATGGGTGGGACCTATATCTCCCTCTAATTCATTGGTTAAATATTTATATCTCATGAGATTAACATGGAGGGGATGTAAAATAAATTTGGTTCAGTAATAAATGGATAAAATGACATGTAAACCCAGTTCAGTAATGGACTTTGTCCACTATTATGGTCCTAGAAACAATGAATTATCTACTATAGAAATCATAATATGTTATTAATTTATTTCCATAGTTCCATGTTTTATGAAAATTCTTCTTTATCATGTTAACGTTCCTTTTTTATCTATATCTTATGAACTACCATGATTTATTTCATGACTCATGAATTTCATATTTAAAATTATGTTCATGTTTTTAAATTATTATGTTTATGGTTTTTTTATGTTCTCCATGTTTACCCTTAATGAGAATTTGACCTCATCCTTTTTATGTTTTCTTTTCCCCATTATATAAAGAAATGTTTTAGTTAGTGAAAAAAGGGAATATCTTTATGGGAGATGTTGAATATCATTTACAATGTTAGAAAATTATGTTCCATGTTTCCAAAGGAACTAAACTAATAAGGTCTTGGGTGTCAGTTTGTGTCATTTATTAAGTATTCTACAGAAGAAATGTAATTTCCATGTACATCAATCTTGGGTTGTTATAGTTGGTATTAGAGAAAAGGTTTAGTTAAGCATTGGAAACTAGTATGTGAAATCTTTAGTGGGATCCATAGTGATATTTCTAAGATATTTATAAGGATTTCACTAAGGGTAAGTATAACTATAAGTTATAGTCCTATAATTATGGTAATGATCATGAATAACCTAGTATTAAACCTAATATTTTAGATATTAGAATGTACACCCCCTTGACTATATTGTTTTCCTAGAATGATATTTTCCTTTTATACTATTCTTTTGGGGTTTTAGATGATGAATGGAACCTGAAGGAACCATGTTAAAGATCAATTCACTGGGAAATGAAATGATTTTACTCCTGAATAACCAAATTATATAGAATATGGAATGAAATATCTTATTTATATAATTACATAAGCTTTTAATCATTCTGGACTTCCAAATTAGCATTTAAGGGAACAACATTCTATGGAGTCCTTCATGAGGCAACATACACCTTCTTTCAGTGAGTCTTTTGATCCACTTGGTGCTAAACAATGGATGAGTACCATTGATAATATATTTTCCATCCATCACTATGTAGAACATGAAAAAAGTCATTTTGGATGTTTAAAATTTAGAAGGTGAAGCAGACCCATGGTGGCCTCAAATTAAGAATACAAGGAATCAAGATGAAATTGAATCCATGGAATGGGACAAGTTCAAGAACTTGTTTTTCAATAATTAATTCCCTCCCATTCTTCAAAAAAAGTTGTAAAATGAGTTCCTTGAGCTTAAGAAAAAGGATGATTAATTTTTTGGTACATATGAGGCTATTTTTACAAGACTTTCAAGGCATTCTTCTGATTTTATCATCGAACCTGGAAGTAAAGTTGATATATTCTTCAGTGGCTTAAAAAAAGTCTTTGTAGGGATTTAGATATAATAGAATTTAGTATCTATGAAGAGATTTTGTTTTGTGATATCAAGGTAGAACTGGAAGTTGGGGTGACATATACATCTCATGGTTTTGACAAGAAACGAAAGATGGATTTCCAGGTAAAATCTCAAAGAAATGGTGAAAATAAGATGGATGTTTCTTTATGATCAAAGTGTATAAAGAAGCATGGTAAAGATTGTCTTAAAGGGACTAGAAAATTTTTTAAGTGTGGAAAATAAGGTCATTGGGAAGTTTAGTGATGAAGTAATGTAAAAAAGGTGGCTAATGATGTGAATAGAGAAAATACTACAAAGAACACACCACCAACACTTCAATTCTACAAGTGCAAGGAAATGGGGAATTGTGCTGACCAATGCCTTAATCCAAGGGTTAATGATGATCAACATCAACAACCTATTGAGGAAAAAGACAAAGTGAAGTCATATGTGATCACTATTGGTGATGTTGAGTATGATAAAGAAGTTGTGGAATGATTATGTGTTTATGTAATGGGATTCCAAAATAGTGTTGTGGAATCTCTTTTATAGCATTATGGAATATTGGAATATCTATATATTGGTCCATTGTGGTTTTCTTAAGTGATTGAAATATTTTTGGAAATCACATGATATGCACATAATTAAGGGATAAGGAGATAATGAGATGTTTGATAGTATTAATGAGCTCATGACTGATAAAAGGAAAAAGTGATATCTTAGTTTGAGTATATATATTTTATGGTATTTTTGGTGTGTGTAAATACTATAATTTTGACAGAATTCATGTTTTAACTATGGTTCTATGGTAATTCATGTTATTATTGTGTTTCAATAGAATACATGATTATGGTATTCACATTTTTGGAATATGAAAATCAATAACTACTAAATGGGACATGAGAGATAAATGTTAAGTGGATTTAGTTCACCTCTTTCCAAAGATTGGAATTTTCAATTTTTGGAAGGATTGTAATTTTATCCATTGATGGATAGTATAAGTTATATTCTGGTTGAATTTTGTTATATTAATGTATTATCTCACTATAGGTGGACTTATGCATATTTGATAACTTTTTCTAACCTTTTTGTTGAGACAGATGGAATGACCTATAATTATATCACATGATATGCTAACACTTCAATAATGACAAATTCAAATTCAATTATTTGAATAAGAGATAAAGTTTAAACCGTTTAGGGAATGATCAACGATGATATTTTACTGAAACCAAGTAATTGTTTATTGTCATGCAAAAAATCATCAACATTAGGAAAATGATCTTGATACAAAAAATGTTATCCTAGTACCATCTTATCTGATGAATAATAGGGTCCCTTAAATCATCACATATTTATGGATTTTTGGTAGTTAACTTTCTTTAAACTATATTCTCTAACACTATCCATCAGAACATGATGGTTAGATTTCTCATCCATATCCATGTTTTCACTTCTCACATATGTTCTCCTATGTTGAAACCCAGTGATGAGTTAATTTGGGTAACCTTTATGTTTCAAAAATTATTTTTTAAGATGATTTTTTATTATTCCTTTTTACGATTTGGGTATCCATGAAAGATACATTCAAGTATTAATCCATTTATAAGCCCGATATATTTTGAGGGCGAAATTCATTTTATGGGGTATAGAATGTGACACCCCGAGATTTTATGAGATAAATTATTTTTAATTTATTTTATGTCTTGTGTTGTATGTTACACCAATATTAGCTTGATCTATATGCAAAATTTCATTATCTTGTAGTACAAGGAACAATATTCTTGGATTGTGTTACATGCAAGAGAGACCTTCCTCGATATCTTGCATTGTACGCAACAACGAATTTTACTAAACAACGATATATTATTAAAATATTATTATCGGATATAAACTATATGTTATGAATTTTATTAACCACATTTTGAAATTTATATAACATTGAAATTCATCTTATGTATTTTCTAGACATGATATAATAAAAAATTCAATTTTTAGGATAAAAGAAGTATTTTTCAAAAAAATGTAGTTTTCCCTCCTTTTGATGGTACACCGATTTTAAATTTATTTTTTAACACTTTTATATATTATATTGGAAAGAATAAACTTCTTATTTGGAAGCAGAACATAAAAATTTACTTTTTCTGAATTTTTTGTTTTTTTTGATAAAATTCATATTTTAATGAATAATAAAAAATACGACATTTTAATTGAAAACTTCAATTTCATCTAATTTATTTATATAGTTAGATTATATTTTTAATTAGTTTGAAAGTGTAATTGGATTGTGTTTTTATCATTTTATCCAATGTTTTTTGTTGGAAGTAATTTCACATTTAAATTGGACATAAAGACATGATAATCTTTTGATAAGTTTCTACTTTTTAAACCCCCCGCTTTTTGGTTTTAACAATGGAAATTAATTTATGACAATTATATGTGTTGAATTACGAAAAATGGATTCCATATTTGGAATCAGTAGGTCCAAATTATTTAATAGGTAACTTTTATTTTTCAGCATTATGAATAGTAACTTTAGTAATTATTTTTTTTCTATGGTTAAAGGTAAATCGGGTAATTAAATGTAAAAAAATATTATAAAATTATCATAACATCTGTCAAAATCCTATTGGATGAATAAATTTGACCCTATTAATCTATGGCTATATATGGAATCACATAATGGCCATATTCACATGAATATGACATGAATATAAAAAAAGTTAATAAATGTGACAAAATGTCACACTTATTTTATATAAGTATATTAATTTTAATTTAGGGATTACCAGAGAATAAATCAACTATAGGTAGTTTTTGGAAATAAAATATAATTAAATATATCATAGAAATTTATTTATAATTTTTATAGATTAAATAATTATCATTAATGATGACTCAATAGTGATACAGAAATTATTTTATTAATAAAAATATCAAATAAATGATAATAAAAATTTCAAAATAAATATAAATTGATTGAATTAATGTCATCCACTAATTTTATGGATGACATTGACATGTTATATATGGTTTAAAGTATTTTATTCGAACATATCTCTATGTTATGATATTTCTAAAAAATCAACTACTGAATAATGTTAAGATTGACACTATTGATATTTTAAATAAATAATATTTTATTAAATTATTATAAATTCATAAAAATATAAAAATATTATAACTAATTTGGATGAAGTTATATATGTCACCAATGTTCCATTTGTGTATTCTTTGGAATTTTAGAGTGAGTTTATTAACCCTTAGTAAATAAGAATACATGTTGCGAGGGTAAGTGTTAAAGGAATTAATTAAGGGTAAATCAAAATTATAAGGTTTAAAATAAAACCAAAACATGTAAAAAAAATTATAGTATGAATAATATTAAATAATTATCAAAATATGATCGATTTTGTTGTTGTTTAATTGACACTTGTACATGAAAATAAATTATATATTATTTAAATCAAATATAGTTACAAAATATCACTATCTTGTATTTTAATAACATTTATGTGTCCACACGGGGCCAAAATCAAGTAATGAACGAATATAAATGTCTATTATGATATAAATGAATCATTTTTCATTATATAAATTTATTTAAAACTTTTAGATGTTATATAATTACCATAAAAGTCTCTTCAATTCTAAAATAATATTTATTCAATTAACCTAAAAATAGAATAAATGATTTTAATAATATTTATTTTGTAATATTTTGGATTAGTTAATGTTTATAATAAATTTAAAAGATCTATAAGATATATTATAGATTCTTGAATGCATTATATTATAATACCCACTTTTCCTTGTTGTATTTTATGTGAAACTAAATGAATAGTATTAAATTTTTCAATAATAATATCTTTTTTAATTAAAGTATTATTAAATTAATTAAAAATAAAAAAATGTTAAATAATAAAAATGGGATAATATATGGTCTAAAATGTATTATAAATTTCATTTTTGGACCATTTTTACTTATTTAGATCTAGAATAGTCTTATTATATTTTAATATTTTGAGAGTTTCCTAAAGTGCCCCTCTCCTCTCTTATAAAAAGGCATCTCCTCCAACATTTCCTAAAACCTCCTTGATCCTCCTAGATTGACCAACCACCGCCCAATTCTCCAATAAAAATTTTTAGTTAAATTATTGAGGTCTAGGTTTTCCAAGGAGTCCATCCCTAGTGTCCCTAGGAAGAGATCCAAAGGAAGTCCAACGAAGAAGAGGTAGTTGCTTTACCAATTCAACTCGGTTTCTTTTATTCTTATACTTACTATTTCTATTTTGATTCCACACTAAATTAATAACTCCATTATATTATAAATTTTTATAAGGTCTTATAATTATAGTACAACCTTATACCTCCTTTTATCCATCCTATAAATAATAATATCACAACATGTGCATACGTACAAATTATTGTCTCCACGATGTGGTGTAATTTTTTATTCAAAACTACATTATTAGGATGGGTAGAATAATGATTATAATGGATTTAAATAATTAATATAACATGATAATTATTCTGTATAATTAATATATCATCCAATTACATACCATTTAACCATAAAGAGAATGATACTATCACTCGTGCGTATGTACAACCTACCATCCCCACAACGTGGTGAGATCTGTTCTACACATTAAAAATTCAAAAATGGTTATTAAATTTATTTTAGGAGTGAAAATAATATTAATGAACTTAATTTCATGAATAAAATACATCTTATTCATAAGAAACATGACTTACATGTAAAAACGAGAATGGGAAAATGAAGCAATTAACATCCAAAATAATGGTAATATTGAAATAATATTAACAAAATGATATAATAGGATCATATATGATATCATAAATATATACATGGTTATGGTATATTCTAATAACCTGATTTAAAAATTATAAAAGTGGTGACCACACCCTCAACTAATGAAAAGTACATGGTAAGGGATAATATCACACTCGTTTTTATCGAAGATTGTTTATCCATAAGTATTTGTTGGGGTATATTTATCATCCACGTCCATGTTTCCTAAATATTTATTTAAAAATATTCTATATATCCTTCTATAACTATTAAAAGTCAATTTTACACATTGGTAAGTTTTTGCTAAATGGTATGAATGGAATATTTTTCTGTTTTTTGTACGATGTATTTTTTGACTTTTCTGAAAAAAGTACGAGAAGAATGTTTTTTTAACGTGTACGACATGAAAAGATTTTTATGCTTTCATAATGACTTATTTTATTGAATCTTACCTAAAATATTACAAGTTTATTTTCACATAAATTTATTTCTTTTAAAATTGTATGGCATTTTGAGGAAGGAAAACGTTTTTGAATAAGAAATGATATTTTCTTCAGGAAATAATTTCAATTTTTTCTCAAAATTATTTTTCATCTAAGAAGAAACTCTTTAAATATGGTTATATTTTTATTAATATGATTTTATTATGTTTATTATGGATCATTATTTAGGAAATCCATTTGTTTTATATCAATTATGATTGAATGATGTTTAAGAAACTCATTTTATTTAATGGGTTATGCTGTGGTAAAGATTTTATGTTTTTGTGGCACATGTAATAATGGTTTCATTAAGAGATGGGTGGAAGATATATTTCCATCCAATTAATTGGGTAAGTATTTATATCTCATTTGATAGACATAGTTGTAACAACATGTAAATTTGGATCAGTAATACATGGTTGGAAGGGCATGTAAACCCAGTTCAGTAATGGACTCTGTCCACTATAGTGGTCTTGGCAACAAAACCTTGGCTACTTTGGAAATCATATTATGTGGTTAATTTTTTTTCCCACAATTCAAAGTTTTATGCCAATGCTATTTTATCATGGTTAATGTTGCTTTATGATCTATGCCTTACAAAATTCCAAGATTTATTTCTTAACTCATGAAATTTATATTTAAACTTTATGTTTATATTTTTTCATTCTTATGTTAATCATTTGTTTTGTGCTTTCCTTGTTTACCCTTAATGGGAATTTGACCTTACCCTTTTTATGTTTTCTTTTCCCCAGGATATAAAGAAATTTATTAGGTTGGAAAAAAGAGGGATGATATATTTGGGAGATGTTGAAGATCATTAACCAAGTTAGAAGATTATGTTCCATGTTTCCAAAGGCACTAAAATAATAAGGTCTTTATCATTGGTTAGTATCATGTATTATGTATTCCGTCGAAGAAATTTAATTTCCATGTACATCAAAATTGGGTTATTATAATGAACTCCACCAAATCATAGTTCAGGATGATTAAAAAATGATAATTGATTGTTCATTTCATCGTCAATATTTCCCTTATTATGTTCAATACGGTTATGTTTTAGGGATATTTTGATTGAAAATAATGACAACATAAATATTAAATTTCCTCCTATAATGAAGCTTCCACAATTGATCCTTAAACCGATGCATTATTACATACCTTTTTCTTCTATTATTGTTTACATCTCTCAAATGGGTACATCTATCAGAACTATATCAGACCTCTGTATTTTACTTCATACACAAAATGTAATATCAAATTTGACATTGAATCAATGAAATATGATGAGAAGACTTTTTCTAGATTACATAAAATTAAAAAAACGTCTTCTTATAGTCTACTTAGTTCATCATAGTATGCTGTCACCGCACAAAAGTCACTGAGAAAATATTATATTTCTATTAGAATATCGCAAATCATAGAATTCAGAAAACCTTTAAATCCAATCTGTGGAATTATTTCCATTATATCATGACGATATTGAATTTTTTATCTAGTATTATGACTATTTCAGACACATCTAGCCAAATTAGAAACATAAACATACATAATCCAAAATCATCAATCTACTAAACAAATAATAAATGATTTTCTTGGAAACTATATAAGATGATTTTATATTCATTAAAATCTATGATCAAGAATTTTAAAATAATTAAGGTGTTGGTTTCTTGGAAATTCGAGAAAGATCTAATTGTGCCTTTACCTTATATTTGGTCTTACCAGGTGTGTCTAAAATGATATAAAACATATTGTCAAAATAGTTCTTCTCAATATGCATGACCTGCAACATGTGATAGGATAATGAATTAGACCAATATTATAGATCCCAAAAAATTCTCTGTTTTATCCAATTGTTCTTTATCCTAAAATAATCTATTTTGTTGTTGCCTTATGGTCGGTAGAAAGGTAATTATATGGAATTAAGATAAAATTTATTTTATCTCAATGGAAGATATCATTTTTGTAGGTCCATATCATTCAATTATACCTTTTCTGAAATGATATATTTTCCTCCTAAAAGGATGACCAGTAGGAAGAAATATTCGATTACAGTCGAAGAAACAAGTTTTTCTTCCATTTACGCGCATAAACTCTATGATGTCTATCATACATTACGAACATGATTTTAGACCATGTGTAATCCATCTAGATAACATTCCATATTCTTGGAAGACAATAATTTTCCACATCAATGCATCTTTCATAAGGAAATTTTTTTTCAACAGCATCTTATTCACTGACACCATTACTCCACATTAAATTTAACTCAAAAATCAATGTTTTCAAATAAACATCGATATTATTTTTCAGATGTCTTGAAATTAATAAGTTCAAAAAGATATATGCATCATTCATCCACATCCAATGAGGTAAATTTTACGGAGTTATAAATAACGAGCCCTGAAGAATATTGACTATCATAAGAGCCAAATAGATAGAAACCATCAGTAAAAAGACCCAATCACTGATTCTGACCTTCTTATGTAAAAAAAGAATGCACATAGTTAAAATTTTTCCAAGAATCACCATCAGTGGAATTTTTTAATCCTTTACTATTTTACATATTGGTTATGTTCCATGAAACCAATGACACTATAAATAAATTATTCAATATGGGTGTAAGTGGGAAATACCTCAACTATTTTATAGCAATCAATCCAGACTTCCCTAGTTGAATTTCTTTGTACCTCAATTTTCCACATGTAGGACAGCTAACTAATGACTCATTTTCATAATTATAAAAGATTAAATCATTTTAACATGCATTAATCTTATAATAACCAAGAACCAAAATATGAACATGGCTCTTGAACTCATATAAATCTGCAGGCAACACATTTACTCTAGGTAACATTGCTTTAACCAAAGAAAATATCTGATCAAAACAGCTATTTTTCATTCCGTAATCTGAATTTACAACCATAAAATTTGAAACCAATTAAAATTTTATTATCTTATAAATAGATTATAAGGATTCCATAATAGACTATAACAACTCATAATATTTGGATGGTTTCAACTCAAGTGTTAAATAAATATCGTCTTTATTTTTAGTTTTTGAAAATTTGGACCAACCACATCATGTATTATAGTTTGAAACCATGATGTATCTGAACTATATTATTTGTAACTTCCTTGGAACTACATTCACCATGTTGATACAAAAAAATATAATCTTTTTGAAAACCAAATCACAATATATAACCCCAATGTTATCAAATGTTTCAAACATCCTTAGATCACATTTCATACATGGACACCTAATTTTCCCTTTAAAAACAACATCTGTTTTTGATAATGAAAATGATAAAAATGTTTAATCACCCTTAATATATACAAGATTTTTATCAGAACTGTTTTGATTTGTACGATGATTTATCAAATCACGATCATATAATAAATACTCTAGTTGTCTTCTGTGTTCCATCATACTATAAAGAATATAAAATGAATAAATTTTTTATGATTAATTTGATATAATAAATGTTAGGTTTAAAAATAGTAAAAATTAATTTATCCTAAAATATATATACATATTTTTTATTTTATCTATTTACCATTGAATTTTACTAATGACCTTTAATTTTTACTAATTATTATTAATTTCTACTAATTAATTTTAATTACTACATATTAAAACTAATTATCACTAGTTACTACTATTTACTAAATATTACTACTATTTACTAATTGTTACTAATTGTTACTAATTATTACTAATTATTACTAACTATAAATAATTGTTACTAATTATAAATATTTATTACATATTATTACTAATTATTAATAATTATTACTAATTATTACTAATTAACTACTAATTATTACTAATTATTACTCATTTATTACTAATTTATTACAATTTATTACGAATTTACAACTAATTATTACTAATTATTCCTAATTATTACTAATTAATAAAATTTATTACTAATTATTACAATTTATTACTAATTATTACTATTTATTACTAATTATTTCTATTTATTACTATTTATTTCTAATTATTACTATCTATTACTATTTATAACTTTTTGAAAAGGGTTGAGGCTCCAAGGCCTCATTTATTGAAATATAAAATTCCAACAATGGAAAAACGTAGGAACAAAACAGGAAAATCAAAAAAGAACATAGAAAGGCCTTAGGGAACTCGAGGGTGAGTGCTCATAATATGATGAGAGAGTTCACCACCCCTTCCACAAGAGTGTCTTCCCCTCCCACAAGTGTTGTCTTTTATCCAACGCCCACCACACTCTTCTGAGATCTCATCAGTCTCAACAAATTACATGACATTATCTATAAATTGATCCACATTTTCATCATCATCACTATTGGAAAAAGTAGGCAATTCATTGGATTTATGAGTGGTTACTAGTATACTACACATTTGTTTATTAGTTTTAGGTTAGTCTCAAATAGAAGGAATAAAATATTTCCTAGATACATTTTAATTTTTAGAAACATCAGGATCCAAAAAACAACATCCTAATCAAGTAAAAATGATTTTGAGGTGGTAGTTGTAGAATTCAAAGTCGAGGTGTTGAAATCAATGTGATGACTAGATGTCCTCGCTTCTAAATAATCCAACAGTCATGAAAAAGATGCGATGGAAGGGAAAACACCTGCCATGTCAGTCTTTCCATGAACTATATCATCTATTTCAGAACTACATCCAAATGCTGGCTGAAAAATAGGGATAATGGGAGTGAACATATCACAGTAGGCTGTTTTAACAGCAAACAACCAAGATAAGAGTTTATTACAATCCCCAAATATATTCGCAAATTAAATAATTTCCTCTTTATGACCTAGAACCAAGGGAGGACTAGTATAAATCAAATAATAACCAAGGTTCCCTAAAGTTACCATGGGGTTAACAGGTAATTCCTTCATAGATAAGTCTAAAGTCCTTTCATCTCTTTTTACATGATCAGATATACACTGCTCAAAAGACTTGGAATTCCATGTTTTATACTTCATGGAAGTGTCTGCTTCCACATTTTCCTTTCCTTTTCTATTTCTAGAAGAGACCAAAGCATTATCTTCCCAGTAGTTGTGGCCCATAGCTACATGTTTCTATATTTCAATGGAATCTTAATTGTTATAAGATTTACCATTGACAGGATCATCATAAAATCTTCTATCTGGTGAATCAATAAAGGATACTCCATTGATAGCCAGATGGTCATCATCTAAATCAACCCATGATTGGGACCTAGTGCTAACCTATGTTGTAGAAAAAAATATCCAACTCATGTGAGGCCTTATAAGGCTCTTCATTAGTAGAATTAAAAGGATCCAAAGGAGTAGAAAATCTCGGATCAGATTCATTCATGACATTTACAATAGGATTAATAACCTCTAAACATTCATTTTTGTTTGAAGAGCAATTAGAAACCTTTTATTGGGAAATAATAGAAGTATCTACATTAATATCATTAAAAACCACCATAAAAGTCCCTTCATTAATATTGTTGTATTTAATATATGGAGCATCATTGACAACATGATCTTATTTTAACAGAACTAAGCTTCATATCCTTTAAAATTAGAATTTGAACAAATTAACTCTTTTATGCAAGAAGACCACTCTTTCCAAGTGGAATTACAAGAATCACAAAACAAAATAAATTTATAGAATTCAATACAGAGATTAATCTCATAATTTTGAGTGGAGAAAACTACTCTATCAATCAATGTAGATCATAAATAGACATCAAACAAGACTTGGTCATAGTGTCCAAATGATATCAATTTAGTGGAATTATCCAGTCTAATTGGAAAACCTATAGCTAGAGTGATGATGAACAAAATTTATAGGTTCCAAAAGACCCAATTAAGAAATAAAATTTAATCCAAAATTGTGCATAGGTATATTTGAAATCATTATGATTGAGATTTATATTCCATTCAAAGAGTCTCATAATTCCTAGATCAATATTAACAGATCATGATCTCAATTCTTTCTCTTTTACCTCTATATAGGTGAATAAGAGGTAAAAAACCCATGACCTAATGATATGAATTTTATGTTTGAAATGCCCAAAATTTTATCTAATCTATAAACTATATCTATAATTTTCAAAGTATTCATACCATTAGACAAGAAGATCCATGGAATTACCTAGTGTTTGTAATGATCAATCCTTTCTGAAATGACATCATCCAAAATAGAAACATGCACTACTAATCCTTTCCTTGCGATTATTTGTGAAGAATGATTGTGGATCAATCTAAACAATCCACCAGAAAATCCATTTAAATATGAGAATATCTTTAAATCTCCATATGTATTCCCCTTAATCACTAATAGAAAAAAAAACCTACACCAATGGTTTAGAACCATTGGTATATGTCTCTAGACCATTGTTATAGCCTATACCAATAGTTTGGAGGGTCGTTGGATATTATGGTTTTGGTATGTACCTATACCAACGGTTATGTAAAACCATTAGTTAGGTCATATGCAAAACTTTACCAACTATTTCTTAAAACTGTTTGTATATGTAATGTAAAAAATAAAACCCAGCTCGGTTTCAATCCCATCACCTCCAATTTATAATCCAATGACTTAACCATAAACCTATGATGACTTTTTTTAACATAATTTCATAAATACATATATGTATATTCATAAGTATTTTTACTTTTAATTTATTTATTTTAATTTTAGAGAATAATTTTAAAAAAATTAGGGGTACATATAACAATGGTTGTCAAAAAATTTCTATGTACCTATACAAATAGTGTTGATAACCATTGGTATAAGTTTTTTTTTATATTTTGAGCTATACCAAAGGTTTTGGAGAAACTGTTGGCATAGGGTGGACCTATACCAATGGTTATGGATACAACCGTTGGTATAGGGTCTCTACATCGTACCTATACTAATATTGAATGGAACGAAGGCCTTATTTTTATTTTATTATGGATAATCCCCCTTTTAAGGGTTGAAGGGGAACCTGTACATGACCCGTAAGCCCAAGGAACAAGGCCCGACATGACTTGAAATACATGACCTGAAGGCCCAGAGGCATACCATGCCCAATACATGACCTGTAGGCCCAACCCACTAGAACTGCCCCTTGCCACTTTCTACATCATTGATCGCCTAACTCTCCACCTTGTATTAATGATCGACTAGCATTGCCCCGTACAAAGTTTCACGGTGCCTGGTCCCAATTGCGGTTGCCATACCTTCTCATTCTTCCAATCCAGTTAGCTCTACTTCTTGTTCCTGCTATTCTTGTTGCTCTAATCCTCTTCCGGGTCCTGCTCTGTGTGAATTGGGCTACTCCATGGTCTCAATGGCCTGAAGGCCCTGTGGCCCAAAGGCCTTTGATGGACCAAAGTCCCTTGAGACCCGTAGGCCCAAACTGGTGGCTCAAAGGCCCAAATCAGGTGAATAGTTTCAGCTGCTATAGTACTGAACATTAACTGCTACAACCCCAAACAATACCTGCTACAGTGCTACTACAGTACCCCTCGGAAATTTTCCTCCACCCAGTTTTGAAACTGGGTCTCTTGGATGCCAAACAGGAGCCCTTAACACTCAGGTACAGGCTCTTTTGCTCGTACCTATACTAATGGTTTCTCAAAAACCATTGGTATATGGTCTCTCTCAAGTATATATGCCAACAGTTTTGCCCAAACTTTTGGTATAGGTCTGTTGGTATAGCTCCTATTTCTAATAGTGAATCTTCTTTGATGACATCGAACCTTGTCGAATCTCATCCTAATTCGTAGAATATGAGAAAATATTCATTATATGAGGATGTTTTAGGTTATTCTAGTCACCAAAGAGCAGTAGGAGTTTCTCTCATTTCTACATTATATCACAATATCATTAATATTTATTATTATTTATTACTAATTTATTTTTATTTAATTACTAATTTATGACTATTTATTATTAATTTATTACTATTTATTACTATTTATTACTCATTATTACTGATTATTACTGATTATGACTGATTATTATTGATTATTACTCATTATTATTAATTATTTCTAATTATTGCTAATTAGTACTAATTTTTACTATTTATTATTATTTATTACTATTTGTTTCTAATTATTACTATTTATTACTATTTATTACTATTTATTAATACTAATTATTTCTAATTATTAATAATTATTTCTATTTTTTATTTTTTATTACTATTTATTTCTAATTATTACTAATTATTACTATTTATTTTTATTTAACAGAAATTTTGAGGCAACCCCATTATTAAAAAAGAAAAAGAAAGTAGCAACCCCTATTGAACAGGGTAAAGGAAACCTCATTACAAGCCCGTAGGTCTAGAGGCACATAGAGTCAAAATTTAGTGAACCAAGAGCCTAGAGGGACAAAACCCATTATATAATCATGGTCAAAAGAGACCATGGACACAAAGCCCAATATAAGAAAACCTGAGAAAACAAAACCCTAATCAGCTCCGCCAGCATGCCTGGCCACCAACACTGCTCATCCAAAGAACCCATCACACCAAAATTGAAGCAAAACCTCCATCGAAGTCCATATATGTTCCTGTTTCATAACTGTTGTTTACTAAAAGATGTTAAAACCTCTCCCCCATTGTCATCTTCCAGACGGTCATCGTCCATCATTGTCGCTCCTGACCGCACTACCCTGTTGAACCATCGTCGATAAGCCTCCCTCCTAGATTTTTCCATATCACCCTACCTCCATCTTTGTCAACATGGTGATATCATCCTACAAAAAATCATTCCACCATCACACCAACATCGCGCCAACGACGTGTCGCCGGCTAAGAAACCACCCCTGTCATATGATGTCATTGTGTGCCGCATATCTGGAAAAACCAAACCACTGATGAACCAAATTTGTAGATCTGGTCTGAAATCATATCTAGATCAAAATAGAATCCATCAAGGCTGATCGTCGCTATCCAAGACCGATATCAAAGCCTTGGATGAGATCCCACGTCGCCCGTAGCGTCGCTGACAAAGACAATGTCTCCATCCCACCTAACACCACCCATGGTGCTACCTCCGTCGCATTTTAGAGCCCCGCTGCAAAAGAAGCTGAAGTGAGCCCCAGGGAAAAACCATAATCCCTAGGATCTCTTATCCAAAGCCTATATTACACTCATATTTTCTTATTTCTATTTATTAATATTTTTTACTATTTATTACAAATTATTACAAATTATTTCTATTTATAACTATTTATTACTATTTATTACATTTTATTGCAATTTATTACTATTTATTACTACATATTAATAATTATTTCTATTTATTTATATTTATTAATATTTATTTATATTTATTAGTAATTATTTCTATTTATTACTATTTATTACATATTATTAGTATTTATTTCAATTTATTAATATTTATATATTTTTAAGTGTTGGGGGTAAAATTAAAATAAAAAAACACACACACGCACATGCAATTAGGGAGTAGCCCAGTCCATAGTCCCCAAGGGATAGACTAGATAACACACTTCTTATATATATATATCAACCAATGAGAAAAGGCCCATTATATCATGTCGTAGCCCTGTACGTGCACCACCGATGAATCCATCCTGGCACAACAACCACTTTATTCTGAAAATACTTTTTTACAAGCAACTATTTGTGACAGAATTAGGGAATCATTGTAAATAGTATTCTGTGACTGACTATTTGCAATGGGTCCTTAACCAGTCTTAAATGACCCATCACAAAAGCCCTTTTTCGATTAGTGTCAATGTATTTACAAAATCATATTTAATAAGAGCCTTAATCCTGATTTAAGAAGCTATTTAAAAATTCAGATTATATATTTCTATAGTATTGGTTAATAAGGAATTTTCAAAAATTGGGGGATTTATGTTTAAATATTATTTTTAATAGAAATTTTTATTAGAATCTCAATTCATCCCCCCCCCCCTCACACCTCAAAAGTTTTCCCAGCCAACAAACATAACATTTACATTTTAAAAAAATTATGCTAATGAATTAGGGTAATAATAAAATCTAAATGAGATTTAAAACATTTACCCCATATATAATAATTCATTTAAAATAAATTGAATGTCAAAATAATAATAAAAATACATAATTTACACACACAAAATTTTATCTACAAAAAATAATTAAATGTTATGTTTCAAAGAAACAATGTTTTCTGTCATTGAATTTATTTTTCATTAATTTATAATGATTTATTATTTCAATTTAATTTCTATATGTTTAGTCACCTTTCCAATTTTAATTTATATTTTATTTATATATTTAAATTTATAGGCTTTGAAAGTCACTACTTGAAGCATTATTGTGTTTCATGTAGGTGCATGTAATGGCCCAGACCTCTCCGGCCCACTCCTTTGTCAAAAAGATGGTCACAAAGTGTTCTGGAGGGTAAAATGGACTTTTCCCACACTTTCCAGAATTTTGAAACTGCACACCGTGTAGTTTGAGTACACGTCGTGTACCACCTTGCCGGGTATACCCCGTGTTGAAGGTCATGTCCTTGTTGTGTGTAATAATGAGTACACGTCGTGTGTCTAAACTACACGCCATGTAGTCCTTCCTTGTGTACGCGTTGCTAGTCAACGGTTGTGTACTGTGTTGGAGCTGTTTTCTTACCGTGTGAAATAAATAAGTACACGCCGTGTGTCTGAACTACACGCTGTGTAGTCCTTCCCCGCATATGCGTTACCCTCAAACTGTGTGTTGACCAGTAAATGGCCGCAAAACCGTGTTGGAAGCCGTGTGGAGACCGTGTAAAATAACCTAGTACACGCCGTGTACCCTAAAGTACACGCCGTGTACTTTTCCTTTTCTCGCCTATAAAAGGAGGGGTCCCCTCCTCCTTTCAACTCACCCCTCTCCTCCCCTTTCCCTCCGATACCATTCTGTCATGACCCCCTCCCACCAAAGATGCCCCTCCTGAGCTGGCAATGGTGTAAGGGAGATAATGACCCCCGAGTCCCGCCTCCAGTAGGCCCCGGGGTGGCGACTAGCACCAAGGGTATGAGTTTTCACAAATATGGGAGGCATTAACCTTTTTATTATTTAGGATCGGGAAATAGGACAAGTCAACCACCAAAAGGAAAAAAAGAACAAGTGTATAGAAATAAACCCAAACCAAGCCCACATGCATGTTTAAACAATTTTATGACAAGGTACAAGTAAAAGAAAGCTCAAAGTACAATACCAAAAGAAAACAAGAGAACATCAACTGCAACAACTCCAACTGTCCAACTAGTAGGGTCCCGCACGGCCCTGGTAGTCCTCTTGGAAACCTGAAAGTAAACGTAGGGTGAGAATACAATTATACTCAGTAGGGAATCCTAAATCTCTCGTGCACAAGTGGAGAGACATCCTAATGTCCCGTGAGAACAACAGAAGAAACCTAGCAAGGAATTCTATCCACCCAACCTCACCAGCCACACTCACCAAAACACAAGCACAACAGGTATTAGTATATAAGAAACAAGAGTATTGGGTACCCCGCACCAGTTCCCTTTAGTTAGATGCTCTTCCTAACGACGAACGTCCTGACGCTGCCACACTCTCCACGCCCGCACACACCTGGGCCTCACCACCACATCTCCCGCCCGCACACACCTGGGCCTCACAACTACGTATCCTTCCCACACACACCTGGGCCTCACAACCACATATCCCGCCCACACACACCTGGGCCTCATCCCGAAGATTCTTGGGAAAAAGTAGAACCTTCCTAAAGATTCTTGGGCCTAAGCCACCCCAATCGAAACCTACCCGAAGAGTCTTAGGTGTAAGGTCGCCTCAAGCCATCACTGCCTAAGGGAGAAGGAGTAGGAAAAAGCTAGTAACTAAGGGAAAAACACCCTCTCCCATGAAATGGGAGTGTTCGGCATTAAGTGCTCAACATGGGTGGGGTGTGATAAAACACAAAAGATACAAATATATATATATATATATATATATATATATATATATATATATATACCAACCACGCAGCCCAACCTATGGCTTATAAACAGAGAAACTGAGCACGTTCCTCGGCACTGCTACTACGAAGCATGCATACAACAAACAACCCCAACCCCATTTAGGTTTTCACATTTCAGCAGAATTAGTTTATTAGTTCCTTAACTACTGGGAAACTATCCACAACCAACCACATCGATCGTTCGTAAAAAATATCCCTGTCATCCACAAATCAAGTTAGGAAAACACAAGCAACAAAACCAAGACCTTCTTATCAACCAACCTACCCATTGATTATTAAACCCGTTCCATTACCACGCCCCACCATTCATTAAATCTTCAGATTTTATTTATTATTCACAACCCACAGTCCGTTCACATTCAAACCCATCCCCACAGCCCCGCTTCCAACCACCATAACTACAACACAACTAAACCCATACATCATTATCCCTTTAATACCATTTATCGCAGCCCCGCTGCCCGTCGCCAACATAGCATTCACACCAACCTACAACCAAGCCAACCGCAACCCCACTACTCACCCGATCCACAACAACCCACAAAACACCCCCATTACAAGCCGTGTAAACCAAGACAACACCCACATGTTCATTATTCTATTTTTGTTTAACCGGGGTGGTCACACAAGGGTTCCAGATTTTCATTTAATCAGCCAAATTTACGTGATTAACCAATTTCCACAAAGTTATATCCACAAAAATGGTCTAGAAAGATAGGGAAACATTTAATTTCACAAGAAAAGGACCCCAACGACTGTGATTTTTAGTAAGCAGAAGATCATTCAATTCACAACATAATATCATAAGATATAAAGTAACAACAATCACAAACTTCCCAACCCCGTTGTTTGACCAGTTATTATCTTTATTTAATGGTTCAACTATTTCTCATGAAAACAAGAGGATACCCACCCCACATGATGCACAAATGATAGAGATACAAAGGTAAGATCCCTACCTCAACAGGTTCTGATCACAGCGCTCCCCCAGATCAACCTTATAAGAAGTTCGTCGGCGTCAGTCACTTCCGTCGGGTCCTGGAAAAACCTCCTCGGGAGGAAGTCGGAAAGGAAAGGCCAAAGGAAAGATGACAGACCTAGGCTCGGAAGTTCTTCCTCATCGTTACGATCCTGTGGCCACTGACGGATCGTAAATCGGAGCTCGGACGAAGAAGTTATGGAAGAAAGAGTCTTCGAGTCTCTTGGGAGAACTCTGCTCAGAGGGAAAGGGGAGGAGAGGGGTGAGTTGAAAGGAGGAGGGGACCCCTCCTTTTATAGGCGATAAAAGGAAAAGTACACGACGTGTACTTTAGGGTACATGGTGTGTACTTGGTTATTTTACATTGTGTCCATGCGGCTTCCAACACGGTTTTGCGACCGTTGACTAGTCAACACACTGTTTGAAGGTAACACATACACGAGGAAGGAATACATGACATGTAGTTCAGACACACGGTGTGTACTTATTTATTGCACACGGCAAGGACACGGCTCCAACATGGTACACAGCCATTGACTGGAAACGCATATGCGGTGAAGTACTACACGGTGTGTAGTTTAGACACACGACGTGTACTCATTATTCCACACAACAAGGACACGACCTTTAACACGGGGTATACCCAGTGAGTACCTTAGCACGGAGGTATGTAGACGAGGTTGTGCGGTTGCATGGAGTCCCAAAGACTATCGTCTCAGATCGGGATACTCAGTTTACCTCACGAGTCTGGAGGGGGTTACAACATGCTTTTGGCACCCAGCTAGGCCTTAGCACTGCTTTCCACCCCCAGACCGATGGGCAGATAGAGCGGACTATCCAGATGTTGGAGGACATGCTGCGAGCATGCGTTCTGGATTTCGAAGGATCATGGGTACGACACTTGCCTTTAGTAGAGTTCGCCTACAACAACAGCTTCCACTATAGTATTGGCATGGCACCGTTTGAGGCTTTGTATGGAAGGCCATGTCGTTCACCCATTTGCTGGGCAGAGGTTGGTGAGACAGGTGCTCTTGGGCCAGAGGTAGTGCAGAGCACCACAGAGAAAGTCTAGCTTATACGTGACAAGATGAAAGCGGCTCAGGACTGACAGAAGTCTTATACTGATCGTCGGAGGAGACCCTTGGAGTTAGAGGTGGGAGATCATGTGTTCTTGAAGGTTTCCCCTCGACGGGGGCAGCAGAGTTTTGGGAAATGGAGCAAGCTCTCACCTAGGTTCATCGGACCTTTCGAGGTGATGAGGCGAGTCGGCGAGGTAGCATATCAGCTGGCCCTGCCACCTCAGTTGGAGAAGGTTCATGACGTCTTCCATGTCTCTCAGCTTCATCGGTACTTACATGAAGACTCCCACATTATCGAATGGGGAGAGTTTTATATGGGAGATGATGCGAACTTCGAGGAACGACCAGTCAGGATCGAGGATCGTAAAGAGAAGGTGCTCCGTGGATGAACCATTCCGTTGGTTCGTGTGTTGTGGAGGCATGGCAGACTCGAGGAGAGCACTTAGGAGTGGGAGACCCAGATGCATGCTCAGTACCCGGAGTTGTTTTGACTTGTGTTTTCTCTTGTTCTTCTGAGCTTTGTGTTGATGTTGTACTTTTTACCTTTGATATATGGAATGCTTGGCTTGTCAGTTGTGAGACCTTTTTGTTTCCTTGCTCCCTGGTAATGTGTGACATGTCCGGATATGTGGGAAAAGGGAAAAACCTGATCCTTAATCGAGACGTATTAATGCGGATGTGATTGAACCCGTGCGGGCGAGTCAGTGCCACCTAAAGCGGATAATATCTCGACGTAGGAGAAGGAATTATTCCCCAAACCACATGTTCGGGTAGTGTATTGGTTGTGTGGTGTTGGGAGTAGTGTGAGTTGAAGAATCCAAATGTATGAAACTGGGAATACCCAATTCTTAATCGAGATGCATTAATAAGGATGTGGTTAAACCCGTGCAGGTGAGTCAGTGCCGCCTAAAGCGGATAATATCTCGACAAAGGAGAAGGAATTCCTAACACATATGATTAGGGTTGTTGGTTGGGTTCCTGTTATAACGAGAACCCTAAGAGGTATCTTGTTGGGTTTCCTCTGGGTTTATTTTGAATTATCAGGGATGAGAATGTTTTAAGAGGTATATGATGTAATGGCCTGGACCTCTCCGGCCCATTCCTTTGTCAAAAAGAAGGTCACGAAGTGTTCTGGAGGGTAAAATGGACTTTTCCCACACTTTCCAGAATTTTGAAACTACACGCCGTGTAGTGTAACTACATGTCATGTACCACCTTGCTGGGTATACCCCGTGTTGAAGGTCGTGTCCTTGCTATGTGGAATAATGAGTACATGCCGTGTGTCTAAACTACACGCCGTGTAGTCCTTCCCCGCGTACGCATTGCTAGTCAACGACCGTGTACCATGTTGGAGTCATGTCCTTGATGTGTGCAATAAATAAGTACATGTCGTGTGTCTGAACTACACGCCATATAGTCCTTCCCCACGTATGCGTTACCCTCAAACCATGTGTTGACCAGTCAACAACCGCAGAACCGTGTTGGAAGCCGCGTGGAGACCGTGTAAAATAACCAAGTACACGCCGTGTACCCTAAAGTAAACTCCATGTACTTTTCCTTTTATCACCTATAAAAGGAGGGGTCCCCTCCTCCTTTCAACTCACCCCTCTCCTCCCCTTTCCCTATGATCAGAGTTCTCCCAAGAGACTCGAAGGCTCTTTCTTCCATAAAATATTCGTCCGAGCTCCGATTTACGATCCGTCAGCGGCCATGGGATCGTAACGACAAGGCGGAACTTCCGAGCCCGGTTCCTTCGTCTTTCCTTCAACCTTTCCTTTTTGACTTCAACCCAAGGAGGTTTTTCCAGGACCCGACGGAAGTGACTGACACTGATGGACTTCTTCTAAGGTTGATCCGGGGGAGCGATGAGATCAGAACCTGTTGAGGTAGGGATCTTACCTTTGTCTCTCTCTCTTTTGTGCATCATACAGGGTGGGTATCCTCTTGTTTTCATGAGAAATAGTTGAACCATTAAATAAAGATAATAACTGGTCAAACAACGGGGTTGGTAAGTTTGTGATTGTTTTTACTTTATATCCTGTGATATTATGTTGTGAATTTAATGAGCTTTTTCTTACTAAAAATCACAGTCTTTGGGGGCCTTTTCTTGCGTAATTAAATGTTTCCCTATCTTTCTAGACTGTTTTGTGGATATAACTTTGTGGAAATTGGTTAATCACGTAAATTTGGCTGATTAAATGAAAATATGGAACCCTTGTGTGATCACCCCGGTTAAACAAAAAAGGAATAATGAACATGTGGGTGTTGTCTTGGTTTATGTGGCTTGTGATGGGTGTGTTTTGTGGGTTGTTGTGGATTGGGTGAGTAGCAGGGCTACGGTTGGCTTGGTTGTGGGTTGGTGTGAATGCTATGTTGGCGACGGGCAGTGGGGCTGTGATAAATGGTATTAAAGGGATAATGATGTATGGGTTTCGTTTTGTTGTGGTTATGGTGGTTGGCAGTGGGGCTGCAGGGATGGGTTTGAATGTGAACGGACTGTGGGTTGTGAATAATAAATAAAAGCGGAAGAGTTAATGAATGGTGAGACGTGGTAATGAAACAGAGTTAATAATCAATGGGGTTGGTTTGCTGATAAGAAGGGCTTGGTTGTGTTGCTTGTGTTTTCCTAACTTGATTTGTGGATGGCAGGGATATGTTTTATGAATGATCGATGTGGTCGGTTGTGGATAGTTGCCCAGTAGTTAAGGAACTAAATAATCTAATTCTGCTGAAACGTGAAAACCTAAATGGGGTTGGGGTTGTTTGTTGTATGCATGCTTCGTAGTAGTAGTGTCGAGGCACGTACTCAGTTTCTCTATTTAGAAGCCATAGGTTGGGATGCGTGGTTGGTATATATATATATATCTATATCTTTTGTGTTTTATCGCACCCCACCCATGTTGAGCACTTAGTGTCGAACACTCCCATTTCATGGGAGAGGGTGTTTTTCCCTTAGTTATTAGCTTCTACCTGCTCCTTCTCCCCTAGGATGTGATGGCTTGAGGTGAACTTACACCTAAGACTCTTCAGGTAGGTTTCGATTGGGGTGGCTTAGGCCCAAGACTCTTCGGGCATGTTCTACTTTTTCCCAAGAATCTTCGGGATGAGGCCCAAGTGTGTGCGGGCGGGATATGTGGTTGTGAGGCCCAGGTGTGTGCGGGCGGTATACGTGGTTGTGAGGCCCAGGTGTGTGCGGGCGGGAGACATGGTGGTGAGGCCTAGGTGTTTGCGGGCGGGGAGAGTGTGGTAGTGTCAGGACGTTCGTCGTTAGGAAGAGCAGCTAACTAAAGGGAACTGGTGCGGGGTGGGTATCCTCTTGTTGTCACGAGAAACAGTTAAACCTTTAAATAAAGATAATAGCTGGCTTATATAACGGGGATGAGAAGTTGTGATTGCTGTTACTTTATACCCTGTGATATTATGTTGTGAATTGAATGAGATTTTAACTACTGAAAATCATGGTCGTTGGGGGCCTTTGCTTACACAATTAAATGTTTCCCTCTCCTTTTGGATTTTCATATGGATGTGAACCTTGTGGAATGTGGAATTTGGTTAATCATGTAAAGTTGGATATTTAAAATCTGGAACCCTTGTGTGATCACCTCAGTTGAACAAAATGGAATAATGAACATGTGGGTGTTGGCTTAGTTACGTAACATGTGATGGGGGTGTTTTGTGGGTTGTTGTGGATCGGGTGAGCAGCGGGGCTGCGGTGGACTTGGTTGTGGGTTGGTGTAAATGCTACGTTGGTGATGGGCAGTGGGGCTACAATAAATGGTATTAAAGAGATATTGATGTACGGGTTTTGGTGCGGTTTTGGTTATGGAGGTTGGCAGCGGGGCTGCAGGGTTGGGTTTTAATGTGAACGGGTTATGGGTTATGATTAATAAATAAAACGTGGAAGAGTTAATGAATGGTGGGGCGTGGTAATGGAATGGGTTCAATAATCAATGGGTTGGTTGGTTGATAAGAAGGGCATGATTTTGTTGTTTGTTTTTTCCTAACTTGATTTGTGGATGACAGGGATATGTTTTACGAATGATCGATGTGGTTGGTTGTGGATAGTTTCCCAGTAGTTAAGGAACTAATAAACTAATTTTGATGAAACTTGAAAACCTAAATGGGGTGGGGGTTGTTGTTGTATGCATGCTTCGTGGTAGCAGTGCCGAGGAACGTGCTCAGTTTCTCTGTTTAGAAGCCATAGGTTGGGCTGTGTGTTTGGTATATATATATATCTGTATCTTTTGTGTTTTATCGCACCCCACCCATGTTGAGCACTTAGTGCCGAACACTCCCATTTTATGGGAGATGGTGTTTTTTCTTTAGTTACTAGCTCCTACCTGCTCCTTCTCCCCTAGGCTGTGATGGATTGAGGCGACCTTACACCTAAGACTCTTCGGGTAGGTTTCGATTGGGGTGGTTCTATCCCAAGACTCTTCGGGAAGGTTTTACTGTTTCCCAAGAATCTTCAGGATGAGGCCCAGGTGTGTGCGGGCGGGATACGTGGTTGTAAGGCCCAAGTGTGTGTGGGCGGGGAGAGTGTGGCAGCGCCAGGACGTTTTCTGTTAGGAAGAGAAGATAACTAAAGGGAAATGGTGCGGGGTACCCAATACTCTTGTTCTTATATACTACTACTACCTGTTGTGATTGTGTTTTTGGTGAGTGTGGCTGGTGAGGTTGGGTGGATAGAATTCCTTAATAGGTTTCTTCTGTTGTTCTCACGGGACATTAGGATGTCTCCCCACTTGTGCACAAGAGCTTTAGGTTTCCCTATTGAGTATACTTGTATGCTCACCCTACGTTTACTTTCAGGTTTCCAGGAGGACTACCAGGTCCGTGCGAGACCCTACTAGTCGGACAGTTGGAGTTGCTGCAGTTTGTTGTAATTGTTTCCTTTTTAGTATTGTACTTTGATCTTTCTTGTACTTGTACCTTGTTATAAATTTTTTTTAAACATGCATGTGGGTTTGGTTTGGGTTTATTTCTATACACTTGTTTTTTTTCCTTTTTGGTGGTTGACTTGTCCTATTTCTCGATCTTTAAAAATAAAAGGGTAATGCCTCCCATATTTGAGAAAGCTCATACCCTTGGTGCTAGTCGCCAACCCGGGGCCTACTGGAGGCGGGTCTCGGACGTCTTCCACATATCTCAGCTTCGTCGGTACTTACACGACGAATCCCACATTATTGACTGGGGAGAGTTAGATATGGGAGATGACGCGACCTTCGAGGAACGACCATTCAGGATCGAGGATCATAAAGAGAAGGTGCTCCGTGGATGAACCATTCCATTGGTTCGTGTGTTGTGGAGGCATAGAGGCCTCGAGGAGAGCACTTGGGAGCGGGAGACCTAGATGAAGTCTCAGTACCCGGAGTTGTTTTGACTTGTGTTTTCCCTTGTTCTTCTGAGATTTGTGTTGATGTTGTACTTTGTACCTTTGATATATGGAATGCTCGGCTTGTCAATTGTGAGACTTTTTTGTTTCCTTGTTCTTTGGTAATGTGTGACATGTCCGGATGTGTGGGGAAAGGGAAAAACATGATCCTTAATCGAGACACATTAATGCGGATGCGATTGAACCCGTGCGGGTGAGTCAGTGCCGCCTAAAGCGGATAATATCTCGACGTAGGAGAAGGAATTCTTCCCCAAACCACATGTTCGGGCAGTGTGTTGGTTGTGTGGTGTTGGGGGTAGTGTGAGTTGAAGAATCCTAATGTATGAAAGTGGGAAGACCCAATTATTAATCAAGACGCCTTAATGAGGATGCGATTAAACCCATGCAGGCGAGTCAGTGCCGCCTAAAGCGGATAATATCTCGACATAGGAGAAGGAATTCCTAACACATATGATTAGGATTGTTGGTTGGGTTCCTGTTATAACAAGAACCCTAAGAGGTATCTTGTTGGGTTTTCTCTAGGTTGGTTTTGAATTCTCAGGGATGAGAATGTTTTAAGAGGTATCTGATGTAATGGCACGGACCTCTCTGGCCCATTACTTTGTCAAAAAGAAGGTCACAAAGTGTTCTGGAGGGTAAAATGGACTTTTCCCACACTTTCCATAATTTTGAAACTACACTCCGTGTAGTTTGAGTATAAGCCATGTAGTGTAACTACACACTGTGTACCACCTTGCCGGGTATACCCCGTGTTGAAGGACATGTCCTTGCTGTGTGGAATAATAAGTACACATCGTGTGTCTGAACTACACGCCGTGTAGTCCTTTCCCACGTATGCGTTACCCTCAAACCGTGTGTTGACCAGTCAACGGCCGCGGAACCGTGTTGGAAGCCGCGTGGAGACCGTGTAAAATAACCAAGTACACGCTGTGTACCCTAAAGTACATGCTGTGTACTTTTCCTTTTCTCGCCTATAAAAGAGGGGTCCCCTCCTCCTTTCAAATCACCCCTCTCCTCCCCTTTCCCTCTGAGCAGAGTTCTCCCAATAGACTCGAAGGCTCTTTCTTCCATAACTTCTTCATCCGAGCTCTGATTTACGATCCTTCAGTGGCCACAGGATTGTAATGACGAGGCAGAACTTCCGAGTCTGGGTCCGTCATCTTTCCTTCAGCCTTTCCTTTCCGACTTCCACCCGAGGAGGTTTTTCCAGGACCCGACGGAAGTGAATGACGCCGACGGACTTCTTCTAAGGTTGATCCGGGGGAGCGCTGTGTTCAGAACCTATTGAGGTAGGGATCTTACCTTTGTCTCTCTCTCTCTTTTGTGCATCATGCGGGGTGGGTATCCTCTTGTTTTAATGAAAAATAGTTGAACCATTAAATTAAGATAATAACTCGTCAAACAACAGGATTGGGAAGTTTGTGATTGCTGTTACTTTATATCCTGTGATATTATGTTGTGAATGGAATGAGCTTATGCTTACTGAAAATCACGGTCATTGGGGGCCTTTCCTTGCGCAATTAAATGTTTCCCTATCTTTCTAGACCGTTTTTGTGGATATAACTTTGTGGAAATTGGTTAATCACGTAAAGTTGGCTGATTAAATGAAAATCTGAACCCTTGTGTGATCACCCTGGTTAAACAAAAATGGAATAATGAACATGTTGGTGTTGTCTTGGTTTACGCGGCTTGTGATGGGGGTGTTTTGTGGGTTGTTGTGGATCGGGTGAGCAGCGGGGCTGCAGTTGGCTTGGTTGTGGGTTGGTATGAATGCTATGTTGGCGATGGGCAGCGGGGCTGCGATAAATGGTATTAAAGGAATAATGATGTATGGGTTTCATTGTGCTGTGGTTATGGTGGTTGGAAGCGGGGCTGTGGGGATGGGTTTGAATGTGAACGTACTGTGGGTTGTGAATAATAAATAAAAGCGGAAGAGTTAATGAATGGTGAGACGTGGTAATGAAACAGAGTTAATAATCAATAGGGCTGGTTCGCTGATAAGAAGGGCTTGGTTGTGTTACTTGTGTTTTCCTAACTTGATTTGTGGATGGAAGGGATATGTTTTATGAACGATCGATGTGGTTGGTTGTGGATAGTTTCCCAGTAGTTAAGGAACTAAATAATCTAATTCTGCTGAAACGTGAAAACCTAAATGGGGTTAGGGTTGTTTGTTGTATGCATGCTTCGTAGTAGCAGTGTCGAGGCACGTGCTCAGTTTCTCTATTTAGAAGCCATAGATTGGGTTGTGTGGTTGGTATATATATATTTGTATCTTTTGAGTTTTATCGCACCCCACCCATGTTGAGCACTTAGTGCCGAACACTCCCATTTCATGGGAGAGGGTGTTTTTCCCTTAGTTACTAGCTTCTTCCTACTCCTTCTCCCCTAGGCTGTGATGGCTTGAGGCGACCTTACACCTAAGACTCTTCGGGTAGGTTTCGATTGGGGTGGATTAGGCCCGAGACTCTTCGGGCAGGTTCTAATTTTTCCCAAGAATCTTCGAGATGAGGCCCAGGTGTGTGCGGGCGGGATACGTGGTTGTGAGGCCCAGGTGTGTGCGGGTGAGTCAGTGCCGCCTAAAACGGATAATATCTCGACGTAGGAGAAGGAATTATTCCCCAAACCACATGTTCGGGCAGTGTGTTGGTTGTGTGGTGTTGGGGGTAGTGTGAGTTGAAGAATCCTAATGTATGAAAGTGGGAAGACCCAATTCTTAATTGAGACACATTAATGAGGATGCGATTAAACACATGCAGGCGAGTTAGTGCCGCCTAAAGCGGATAATATCTCGACATAGGAGAAGGAATTCCTAACACATATGATTAGGGTTGTTGGTTGGGTTCCTGTTATAACAAGAACCCTAAGAGGTATCTTGTTGGGTTTTCTATGGGTTGGTTTTGAGTTCTCGGGGACGAGAATGTTTTAAGACGTATCTGATGTAATGTCCCGGACCTCTCTGGACTATTCCTTTGTCAAAAAGAAGGTCACGAAGTGTTATGGAGGGTAAAATGGACTTTTCCCACACTTTCCAAAATTTTGAAACTACACACTGTGTAGTTTGAGTACACGCCGTGTAGTGTAACTACACGTCGTGTACCACCTTTCCAGGTATACCCCGTGTTGAAGGCCGTGTCCTTGCTATGTGGAATAATGAGTACACGCCGTGTGTCTAAACTACACGCCATGTAGTCCTTCCCCGCGTACGTGTTTCCAGTCAACAACCATGTACCGTGTTGGAGCCGTGTCCTTTCCATGTGCAATAAATAAGTACACGCCGTGTGTCTGAACTACATTCCATGTAGTCCTTCCCCGCGTATGCATTACCCTCAAACCGTGTGTTGACCAGTCAACGGCCGCAGAACCGTGTTGGAAGCCGCGTGGAGACCCTGTAAAATAACCAAGTACACGCCGTGTACCCTAAAGTACATCCCGTGTACTTTTACTTTTCTTGCCTATAAAAGGAGGGGTCCCCTCCTCCTTTCAACTCACCCCTCTCCTCCCCTTTCCCTCTGAGCAGAGTTCTCCCAAGAGACTCGAAGGATCTTTCTTCCATAACTTCTTCGTCCAAGCTTCGATTTATGATCCGTCAGCAGCCACGGGATCGTAACGACGAGGCGGAACTTCCGAGCCTAGGTCCATCGTCTTTCCTTCGGCCTTTCCTTTCCGACTTCCACCCGAGGAGGTTTTTCCAAGACCCGATGGAAGTGACTGACGCCGACAGACTTCTTCTAAGGTTGATCCGGGGGAGCGCTGTGATCAGAACCTGTTGAGGTAGGGATCTTACCTTTGTCTCTCTCTCTTTTGTGCATCATGTGAGGTGGGTATCCTCTTTTTTTCATGAGAAACAGTTAAAAAATTAAATAAAGATAATAACTGGTCAAACAATGGGGTTGGGAAGTTTATGATTACTGTTACTTTATATCCTGTGATATTATGTTGTGAATTGAATGAGCTTCTGATTACTGAAAATCACGGTCATTGGGGGCCTTTGCTTGCACAATTAAATGTTTCCCTATCTTTCTAGACAGTTTTTGTGGATATAACTTTATGGAAATTGGTTAATCACATAAAGTTGGCTGATTAAATGAAAATCTGGAACCGTTGTGTGATCACCCCGGTTAAAAAAGGAATAATGAACATGTGGGTGTTGTCTTGGTTTACGCGGCTTGTGATGGGGGTGTTTTGTGGGTTGTTGTGGATCGGGTGAGCAGCGGGGTTGCGGTTGGCTTGGTTGTGGGTTGGTGTGAATGCTATGTTGGCGACTGGCAGCGGGGCTGCGATAAATGGTATTAAAGGGATAATGATGTATAGGTTTCGTTGTGTTGTGTTTATGGTGGTTGGCAGAGGGGTTGCGGGGATGGGTTTTAATATGAACGGACTGTGGGTTGTGAATAATAAATAAAAGCGGAAGAGTTAATGAATGGTGAGACGTGGTAATGAAACAGAGTTAATAATCAATGGGGCTGGTTGGCTGATAAGAAGGGCTTGGTTGTGTTTCTTGTGTTTTCCTAACTTGATTTGTGGATGTTAGGAATATGTTTTAAGAACGATCGATGTGGTTGGTTGTGGATAGTTTCCCTGTAGTTAAGGAACTAAATAATCTAATTCTGCTGAAACACGAAAACCTAAATGGGGTTGGGGTTGTTTGTTGTATGCATGCTTCGTAGTAGTAGTGTCAAGGCACATGCTCAGTTTCTCTGTTTAGAAGCCATAGGTTGGGCTGCGTGGTTGGTATATATATATATATATATATATATATATATATATATCTGTATCTTTTGTGTTTTATCGCACCCCACCCATGTTGAGCACTTAGTGTCGAATACTCCCATTTCATGGGTGAGGGTGTTTTTACCTTAGTTACTAGATTATTCCTGCTCCTTCTCCCCTAGGCTGTGATGGCTTGAGGCGACCTTACACCTAAGACTCCTCGGGTAGGTTTCGATTGGGGTGGCTTAGGCCTAAGACTCTTCGGGCAGGTTCTACTTTTTCCCAAGATCTTCGGGATGAGGCCCAAGTGTGTGCGGGTGGGATATGTGGTTGTGAGGCCCAGGTGTGTGTGGGCGGGATACGTGGTTATGAGGCCCAGGTGTGTGCGGTCAGGAGACGTGGTGGTGAGGCCCAGGTGTGTGCGGGCGGGGAGAGTGTGGTTGTGTCAGGACGTTCGTCATTAGGAAGAGCAGCTAACTAAAGGGAACTGGTGCGGGGTACCCAATACTCTTGTTTCTTATATACTACTACCTGTTGTGCTTGTGTTTTGGTGAGTGTGGCTGGTGAGGTTGGGTGGATATAATTCCTTGCTAGGTTTCTTCTGTTGTTCTCATGGGACATTAGGATGTCTCCCCATTTGTGCACGAGAGCTTTAGGTTTCCCTACTAAGTATACTTGTATACTCACCCTATGTTTACTTTCAGGTTTCCAGGAGGACTACCAGGGCCGTGCGAGACCCTACTAGTCGGACAGTTGGAGTTGTTGCAGTTGTTGTTCTCTTATTTTCTTTTGGTATTGTACTTTGAGCTTTCTTGTACTTGTACCTTGTTATAAAATTGTTTAAACATGCATGTGGGCTTGGTTTGAGTTTATTTCTATACACTTGTTCTTTTTTTTCCTTTTGGTGGTTGACTTGTCCTATTTCCCGATCCTAAATAATAAAAAGGGCAATGCCTCTCATATTTGTGTAAACTCATACCCTTGGTGCTAGTCGCCACCCCGGGGCCTACTGGAGGCAGGACTCGGGGGTCATTATCTCTCTTCCACCATTGCCAGCTCAGGAGGGGCATCTTTGGTGGGAGGGGGTCGTGACAGTGCATTTGAAAGAGTATAAGATATAAAGTATAAATATAATTAAAAATGATGGAAAATAAAAATAATTACATAAATATTATAAACAAAAAAATTACATTACAAAAACATTATTGTTTAAAAACATAATATTTACAATTGAAAAATTAATTTCATTAATTTTATTAAGTATTATACTATTAATTACATTATTGTTAAATATTAATAATTATGTTATTATTAAATATAATGAACCGAGTAATTAAAAAATATTAAAAATATTATATAATATTTATAATAATTACAATAATAATTATGAATATTTTTTCAAATAATATAATTATTAATTTTACTAATAATGTAGTCAATAATATCCTTTAATCCATTCCTTCCATAAAAAAAATAAATTACATAATAATATAAGTAAAAATAAATATTAATCAAATTATTAATATCGAATATATAATTATTAATAATCATGGTATAAAAAAAGTTATTTTAAAATAAATAATCACACAAAAACACATGCATATAAATAAACGTAAGAAAAAAAATATATTATATTAAAAAAATAGAGAATGTAGGGTGTTATCTGGGACATCATCTTCTTTAGAAAATTTCTAAAGAAAACAATTTCTCAAAAATGTTTGTTCCTAGTAATTTCATTATGCAGGCTCTCTCTAATAGAGTGCCTTTTTCAGAAGTTTTCTAAACAACACGCTCTCTTTGAGGGCTCCCATTCTTCTAGAAAAAATCCACTCGATTCCATCTGTAGTTTGGGAATTATTTTCCAAAAATACCTATTTTTGGAGAAAAAAATTAATTAACTCTATATGAGAAATATACCTAGGAACTAAATGATAACCCAGGACAACCTCTACAACACCACCGTCTACAATGTAATCTTCCTCTCAGTTGATATGTAAGAGATATTTTGGGTCGAGTGGTTGAGGCATCATTCATGAAATACAAGTCATCCAGTAGGCTTTCTACTCATTAACATCCTCCACAGAGGTGTGGTCGGATTCCATTTCTCAATTCTCTAGGGTCTCTTTTTCATAATTTCCAACCAAACACCGCTAGAGCCTCTATATTTGTTTATTTTCGGTTTCTGCATCATTCTGTACGTCATGTTTAGATTGAGTCATATGTCACCTCTAGTGGATGGTAGTGGAAAAAACCATCTTCCTCCACCAGGAAAATTTTTTCAAGAGGGGTTTTTGTTTTTTTTCGATTCTATGGGTGCCGGTTTTTTATATTTAGGTATATGGGGTACCCAAGCACCAGACTGATGGGTTTTACCTAAAAAGTTCCAAACACCATTCCATTTGGCATTTAGCACACCCCCCATTACAATTCCACTTCCCCACAATAAATATCTATATATATATATTATGTGAACAAATTATAATAAATTAAAAAATATAAGTAAATATATATTTATAATTAATATGTAAAATAATTTATAATTATATTTATAAATATATTTATACTAATATTTATAATAATATAGTTATATTTTTATTATTATATATCTATATTTTTTTAGTTATAAATAAACATTATTTAATTCAAAATTTAAAAATTTAAATAATCCTTATATGTATTATTTATAAAAAATTATAAATTTATATTATATTATTTATATAGATACACCATATTAAATTTAATATATAATGTTTTTAATATTTATATAATTATATATTAATAAATAAATTTAAAATATATAAATATATAATTAATTAATTATTTTTTAAAATAATTTATTTATATATTTATATATAGAAATAAAATTAAAATTTATAATTATATATTTTTTATTTAAATATAAATAAACCTTATATTAGGAATTTATAAATTTATATATAATTATTTAAATATATAAATAATCCTTATTAAATTTATTTATAAATAAATATATATACATATATAAACCTTTATAAATTCACACACATATATATAAACATTTTATTTATTTTTTAAATATAAGTTTTATTTATATAAATAATTATATAAAAATAACTTTAATTAAAATTACATATATGAATAAACAATAATTGTTAATAATTTTATTATTAAAAAAATTATTACCACTATATGATTATAAATTAAAATATATAAATATTTAATTGTAAATGTATAAATATTTATTTATTATTTATAATATATTTATTACATATATATATATATATTAAAATTTATTATATTTATTATATTTATATTTATATTTATATTTTTATATATTTATATTAATATTTTTTATATTTTTTATATTTTTTATATTTATTATATTTTTTTATTGTATTTATATTTATTATATTGATATATATTATATTTATATTGATATTTATATTTATATTTGTTATATTTATTATAATAAATATAATGATATTGAAATATAAATATAAATATAAATATAAATATAATATCTATAAATATAAATATAAATATATATTTATATTATTTATATTAATTGTTATTATATTTTTTATATTTTTTATATTTATATTTATATTTAGTTTGTATATTATCTCTATATTTATTATATTTATATTTATTATATTTGTATTTATTATATTATATTTAATCTATTTATATTTATTATATTTATATATATTTATATTTATATTTATTATATTTATTGTTTTTATTTTGAATATTTTTATTATTGGCAGTTTATTATAAAATATATAATTGTAAATATATAAATATTAATTTTATAGTTATAATTATATATTTATTATTAATATATACAAATATAGTAAATATAAATATATATATTATCTTTACGGCTCTGTAGAGCTTTATGCCCTTGGGAGCGCTTCGCCTAAGGTTCTACTCGATGGTTGGGGCCTAGTCGTAGTGTTTGAGGCATCAATGTGAAATAACGATGACTTCTCAGGAACCGTAGGGGGGATAGTGTGTCGGGCGACGATTGATCAAGGCTTACAGGTCATGATGGATCTACAGATGTGGTGACATCATGATGGTCCAATCTACGGGAGGATGGTGTGGGATCTTGGCGGCTTCCTCTAGGGTTGCTCACAGTCGGTGAGATGCTGGCGATGATTTGTGTGTGGGTAGGGGCAACCTCAGGAGGCGTTGTGTGGTCTGTGGGGTGGAGATTCATCTGGCTGTTGGCAGAACAACTCGGCGATGACCTCAAATAAGGAGTCCCTGGAGGCGGCGTGCAGGTGGTGCTGTCGATGGAGACCAAACACTAGTGTGGCGAGTGGACGAGTGACGTCTTCTTCTATAGAGTGCAAGACGATGATGACGCAGGTACCTGTGGTGAATTTGGGATGTAGGGACTAAAGGATTTTGACTTCGAGATGGGCTATAATGTCGATGCAGGGTACGAGAGTGGTCGACAGTGGCAGGTGGTAGTCGGTCGCGAGATGCAGGCTGAACAGGATAGTGATCGATGATGACATGGGGTTTGCGATGAGTGAGGCCTCATGATTCGTGGTTGATTTCCAAGATTCCTCGGGATATCTGAGGGCATGTTGGCAACAGGATCGATTGAGCATTGATTGGATGGGGCTTTGGATGACAAGACCTGTAGATTGGTAGTCCAAATTGGCCCAAGGGTTTGAAAAAATACGGGTTAATGTAATTTTGGTTGGGATCCTTCCGTCGGGTTATAACACTTAAATGTGTGACTCTTCTTCTATTTTTGGTGTTGTCTAATTTTCATTAATAAATTTTTAGGCCCGAGTATGCCCGGTTCCTGAACATTCCTGGTATATATATTATCTTTATATATATTATAATAAATTTAATAAATATTAATATAAATAGAAATATATATAAATATAATAAATATAAATTTAGTAAATATAATAAATATAAATATATATATATGAATATAATAAATATAATAAATATAATTATAAATATAATGAATATATTATAAATATAATAAATATATTATAAATATAATATATATATTATAAATATAACAAATATACTTTAAATATAAAATAAATATTTATATATTTAAAATTATATATTTATATGTATTTTTTTTTAATTATATATTTATAATAATTTATTAATAATATAATTATTAACAATTACAGTTTATATATATATATAATTATAATTATTTATATAAATAAACCTTATATTTTAAATATAAATAATAATGTTTATATATATATGAAAATTTAATATGGTTTATATATCAACATATATAAATTAATAAATAAATTTAATAATTTTTATTTATATATTTAAATAATTACATTTAAATTTATAAATTTTAAATATACGGTTTATTTAAATTTAAATTTTTATATATAATTATAAATTTTAAAATTATATATATATAATTATATAAATAAATTATTTAAATATAAGGAATATTTTATTATATAATTATATATTTAAAATTGATTAATTTATATATAATTATATAAATATAAATAACCTTATATTTTAAATTTAATAAAGTTTATTATATAAATTATTATATATAAATAATTGTTTCTAAGGTTTATTTAATTTTTTTAATAATTTAATTTAATATGTTTTATTTATAACTATATAAATATAGAATTATAATTATAGAGTTATGATTATATAATTATAAACATAGTTATAAATATAATTAGAAATAATTTGACATATTAATTATAAATATAAAATTATTTATATTTTTGTTAATTTATTATAATTTGTTAATTATATATATATATATAGATAATTATAGCGGTGTGGAGTTGAAATGGTGGGGGTGTGCTCAATGCCAAATGGAATGGAATTTTGTACTTTTTGGGTAAAACCCCACAATACCAATCCATATAGAGCTTGGGATCCCCATATACCCAAATATAAAAAACCTACTCCCATAAAATTAAAAAAAACACCTCTTGGATAATTTTTCCTCCTCCACCTTTTTGATATAATATTTTATTTAACAATTAATATTATTATTTTTTGGTATATATATATTGATTTTTTTGCATACAAGGTTAAAAAAATGTTCTAAAATATCAAAATCGGCCTCTATAAATGCTTAATGGATGGAGATTTAATCAAAAGCACCCTCCTTAAAAAACATATTATGAAAGAAATTTAATTAACAAAAAAATCTGAATAATACATTCTTAGAGTCTTTAGAAGGTTATGTAGTGGGGTGACAGGCATCCATGGGAAAACCACACATCCCTCGTGGGTCATCATAAGTGTCATCCATGGCCTAGAATGGGTAATCATCCTCTCCAGTGATGCCCAAGTGTTGGATGTCTTACTCTAAAACTAGTACCATGGTGCCTCCTTTGCAGCACCATAAAGCTTAGACAGAACTAGGGATGTTGATGGGCATCACCACAGAAATTGCCTAGCAACATCGGCAGGTGTGCTGATCATTATAGGGGTGCTAACACCACGTTCCCTCTAACTAGCATTTTTTGGCACACTGCAGGTACTGGAATCCACCACCGAATAGTGAGTAGCATGATGGAGAGACAGTTGTAGGATGTATCCCATGTAGGAGGCCATGAACTCATCATCCGTGAGGTTGGTGAAGTCATTGGCTGCTACACAGTAGGAGCGGTCACTGCTGTGGTTGAAAGCCTCAATGAACTCCATGTTTCTTTTGAAAATACACAAACACTTCTACTTCTTGTCATCATCCAGCTATCTCAAGCCATGATCCACTATCCACCTATCATCCTTTACGTACATAGAGACTAGATTGGGAAAGGTGTGGCTACAGGAAAAGGCACCCAAGAATGTCGGGCAAGCCAACACCCGGGTGAGTGCCAGGACAATGATGTTTGTCAGGTGGATCTGGAGATCCTTGGCCTGCAATCTTAAGGGGTTTCTTGAGGAGTGATCAGTTGTTCAGGCCCTCCTTAAATAAGCCTCACCCAATACCACCTTTTATATATGCACTAGGATACAAAGAAATTACATGCATCTTGACTATGAATAATTGAGTCTGAAAAATAAAGTCATGATAATAATATTATTAATTGTTAGTAATTGAATTATTATTGTTATTACTACTATTATTATTATTCATTAAAATTTATGCACAAAATTATTAATAAGTATCACATTATTAATTTCATTATTGTTGTATTTGTTTATAATTTCATATTATTATTTATTTATTATTATATATGAAATTAAATATATTTATAATTAAAAAATCAATAACGTTTTTGTTATGTAAATTAATTTTTATTTAATATATTTATAAATACCAATATTATTAATTTTATTCACTAAATAGGGTTTCATACCCAAACAAATACAAAAAAAATACATGCATTTGGGAACATGACAACAAATAGTAATTATAGGATAATAATGTCAGGAAAATAAGAATTTAATTATAATTAACTAATTGTAATGTAGTCATTATAATGAAATGATTATAATAAATTCATGAAAATAAAGTGATGAAAATAATAAAAATGGCATTGTTCATGAATATTAATAAAAATAAAATAATTATTAATAATGATATATATTATCATATAATTATCTAATAGTATTCATTATTAATAATTATATTAATATTATTACTACTACTACTACTATTATTATTAATTTATATATTATTATCAATACTTATAAATTATTATTTTTTATTATTATGAAATGTTTTTTATATTCACTTAAATAATATGTTTTATGTGCATGACCTAAATTTCATTTAAAATCTAAATATAATTTATCTTTATATGCTTTTGGAGTTACCTAGTTCTTTTAATGTTTAAATATTATGTTTTGAATCAAAATTGTTTTTTATCGTCTATATTATTTTTTGATTATTATTTTGAAGAAAATGTTTTTATTTTTTATAATTATTTAGCTATTTATTCAATTTTTATAATTTCTTTTCAATTGTACATATAGTTCTTTTTTTATAAGAATTAAAATTTCCTCACTTGAAACAGAACAAACTTATTATGTTTCAAGTAGGTAACTTTAGAAGCCTATAAAATATAAACTACAAGTAAAATCTAAATGAAATATAAAACATAGACTGAATATATATAAAATAGTTGATAAAACAATAATTTAATAAATATAATAAACAAAGATTAATTTACATGGCATATACGTTAATGATTAAAAACATTACATTTGCACTTAAAAAAATTATACACATAAAATATAGGATAAATAAAATCTCATTAAAATATAAAAAAATTATTGTACAAAAAAATAATAATTTAAAATAAGATTAATAAAAATAATAATAATAAACAAAATTAATTATCTTTTTGAAAAATGTTACCTAAAAAACATTTCAAGTACAAATGTTATCAATACTACAAAACTGTCATTTAATAGCGCTAGACATTTTTAGCACTAGAAAAAGTGATCATAAAGGTGCCAATTATCAATGCTAAAACAAGCACTGATAAAGGGTATTTTTTATCAATACATTTTATTGCTTAAAAATTTTACCCTTTATCAGCACTTTTTAGAACACATAAAGGGATCCTTTATTTGTGCTTTTTTTGTGTTGCTAAATGATCGAATAAAATAAAATAATATAAATGAGTTTATTAAAATAATATTTAAATTATTATTAATTAAATTATTATTGATAATAAAGAATAAATAGATTATCATAAATATAAATTATAAATATTAATAAATAGTATAGAGATGAAGGATTTTTAGGAGATTCTCATGAGTTCCACTAAAGGCGCCTAAGGATCATCATCCATGGAAGCTCCTAATTTGGATGATCTTGTTACATCCATTCTCACTCAAGGTATATTTGAATCACACGAGAACATCACAGATACAAAACCCCTCATTGGTCTTCACTCAAGGATTTGGTATGCGAGCTCATTTGATTCCAATATGTCCCCCTCCTCACGAACCACTGAAGAATGTTTTGGATCCTTTGACGAATCTAGCCTCAAATGTCTCATAGGTACTCAACAATCACTCTCTTGAATTGAAATCTGGGGATGAAAAGTCATTATTTTACACGAGAAAGGATGGTTCTAATTAGCGTATCTTTCAATGCGGTAATTCAGAGCACATTCAGTTCTACAAAGATTTACATCTAGATAGGTTTCAAATTTTTGGATTCTCAATTATTGGAAGATTGGTGTTGTCGATGGGTTAAAATGATGGATTACTGATGAATTAGAACCGAGACTCGCTGATAATTGTGGATTTTGTGAAATTAAATTTATCCCCATTGGGAGGGGTCATGTCCACATCCTTTTCCCCTCTGAAGAGCTCAAGTTATGAAGCCCCGAACCATTTTTACAGTAGTTTTAATAATATGTATGTAATTTTTGTACTTTTTATAATTATTTTAATGGAAATAAATTAATATAAAATGTATACACTAATAGAATAAGAAAAACATGAAGAACATTTTATTTAAAACATTACATAATTACAAGTCTACAAACATTAACTAGCATAGAAAACATATTGCAAGCCTGAGTAGCGCCATTAGAAGACCACCCAACATCATGATGAGACCGAGTGTGTAGAATTATTCCCTTGGAAATTCTATAATAAATAATTCAAAAGCTAGAAGTGTAGAAAGAACGCTTAGAGTAAAAGAGATGTATAAAAGAATCCGTTAAATAGATGAAGGGATGCTGATGTTGTTGGGTCCTTGAAACAATAAATATGGGTATTCATTGAACCCTTATATGATCGTTAAAAACAAAATTTGTTTATTTTATTCTGTAGTCTGCATCAACACACAAAAAGACTATTTTTAGTTCATAGAATTGGATTTATATAGTTCATTATATATTGTTTTCTGTGTGTTAGTAGTGAAAATATTTTTCTATAAGATCCATCATTTTCTATATAAAATACCAGTTTTAATGATGGTGGTTTAGACATGGTCTCTTTTACACAGTCGTTCTCATCTCTTCATCTGGACTCATGCTTGTGCAGGTTTCCGAAGTTCATTTAGAGGTAAGGGATATGTTATGATATTAATTTTTAATCTCTCTTTTTGAATTCATTGTGTAAGTGTTTAATTTATTGTAATTTTTCAATTATCATGCACATATATATTCTCAAATCGGAAAGGGATCATTTAATTTACATTAAAAAACGTTTTGAAAAATCTAATGTAAGGGGAATTTATTTTATTTCTAGCATGTCTTAAGATTTATAAGTTAATATTTTCTTAAATACACAATTTGTATATATGTATGTACATTTGGGTGTTATACTATATATTTTATACATCTAGATAATGTAATTATTTTATATGAGATTATTCTTATATATATATATATTACACATTATATGGTAATCAAATAATTAAATGTATACGAGTTTCTCAATATTCAAGATCATTTGAAATTTTTATGACTTTTAGCTTCATGTTTAAAAATATATAAAAATGTAAATATAAATATATGTATATATATATATGTATGTATGTATATATGTATATATATATATATATCTCATTGTGTTTTATGTTATTGAAGTTTTATGTGCACATTTTTTTTAAATTGAAATCTAATTCATTTTAAATTATAGAGGTATTTCCAATTTTATAAAAATTTGAGAGGATTTTAATCATGCACAAAACATGATGGTTCCCACTTAAACCCATTTTATATTTTATAAACTGTGGTTATCATACTGTAATGTATACTTATGCACAATGATGATTGTTGATCTCAAATAAACGTTATCTTGATAATTTTATTAATGCTTAAGAATATTATTTTTATACAAAGAATTTATATTTTTATGTCGTAAAATCATCCATTTAATCAATTAAGAAATAGTGTGGTCAATATATTCACTGAAGATATAGATTTAAATTATCATTTTTTATAAAATGTATTGCATGAGGAAATGAATGGGATTTTGAGTACATGAATGATTGATATTATTAACAGTTGATGTATCATTAAATGACACGAGTTTTGGTGATATCAAAACTCACTAGTGATTCTCATGAAAAGTTTATATAAATATATATAAGTATTATCTTCAAAAAAAGGGTTATTAGGATTTTTGGAGTGATTTAATTTTTTTGGTGTAATGACTGGATTCATTAAAACTCTAATTATTTTTCATGGATTACTAATTCAATGTATGATTTCTAAACCATTATATATATATATAATGTTTATGTATTTAAATATTATTTAATTTTAGCACTGCCAATGGATATTTTAATTTATCGATGTTTTTTCTAAAACATGAATTTATTCCGCACTAATGAGTTTTGTGAATACAATACGAATATATATATATATATAAAGGTATATGTAAATAAATATGGATGAAACATTTATTATTCATTTATATGATAGTATTGACATGTTCATAAGTTTATTGTAATATTTCTAAAAATGTGCATAGAATTTCATCATGATATATTTAATGTAAGGATGTTGCATCTTTTTATAATCATGATCATGAGACATACCTCACATCCCTAAAAAATTCATGATTTTCATTTTTAAATTTATGGATATCCTTAGAAATTATTAAATAGGAAGATTTAACCATTATTCTAGTTTTTTAAATAAAAATGAATTCTTTTATAATTTTATGTGCGAAACATGTTTATTTCATGTATATTGTTATTTTGAGAAGACAAAACAATATATGAATTTCTAATTGAATGTGTATTTATTTCAGCAATCATTATATTGATGACTTGCAAAAAAAACAATTATTTCAAGTATGAGATTAATCTTTTCATGATATTATATTGATTAAGGAACTTTTCAAAGTGGTATGGGACACTTGAGATTGTTTAATGATTTTGTACCTCAATAACTTATCAATGTATTTATTTTCATCTATAATTAAGATTTAAATAAATAAAAGTGGTATGAGACGCTTTGATTTAAAGTCATATTTTTATTTGAAAGATGAGGAATGCATTGGAATTATTATGTGACGAGTGAGGCTTGTTATAGACTCTTGGTGCATTGGTAGGTCTCATGAGATAAACAAGTGTCTTGGCATGAGGCCTTGTTCCAACATAATATTTAATATGGTTTATTTATATATATTTATTTATATACATAAACCTTATATTTTAAATATAAATAAAAAGGTATATATATATATATATATGTATATGTAAATTTTATATAGTTTATATATATATATATATATATATTTATAAATACATTTAATAAGTTTTATGTATATATTTAAATAATTATATAAAAATTTATACATTTGAAGTATAAGATTCATTTATATTTAAATATTTATATGTAATTATAAATTTTAGATTTATTTATATATATAATTATATAAATAAATTATTTAAATATAAGTTTTATTTAATTATATAATTATATATGTAAACTTGATTTATCTATATATAATTATATAATTATAAATAAAACTTATATTTTAAATTTAATAAGGTTTATTTATATAAATTTTTATTTATATATTTATATAAATAATTGTTTATAAGGTTTATTTCAAATTTTTAATTATTTAATTTAATATGTTTTATTTATAACTATATAAATATATATTTATAATTATAGATTTATAATTATATAATTATAAATAAAGATATAAATATAATTATAAATAATTTGACATAATAATTATAAATATTTATTTATTTATATTTGAAATTTACTATAATTTTTTAATGTAATATATATATATATATATAGAAAATTATAGGGACCTTGGAATTACAATGGGGGGTAGTGTGCTCAACGCCAAATTGAATGGGATTTTGGAATTTTTAGGTTAAACACCACAACACCAATCCATTTGGAACTTGGGTACCACATATACCCAATATAAAAAACATACACCAATTAAATTAAAAAAACCCTATTGGGTAATTTTTCCACCACCACTGTTCCAATATAATATTTTATTTAACAATTATTATTATGTTTTTTCTGCATATGTTTATTTTGAATTTTCTTGTATACAAGTTAAAAAAAATCTAAAAATATCAAAATCAGTCTGCATAAATATTTAATGGATGGGTATTTCATAAAAATTTTCCCTCATTAAACAACATATTAAGAAAGAAATTTAATTTACAAAAAAAATCCGAATTGCACATTCATAGAGACCTTCAGTGGTTAAGAAGTGGGGTAAGAGGCATCCATCAGCACGCCACACAGCCCCCATGGGTCATCACAAATTTCATCCATGGTCTGCAATGGGTAATCATCCTCTCTAGTGAAGCCAAGGTGTTTGATGATATAGTCGAAAACTAGTACCATGGTGCCGCCTTTGCAACACCATAAAGCATCAACACAACTGTGGATATAGATGCTTTATGTTGTTGCAAAGGCGTCACCCTGGTATAGGTTTTCAGCTATGTCATCTAACACCATGGATTCACTAGAGACAATGATTACCCATTCTAGGCCATGGACGACACCTGTGATGACCCATGGGGGCTATGTGGCATGCCCATGGATGCCTCTTACCCCACTACTTAACTTTTGAAGGTCTCTATGAATGTGCAATTCATATTTTTTTAATTAAATTTCTTTCATATTATGTTGTTTAATGAGGGTGCTTTTGATGAAATCCCCATCCATTACGCATTTATGGAGTCCGATTTTGATATTTTTAGAATATGTTTTTAAGGTTTTATGCAAAAAAAATTCACAATAAACATATACAGAAAAAATATAATAATAATTGTTATATAAAATATTATATTGAAATAGTAGAGGAGGAAAAAATATCCCAGAGGGGTTTTTTTAATTTAATGGGTGTAGGTTTTTTATATTTGGGTATATGTGTTACCCAAGAACCAAATGGATTGATGTTGTGGGGTTTTACCCAAACATTCCAAAATACCATTCCATTTGGCCCTGAGCACACCACCCCCATTGTAATTCCACAGCCACTATAATTACACACACACACACACACATATATATATATATATATATTTAAATTAAAAAAATATAATAAATTAACAAATATAAATAAATAAATATATTTATAATTAGAATGTCAAATTATTTATAATTATATAATTAAAAATATATAATTATAAATCAGTATTTATTAAGTTATATATAAAAGATATTAAATTAAATAATTTAAAAAATTAAATAAATCTTATAAACAATTATTTATATAAATATAAATATAATAATTTATATAAATAAACATTATTAAATTTAAAATATAAGGTTTATTTGTATTTTTATAATTATATATAAATAAATCAATTTTAAATATATAATTATATAATTAAATTAAAACTATATTTAAATAATTTATTTAAATAATTATATATATAAATAAACATAAAATTTATAGTTATATGTAACAATTTAAATATAAATTAACCTTATATTTAAAAGGTATAAATTTATATATAATTATTTAAATATATAAATAAAACTTATTAACTATTTTATTAATATATATATATATATATACCATATTAAATTTACATATACATATATATATATAAACATTATTATTTATATTTAAAATATATGGTTTATTTACATATACATTTGTCAGCAGGTTGTAGGTACTGGCATCCACCTCCAGATGGTGAGTAGGGTGATGGAGAGACAATTGTGGGTTTTAACCTAGGTAGGATGCCCCGAATTCATTATTTGTGAGGTAGGTGAAGTCGTTGGCTACCATGTGGTAGGAGCGGTTGCCGCTATGGTTGAAAGCCTTGATGAACTCCATGTTTCATTTGAAAATTCCCAAACACTTCTACTTCTCGTCATCATCCAGGTATATCTGACCGTGCACCACAATCCACTTATCATGATTCAGGTACATGGATACATGATTATAAAAGGTGTGTCTATAGGACACGACACTCGAGAAGGTCGGGCTATCCAACACCAGGGCGAGTTCTAGGGCAATGATGTTTGATAGGGTGATCCGGGGAGCCTTGGCCTGCAATCATAAGGGGTTTCTAAGGAGCGATCAGTTGTTCACACCCTCCTTGAATAAGTCTCATACAATCCCCCTTATATATATTCTCTAGGGTATAAAGAAAATACATGCATCTTGACTATGAATAATTGAGTGAGAAAAGTAAATTCACGATAATAAAGTCATGATAATAATATTATTAATTGTTAGTAATTGAATTATTATTATTATTACTATTATAATTATTCATTAAAATTTATGCGCAAAATTATTATTATGTATCACATTATTAATCTCATTATTTTTGTATTTATTTAGAATTTTATTATTTTCTTTATTTATTATTATAAAATAAATTATATATAAAAATAATTAAATAATCAATAACATTTTTGTTATGTAAATTAATTTTTATTTATTATATTAATGAATACCAATATGATTAATTATTTTTAATTACATGGGGTTACATACCCACCCAAATAAAAAGAAAATGCATGCATCGAGGAACTAGACAATGGATAATAATGATAGGATAATAAAGATAAGATAATAAGAATTTAATGATAATTGACTAATTATAATAAAGTCATTATAATGAAATAATTATAATATATTCATGATAATAATGTGATGAAAATAATAATAATGTTATTGTTCATGAATAATAATAATAATATAATTATTAATATGATCTATATTATCGTATAATTATTAAATAGTATTAGTTATTAACAATTGTATCAATAGTATTATTATTATTACTACGATTATAATAATAATAATAATTATTTCTTATATTATTATCAATACATATAATTTTCCTATTTAATATTTTTATGAAATCATTTTTATATTCACTTAAATAATACTTTTTATGTTCATGTCATGAATTTCATTTAAAATATAAATATAATTTATATTTTATATGCTTTTGGAGTTACCTAATTCTTTTAAAGTCAAAATATTATGTTTTCAAACAACATTTTTTGGTATCATCTATATCATTGTTTGGTTATTATTTTGATGAAAATATATTTATTTTTAATAATTATCTAGGTGTTTAGTTAATTTTTTTTAATTTCTTTTCAATTTTACTTATAGTTAATTTTTTATAAGAATTCAAATTTGCTCACTTGAAACAAAAAAAATATATTAAAATTCATGTAGGTAACATTGGAATCCAATAAAATATAAAATATAAGTATAATCTAAAAGAAATATAAAACATTGACTGAAAATATATAAAATAGTTGAAAATAAAAATAATTTTATAAATATAGTTGACCAATATTAATATATGTGGCACATATATTAATGATTAAAAACATAACATTTTCACTTTAAAAAAATTATAAGCATAAAATATATAAGAAATAAAATCTAAATAAAATTTAAAAAATTAATTGGAAAAAAATTAATTGAAAATAACATTAATTCCAAAAAAATAATAAACAAAATAAATTAACTTATAGAAAAATGTTGCCTGAAAAAAAACATTACAAGTAAAAATTTTATCGCTACTACAAAACTAGAATTTAACAGCACTGTCCTTTATCATAAATAGAAAAAAGTGCTCATAAAGGTTCCCTTTATCAGCACTAAAATGTGCACTGATAATGGGTACCATTTATCAATGATTTTCTAGTGTTTATAAACATTACCCTTTATCATCACTTTTTAGCGCCCATAATGGGATCCCTAATTAGTGCTTTTTTAGCGTTGATAAATGTCCGAATAAAATTAAATAATTAAATAAATAAATAACAAAATGAGTTTATTAAAAATTATTAAAATTATTATTAATCAAGTAATTGTTGATAATAAAGAATAAATTTATAATAATAAATATAAATTATGAATAATGATAAATAGTATGGGGATGAAGGGTTTTCAGGAGATTATCTTGAGTTTCGCTGATGACGCCTAGGGTTTTTCATCCATGGTATCTCCTAATTTGGTTGTGCTTGTTGCATCCTTTCTCACTCAAGGTTGATTTGACTCACACAAGGTCATCACTGATACTACACCCCTCCTTGGGCTCCACTAAAGGATTTGGGATACGATCTCATTCGATTCCAATGTTACCCCCCCCCCCCCTCACGGATTGGTGAAGAATTTTGTTGATCCTTTGATGAAGTTGGCCACAAAGGACTCACAGGTACTCAAATATCACTCTTTTGAATTCAAATCTAGGGATGAAAAGTTATGTTTTTACTTGAGCAAGGATGATCCTGATTAGCGTATCTTTCAATGAGATAATTCAGCATGCATTCGGGTCAGTGAAGATTTACTTCTAGACAGGTTTCGAATTTGTGAATTCTAAATAATTGGATGAGTTGTATTTTTGAGGTGTCAAAAATGTTGGAGACTGAGGAATTGGAACTTAGACTCGCTTCTAATTGGGGATTTTGTGACATTAAATGTATCCCCATTGGGAGGGGTCATTTCCACATCCTTTTCCACTCTAAAGAGATCAATTTGTAACACCCCGAACCTTTGTTAGAATAGTTTTAATAATATGTATGTAATTATTTTAATTATTTTAATTATTTTAATGCTAATAAATGAATAAAATTTGGATAAACTAATGAAATAATAAAAACACAAAGAACATTTTATTTATAACATTGACAAATAATTACATAGATAAAGACATTAACTATCCTAGAAAACATATTGCAAGCCCGAGTAGCGCCACTGGAAGATCACCCAACATCACAACGAGGCGAAGAGTGTAGCCTTCATCCCTTGGACTGTCCATAATAAAAAATGAAATTTCTAGAAGTATAGCCAGAATGTTGAGAGTAAAAGGGATGTATAAAACATTCCTGTAAGAAGATGAACAGATGCCGATGTTGTTTTGTCTTTAACAATGTAAATATGGGTATTTATAGATCCCTTATATGACCATTATAAAAAATGGGCATTGGATTTTTTTAGTGACTATTATGTTTTGACCATTGGATGTTTTAAAAACATAAAAATGAATTTAAAATCATGTTTTCAGTTAATAAAATTAATGACAAGTAATTTGGATAGTGTAAATTTTGTGTAAAGAGAATACAATAAATAAAAGAAATATTTTTATCTACTATTAGTAATATATATATTTTATGAATTCTCAAAAGTATGATAATGATTAAATTATATTATAATAATTTTCAAAATAACATATATGAATATATATATATATATATATATCTATGAAATTATAAAATTATTAATTTTAAATATAAATTTATTGTTTTATAATGTTTTTAATATTTTAGGGTTATGAATTATACATTAATTAAATATTGAAATTAAAAATGCCAATTAAAATTATCATTTTAAAATATTATTTTTGGAAATATTAAAACATATAATTATTTTATAAAAAACACATTATTAATACTTATAGGCTATTAATTTTATTTTATTGTACATTCATAATAAGGTATTTTATTTTTTGTTTTTAAGAAGTGTATTAATAAAAATGAATATTATTTTTATAAAGTATGATCATAAAATTATTTTTTTAAGAAATTATAATTACATATAGTTTTAAAATTAAAATTATTATTCATATATGATTTTAACCATGGTATAAATTATATTAAATAGATTATTTATATAATACTAATGATATAATAATAATAATGATGAAAATTAATAAAAGAAGAAGAGAAAATGTGGAAATGCGGGGAGTGTAGTCCATGAATTGCACAATAGGGAGGTAGGGGCATCAATTTAGGGTTTAGGGATCTCGTTTGGGTATATATTAGGGTGTGCGAGAGTCGATGTCACCAGGCCACACAACCGTATGTGTTGTTTCGGTCCAGAGGAGTCATGACTGAAATCATGTCGTGCGGAGGTCGATTAGCGGACGAGGCACATGCTTCATGAGGCGCGCATGAGGCTTGAATCTCGACTGAAGGGGAGAATGAGGTTGGGTCACCGAAATTTGGAGTCTGACTATGCTTGAGAAGTTTGAAGTGCGTTTAGGGTTCTGAATATGAGTTCCAGTGGTGGAGATCTCATCTTTGTCGTCTTCCACCCATTATCGATTTTACAGATCTATAGGCAGGTGACTGAATCCTATTTAAGGGTTAATTTAGGATTTCAATGCATTTCTTTATCCAAATTAAAAAAATTACCTGATTTTGGTTGGAAGACTATTTATCAGAGACTTGGTGTATGATGTGTACTGTTTTGATTTTGAATTTTTTTATCAAAGTTGAATGTTTGGGTCTGCTGGGAGTTTGTGGACTGATTTGTGTTTGGTAGTTCAGTAGGTATCTAATGAAGTATTTAACCAGTAGTATTATATATTAATGTCAATTTGTGGTGTTGTTTTATTATCGTGAAGAATATTTTAATGAGTCATTGAAAACAAAATTTGTTTATTTTATTCTGTAGTCTGCATCAACACTCAACAATCCTATTTTTAGCCTGCAGAATTTTATTAATCAAATTCATTATATGTCATTATCCTTGTGTTATAAATTAAATTATTTGGCTATAAAATCATTCATTCAATGTCTAAAATTCCAGTTTCCATGACAGGGGTTTAGACAGGGTCGCTTTTACATAGTCGTTCTTATCTCTTTATCTAGACTCAAGCATGTACAGGTTTATGAATATCATTTAAAGGTAAGGGAGATGTTATGATATTCATTTTTCATCTCGCTTTTTGGAATTGATTTTATAAGAGTTAAATTTATTGGTATTTTTCAAAGAACGTGAATATATATACATTCTGAAATATGTAAGCGATCATTTATTTTACTTATAAAAAAATGTTTTTAAAGATCTAATGTAAGTGGAATTTATTTTATTTCAAGAAAGTATTATTATTTATAGATTAATATTTTCTTAAATACACAATTTTTATACACATATGTATATGTGAGTGTTATACTATACATTTTATACTTCTAGATAATGTAAGTATTTTTTATGAGATTATTCTTATATATATATATATATAGTACACAAGTAATGGTAATCAAATAATTAAACGTATATGAATTTCTCAATATTCAATATCATTTAACTTTTTAATGTCTTTTAGTTTCATGTTTAAAAATATATACACATCTAATTATAAATTTATGTATATATATGTATATATATATATCTTCATGTTTTATGTTCTTCAAATTTTATTTTCACTTTTTTTTAAATTCAAAGCAAATTTACTTTAAATTATAGAGGTATTTCCAATTTTATAAACATTTGATAGGATTTAAATCATGCACACAACATGATGGTTTCAACTTAAACCCCATTTATATTTTTTAAATAATGGTTATCATACTGTAATCTATGCGTATGCACAATGATGATTTTCGATCTCAAATAAATGTTATATTGATAATTTTAGGATTGTGTAAGAATATTATTGGTATGCGATGAATTTATATTTTCATGTCATCAACTCATTCATTTAATAAATTAATAAATTTTGTGATAAATATATTTACATTATAAAGAGATTTAAATTATCATTTTTTTATAAAATGTATTTCATGAGGAAATGAATGAGATTTTGAGTACATGGATGATTGATATTATTAACAGTTAATGTAAATTTAAATGACATGAGTTTTGGTGTTATCAAAACTCACTAGTGATTATCATGAAAAGTTCATATAAAAATATATATATATATACAAGTATTATCTTCATACCAAGGGATATTCAAATTTGTGGTGTGATTTAATTTGTTCTGGTGTAAAGGCTAGTTTCATTAGAACTCTAATTATTTTTCAAGGATTTCTAATTCCACGTATGATTTATAAACCATTATCCCACTGATATATATATATAGTATTTGTTTTTAAATTTTATTTCATATTAATGATGCCAATGGATATTCTCATTTATCGATGTTTTTTTTAAAACATGAATTTATTTTGTACTGATGAGTTTTTTGAATACAATATGAATATATATATATATATATAAACGTATATATAAATATATAAAGATGAAACGTTTATTTTTCATGGATATGACTGTATTGAAAAGTTCATAAGTTTATTTTCATATTTCTAAAAATGTGCATATCATTTCATCATGATATATTTAATGCAAGTATGTTTCATCTGCAAATAATCACAGTCATGAGACATACCTCGCATCCCTGAAAATTTCATTCTTTTCATTTTAAATTTTAAGACTAACTTTATAAATTATTAAGTATGATGATTTATTCATGTTTCATGTTTTTTTAATTAAAAATGTGTTATTTTATAATTTTATGTGCTAAACATGTTTATTTATTGTATAAATTTATTTTGAGAAGACAAAACTATATATGAATTTTTGATTGAATGTGAATTTATTTGATCATTCATTTTATTGATGACTTACAAAGAAAAACAATTATTCCATGTATGAGATTAAACTTTTTATTATATTATACAGGCTACGAAACTTTTCAAAGTGGTATGGGACACTTTGGACTCTTTAAAGACTTTATACCTTAATAACTTATCGATGAATTTATTTTCATATATGATTATGATTCAAATAAATAAAAGTGGTATCAGAAACATTGATTTAAATACATATTTTTATTTAACATATGATGAATGCATTGGACTTATTATGTGATGGGTGAGTCCCGCTATAGCCCCGCGATGCATTGGAAGATTTCATGAGACAATGTAGTGTCTTGGAACGGGGCCTTGACAGAATGATTATGTATGCTGACATCATGATGGTCCATTTCTGCGGGAAAATGTTTTGGGATCCCTAAGGCATCCTCTGGGGTTGATCACAATCGGTGAGATGACGGAGATGATGTGGGTGTGGGTTGGGGTGGCATTTAGAGTTTGTTCGTGGTTTGTGGGTGGAGTTTCTTCCAGCTATTGGCAGAACATCTCAGCAATGTCCTCAAATAGGGAGTCATTGGCCACGTTGTGCAGATGGTGCTGGAGAAGGAGACCAGACACTGGTCAGCGAGTGAATGAGTGATGTCTTTGGCTTCGAAGTGCAAGACGGTGATGACACAGGTACTAGTGGTGAATTTGGGATGTGGGGAGTAAGGTATTTTGACACCGGGAAGGGCTGCAACGTCGATGTGGGGTACGACAGTTGTTGGCGGTGGCAGGTGGCAGTCGGTTGTGGGATGCAGGCCGAATCAGATGGTGACTGATGATGACATGGATCTATGACGAGGGAGTCCTCAGGATGCAGGGTTGATTTTTGAGATTCTTCGGGACGTGCGAGGGATTTTTGAAAACAGACTCAATCGAGCAGTGATTGGATGGGGCATTGGATGACTAGACCTGTAGTTTGGTAGTCCAAATTGGCCTCATGGTTTGAAATATTAAGGGTTAATGTAAATCTGGTTGGGATCCTTTAGTTGGGTTTTAACACTTAAATGTGCGACCCTTCTTCTATTTTTGGTGTTGTCTTATTTTCATTAATAAATTTTATGGCCTGAGTATGCTCAATGACTAAACTTTCATGGTATATATATTATCTTTTATATTTATTATAATAAATATTAATATATATATATATAAAATAAATATAAATATAATAAATATAATAAATATAATAAATATTAATATAAATATATATAAATATAATAAATATTAATATAAATATATATAAATATAATTTTTAATATAAATATATATAAATATAATATATATATATATATATAATTATAAATATAATATATATATATAATTATAAATATAATAAATATATTATAAATATATTATAAATATAATAAATATATTATAAATATAAAATAAATATTTATATATTTAAAACTTTATATTTATATATATTTTTTTTACAATTATATGTTTATAATAATTTTTTAATAATAAAATTAATAACAATTACGGTTTATATATATATATATAATTAATTAAGGATTATTTATATAAAATTATTTATATAAATAAACCTTATATTTTAAATGTATATAATAAGGTTTATATGTATATAGGTAGATTTAATATGGTTAATATATATATATATATATATATTAATAAATAAATTTAATAAGTTATATATATATATTTAAATAATTATATATAAATTTATAAATTTAAAATATAAGGATTATTTATATTTAAATACTTATATATAATTATAAATTTTCATCTTATTTATATATATAATTATATAAATAAATTATTTAAGTATAAGGTTTATTTAATTATTTAATTATATGTTTATAATTGATTTATTTATTTATAATTTTATAAATATAAATAAACCTTATATTTTAAATTTAATAAGGTTTATTTATATAAATTATTGTATATCAATTTATATCAATAATTGTTTATATGGTTTATTTAAATTTTTTAATTATTTAATTTAATATGTTTTATTTATAACTATATAAATATAGATTTATAATTATAGATATATAATTATAAAATTATAAATATAGTTATGAATATAATTATAAATTATTTAACGTATTAATTATTAATATATATTCATTTATATCTATTAATTTATGATATTTGGTTAATTTAATATATATATATATATATATATAATTATAGGGGTGTGGAATTACAATGGGGGGGGGGGGGGTTGTGCTCAACGCAAAATGGAATGCTTGAATGGCCCGGAGGCCTTCTTTTTTATTTTATTATGGATAATACCCCTTTTTTAAGGGATGAAGGGGAACCCGTACATGACCCGTAGGCCCAAGGCACAAGGCCCAACATGACCCGCATTACATGATCCGAAGGTCTAGAGGCATACTATGCCCAATACATGACCCATAGGCCCAGTCCACTAGAACAACCCCTCCCTAGTTTTTTTGCATCATTGATCGCCTTAGCTCCCCATATTGCATTGTTGATCGGCTAGCATTGCCCCGTACAAAGCTGCATGGTGCCTGGTCCCGATGGCGGTTGCCATACCCTCTCATTCTTCCAATTCGGTTTGCTCTGCTTCTGGTGACTGTTACTCTTATTGCTCTGATCCTCTTTTGGGGCCTTCTCTGTGTGAACTTGGCTACTCCATGGTCTCTTGTGGCCCGAAGGCCTTGAGGCCCGAAGACCTTTGATGACCTGAAGGCCCTTGAGACCCGTAGGCCCAAACCAGTGGCTTGAAGGCCCAAATCAGGTGAATAGTTCTCGCTGCTATAGTATTGAACAATACCTGCTACAGTACTGCTACAGTACTGCTACAATACCCCCGGAAATTCACCTCAACCTGGTTTTGAACCTGGGTCTCTTGGATTCCAAACAGGAGCCCTTACCACTCGGGTATGGGCTCATTGGCGCAAAATGGAATGAAATTTTTCACTTTTCGAGTCAAACCCCACAATTCCAATCCATCTAGCGCTTGGGTACCCCATATACACAAATATAAAAAACTAAAAATATTAAAAAAAAAACTCCCAGCTAATTTTTCCTTCTCTTCCGTTGCAATATAATATTTTATTTAACAATTATTATTATGTTTTTTCTATATATTATTAATTAGAATTTTTTTATAAGGTGGTTAAAAAAATATTCTGAAAATATCAAAACCGGCTTGCATAAATGTTTAATGGATGGGGATTTTATCAAAAGTGACCTCCTTAAACTACATATTATGAAAGAAATTTAATTAACAAAAAAATCAAAATTTCACATGCATAGAGACCTTCAGAGGTTATGCAATGGTGTAAGTGTTGGTCGCCTTCCTGGTTGGTGCACTGCGTAACACTTCCTCAATTGCAGCACCACGCAGTTTCTCTTTTAATGAGGTGTTTTTAATACGGGCCAAGACCGTGTGAATTAATTCACGCGGTGACACACTTTTGACGTGGAGAATTTATTTGACGCATATTCTTTTTCCTATATTAGGAGGCAGTGACAAGGCATTTCAACACACTGACATCAACAATACTGAGATCAAATCCCATTTGGTGATCACCTTTCTTCAACGATCATCTTTCTTGCTCTCTGCCTTTGATTTACTACTTTTATTCTTGAGTATTAAATTTGAGATCCCTTACATTCTGGGGAGTCTCTACCATTTACCTCTTGATTTTAGTGGATCCCTCTTTCTAGACTAGGTCCTGTGGTTTTTTTCTTTTTCGGTTTTCTACATAACAATTTTCGGTGTCAACTTTATTTTTCGGCACTTAATTTTGTCGTTGCGCATCCAATTTTATTCGGAGGGAAGGATTTTATTTCCACTACGCATTCACATTTTTCTATTGTTTGTGCATTCATCACTTTTCCTTCTTTCCCAACATCTGGTATCATAGCGTTTGGTTTTTTATTTCATATTTATTATAGAGGCCAATTATAGTCGGATGATTTTTTTGAATGGTACAACCTACCATATGTGGCGACTTAAAATGAAGGATGCGCTTTTTTTCATGCGAATGCACCTTCCAGTGTTTAGTACCCAGAAGCCAGAAAGGATGTCAAATGAAGAATGAGAATTCAATCATGAGATGATTTGTGGCTTCATTCGCTAATGGTTTGAAGAAAACATGATGAACCACATTGTCAACATCTCTCACCCCATAACATTATAGGATAATCTTGAGACGACCTACACTTCCAATATGGGAAACAATAAATTGTTTCTTCTCAATAAAATGATTAACTTGAGGCACATATAAGGTATGTATATTTTTGATTATTTAAGTGAATATCAAGGATGTTTCGATCAGTTTTTTGGCATGGTTATCAATTTTGAAGATGAGGTATTATCACTTTGGATGCTTATCACTTTACCTGATTCATGGGAGAATTTACGTGTTACTTTAACCGATTCTACTCTTAATGGTGATGTGACATTTAGTTTTGTAAAGTCTACTATTTTAAATGAAGAGGTCAGAAGATGTACTCAAGAGAAATATTTTTCAGAGCTTTTAGTCATAGAGAACAAGGGGAGAAGCCAGGACCAGGGATAGAGCAGTCAAGGTAAGAGAAGAGGCAGAAGCAAATCCAGATCGAAGCAGAGAGATTTTGAATGTCACCATTGTGGTAAGAAGAGACATGTTAAAAAGTTTTGTTATCATCTGAAAATATATAATGGAATAAAGGAAAGTCCACAGAAGAAAAATGGCTATGGAGATGATCATGTCGCCGCTGCTACAGGGGTGATCTTGTTATTGTTTATGACTCCATTATTATTGCTTCTGATGATTCTTGATGTGCTTTTGATAGTGGTGGTTGTTTTTATGTGACATAGAATAAGGAGTTCTTTAAATATTACAGCCCAAGTAATTTTTGAGATTTTGAAGATGGGAAATGATGGTCATGATGATGTTTTATGCATCGGGACTGTTTTTTTAGAGACCAATACAGGAAGTAAGCTGATTTTGAAGAATGTTTGACATGCACCAGAGGTTATCTTGAATATTATTTCTTCCAGAGTTCTTAATGATGAAGGTTTTATCAGTACATTTGGTGATTTCCAATGGATCTTTGATTGTGGCTTAAGGGAAGAAGCAATCAGGTTTGTACTAGACTAGAGATTCTATTTTTTGTGATACTACTTCTGTTGTTGAGTGCAGTGTTTCATCCAAACTATGGCATAAGAGGCTCATTCAAATTAGTGAGAAAGGTATTTTTTGTTTTTCCAAGAGAAATATTCTTCCAGATTTGAAGAGTGTCAAATTAGACACATGTGATCATTTCATGGCTAGGAAACTGAGCAGAGTGAGTTTCAGCAGTCATCCTCCACACAAGAAGTTACATGTACTTGAATTAGTATATTGAGATGTTTGTAGTCCTTTGAAATCTAAGACCTTTATTTTTGGTCTTCATTTTGTGAAATTTATTAATGAATACTCACGAAAGCTCTGGGTTTATGTTTTGAAATCCAAAAGTCAGGTGCTCAGTGTTTTTAAGAAATTTCATGTTTCTTCTGAGAGGGAATCAGGAAAGAAATTGAAATGTATTCACACTGACAATAAGGGAGAGTATTGTGGTCTATTTGATCTGTAATGCAGGAAGGAAGGTATTCAACATCAAAAGATGCCACCCAAGACACCTCATCTGAATGGTGTAGCTGAGCAGATGAACAAGACATTGTTGGAAAGAGTTTGTTGTTTTCTTTCAGAAGAAAAGTTGCCTGGACATTTTTGGGGTGAGTATTTACGTACTGCTGCTTATATTATCTATTTATCACCCGCGGTTTCTTTACATATAGACACTTTTGAAAAAATTTGGTATGGTAAAGATATCAGGTATGACCACATGCGTATTTTTGGTTGTAAGGATTTTTTTCATGTACCTAGAGATGAGAGATCCAAGATGGATTATAAGACACGACAATGTATTTTTATTGGCTATGGATATGATGAGTTTGGGTATAGGTTCTATGATCCTATTTTGAAGAAACTTTTTCAAAAGTCATGATGCAGTGTTTAAGAGGGATCAAACTATTGTAGACATTGATAAGGGATAAAAATCTTCTTCTCCAACTTTTGATTGTTTTTTCAGTATTGATCCAGGTTTTGATTCACATTTACCTCATATTGTTGATTTTGATGATCACATTTATGTACAAAATGATTCTTAGGGTGAAAAGGTTGAAGTTGATGTTTCTGATGCACCTTTTGTTTTTGATGATCCGATTCCAGGGGTTATTAATGAACCCACAGTTTCACTCCGGAGGTCATCTCGGCATCACACCATTTCTACATGATATTCACCTGATGAGTATGTGCTCCTCGCTGAAGGGGGAGAACCAAAATATTTTGATGAGGTAATGGAAAGTGAACAGAAATAAAGATGGGATGCAGCAATGGATGATGAGATGAAATCATTGCATGACAACCATACTTTTGAGCTGTTGATGTTACCGACATGTAGGAGATCTTTGAAAAATTATTGGATTTATCAGATTAATAATAAAGAATCCAATTTTGTTCCATAATGAAAGTAAAGGTTAGTTGTTAAAGGATTCCATCAGAAAAAAAGGTATTTATTTTGATGAGATTTTCTCACCTGTTGTCAAAATGTCTTCCATTCGGGTTGTTCTTGGTTTGGGTGCTAGTTTGGATCTTCATATTGAGCAGATGGATGTGAAGAAAACTTTACTCCATGGAGATTTAGAGGAGGAGATTTATATGGAGCATCCAGAAGGTTTTGTTGAAACAGGTAAAGAAAATCATGTCTGTAGGTTGAAGAAGAGTTTTTATGGGTTGAAGTAAGATCCAAGGCAGTGGTATAAGAAGTTTGAATCTATCATTTCACATCAGGGATTTGGAAATACATCTTCTGATCATTTTGTTTTTGTTCAGAGATTTACGGATGATGACTTTATTATATTTTTTTTTATGTTGATGATATGCTCATTGTTGGCCATGATACTTCTAGAATTTACATATTGAAGAAATATCTTTTTCATTCTTTTGTGATGAATGAAATGGGTCTATCACGACAGATTCTTAGCATGATGATCTCTCATGACAATAAGTCCAAGAAATCATTGTTATCTTAGGATAGATACATTTAAAAGGTTATTCATAGATTTTCTATGGATAAATAGAAAGTGAGTAGTACCCCTCTTTCTTTACATTTTAATCTCATTACTAGTCTGTCACCTTCTATGGATGAAGAGAGAGAGAAGATGCATCACATACCTTATTAATCCACGATTGGCTATTTGATGTATGTTATGGTATGTACTAGACCTGATATAGCTCATGCAGTTGATGTGGTCAGTCATTTTATATAAAATCCAGGTAGATAGAATTAGAGAGCAGTGAAGTACATATTTCTTTATCTTTGTGGTACTTCTGATCTGAGATTGTGTTTTGGAAAAGGGGAACCTATGCTTTGTGGCTTAAGAGATTCAGATATGTAAGGATATATCAATTCGAGGAAGTCTATTTTGGATATTTGATTACTTTTGGAGGTGGGGTTGTATCTTGGTAGTCTAGATTGCAGAGATGTTTTTCTTTATCTACCACAGAGTCAGAGTTTATTTTAGCTGCTAAGGCGTGTAAATAATTGTTGTGGATGAAAAACATTTATTCGAGAGCTTAGTTTAAATCAGGACATGTATGTTTTATTTTGTGATAGTTAGAGTGCTATTTTTTTGGGAAAGAATTCCAATTTTCATGGAAGGTAGAAACATATCGATGTTCGATATCATTGGATCTGTAACATCCTTGAATCGAGATAGTTAGATCTTGAGAAGATCCACACTAATGAAAATGGGTCAGACATTTTGACCAAGAGTTTTCCCAGAGGAAAATTTGAGACTTGCTGACTGATTGCAGGGTTAGCGGTGATCCCCACTTGAATTGGAGGGGGACTTTGTTGGGAACCTTCCTAGTTGGTGCACCGCGTAAGCCTCCTCAATTGGAGCACCACGTGGTTTCACTTTTAATGAGGTGTTTTTAATGTGGTCCAAGATCGTGTGAATTAATTCATGCAGTGACACTATTTTTGCGCGAAGACTTTATTTGACGTGAATTCATTTTTATATATAAGGAGTAAGTAGAAAGGCTTTTCAACACACCGACATCAATAATACCGAGAGAAAATACCATTTTTTGATCACCTTTCTTCGATGATCATCTTTATTTCTTTTTATCTTTGATTCAATACTTTTATTCTCGAGTATTACATTTGAGATACCTTCCATTTTGGGGAGTCTCTATCGTGTACCTATGTATTTTAGTGGATCCCTCTTTCTGGACTAGGTCTCGTGGTTTTCCCCTTTTTGGGTTTTCCATGTAAAAATTTACGGTGTCAACTTTATTTTTTTGCACTTAATTTTGTCACTGCACATCCGTTTTTATTTGGAGGGAAAGATTTTATTTATGCTGCACGTTTTCCTTTTTCTATTGTTTGTGCGTTCTTCACTTTCCCTTCTTTCCCAATAGTATGAGGCATCCATAGACACACCACACAACCCCCATGGGTCATCATAGGTTTGGTCCATGGCCTAGAATGGATAAATATTATCCCTAGTGATGCCCAGGAATTGGATGACATACTCGAAAACCGGTATCATGGGTCCACCTTTGTAGCACCATAAATCATCAACACAACTGTGGATGTTGGTGGGAATCACTAAAGAAATTACCAAGAAACATATGTATGTGTGTTGATCTTTATGGGGGTGACAACGCCACATTCCCACAAATCAGCACTTGTTGGCATGCTGTAGGTACTCGCGTCCACCTTCAGATAGTGAGTAGGGTGATGAAGATACAGTTACAGGGTGTAGCCTAGGAAGGAGGCCCTGAACTCATAATCTGTGAGGTCAGTGAAGTCATTGGCTTCCACATGGTAGGAGTGGTCATAGCTGTGGTTGAAAGGATCAATTAACTTCATGTTTATTTTGAAAATTCCCAATCACTCTTACTTCTCTTTGTCATCCAGGTAGCTCCCATCGTGCACTGCCATCCACCTATAATGCTTCACGTACATGGAGACTTGATTGGGAAAGGTGTAGATATAGGAGACGGCACTCGGGAATGTCAGGTTAGCCAACACTAGGGCGAGTGCCAGGATAATGAAGTTTGTTAGGGGGATCCAGAGAGCCTTGGCCTGCAATCTTATGGGATTTCTGAGGAGCGATCAGTTGTTCACACCCTCCTTAAAATAAGTCTAACCTAATACTGATATTTATATACACATTAGGATACAAAGAAAATACATGCACCTTGACTATTAATAATTGAGTTAGAAAAATAAATTCATGATAATAAAGTCATGATAATAATATTACTAATTTTTAGTAATTGAATTATTATTGATATTACTATTATTTTTATTATTCATTAAAATTTATGCACAAGATTATTATTATGTATCACAATATTAATCTCATTATTATTGTATTCATTTATAATTTCATAATTTTATTTATTTATTATTATATAAGAAATTAAATATATTAATAATTAACTAATAAATAATGTTATTATTATGTAAATTAATTTTTATTTATTATATTTATGAATACCAATGTGATTAATTTTATTAATTAATGTGGTTTACATACCCACACAAATAAAAATAAAATACATGCATCAAGGAACATGAAAATGGATAATAATGATAGGATAATAATGTCAAGATAATAAGAATTTAATGATAATTAACAAATTATAATGATGTCATTATAATGAAATTATTATAATAAATTAATGATAATAAAGTGATGAAAATAATAATAATGTTATTGTTCATGAATAGTAATAAAAATAATATAATTATTAATAATGATATATATTATTTTATAATTATTAAATATTATTAATAGTTAACAATTGTGATAATATTATTATCACCACTACTGGTATTATTATTATTAATTCATATATTATTACCAATACTTATAATTTTTTATTTAATATGTTTAAGAAATTATTTTTATATTCACTTAAATAATATGTTTTAATTTTATGTCCTAAATTTCATTTAAAATCTTAATAAAATATATACTTTATATGCGTTTAGAGTTACATAGTTATTTTTAAGTGTAAATGTAATGATTTGAAACTACATTGTTTGGAATCATCTATATTATTATCTATTTATTATTTTGAAGAAAAATATTTTTAATATTAATAAATACTTTGGTGTTTAGTCAATTTTTTATGGTCTTTTCAATTGTACTTATAGTTCAATTTTTATAAGAATTCAAATTTTCTAACTTGAAACAGAAAAAACATATTATGTTTCAAGTAGGTTACTCTAGAAGCCTATAAAATACAATATATAAGTACAATCTAAATAAAATATATAACATAGACTTAAAATATATAAAATATTTTAAAATAAAAATAATTTCATAAATATAATAAACCAAGATTAATTTACATGGCACATACATTAATATTTAAAAACAGAACATTTTCACTTCAAAAAAATTATACACATAAAATATTGTATAAATAAAATCTAAATTAAATTTAAAATAATGATTGTGCAAATAAAAACTAATTGAAAATAAAATTAATTACAAAAAATAATAATCAAAATAAATTAATATATATAAAAATGTTACCTAAAAAAACATTACATATACAAATGTTATCACTACCACAAAACTAGCATTTAATAGCGCTATCCTTTATCAACACTAGAAAATTGCGCTCATGAATGTGCACCTTATCAGTGCTAAATAAATCACTGATAAAAGGTGCCTATTATAAACATTTTTTTAGTGCTTATAAACATTACCCTTAATCATAAATTTTTTTAGCACGCATAAAGGGATCCTTTATCAGTTCTTTTTAGCGGTGATAAAAGTCTGAATAAAATGAAATAATTAAATAAATAAAAAATAAAAAATAGTTTACTAAAAAAATATTTAAATTATTATTAATTAAATAATTATTGATAATAAATAATTAATTGATTATAATTAATATAAATTATGAATACTAATAAATAGTTTGGGGATGAAGGGTTTTCAGGAGATTCTCTTGAGTTCCACCGATGGTGCCTAGGGTTCGTCATCCAGGGAAGCTTCTAATCAGGATGTGCTTGTTGCATCCTTTCTCACTCAAGGTAGATTTGATTCAAATGAGGGAATATACCATACTACACCCCTCTATGGACTTCACTCAAGGATTTGGGATGCACTACTACAAAAATGGGCAAGGGAAGTGCCACCTTTTATTAGTGCTAAGTAAAAAGCGCTGATACAGGAACCCTATATCAGCGCTAAAATTTTAGCGCTGATAAAGAACTCCTCTATCAGTGCTAAAATTTTAGCACTGATAAAGGGTGTATTTATCAGCACTAAAATTTTAGCGCTGGTACAGTAAGCCTTTATCAGCGCCTTTTTAGCACTGATAAAACCATAGTCCCATATTTTATAAAATCGGGTGCATATATTCCTCTGTTTATCATTCCCTCAAGCTCTCACGATACTATTCCTCTATGACAACTCCCCTCCTCCCCACAATCTTCATGTTTCTGGACCTCCCCCCCTGATCTTCACGTTTCTAAACCTATGCCGCTAGCTCTACTCCTTATCCTCCCCCTCAAACCCCTTCCACAGATCCTCCTCCACGCAAAACCTACTTCTCCTCCTCTCCGCTCGACCCTACTCCCCATGAACCCTAATCTTCCATTTCTCAATGGTTGGAGGATCCTCCCATGAACCTCCCCCTCTGAAGGTCGTGCCTTCCCCTCCCAATGCAGATCATAAGGCTCCATACCTCTCCTCCTCTAAGGTTAATTTCTTTTCTCTTCTTATTCATTCTCTTCTTAAACTTTCTTCTTAGAAAGGATGTGACGACAATGATGATTCGGTTTTTGTGTTTTTTGTTATGGTTTTAATGGTTAATGGTCATACATAGGACTTTTAGATTACCCTCATGTGTTAAGTCATGTTTTATTTGAGTATTCCTCTCATTCTTATGAAATATTTGTTAAATCTTTAGTTGAGGTTGGGGACATGAAATTTCTCCTTCTTTATTATGTGTAAATTGTGGAATTATCATGTTATTTTGTTTTCATTAGATGGATTGTACTGATTAACCTAAATACTATAATGAATTAAACTAAAGTGAAGAGGGAGTTTTCCATGTGATTTATGAAGTTCTATAATATTTCTTATATATTTATGGATTTATTGATGTTGTTTCTAAGTGTTTTATTCTTGATGTTGTGAAAGAAATTTCTTACTACTAATAATATTTTATAATCACCTTTCATTATTTTCTATTCACTTAAGGTAGGTAATGAATTGGTTTTATGGAAATCTATAATTAAAGTGTTATATTTAAACTATAAATTTTACTTTAATATGAAAGAATGTTTAAGGGGGAGTTTTTAGTGTGAATTTCTTATATGTTTCCCCTTTCATGATGCTATGTATGGGGTATTTATCACTATGATTATAAGGGTGATGGTTGATTGATGTGTTTGAGAGCATGTGGTGTGGTAATTAATACAATAGTGATGGATGGATTATTGTGTGGTTATGATAGCAATGATATGGCTATTTAAGAAGAAAATAAGTGGTTTTATGGATTTTAGAATGTGTTTAGTGGTATTTTATGTTAGGAAAATTTAGTTGTTATTGAGTGGTGTTATAGTTTCTTTTTGGCATGGAATATGGTTGGAATAAATGAAAATAGTAATGGGTGATGAGTTGGAAATGATAAATGATGGTTTGTTAAATGATTAATGATAATGATTGGAATAATTATGTTTAATAAATGGTTAAAGATAGAATAAATGTTATTGATGATTAATGAATGGATTATAGTGGGTAGTGATTTAATGATTGGTTTTACATTAAAATGGTTAACAATTGAAATGCATATGGTAATAAAAATCCAAGAAATTATAATTTTAAATGAAATTAGAAGTTTGTAATGTTGATATGGATGCTTATTTGATTTTTTGGGGATTATTTGTGGAATTATGATGAAAGTGGTTATTAGAGGGAGGTAGTAACAAGGAAATGGTTGACGGGGGTGTTTTCAGTGTTAGTTTGGTGTAAAACCTTAGGAAATATTTATGTGTGACTATATACTTATTATATTTTCTTATTATTTCTTACGCACCACCACTTGAGTCGATTAACCTGATTGAAATCTATATGGGTACTTTGGTTCTGAGTGTTTTTCTCAATATCTAGGTTATAAAGGGAACGCATATAGAAACAATCCCTCTTCCCTTCTCCCCCTTCACACTTAGTATGAGTTGTAATGTCTCATAATGGGTGTATATATATGACCTATAACTATTTTAGGTTTTAGTGTATATATATTCTTGTTGACATGATTATGTGTATTTGGTGTGGATACATAGTGGGGGTTGTGCATTGTAGGTGGAGAGTATGATGTTTATGTCCTTCATGTTCATGATATCATACTATGATAAGGATGTGATGTGTGGTTGTGATGTGGATATGGTTTTTTATGTGTTTTTGACATGTGTATGTGTGGATATATGGTTAGGAGATTATATAGAAGGGTTTGAAGCATAATAAATATTCCATTAGAGTGTGAGAATGACCAGATTAGTGGAGAAGTGGATGTGAGGTAATTTATTAATATATATTCTTCTGATATTACACTTAAGATGGAGTTTGGAATTAGACACTCATGAGGATTGAATGGGATGATATGTCAATAATATTTGTTAAAATTTTCATATGGAATAACATGGGAGACCATCTATGACACAAGTGATTACCCCCTGTGATTTAAAGTAAGTAAATTGATCTTACCAAAAATATTAGGCATGATTAGGATGTGATGTGTGGTTGTGATGTGGATATTTGTTAAAATTTTCATATAGAATAACATGGGAGACCATTTATGTCCTTCATGTTCACGATATCATACTTTTATGAGGATGTGATGTGTGGTTGTGATGTGGATATGGTTTTTTATGTGTTTGTGACATGTGTATGTGTAGATATATGGTTATGAGATTATATATAAGGGTTTGAAGCATAATAAATATTCTATTAGAGTGTGAGAATGACCAGATTAGTGGGGAGGTGGATGTGGCGTAATTTATTAATATATTTTTTTTGATATTACACTTAAGATGGAGTTTGGAATTAGACACTCATGAGGATTGAATGGGATGATAGGTCAATAATATTTGTTAAAATTTTTATATGGAATAACATGGGAGACCATCTATGACACAAGTTATTTCCCCCCCTGTGATTTAAAGTAAGTAACTTGAGCTTACCAAAAATATTAGGCATGATGATATTGAATGTAGGGAAGAGACCTAGGAGTGATATATGTATCATTCTTGATTATTCATGTCTTTGGACTGGGGTGATTTGAGGAAACTATAATGAATCTAAAGTAATTATATTTAATAAATTCTATATTGTAGAGATTAGGAGAATACTTTATTTACTTATAGAGCTGGCTACTGGTTTTCATCCGTATGTATTTTAGGTTGGTGAGTTATAATAGGATAGACTAGTTGACCATAGAAGGGTTGACCCGATAGAGGAGGATGATCCATAGAGGATGATGTTGTGTGAGTTTTAGCATCAGATATGAAAGAAACTATTTTCCCTAATTTTTTCACTTATTTTCCATGTATATGGTAGGCATTGTTAGAGACCCATGTTAATGAGGAATAGTTATTGCATATTCTTTAGATGTTCATGATAGAATTTATATTCACTAACCTTAATTTTCTATTTCTTATGTTAATTTGGGTAATAAAACCTATGATATTCCACAGTAATTTTGGATAAACCTAGGTTATTTGTATCCCCTGCGAACCCCTTTATGTTTGAAAACTATGTTGATTTTGATGGGGGGGTCTATCCTGGTTTTTTTGATTTCCAAATCTTTATTGGAAATGGTTAGGATCTATTAATCACTATTTTTATAAGGAATCAGTTCTCTTCTACTGTATTTGGAAGTATTGTTTTGTTTATTTGAACCATAAATACTAATATTTGAGATTCAAATAGGATGGAGATGAATAAATATTGGATGGATGTTAATCGTTTGAAAATAGAGTATGAGAACGGAGTGAAAGAGTTCATCAAGTTTGAAAAGGATCATGCAAAGGATCATTCTCAAATCCTTTGTTCGTGTTTACGTTGTTGTTATTCTATACTAATTACTCCAGAGGAGTTGGAATAACATTTTATATGTCACAGAATAGATCGAAGTTATAAATGTTGGAATAAACATGGAGAAAAAGCGAATGTATCTACTGGCTGGGATAAAAATACATTTTATGGATCATCATATATGAATACAAATATAGATAATGAAGAAGACCATGTGGAGGATGTGATTACAAATGTCAATGATTATGAAGATCATATTGAGGAAATGACAAGGACAATTGAAGATGAACTCCGTAATTTCCCAAAATTGTTTGAGAAGTTAAAGAGTTGTGAAAAGACACCATTGTATGTTGGTTGCACTAAATATATAGCATTGTCAGCTGTACTGAAGTTGTATAAATTGAAAGTAGGAAATAGATAAAGTGATGTCAGTTTTACAAAACTACTTTCTCTCTTGAATGACATGCTCCCAGAAGATAATGAGCTCCCAAGCCGGACATATGAAGCTAAACGAATGTTATGATCAATGGGTATGATTCCTGAAAGAATACATGCCTGCCTGAAATAATGTATATTGTTTCACAAGAGAAAAAATCACTTACAGAATTCCCAAAGTGTGGTGCTTCTCGATACAAGAAAGATGAATCCAGTCCTATGAAATTTGTATGGTACTTTACAATCATTCCAAGGTTTAATCGTCTATATGGAAGTGAAGATACTGCAAGACAATTATCGTGGCATGCAGATAAAAGAAATAAAGATGGGAAATTACGTCATCCGACTGACTCTCCTTAATGGAAGAAAATTGATCATGAGTATCCTGAATTTGAAAAAGAGTCAAGAAACCTTCGTCTTGCGTTATCTACAGATGGAGTGAATCTTTTCGGTTTTCAAACCAGCACTCACAGTACATGGCCTATTATGTTGGTAAATTATAACTTTCCACCTTGTTTATGCATGAAGCAAAAATTCATCATGTTATCTATGCTTATATCAGGACCAAAACAACTAGGTAACGATATTGATGTTTATCTGGCTCCTTTGATCAAGGATTTGAAGTTATTATGGGATTCAGGTGTTATGTTTTATGATGCTTATAAAAGTGAATACTTCACGTTGAGAGAAATGTTGTATGGGACAATAAATGATTTCCCTGCTTATGTAAATTTGTCAGGCTATAGCATTAAAGAAACTCAAGGGTGTCCCATGTGCGAAGAAGATACAAAATCAATTAGGTTGAAACATTCATCAAAATCTGTTTTTCTAGGACATTGTAGATTTCTACCCCGTCAGCATAAGTACTAATCTTGGACAACATAATTCAATAGAATTTCTGAATAATGCAAAAAACCGTCTCCACTAACAGGTGATCAACTGTTTGAGAAAGTAAAAGATGCGAACACTGTTTTTGGTAAACCATTTTTGAAAAAACTTACGAAAATAGGTTGGAAAAAGAGATCAGTTTTTTTTGAATTACCATACTGGAATTGTTTGTATGTCAAACATTTTCTTGATGCGATGCATGTGGAAAAAAATGTATGTGACAGTGTTATCAGAACGTTGCTAAATTCCCCTGAAAAAACAAAGGATGGAATTAAGGAAAGGTTTTACATGGTTGACGTGGGAATACGAGAAGAGTTGGCTCCCGTGAATTGTGAAAATCAAATGTTTCTTTCTCTAGCTGCTTACACTCTTTCTAGGGAGGAGAGATATCAGTTTTGAAACTTCTTCAATGATGTAAAGGTTCCAGATGGGCAGTCATCAAATATCAAGAATATTGTGTCAATGAATGATTTGAAGTTAAAAGGTTTGAAATCACATGACTACCATGTTTTGATGAAAGCTTTAATTACTATAGATTTACATTGAATTTTTCCCAAGAATGTTCATTATAAATTAACCAAACTTTGTTTATTTTTAAAAGCTATATGTAGCAAAGTTTTAGACCCGACGAAATTATCAGCTATGGAAAAAGAAATTGTCATCATATTATGTGAATTAGAAATATTCTTCTTGACAACATTATTTGATATGATGGTTCATTTGATGATTCACTTGGTGAGATAGATTCAACTTTGTGGTCCTATTCACTATATATGGATGTACCCTGTTGAATGGTATATGAAGATTTTGAAAGGGTATGTCAAAAATCGAAGTCGGCCAGAGGGTTGTATAGTGAAGTGATATATTGTTGAGGAAGCCATTGAATTTTGTACCGAATACCTATCTGATGTGGAAAGAATTGGTCTCCTGAAATATCGTCACACAAGACGTATTGAGGGTGAGAGAATTTCTGGAAGAGATGTTGTGACAATCAGTATTATAGATCGAGAGTATCCCCAACTTTATGTTTTTCATAACAGTTTGGAGGTTTCTCTATATATTGAAACTCACAAAAAAATTATTAGGCAGTTGAATCCATCAATGGATGAAAATGGATATTAAATACACATAATCACCAGTTTATAAGATGGTTTCAGGACCATGTTTTTAAGGAGTTGGATGAAAATTTGAATTCAATTTCAGAACGACTTCGATGGCTTTCCGCCGGACCAAGTGTGTATGTATTATCTTACAATGGTTATGTAATTAATGGTTATACATTCTATGTATATGATCATGATGAAGATAGTACCATGAAAAATAGTGTAGTTACACTTGTGGATGAAGCGATGCATGTTTCTGGTAGTAAGGACATAAATCCAATTTATGCAAATATGTCATACTTTGGCATTATCAAACAAATATGGGAGTTGGATTATATGACATTCCAATTGCCGATTTTTCAATGCAAATGGGTTGATAACAACAATTATGTTAAAATAAATGAATGGGTATTTGTGAAAGTTGATTTTATTAAAGAAGGGTACAAAGAAGAACAATTTATAATGGCATCACAAGTGGTATAAGGTTTTTATGTTCCATATCCCGCAAACCGAAAGTGATCGATTTTTCTGTTATCGTCCAAAACTACTGAAGGGTACAATGAAAATTTATTTGAGGACGATCCTTTCAGTGGTACATCATAATCATTTCACAGCGGTCCCAATGTAGATGATGTTTTGTATGTTATAGGAGACCACAATGAATGGATTTGGATAATCGATAAAGGTGTCAAATCCCTTCAACCTTTGAAAAAAAGAAAGAGAGTTCAATAAACTGGTTATATTTCGTTTTTAATATAGATCTTGTTATCTTATGTTATTATCTTATCATTAATGAATTTATGTAATCTAAATTAACTGTTCAACCACTTTTGCAGATAATGACTTCTTCACATTCTGGTGCTTCTAACCTCGAGGCTGAACAAGTCTCTCAAGATGTTGTTGCTGCTTCTGCTGTGGCTACTCACAGTGCAGAGCAACAACAAGTTTCGGAACCTGTTGCTGCTCCTAGTATTGAGGTCGAACAACCATCAGCACATGCCACTGCTACCATTTCAGATGAACATATAGATGATGTTGATATCGATGAAATGGTTGGGGATGAAGGACCGACATTGCAGAAAACACAGGTGCGTCGTAGTTTAACGGTGTTAGCCAAACTTCTTAAGGCAAAAAGAAAAGGCATCAAATTTGATGTCGGATGGAATGAACGAGGCCAACACGTGAATCCCAAAAAAGCTATGTTTAGTAGTTACATTGGAATCTTCACTTGGCAACGCATGCCGATTGACATAGATTCATGGTACCATGTTTTGTATGGGCTGAAGGTTGTGATCTGGGAAGAAATTACCGTAAAATTATGATATTATTTATTTAATTTACTAGAAAATAAAATAATGAAACAATGTCTTACTCTTCTCTATCTCTTGCAGAGTACATTTATAGTAGATGATTTATACAAGAATTATGTACTAAGGATTACAGGAAGGATTCATCGAGGTTTTCGCACTATTTTAACAAAATGTCACCTGAAAGATTCCAGAGGTAAAATAAACCTGCACCCACCCCTTGTCTACGCTCACCTGATATCCCAAGAAGCATGGGATGCATTTATTGGCCGCTGTGGGGATGATAAGTTTTAGGTACATTGTGGGTGATAATACGTTGTTTGAGGATACGTGTATTCATCACTTTGATTATCAATATTTCATTTATGAAATAGAAACTCATTGCTGAAAATAAGGAACGTGCATCAAAATAAACATACCCCTATCGTAAAGTAAGGATAGGGTACACTTCACTAGAAAAGAAAATGGTACGTATTTTAAACTTACATTAATATTTTTAGGTTCCAATAAAAAACATCATAATTATCTTTATATATTTATTTGTAGATTGATGAGTATAAAACCAAAGACACTTCCATCCCACGTCATGTGCTATGGAAGGAGGCACGTGTGAATAAGGAAGGGAAGATAGTAGATGAAAACACACAAAAAGTGTGGGAAATATGTGTAAGTATGACACGAAGATAAAAAGATTTGTTTTAAATTGCTATTACATAAAAATAATTAGTTATTTTCCTATAGCTGACAATCACAGGAATCAGCTACTCCTGTAGCAGATGCAGACCTATTATCGGCGGATTTGAAGTAGCCAGAACAATACAGTCATGTCAGAGGTGAGGGGTTTGGGGTGACACCCTGAGTATATTTTTTTAGAAAAAAATAAACAGATGATAGAGATGAAAAATTGAAACAAATGAGCGAAAGACTAGCAACTCTTGAAGAACGATTTCAATGGCAGGGAGAGTTACTATCAAATTTTATGGGTGGGAAGCAAGTAGAAGACACAACTCAGGAACAACCAACGTGTGAAGATCCTGCCCCACCCCCACCAGCTTTGAGGTGAGCCATTCCCCTCAAAGAGTTGTCTTAGTAGTGGTAATCAATATTCTAATAATTGTTCCCAGGAAATGTTTATCAGAAAAAAACTAATACTTTTCCTATAAATGATATTCTATAGGGTGATAATGATTGCGATTTATATCTATCAAGACCCACCTATCACCTTGTAGTGAGGGCTACAATGTTCAACATCCCAGATGACAAGCTGCATAATAGACCACTTCCAAAAGATCATCTAAAAGTGACGATTACTATAGCTCCTTAGCCAAATGTAGAGTTACCTATTCCACTTGATGACGATGATATTCATACGATCGAAAAGGCTATTGGGATACTCATTATGTGGACGTCACAACTTGTAAGAGTACATGGGGACAAAGAGGTATTTATTTCCTTTTTTTCAAGATAAACCTTTAACAATTAATGAAAAAAGGGTCTAAACTAATGAATGTGATTATAGACGGAGAAAGGGAAGGGGGTGACAATAAACATCGGCTCAAAAGTATCTAAAGGATCGACCAAACGATCCCAAAGAGCTACCAAAAGCACAATAACACCACTTGTTCTCTATCCAAATTTACTATCATTGAAGACTCACGTGGATATGAAGCTAAGAAGCGGTATTAGTCATATAGTAGTTTTCAAAAAGAATATATACGGAGAGGAAAGTCAATATTTCATTGCTACTGAAAATGTAAATGAGATACTTGAAAACGGTTGGCTAGGTGTCACAGTTGTAAATATATATATGAGGTATGTTTTCATGAATTGATTTTCTAAAATCTAATCTAATGTGAAAATTATGACTAAATGAATTTTATATTATTGCCAGACATATATATGAAAAATAGTTGAAGGAATTTTACCATGAGCCAAAATTTGGACTCGTTAGTCCTTATACCACATCAACACATCTAACGAAATCAGAGCCATCAAAAAAGGATGAAATAGAGAACGTCTTGTTGAAAACATTTTGAAAGCAAGATTACAGATGACAGACTCTTCCTAATACCAACCACACAGGGGTAAAACTCTACGATTAAAGCATATCAATTATATTTTCACTTATTTTATTACTTATTCATTTTTGTGTTTGTAGGCAACATTGACTGCTAATTGTGGTGAACTTAGATACTCTAAAGATTTATTTTCTAGATTCAAATCAAGGATATCCAACAAACCGACCACACATGATGGAGTTTGTGAATCTGTAAGACACTACATCCTACATTTTAGGTCTAAACATCAAATAATATAATTTATATTATCTTTTACTGAGGATTGTGTTATGATAGGGCGGTGTATCATTATAGTCTAAAAGAAGGAATGAGGATAAGGGATAAGCATAAGGAGGTGAGAAAGTACTACGTCTAGACAAATATCAAGGTATATATAATAAAATTTCACTATCCAAACACATATCAACACAAGTTACTTATTCTCCTAATGATCAAATTTTTTGCAGTGTCCAAAACAAATAAACGATAATGATTGAGGTTATTATGTATTTAAATTTATGAAATAGATTGTTTTTCATCAACAAAATAGCATCCCTAAAGTGGTATTTTCAAAAATAACTACTATTTAATTTAATTTATTTATTAATTCTTTATTTATATATTTTTCAGTACTACTCTCACTACCAAAAAGCCTCATACTCACACGACGATATAGATTTTTTCAGAAACAAGTGGGCTATAGACTTGATGCAAGATTGTAAACAAATAGCATGGAGACCTGACTTGGGACGTGTACAATTGGTGGTGATTTTTGAGAGAGGTTAACAAGATCAAAATATGAAACATTGTTGTATGTAAATGTTCATAGGAAAATTGTAATTGTTATTAAATAAAACATCCTTTCTCCAATGAGTCATTTTCCCATTTTAACAGATTAAATGCACCAGCAACATGTAAGAATGATGAACCACTTTTCTTTGGGCTTTGGATAAGAAAAACCAGTAAAATTTCCAAAATACCTTTATATCTGACCAAACACAATCTAATTGTGTTGATAATTTAGGAGAACGATCCATGGGTGCATTGGTGACGTGTACGAGTCAACCCTGCCTCAATCTGAGGCAAGGTGTGGCCGATATCATTCAAAGTGTCTCTCTTTGGTTTAAAATGGACAAAATTTTAAGTGAAAACAATAAATGACCTATAAAAATCCAACCAAACACATTCGAATTGTGTTGATACTTTAGAAGAATGATCCATGGGTCATTTGTGACATGTACGAGTCAACCCCGCCTCAATCTGAGGCATGGTGTGGCCGGTATCACTCAAAGTGTCTATCTTTTGTTTAAAATGGACAAAATTTTAAGTGAAAACAACAAATGACCTAAAAAAATCTAACCAAACACATTCAAATTGTGTTGATACTTTAGGATAACTATCCATGGGTGCATTGGTGACATGTACGAGTCAACCCTGCCTCAATCCGAGACACGGTGTGGCCGGTATCACTCAAAGTGTCTCTCTTTTGTTTAAAATGGACAGAATTTTAAGTGAAAACAACAACTGACCTACGGAAATCTGAAAAAACACATTCGTATTGTGTTGATCCTTTAGGATAAAAATCCATGGGTGTATTGGTGACATGTACAAGTCAACCCCATTTCAATCTGAGGCACGGTGTGACCAATATCACTCAAAGTGTCTCTCTTTTGTTTAAAATGGACAGAATTTTAAGTAAAAACAACAAATAACCTACATAAATCCAACCAAACATATTTGGATTGTGTTGATACTTTAGGAGAACAATCCATGGGTGCATTGGTGATCTGTAACAATCAACCCCACCTCAATCTGAGTCACGGTGTGGCCGGTATCACTCAACGTGTCTCTCTTTTGTTTAAAATCACTACTGGAAAATAGACCTATACCCACGGTTCAAAACCATGGGTATAGCCCCCAAAACCGTGGGTATAGGCTATACCCACGGTTCTGGGAACCATGCGGCTGAACGGCGTCGGTATAGGTCCCTGACCTATACCCACGGTTTTGGTCAAACCGTGGGTATAGGTTTTTGCCACCGTGTCAATACTCTATACCCACGGTTTTCAAACCGTGGGTATAGGTTTAATAAAATAGCGGGTGTCTGGATTCGATCCCGTGACCTCTTCGCCGCTAACGAACCACCTTACCACTGCCCCAATGTCGACATTACATATATGTATATATATTTTGTTAAATATATTTATTTAAACCGTGGGTATAGAGGGAAGAACCATGGGTATAGAACTCCCGCCAATTTTTTTTTTCCTGCGGAAAAAAAAAAATCCCCGCGCAAACGCGGGAAACCTATACCCACAGTTTTTCAAAACCGTGGGTATATGTTTTTAACCAAAGGCTATCCCCACGGTTTTGGGCAAACCGTGGGGAGAGAGCTCACCTATACCCATGGTTTATGGCCAAACCGTGGGTATAGGCATGTTTTTGAGACCCTATACCCACGGTTTTCTTAAACCGTGGGTATAGGTTCTGGAAAACTACCTATCCCCATGGTTTTTGAAAACCGTGGGGATAGGGTGACCTATACCCACGGTTGTTTCCAAAACCGTGGGTATAGGTCCATTTTCCAGTAGTGAATGGACAGAATTTTAAGTGAAAACAACAACTGACCTACGTAAATCTGTCCAAACGCATTCAGATTGTTTTTATCCTTTAGGATAATGATCCATGAGTGCGTTGGTGATGTGTAAGAGTCAACCCCGCCTCAATCTGAGGCACGGTGTGGCCGGTATCACTCAAAGTGTCTCTCTTTTGTTTAAAATGGACAGAATTTTAAGTGAAAACAACAACTGACGTATTCAAATCTGACAAAATGCATTTGGATTGTACTAATACTTTATTATAATGATCCATTGGTCAGTTTGGATGTGTATGAGTCAACCCTGCCTCAATCTGAGGCATGATGTGGCCGGTATCACTCAAAGTGTCTCTCTTTTGTTTAAAATGGACAGAATTTGAAGTGAAAACAACAACGGACGTACGAAAATCTGACCAAATGCATTCGTATTGTGTTTATAATTTAGGATAACGATCCATGGGTACGTTGGTGACGTGTAAGAGTCAACCCCACCTCAATCCGAGGCACGTTGTGGCCGATATCACTCAAAGTGTCTCTCTTTTGTTTAAAATGGACATAATTTTAAGTGAAAACAACAACTGACCTACGGAAATCTGACCGAACACATTCGTATTGTGTTGATACTTTAGTAGAATGATCCATGGGTGCGTTGGTGATGTGTAAGAGTCAACCCCACCTCAATATGAGGCACGGTGTGGCTGGTATCACTCAAAGTGTCTCTCTTTTGTTTAAAATGGACAGAATTTTAAGTGAAAACAACAACTGACCTACGGAAATCTGACCAAAAACATTCGGATTGTGTTTATACTTTAAGATAATGATCCATGGGTGTTTTGGGAATGTGTACGAGTCAACCCCACCTCAATATAAGGTATGGTGTGGCCAGTATCACTCAAAGTGTCTCTCTTTTGTTTAAAATGGACAAGATTTTAAGTGAAAACAACAACTGACCTATGGAAATCCAAACAAACACATTCAGATTGTGTTGATACTTTAGGATAATGATCCATGGGTGCAGTTGTGAGGTGTAAAAGTCAACCCCTCCTCAATCTGAGTCATGGTGTGGCCGGTATCTCTTAAAGTGTCTCTCTTTTGTTTAAAATGGACGTAATTTTATGTGAAAACAAAAACTAACGTACAAAAATCCAACCAAATGCATTTGGATTGTGTTTATACTTTAGGATAATGATCCATAGGTGATTTGTGATGTGTAAAAGTCAACTTTACCTCAATCTGAGGAACGGTGTGGCCGGTATCACTCAAAGTGTCTATCTTTTGTTTAAAATGGACCGAATTTTAAGTGAAAACAACAACTGATGTACGAAAATATGACCAAATGAATTCGGGTTATGTTGATACTTTAGGATAACGATCCATGGGTGCATTGGTGATGTGTACGAGTCAACCTCGCCTCAATCTGAGTCATGGTGTGGCTGGTATCATTCAAAGTGTCTCTCTTTTGTTTAAAATGGACAAAATTTTAAGTGAAAACAGCAACTAATGTACGAAAATCTGACCAAAAGCATTATTATTGTGTTGATCCTTTAATATAACTATCCATGGGTCATTTTTGATGTGTAAAAGTCAACCCCACCTCAATATGAGGCATGGTGTGGCCGGTATCACTCAAACTGTCTCTCTTTTGTTTAAAATGGACAAAATTTTTAGTGAAAACAACAACTGATGTATGTAAATATGACCAAACGCATTCGTATTGTGTTTATACTTTAGGAGAACGATACATGGATGTGTGGTGACGTGTAAGAGTAAACCCCACCTCAATCCGAGGCACGGTGTGGCCGGTAAGTGTCTCTCTTTTGTTTAAAATGGACAAAATTTTAAGTGAAAACAACAACTAACCTAGATAAATCCGACAAAACGCATTTTTATTGTGTTGATACTTTAGTATAATGATCCATGGGTGCATTGGTGATGTGTACGAGTCAACCCCTCCTCAATCCGAGGTACGGTGTGGCCGGTATCACTCAAAGTGTCTCCATTTTGTTTAAAATGGAGAGAATTTTAAGTGAAAACAACAACTGACGTACGCAAATCTGATGAAACACATTCGTATTGTGTTTATCCTTTAGTATAATGATCCATGGGTCATTTTTGACATGTAAGAGTCAACCCCACCTAAATCTGAGGCACGGTGTGGCCGGTATCACCCAAAGTGTCTCTCTTTTGTTTAAAATGGACAAAATTTTAAGTGAAAACAACAACTGACGTATGCAAATCCTACCAAACACATTATTATTGTGTTGATCCTTTAATATAATGATCCATGGGTTCATTGGTGATGTGTAAAAGTCAACCCTACCTCAATCTGAGGCACGGTGTGGCCGGTATCACTCAAAGTGTCTCAATTTTGTTTAAAATGGACATAATTTTAAGTGAAAACAACAACTAACGTACACAAATCTGACCAAACACATTCTTATTGTTTTTATCATTTAGTAGAAATATCCATGGGTCATTTGTGACATATAAGAGTCAACCACACCTCAATATGAGGCATGGTGTGGCCGGTATCACTCAAAGTGTCAATCTTTTGTTTAAAATAGACAGAATTTTAAGTGAAAACAACAACTGATGTACGCAAATCCAACCAAACACATTCGGATTGTGTTGATACTTTAGGAGAACGATTCATGGGTTCATTTTTGATGTGTACGAGTCAACCCTGCCTCAATCCGAGGCACGGTGTGGTCGGTATCACTCAAAGTGTCTCTCTTTTGTTTAAAATGGATAGAATTTTAAGTGAAAACAACAATTGATGTACAAAAATCTGACCAAATGAATTTGGATTGGGTTGATCCTTTAGGAGAATGATCCAAGGGTCATTTGTGACGTGTAAAAGTCAACCCCGCCTCAATCCGAGGCACGGTGTGGCCGGTATCACTCAAAGTGTCTCTCTTTTGTTTAAAATGGACTGAATTTTAATTGAAAACAACAATTGACGTATGCAAATCCAACCAAACGCATTCGGATTGTGTTGATACTTTAGGAGAACGATCCATGGACACCCCCCCAACCCCCTGGATGACCCCCCACCTCTGGACACCCCCACCCCCCTAGACACCACCCCACCACCTCGACACCTCCCCCACCCCCTGGACACCCCCACACCCATGGACAACCACCCACCCCCTGTACACCACCCCACCCCCCTTGGACAGCCCCACAAACCCCCTCGACCACCCCCACCCCCCTGGACACTACCCCACGCCTGGACACCCCCACCCCTCTGGACACCCCCACCTCCTGGAAAGCCCCCCCAACCCCCCAGACACCCCCACCCCCTGGACACCCACCAACCCCCTGGACGACACCCCCACCCCCTGGACACCACCCCTCTGGACACCCCCACCTCCTGGAAAGCCCCCCCAACCCCCCCCCCCCCCCCCCCCCGGACACCCCCACCCCCCGAACACCCACCAACCCCCTGTACACCCACCAACCCCCCTGGACGGCACCCCCACCCCCTGGACACCACCCCACCACCTGGACACCCCCCACCCATGGGCAACCACCCCCACCCTCCTGGACACCACCCCATCCCCTTGGACATCCCCACCAACCCCCTGGACCCCCCTGGACACCACCCCACCCCCTGGACACCCCCACCCCTGGAAATCCCCCCCCCCCAACACCCTGGACACCAGCCCACCCCCCTGGACACCCCCATGGACATCCCCCCTAGACACCCCACCACCCCCTGTACGCCCCCCCACCTGGACACCCCCCTCCTAGACACTACCCCACCACCTAGACACCCCCACCCCCTGGACACCCCCGCCCCCATGGAAAACCCCCACCATGCCCCAGGACACCACCCCACCCCCCTTAGACAGCCCCCAACCTCCTAGACTGCCCCACCCCCCCTGGACACCCTTATCCCCCCGGACACCCCCCACACCCCCTTGGACAGCCACCCCAAACCCCTGAATAGCCCCCAACCCCCTGAATTATGAATTGAATTCTTTATGTATTTAATTAACTTATAAATTATGTGTTAATGGTGTATGGGTATACTTGGTGTAATTACCTTTATGAATTATGTGTTAATTTTGTATGGGTATACTTGTTGAGATGATGAATTTTTTGCAGGTGTTGTTTGGGTGTGCTGCTGCAGAATTTTTTGTTGCAGCAGATAGGGAATTTATCAGCTTTAAAAGAGCACTGATAAAAAACACATTTATCGGCACTTTTTAGCGTTGATAAAGTCTCCCTTTATCAGCGCTGAGCTTTACAGTGCTTTTTTAGCACTGTTAAAGCCTGTTTTGAGCGCTGATAAAGCCCGTTTTTGTAGTAGTCATGCGTGCTCATTTAATTCCAATCCCCCCTCGTGGATTAGTGACGAATGTTGTTGATCCTTTGATTATGTTGGCCTCAAATGACTCACAGGTACACAACTATCACTCTATTAAATTCAAATGTAGGGATAAAAATTCATGTTTTTACTTGAGAAAGGATGATGCTGATTAGGGTATCTTTCGATGAGGTAATTAAGTGCACATTCGGGTCAGTAAAGCTTTAGTTCTGAACATGTTTCAAATTTGCAAATTCTTGATTATTGGAAGAGTGGTGTTGGTGATGGGTCAAAAACATTGGAGGACTGGGGAATTGCAACCGAGACTCACTCCTAATTGGAGATTTTGTGACAAGAAATGTATCCCAATTGGGAATGGTCATTTCTACATCCTTTTCCCCTTTGAAGAGCTCAAGTTGTAACGCCCTGATCCTTTGTTACAAATGTGTTAATAATATGTATGTAATTATTATACTTATTATAATTATTTTAATGAAAATAAATGAATATAATTTTCATAAACTAATGGAATAAGAAAACAATGAAGATCATTTTATATAGAACTTTGATTCATAATTACAAGGTATATACATTTACTATCCTAGAAAACATATTACATGCCCGAGTAGCGCCACTAGAAGACCACCCAATATCACGATGAGACCGACTATGTATCCTTCATCCCTTGGACCGTCCATAATAAAACATGAAATAACTATAAGTATAGCAAGAATGCTGAGATAAAAAAGGATGTATAAAACAATTCTATAAGCATATGAAGGGATGTTGATGTTGTTGTGTCCTTGACTCCATAAATATGGGTATTTATAGATCTCTTATATGACCGTTATAAAAAATGGACATTGGATGCTATTTTAGTGACCGTTATGTATTTATCATTAGATGTTTTAAAAACTTAAAATTAATTTAAAATCATGATTTCATTTAATAAAATTAATGAAATGTAATTATGATAATTTAAATTTTGCGTAAAGAGAATACAATAAATGAAATAAATATTTTTATCTCATATAATGAATATATATATATATATATATATATATATATTATGAATTCACAAAAGTATGATAATGATTAAATTATTTTGTAATAATTTTCAAAATAACTTATATGAATATATATATATATATATATGAAAATTTTGAAATTATTAGTCTTAAATATAATTTTATTGTTTTATAAGGTTATTACTATTTTAGAGCTATGAATTATACATTAATTAAATATTGAAATTATACATGTGAATTAAAATTATCATTTTAAAATATTTTTTGTTGGAATATTAATAAATGTCATTATTTTGTAAAAAACACAATATTAATACTTATAGGATATTAATTTTTATTTATTGAACATTCATACCAAGGAATTTTATTGGAATTTTTTAATAAGTTTACTAATAAAAATGAATATTATTTTTATAATGTATGATAATAAAATTATTTGGTTTACAAAATTATAATTACATTTAGTTTTGAAATTAAACTTATTATTCATATATGATGATAGTCCTTGTTTAAAGTATATTAAATAGATTATTCATATAATACTAATGATATAATAATAATAATAATAATAATAATAATAATAATAATAATGAAAATGAATTTACAGATGAGAGAAAACGTGGAAGGGTGGGGAGTGTAGTTTGTGAATCGCGTAACAGGGAGGCAGGGGCATCAATTTATGGTTTAGGGGGATCATTCGGGTAGAGAGTATGGCGTGTGAGAGACGATGTCACTAGGTCACACGGCCAGCTGCGTCGCCTTAGTCCAGAGGAGACATGGCCAAAATCGTGTCGTACGGAGGAGGGTGAGTAGCGGATGATGTAGTGGCTTGAAGCTTGGCCAAATGGGAGAACAAGGTGTGGTCGCTGAAGGTTCGAGTCCGACCGTTCTTGGGATGTTTGAAGTGCGATTAGGGTTCCGAATCTAAGTTAATATATTACTAAACACACAATTTGTATACACATATATATATGTGATTGTTATACTATATATTTTATACTTTTAGATCATGTAAATATTTTTATGAGATTATTCTTTTATATGTATATACTACACAAGTAATGGTAATCAAATAATTAAACGTATATAACATTCTCAATATTCAAGATCATTTAACTTTTTTTATTTCTTTTAGGTTAATGTTTAAAAATATATACACATGTAAATATAAATATATGTATATATATGTATAAATATATACATATACATATCTTCATCTTTAACGTTCTTCAAATTTTACGTGCACATTTTTTTAAATTGAAAGCTAATTCATTTTAAATTATAGCGGTATATCAAATTTTATAAACATTTGAGAGGATTTCATTCATGGACACAACATGATGGTTCCCACTTAAACCCATCTTATAATTTATAAATAATAGTTATTATACTGTAATGTATACGTATGCGCAATGATTATTGTAAATTTCAAATAAATGTTGTCTTGATAATTTTATGAATGATTAAGAATATTATTGCTATGTGAATAATTTATTATTTCATGTCATCAACTCATGAATTTAATAAATTAAGAAATTGCGTGATCAATATATTTACTTAAGATACATATTTAAATTAACATTTTTTAATAAAATGTATTTCCTGAGGAAATGATTGGGATGTTGAGTACATGGATGAGTGATATTATAAATAGTTTCTGTAAAGTAAAATGACATGAGTTTTGGTGATATCAAAACTCAATAGCGATTTTCATGAAAAGTTCATATAAATATAAATATATATACATGTACTATCTTCACACCTAGGGTTATTCATATTTTTGGTGTGATTTAATTTGTTTTTGTGTAATGGATGGTTTTATTGAAAATCTAATTATTTTTCAAGGATTACTAATTCCATGTATGATTTCTAAAACATTATCACATGACACACACACACACACACATATTATTTTTTCAAATTTGATTTCGTACTAACACGACCAATAGATATTCTGATTTATTGATGATTTTTTCTAAAACATGAATTTATTCCACGCTAATGAGTTTTATGAATACAATACGAATATTTATATACATATAAAGGTATATGTAAATATATAAGGATGAAACCTTTTTTACTTACATGATTGTATTGAAATTTTCGTAAGTTTATTGTCGTATTTCTAAAAATACACATACCATTTCATCATAATATATTTAAAGTAAGGATGTTTCATCTGCATATAATCCTAGTCATAGAACATTCCTCGTAGCCCGGGCCATTTTGTGATTTTCATTTTAAATTTTAAGGCTATCTTTAGAAATTATTAAATAGGAAGATTTCTTCAATTTTCCAGTTTTTTAATTAAAAATGTGTTCTTTTATAATTTTATGTGTGAAACATGTTTATTTACTGTATAAAATTATTTTGAGAAGACTAAACTATATATGCATTTCTGATTGAATGTGCATTTATTTCATCATTCATTTTATTGATGACTTACAAACAAAAACAATTATTTCAAGTATGAGATTAATCTGTTTATGATATTATATGGATTAAGAAACTTTTCAAAGTGATATGAGACACTTTGGATTGTTTAATGATTTTGTACCTCAATAACATATCAATGAATTTATTTTCATCTATGATTAAGATTAAAATAAATAAAAGTGGTATGAGACACATTGATCCAAAGACATATTTTTATTTTACATATGAGGAATGCATTGGACCTATTATGTGATAGGTGAGTCCTGTTATAGCCTCTAGATGCATCGACATGTCTCATGGGACAAACAAATTTCTTGGCAAAGGGCCTTGACATAATTATTATGTATGGTGACTTCATGATGGTCCGATCTGCGGGAGGATGGTGTGGAATCCCGACAGCTTCCTCCAGGGTTGCTCACAATTGGTGAGATGCCAATGACTATGTGGGTGTGGGTTGGGGGCTACCTTGTGAGGTGGTGCATGGTCTATGCGGTGAAGTTTCTTCTAGATGTTAGCAGAACTTCTCAGCAATGACCTCAAATAGGGAGTCCTTGGCAGAGTCACGCAGGTGGTGCTGGCGACTGAGACCAGACACTGGTGCGGCGAGCAGACGAGTGACTTCTTAGGTTGGAGAGTGCACTATAGTGATGATGCAGGTACTCATGGTGAATTTGGGGTTGTGGGGAGTGAGGGATTTTGACTTCGATATGGGATTCAATGTTGATGTGGGGTACAACAGTGGTCGATGGTGGAACATGGTAGTCGGGCACGTGATGCAGGCCGAATAGGATGGTGACCATTGATGACACGAGTCTGCGATGAGGGAGACCTTAGGATGTGGGGTTGATTTTCGAGATACCATAGGATGTGAGAGGGCATGTTGGAAACATGCTCAATCAAGTAGTTTCCAGATGGGGCTTGGGAGGACCAGACCGGTAGTTTGGCAGTTTAAATTGGCCCTATGGTTTGAAAAATTGAGGGATAATGTAATTTTGGATGGGATCCTTCAGTCAGGTTTTAGCACTTAAATTTGTGAACCTTATTATATTTTCGGTTGTCTTATTTTCATTAAAAAAAATTAGGCCCAAGTGTGCTCGGTGACTGAACATTCCTAGTATATATATTATCTTTATATTTATTATAATAAATATAATAAATATAAATATAAATATAACTATAAATAAATATAAATAAATATAAAAATAATAAATATAAAAGTAGTAAATATAATAAATATAATAAATATAATAAATATAATAAATATAATAAATATAATAAATATAAATATATGTAAATATAAATGTTAATATAAATATATATAAATATTATAAATATAAATATAATAAATATAATAAATATAATAAATATACATATATATTTAATTGTACATTTAATAAATATATTCTAAATATAACAAATATATTTTAAATATAAAAGAGATATTTATATATTTAAAATTATATATTTATAGTAATTTGTTAATAATAAAATTATTAATAATTACAGGTTATATATATATATATATATATATATATTTCATTAAGGTTTATTCATATATAATTATTTATATAAATAAACCTTATATTTGAAATATAAATAATAAGGTTTATATATATATATGTAAATTTAATATGAGTTATATATATAAATTAATAAATAAATTTAATAAGTATTATTTATATATTTAAATAATTATATATAAATTTATAAATTTTAAATATAAGGTTTATTTTTATTTAAATATTTATATATAATTATAAATTTTAGGTTTATTTATATATATAATTATATAAATAAATTATTTAAATATAACGTTTATATATTTAAAATAGATTTATTTATATATAATTATATAAATGTAAATAAGACTTATATTTTAAGTTTAATAATGTTTATTTATATAAATTATTATATATAAATTTATATAAATAATGGTTTATAATGTTTATTTAAATTTTATAAATATTTAATTTAATATTTTTTTATTTATAACTATATAAATATAGATTTACAATTTTATAATTATAAATATAGTAATAAATATAATTATAAATATATATTTATTTATATTTGTTAATTAATTATAATTTATTAATTTAATATATATATATATATATATAATTATAGGGGGAGTTGAATTATAATGGGGTAGGGGTTTGTTCAATGCCAAATGAAATGGAATTTTTCACTTTTCAGGTAAAACCCAATAACGCTAATCCATCTGGTGCTTAGGCACCCCATATACCCAAATATAAAAAACCTACACCCATAAAATAAAAAAACCCTACTGAATAATTTTGCCTTTTCCACCATTGCAATATAATATTTTATTTATCATTTATTATTAGATATTTTCTGTATATGTTTAGTTTTAATTTTTTTTCATACATGGTTAAAAAAATATTTTGAATATATCAAAATTGGTATTCATAAATGTTTAATGGATTGGGATTTTGTCAAAAGTGCCCTCCTTAAACAACGTATTCGGAAAAAAATTTATTTAACAAAAAAATTTGAATTAGACATTCATAGAGACCTTCGGAGGTTATGGAGTGGTGTAAGAGGCATCAATGGGCACGCCGGATAGCCCCTGTGGGTCGTCAGAGGTGTCGTCCATTGCCTGGAATGGGTAATCATCCTCTCCAGTGATGCACAAGTGTTGGTTGACATACTCGAAAACCAGTAGCATAGATCTTCCCTTGTAGCACCATAAAGAATCAAGACAACTACGGATGTTGATGGGAATCACTACAGAAATTGATTAAAAACATCCACAGGTGTATTGATCTTTATGGGGGTTATAACTCCATGTTCCCTCCAATCGTCTTTTTCCCACACGCTATAGGTACATGCATCCACCTCCAGATAGTGAGTAGGGTGATGGAGAGATAATAATAGGATGTAGCCCAGGTAGGAGGCCTGAAATCATCGTCCATGAGGTCGGTGAAGTCATTGGTTGCCACAAGGTAGTTTCGATTTCCATTGTGGTTGAAAGCCTCGATGAACTCCATGTTTCTTTTGAATATTCTCAAACAGACCTACTTCTCATCGTCATCCAGGTAGTTCTAACCGTGCCCCGCCATCTACCTCTCATGCTTCACATACATGAAGACTTTATTGGGTAAGTTAAGGCTATAATACACGACACCCAGGAAGGTCATGATAGCCAACACTAGGGAGAGTTCTAGGAAAATGATGTTTGTTTGGGGGATCTAGAGTGCCTTGGCCTACAATCTTAATGGGTTTCTGAGGAGCAATAAGTTGTTCACACCCTCCTCAAATATGTCTCACCCAATCCTGCCTTTATATATACACAAGGATGCAATGAAAACACATGAATCTTAACTATGAATAATTGAGATAGAAAAATAAATTCATGATAATAAAGTCATGATAATAATATTATTAATTATTAGTAATTGAATTATTATTATTATTACTACTATTATTATTAATCAATAAAATTTATGTGCAAAATTCTTATTACGTATTACATTATTACTCTCGATATCGTTGAATTTGTTTAGAATTTACTAATTTTATTTACGTATTATTATATAAGAAATTAAATATATTAATAATTAACTAATAAATAATTCTTTTAAATTAATTTTAATTTATTATATTTATGAATACCAATATAATTAATTTTATTAATTAAAGAGGCGTTCATACCCACACAAATACAGAGAAAATACATGCATCTGAGAACATGACAACAGATAATACTAATAGGATAATAAAGTCAGGATAATAAGAATTCAATGATAATTAACTAATTATAATGAAGTCATTAAAATTAAATCATTATAATAAATTCATGATAATAATGTGATGAAAATAATAACAATGTTATTATTCATGAATATTTATAATAATAATATAAGTATTAATAATGATCTATATTATCATATAATTATTAAATAGTATTAATTATTATCAATTGTATTTTTATTATTATTACTACTACTACTACTATTATTATTTATTCATATATTATTATCAATACATATAATTTTCTATTTCTTATTTTTATGGAATCATTATTATAATCACTTAAATAATATGTTTTATGTTCATGTCCTAAATTTCATTTTAAATCTAAATATAATTTATCTTTTATAAGTTTTTGGAGTTACCTAGTTCTTATAAAGTCTAAATATTATGTTTTGAAACAATATTATTTTGTATCATCTATATTATTGTTTGCTTATTATTTTGATGAAAATATTATTATTTTTAATAACTATTTAGGTGGTTAGAATTTTTTTTTAATTTTTTTCAATTGTACTTATAGTTCATTTTTTATAAGAATTCAAAATTTCTCACTTGAAACAGAAAAAACTTATTATGTTTCAAGTAGATAACATTGGAATCCTATAAAATTTAAACTATAAGTGCAATCTAAATAAAATATAAAAGATTGACTAAAAATATATAAAATAGTTGAAAATAAATATAGGTTCATAAATATAGTAAACCATGGTTATTTTACATGGAACATGAATTAATGATTAAAAACATAACATTTTCACTTCAAAAAAAATTATACACATAAAATATAGTATAAATAAAATTTAAATAAAATTTAAAACAATGATCGTACAAAAAAATTAATTGAAAACAAAATTAACTCCCAAAAAATTATAAACAAAATAAATTATCTTATAGAAAAATGTTACCTGAAAAAAAAATTCCAAGTAAAAATGTTATCATTACTACAAAACTGGCATTTAACATTGCTAGAATTTATCAACACTTTAAAAAAGTTTTCATAATGGTTCCCTTTATAAGCTCTAAAACATGCACTGATAAGGGGTACCTTTTATCAATGTCTTTTTAGTGCATATAAACATAACCCTTTTTCAGCACTTTTTAGTGCCCATAATGGGATCTTTTATCAGTTCTTTTTTGGTGCTGATAAAGGTCTGAATAAAATGGTATTATTAAATAAAATAAAAATAAAAACGAGTTTATTAAATAAATAATAAAATTATTATTAATTATATAATTATTGATAATAAAGAATAAATTTATTACAATAAATATAAATTGTGAATACTAATAAATAGTACGGGGATGAAGTGTTTTTAGGAGATTCTCTCAAGTTCCACTGATAAAAACTAGGGTTCATCATCCTTGGAAGCTCTTAATCTGGTTGTTCTTGTTGCATCCTTTCTCACTCAAGGTAGATTTTACTCACATGAGGGCATAATCGATACTACACCCCTCCTTGGTCTTCTCTCAAGCAATTGTGATGCGAGCTCATTCGATTACAATATTCACCCTGTTGGAGTTGGTGGCCTAGAACCAACTACTTTGTACTTTATTCATTAATAAATACCTTATCACATCTTGATTGTTCTTCTGCGTGACAATTCATGTGATAATGTCCTAAGGATAGCTTTTGCATTAAAGGGTCATAGTGGATCCTTGCTATGATGAGAACCCGAAAGTGCTATAACACTGTTCTTGAATATATGTTCTATGGCTGGATGATGTTATTTGAGAGACACAAATAATACATGCCATTAGGGGTGAGGACTCATAAAACTTTGAGGCACCTTCTCATGGTGTGCGCCCTTGGTAATATCTAGGAGGATATTATGATAATGAGACTCTCCATTAGGAAATCCACATTTCATTGTGTCATTGGATGTTCCTATCTGCGGGCATGTGTATTGATCCTTAGACTTTAAGATTATTATTAATGGGTATTACAACTCACACACTTAGATTTATTGACAAAAACCATGACGACACACTATTTTTAACGAGGTAGGATATGTTGGGTGCGTCACGAGTAATACTACATTAATAGATAATGTGAGAAAGGATTTGTCCCTTATGTTCCATAATGGAAGTAGATATCTCATGCCCTTTGATGGAATTGATATAGTCTAAATAAATCCTTGGCCATGGTAAGGAATGAGCGAGTTCAATTTTGGGAAGTCAAAGAAATAATAATCAAGCACATGGGTTGATGTAACTAGCATGCAACTCTCTCTATTCGAGATATCAAGACAAATGGATTACATTACACGGTAAGCATTCGTAGGAGGTGACACGTCATTGCAACATTAACTTCTTTCTCTACGGGTGCCTTGGCGTGTTTCTAGATTTCAAACTTGGACTTTAGGCAGGATCCGCCTAATGCCACTAAGAAAGAGGCCTAGAGGGTCATACACTAAGTGTGTCCAAGTATCTCAGTTAAATATTAATTTAACAAGTTAGATAAAGATAATTCCTGATTGTGGTTTAATAATTATTTAAAGATGTATGATCGTATTTATTTCGACACTAGATATTCGAGAGAATATATTGAGGGTGAAATAATATATTTATTAGCGAGTAATGTAGTGATATTTATTTTAGAAATAAATATCCATTATTCAAGGTCTAATAAATGTGGTAGAGGAAATAAATAAAAATGAAAAAATAAAAGTACATGCCGTGTATATTAAATATACACGCCATGTGGAATTTATGAGAAATAATATTATTTATTTAATTAAATAATATTAAGTATAATACGTTGGGTTCATGTCAATTAATAATAATAGTCAACTGTTATTATTAAGACATGGGGTATTACTAAGAATTAAATGAAATGAATAAATACTTTTGGGTAATTAATTCATTTTATTATTCTATGTAATTAAAATCCCAATTATATAATTCTCATTAGCCTAGCCATTTTTTGAGGTGTGCACAACGTATTTGGAAAATCTCTCAAGCCAAGAGAGAATTCATTTTCCACCAAGAACGCACTCAAGCTACGAGAGAGAGAGAGAGAGAGATTTACCTCCACCGAATCGAAGCAATCGAAGGCAGACATCACAAGCAAAGGCTATTCTGCGCTAGCACCCGGAGATCCCTTCGGTGAAGTCCAAGGATACATGGAGCACATGTGGATCATCGCTAGAGGAATCCTACACTTGGATTCTACGACGCGATGACAGATCACATCAGATCGTGATCAGAAACATCAATGAAGAAAGAATTCCATCAAGGTAATTCTTATCAATTAATTAAATTAATTATAACCAACATATGATGATCCTATTTATGGTTCTGGTACTCCCCTCTTTCTTTTTTGTTCTTCATTTTATTTTGAAGATCTGACGTTTTATTATCGTGACAGATCTCATATTGATCGTTGTTAATGATAAAATTAAAGTTGGGTACACCCACCAACGCGCTTCCACTGCCCCCAGAACCTACAAGTGGTATCAGAGCAGTCATATCATTGATTATAATTATTTAGTTTTTTCGTTGGTGATTTACACATTTAATAATTTAGTTGTTTCAATTCAAATTAATCGTTCTTTAAAATCTGAATCTCGAGATCTGTTCCTCCCCTCTCGTTTCTTGTTCACCTTAGAGAAATGAATTTTTCTTTTAATTTTGATTAAAATAAAATAGATGATCTCATCCGGAGGTGCCAAACGTTCCTGGCCATACAACACCAGAATATACAGCGTGTATTCAGAAGTACACGTCGTGTAGTCTAGGTTCAATGCATCGGACTGGTCCGCCAAATCAGGACATGTGTTTAAGTATTCCTAAGTCATAAATGAAACTATGTGTTGACCAGGAATAGGTGGAACACAGTTTCTAGATTACACGCCATGTGGTCCATTGAACACGACGTGTAGTCCCTTCGAGCTAGGGTTGGACCGTGTACCCCGTACACGGCTTTCCCGGTTGGAAACCATGTAACGCGAATACTACATGGCGTGTGTCCCACTGAACACACTGTGTACTCTGAAAATTTCCAAAGTACATCTACACACCATGTCCGCAGGCGTGTACTTCGGATGGATGGTGAACAAAAGTAAATGCCGTGTAGTCGGAACTACACACCATGTACTCATCCAAATTACGCAGATTTATTAAAATTTATTATTATATTATACAAACCCTTGAGACGTGTACCATAGTGCAGGCATAAATCTGAGACACAAAACATGATAAGTGTTATATATAAATGTGTTTAATTTAATATCTACGTAAATGGGAATTCACTGGGTTGACTTCAAGGTACCAGTTACGTACAAAGATAATTTTAAATGAATTTATTTGTTAAAAATTATGATGGATGAGAATCTTAAGGAAATCCAGAAAAGGGTTTAAGATAAAAGGATTTATTAATTAAAGATAATTAATTGATTCGAGCGTGATTTATCTTAAACAAGAAATATTAAATAATTGAATGCTAGTTTTATTTATGCGTAAATATCGTTGCATGTATGAATGATCATAAGTTAGACCAAGACCTTTGTATGTGAATGGTTTCTTTTAATTAATTTATTTAAATTAAATTTGTTGGCCTGCGAGCCTTCTCTTCATTAATATGCAGGGCCTGCGTGCCCAAGGTTTATTTTATGTAAAACCCCTCTTTTACCCCTAACCTACGTGTAAGATAAATGAAAATTTAATGGATGGAGATCCCAAGCTAGTGGAGGTGGCTCAAGTTAAGAGCCAAGGTGAAACCAATCCAAGGAGATACAAAGGTGGATAGGTGGAAAGCTGTAAACACGAACCCGAAAGGTTCAAGGTGTTTCTCCATTAGGTCTTGGGTTAGTTTATCAACTTCTAGATAAACTAACCGATAGAAAAAGCTCATGATCATACCATTTATTTAATTTTTTTCAGTTTCATGGTTTATTTATTGTGGGTGTGTTGTCACGATCACACAATTAATGAATTAAACAAGCATGCAAGATGGAACTAAAATGAAACCGGCTTATGTGTAAATATTATCTTATACATGGTTAATCACTTAAGTATATCCCACTTAATATTAAAAATCATGTAATAAAAGATAATAAATTGGAAATTTACGTATAAGGATAAAATCCCTCAAAGAAATATTAAGTCAGTATAGCCTTCCATAATATTGGTTAGAATCAAACCATAGTTCGCAGTGGTTAACCAAACCTAGTTGGGGTGCTTTCAGTTATCAGGGAATTCTAATTCAAGGTTTTGGGTTGAATTGACTTGGTTTGCATCAAGGGTTGATTGCCATAGTAGGACTTGGTGTGACCAAGTGGAAAAGGTTGAGGAAATCCAAAATAAAAGGGTTTCAGGATTGGGGAGTCCACTCAGTGGATCAAGGAGCTGCGAGTTGATGTATTTGGCATTTGGAATGCCTACCTAAAACCCTTCAAGTTGCTTGACCAACCCTAGTTGGGGTAATTTGAATGGAAATATGGATCCTTTCCACTAGAATATTTAGTCAACAGAATATTCTGAAGTCAATGGTGAGGGATATTGGATTTCAATAAAATAGTGGGATTCTAATAAGTATTAATTTATTTATTTGTCTCAGTTTTTATAATAAAGTACTAAAACTTTTATTATATTAATTTTTAGAAATGACAAGAAAAATTAATTCAAATATATCATTGTGAACCACACTCGATAAGGAAAACCTTCTCACCAACACTAATTTCCAAGAGTGGCAGAGGCGTTTACGCGTCATCTTTCACCACGATAGGAAATTGTATGTGCTAGAAGAGCCTATTCCAGTTGCTCCTGGGAAAGATTCCAGTGATGAGGAATTATCTCTCTATATGAAACACATGGATGATACCACATATGTCCAACGTTTCATGCTATCGGCCATGTCTAATGAGCTCTTGAAGCAACATGAAAACATAGACGTGTATAACATGATGTCTCACCTTAAGGATCTCTATCAAGAGAAGGAGACATAGGAGAGATATGAGATCTCCAAAGCTTTGTTTACAACTAAGCTTGGAGATTCTACTCCAGTTGGGCCTCATGTAGTCAAGATCATTGGCTACATTGAACGCCTGGACATCTTAGGGATTAAGTTCCCAGATGAGTTGCGTACTGATCTCATCCTATCATCACTTCCCAAGACCTTCTCTTGCTTCATTGTCAACTACAACATGAGAAACAATGAGAAGAGTCTATCAGAACTTCTGACCTTAATTCTACAGGTAGATAAGGACATGGGGCCTAATAAACCCACAGTCTTTATGATGAATAAGAAAAGGAAGGACAAGGCAAAGTGGCCAAATACTTATAAATGGTTTGAAGCCCCTGAGCGTCGTCCCTTCAAGAAGGGAAAGATCCATAGGTAGGGAAAGTAATGGGAGGAGGTATGTTTTGCATGTGGAAATAAATACCACTGGAAGAGGAACTACACCCAGAAGCATGAGGATGCTAAAGGTGCGTTCGTTATCGAGTGTAATATTTACATTTCTACACATTGGGTATTAGATATAGATTTTGGGGATAAAAACTGTATTCAAATGTAGGAACCAAGTAGATTTAAAAAGATTTCTAGAGGAGAGGTGGATCTTCGCGCTGCCAATGGCACAAGGCTGGCTGCGTTAACCATTGGAGATTACCACCTCTCATTGCCAAATGGGATGATTTTGGTTTTACATAACTGTTATTATGTGCCCAGTGTTACAAAAAACATAATTTCTGTATCATGTTTGGATATGGATGGATTTATTTTCAAGTTTGGAAATAAGGGTTGCTTCTTTTATAAGAACAACGTATGTTATGGTATGACACATTTAAATAATTGTTTGTATGTATTAAATTACGAAAACCAAGTGTTGGAAATTGGTAACGAAACAAACTCACATGAATCATATATCACCCAGTTGTGGCATCACCATCTCGGTCATGTAAATGAGAAGCGTTTGACAAAGATATTCCAAGATGGTTGTTTAGACTCTACTGAGCTAAAACCACTTGATAGATTTCCCACTTGTTTACAAGGTAAAATGACCAATCCACCTTTCAGTGGACAGGGTGAAAGGGCCACAGAGCTTCTAAGATTGGTGCACACGGATGTATGTGGACCATTTCTAGTAGAAGCTAGAGGTGGATATTCTTACTTCATTACTTTTATTGATGATTTGAGTAGATATGGATATGTCTATTTAATGAGGTATAAGTCAGAGTCCTTAGAAAAATTTAAGGAATTAAAGAATGAAGTAGATAAACAACTTGGTAAGAAGATAAAGAAGCTTTGATCGGATTGAGGCGGAGAATATATGAACCAAGAGTTCATCGATTTTCTACAGGAGTCTGGGATTCTATCTCATCTCACTCCTCCTTATACACCACAGTGGAATGGTGTTAGTGAAAGGAGGAACTGCACCTTGTTGGACATGGTGAGATCGATGATGAGTCATGCAAATATTCCATTATCCTTTTGGGGATATGCATTACAAACTGCAGCATACACATTAAACCGAGTACCAACCAAGGCGGAAAATGGAATTCCCTCTGAGTTAGAGGGTTCCCCATGTTTGGTTGGAAGCATACTATAAAAAGGGAGTGTTCCATTACTCGAAGGAGTAGACAACATACGTCTGCCTTAATGGCCACCCAGATGCTATTAGTGAGATTCTCACCAGCCATAACATCAACAATAGAAACAAATACCCCATTCATATATGAAAAGAACTTATTCTACACCATATCTCCATTGATGAACGAAGGTGAGGTACCCTTTACACCATTAAGGGTAACCTTCTCCCCAGAAATAGTCATTGGTGTAGCATCAGGGACACCCTTCCCCCCATCAGGGGTCCACTCCATCCCAGACAAAGGAATTGATGTAGCAGGAGCACATAGTAGTTTGAAATTACTTATTTTAACAAGGTATCAATACCATTTACAGTTGGAACATCGAAGACATCTAATAAAATTTTCTTTAACATGTCCCATAGTTGAAAATTTTATACAAAAAGTAGGAAATTGATCAAAAACAATCTCAAGATCAAATTTAAAATTGCCAGCAGTCAAAAGAACTGTCTTAACAAGAGGAAAAGTTATATCAAACTCATTTAGAATGTAGGAAAATGGACATATCAAACTAATCTAGACTCTTTATCATGTTTAATGGGAGTTCCTACTACCAATGAAACATCCCAAAGGATTATTGAATGCCAGATTACCTAGTTCAATCCTTTGATGCAGATCCAGGATTGAGCTACAATATTCTTGGCCTGAAAAGGATCGGACCAGGGATCCCAGTTCTGGAATCTAAGAATCCCATGCTTATGATTCAAAAACCCATGACTCCAGGCCATCATTTTCAGATTATTGGAGAGAAAATTTTAATGGTAAAAATTTATACCATTGGATACCATATTTCAGTCACTAAAACCCCAGATCCCTTCAAGATGTTTCCTAAGGTCTTCATCCTTTCACTAAGTATGAATCAACCTTAGCTGGGAAATAATTGAATGTTTGAAACTATCAATTATATCTTGAAAGAATTAGGATTTTTCTTCAGCAACCACAATATCACCATTTCTCAAGATCCGATTATTAGAAGAAGACTCTCTACTTCAAGAATCAGGGAAAAAATGATCAGAGACCCTTACTTGTAATGTGTTCTCCCAAGAAAACCTACCCGAATCAGAACACAGATGATCTTGAAGTGGATTTGAACTAGAGACTCCAACCACCTTATTCAATGGTCCAACAAAAATATCATCATAGTTTAAGTAGCTGACCGAAGTCATCGCATCAAAACCTTAAACTCCATTATCATAGAGAGAGAAACTCTCAAAGCACCTCATTTTTTTCTCTTTGATATTATCAAATAATTATGCGCAATGATGATTGTCTATCCTAGAAAAATGTTTTTCTGATAATTTTATGAATGCTTAAGAATATTATTTCTATGTGAAGAATTTATATTTTCATATAATCAAATAAATCATTTAATCAATTAAGAGAATTTATGATCAATATATTTACTTAAGATAGAAATTTAAATTATCATTTTTTATAAAATGTTTTGCACGAGGAAATGAATTGGTTTTTAAGTACATAGAGGATTGATATTATTAACAGCTGGTGTAAAGTTAAATGACACAAGTTTTGGTGATATCAAAACTCTCTAGTTATTCTCAAGAAAAGTTCATATAGATATATATATATACATGTATTAACTTCAAACCGAGGGTTATTCATATTTTTGGTGAGATTTAATTTGTTTGGGTGTAATGGCTTGTTTCATTGAAACTCTAATTAATTTTTCTTGATTACTAATTCCATGTATGATTTCTAAGACATTATTCCACACACATATATATATATATATTATGTTTTTAAACTTGATTTCATATTAAAGCTACTAATGGATATTCTCATTGATTGATTTTTTTTGCTAAAATATGAATTTATTCCGCACTGATGAGTTCTATGAATACAATACACACATATATACATAAATATATATATAAAGGTATATGTAAATATATAAGGATGAAACATTTATTTTTAAAGTATATGATTGTATTGACATGTTCATAATTTTATTTTCATATTTCTAAAAATGAGCATAACATTTCATCATGATATATCTAAAATAAGTATTTTTCATTTTTATATAATCATGGTCATGTGACATACCTCACATCCTTGAAAATATCATGATTTTAATTTTAAATTTTAAGGAACACTTTATAAATTGTTAAATAGGACGAATACTTCCAGTTTCAAGTTTTTTTAATTAAAAATGTGTTCTTTTAGAATTTTATGTGCAAAACTTTTTTATTTATTGTATAAAATTATTTTGAGAAGGAAAAACTATATATGAATTTATGATTGAATGTGAATTTATTTCATCATTAATATTCTGATGAATTACAAAAAAAAATATTATTTCAAGTCTGATATTAATATTTTTATGATATTATATGGAATAAGAACATTTTTAGAGAGGTTTGGGATAGTTTGGATTGTTTAATTATTTTGTACCACAATAACTTATCAATGAATTTATTTTCATCTATGATTAATATTCAAATTAATCAAAGTGGTTTAGGACATGTTGATTTAAATACATAATTTTTATTTGACATATGAATAATGAGTTTGACTTATTATGTGATGGTTGGTGGAAACTATGGCCTCTCGATGCATCGACATGTCTCATGAGAAAAACTAGTGTCTTCGCACGAGGCCTTGACAAAATGATTTTGTATGGTCTTGGCACAAGGCCTTAAGAGAATAACTATGATGTTCAACATTATGAATTCCATCAATATGAAACTAATAATTGGTAAATCATGTGGTTGATTGACTAGATGAATACACATGGTTAAGAACCATTGTCATATGTAGAAATTTATAACAATTATTATTTAATGTGAAAATTAGTTTCTTTACCCCTGGTATGTTATGAATAATTTATACGTGGCCATTATCTATATTTAAGTGGCACTTCATGTATTTTTTTTCAAGTTTATGAACTTTTTATAATATATTACACTGGTAGTTTTTGTAAATAAGTATAGTAGTTATTGAACATATAATTCTCCTGAAAAATGTTTAGTAACCATTGTCAAATTATGATGACATTTCATGAGAAAGGTATTTTATTTATAAGAAAATGATTTAAAGGATGTATTTTTCTTCATGTAATTGTTTTAAAATAACTATTTACTTGTTTTATATACCCCTTATTGGGAATCTTAAAATCTCACCCTCCCTTTTAAATTCATTTCATAGGTTAAATAGATTTATCATACAATACTTTTCTATGTGCAGGTAGAGCACTGAAGTTTATTTTGTTCAATTTTGTGGAAATGTAATGATTGTATCTAATTATCCAAAAAATAGATTAGTAAAGATCAACTATTATGTAATATGATGTGTAATTATTCATTTTATTTTAAAAAAAGTTACACAACATATTTTTACACCAACTCTGGGAAACTGGTGTTTGGGTTCCTATAGTTTGTATAAAAGGAACGGTCTAGATAATTTGTGAAAATTAGAATAAAAAATACTAATTTATGTATGTTTTCATAAGTAGAATTTCTTTATTGAATTTTTTATGGAAGGAGAGGGTTCACCAACTAACCTACCATCTCTCCCTTCTGAGCTAATTGATACCATAATTGTCAAATCATGCTCAGATGCATACCGGTCCTTTGAAAACCTACATCTATCCTGCAAACCCATTTACAAGGTGTTAAACAACCCAAATGTTCATTGATTATACCAAGGACCAAATCATGTCTATAATTTTTTGTAATATTCTTAACTTGCATATTATTTTCATAGAGTAAAGTACCATGAAGGTCTCTTCCTATGTTTCACTCTGTTTTAGATTTACTTATACTTAAGAAATTTCTGAGAATCTGTAGTGGAGGGTGACCTTTATGCAACCTATCTATTTTAGGTTCCGAATTTTAGTATGTATGGGAGAATATATGACATCATATCATTTATAAACAATGTAGTTTGAAAAATATATAAGGAACATGTCCATTCCAGAATCTATGAGCTCCACACCTCCCATGCCTCCCTCTAGAAACCCAGGTGGTTTATGCATGGGTTTGATAGTAGCAACTCTAGGTGTATCTTGGTCAATGAAATTTAAGAACTAAAAAAATACCATAAGAATCAACCTGATGTCATCATAAGATTATCCATAGTGGTGGACTTGGTGAAGGGATGTTGAGGTTGATCTCAGATGGTCGATTCTGGTGGAGAATGTATGTGAACAATCTAATTTTGAGGGCACAATTTAGTTAAGGGTGAGAGAATGTAACACCCCAAACCATTGTTATAATAGTGTTAAAAATATGTATGTAATTATTGTACTTATTATAATTATTTCAATAAAAATAAATGAATATAATTTGGATAAACTAATGGAATAAGAAAAACACGAAGAACATTTTAGTCAAAACATTGATACATAATTACAAGGCTAATGAATTTAACTCGACTAGAAAACTTATTCCAAGCCTGATTAGTGCCACAAGAATACAACCCAACATCATGATGAGACAGAGTGTGTAGCCTTCATCCCTTGGACAAACCATAATAAAAAATTAAATAGCTAGATGTATAGTAAGAACACTGAGAGTAAAAGGTATGTATAAAAACACCATGGAAGCAAATGAAGGGACACCGATGTTGTTGTGTCTGTCCCACCATAAATATGGGTATTTATAGAACCCTTATATAACTGTTATAACACTAAAGGAAAATGTCCGTTTAGTGGCGGTTTTTTCACGGCGGTTTTAAAAACCGCCATTAAACGTGTGTCGGGCCGCCATTTTGCAGTGGTTTTTAAACCGCCGCGAAAAAACCGCCACGAAATGAATTAATTTTTTTCAAATTTTTTTTGAGGATTAGAGGCGGCTTTTTAAAAAACTTCCCTGAAATAGTGGCGGTTTGGGTAAAATCTCCGTGAAATGAAAGGAAAAAAATAAAATAAAAAAAAACACGAGAAACCTCGAAATCACTAAAACAACCATAACTTTTGATCTGGGCGTCCGTTGGAGCGCCATGACCAGTCAAATTGAAGCTCATGAAGAGAGCTAGAGGCATGTATAATAAAAACCGTGATACGGTCTAAGGTGCGGAACATATGAGAGTTATAAGAAAGTTGAAAAAAGTTCTCCAACTTCAAACGACTATAACTTTCGCTTTGGGTGTCCGTTTGGGCTCTACCACATATCAAATATAATCCAGTGAATAGAGATACACACTAGTTTGACAGAAGAATCCTTCTATCATGTTTTTCAACCCCAAAACTCATCTGAAGGCCTCCGAAACCCCGTTTCCGTCACCGGTGTCCCGTCGAACTTGTCTTCAAATGGACCTAACTTTTGATCCGCGTGTCATTTCGGACTCCTCTACCTGCTAGATCGTAGATCATTCCATGAGCTTCAGTTTGACTGGTTGCGGCACCCACATTCACTCCTGGATCATAAGTTATGGCCTTTTTAGTGGGTATCGGGTTTGTTATGTTTTTCGATGCCTCGTTTCTAGCACCTGTTCCCCGTCAGCTTTTTTTTAAATGGTCATAACTACCGATCTACCTGTCCATTCGGAATCATTCACTTATCAGGTCGAAGATCGTTTCAGGATCTTTGATTTGACAGGTCGCGGATCTGAAACGGACTCTCGGATCATAAGTTATCTCTGTTAATGTGATTCTAATGTTTTTGTCACTTTATGACCGTTTTGACGGGTTTTAATGGTTGCTCCATTTATTACTGTTTATTTGGGTTTCCATGACTTGTTATCTTTATCAATGGTCTTTTGTGGGTTATTATGATGATTATGTTGAATTCTTAAGGGGTTTTCCAGAGTTGTCATGAGTTTTCATGCATTCTCATTCATTCTAATGCCTCATTCTTCATGCTTCTCTATCCGTTTTCATGCGTTTTCATGATTTTTCATCCCTTATCACGTCTTTTCTTACTTTTTTATGTGTTTCATTTATTATTTATTATTTATTATTTATAATATACTTTAATTTATTTATTATCTATTATTTGTTACTGGTTATTTATTATTTATTATTTATTATTTATTTGTTATTTATTATTTATATTTATTATTTATATTTATTTATTATTTATTATATATTATATATTTTATTTTATTTTATTTATTATTACTAATAATAAAATATTATTAATAATAATAATATTTGTTACTGGTTATTTATTATTTATATTTATTTATTATTTATTATTTATTATTTATTAATTATTAATTAATAATTATTATTTTTTATTTATTATTTATTAATAATAATATTTTATTTATGAATTGTTATTTAATATTTAATATTTATTATTAAATATTTTTTAATTTTGTATTTATTATTTATTATTATTTATTATATATTATTTATTATATACTATTTACTATTTATTATTTATTACTCATTATTTATTTTTTATTGTTTATTATTTATTATTTAGTATTTAGTATTTATTATTTATTATTTATAATTTATAATTTATAATTTATAATTTATAATTTATAATTTATAATTTATAATTTATTATATATTATATATTATATATTATATATTATATATTATTTATTATTTATTATGTGTTATTTATTATTTAATATTTATTATTAAATATTTTTTTATTTCTTATTTATTATTTATTATTATATATTATATATTATATATTATATATTATATATTATATATTATATATTGTTTATTATTTAGTATTTATTATTTATTATTTATTATTTATAATTTATAATTTATAATTTATAATTTATAATTTATAATTTATAATTTTTTTTATAATTTTTTTTTTATTATTTGTTGTTTATTATTATTTAATATTTAATATTTAATATTTAATATTATTTATTTTTATTATTTATTATTTATTATTTATTATTATTTATTATTTATTATTATTTATTATTATTTATTATATATTATTTATTACTTATTACTTATTGTTTATTGTTTATTATTTATTATTTATTATTTATTATTTATTATTCATTATTTTTTATTCATTATTTATTATTTTATATTTATAATTTATAATTTATAATTTATAATTTATAATTTATACTTTATAATTTATTAATAATAATATTTTATTTATTATGTGTTATTTATTATTAATTTTTTTTATTTCGTATTTATTATTATTTATTATATATTATTATATATTATATATTATATATTATATATTATTTATTACTTATTATTTATTGTTTATTGTTTATTATTTATTATTTATTATTTATTATTTATTATTTATTGTTTATTATTTATAATTTATAATTTATAATTTATAATTTATAATTTATTATTTATAATTTATAATTTATAATTTGTTTATTATTATTTATTATTTATTATTATTTATTGTATATTATTATTGTATATTATTTATTATTTATTATTTATTATTATTTATTTTTGTTATTTATTATTTATTATTATTTATTATTTATTATTATATATTATATATTATATATTATTTAGTAATTATTATATATTACTTATTATTTATTTTTTATTGTTTATTATTTATAATTTAGTATTTATTATTTATAATTTATTATTTATTATTTATAATTTATAAATTATAATTTATAATTTATAATTTATAATTTATAATTTATTATTTGTTTATTATTATTTATTGTTTATTATTATTTGTTGTTTATTATTATTATTTAATATTTAATATTATTTATTATTTAATATTATTTATTTTTATTATTTATTTTATTATTATTATTTATTATTTATTATTTATTATTATTTATTATTTATTATTTATTATTTATTATTTATTATTTATTATTTATTATTTATTATTATTTATTATTATTATTTATTTATTATTTATTATTATTTATTATTTATTGTTTATTATTTATTATTTATTATTTATTATTTATTATTTATTATTTATTATTTATTACTTATTATTTATTATTTATTATTTATTATTTATTATTTATTATTATTGAGTTTATATATTTTATTTATTTATTATTTGTTTTTTCAATTAATATATATAAGTGTATTAAATTCTGTTTATTAATCACATGATGAGCTTGCTGGAGTGGTAAAGTCTTTGTCAAATATGCAAGAGGTTAGGGGTTCGAATCTCACCAAATGCAGTATTTCTTTATCTTGGATGTGCATGTGCATGTTAATGGGATGTGCATGCATGGATAAATAAAGTAAATAAAGTAATACAAAATAAATAAATAAAATATGAAATAAATAAACAAAATACGAAATAAATAAATAAAATATCCGCCGTGAAACGTTCTGCGACGGTTTTAAAAACTGCCACGAATAGTTTCCCGATGCACGATTTTGCGGCGGTTTTTCAAAACCACCGCCAATCTAATTAGCGGCGGTTTAAACCGTCGCGAAACGTAAAACCAAACTGCCGCTAAATGCCTTTTTTTCGTAATGTAAAAAATGGTTGTTGGATTTTATTTTAGTGACCATTATGTTTTGACCATTGGATGTTTTAAAAACATAAAATGAATTTAAAAATCATGTTTTCAATTAATAAAATCAATTACATCTAATTTGGATAATGTAAATTTTGTGTAAAAAGAATACAATAAATAAAAGAAATATTTTTATCTACTATTAAGAATATATGTATACTTGTTCTATGAATTCTCAAAAGTATGATAATGATTAAATTATTTTATTATAATTTTCAAAATAACATATATGATTATATATATATATATGAAATTATAAAAATATGAGTTTTAAATATAAATTTATTGTCATATAATGTTATTACTATTTTATAACTTTGAAATATATAATAATTAAATATTAATATTATACATGTCAATTAAAATTATCATTTTAAAATATTAAATGTTGAAATATTAAAAAATTTCATTATTTTTTTAAAAAAACATTATTAATACTTAAAAGATATTAATTATAATTTATCAAATATTCATAATAAGGTATTTTTTTTGTACATTTTTAATAAATGTATTAATAAAAATGAATATTACTTTTAAAATGTATGATTATAAAATTATTTTGTTCAAGAAATTATAATTATATTTAGTTTTGAAATTAAACTTATTTTACATATATGATATTAACCCTTGTAGAAAGTATATTAAATTGATTATTTATATAATACCAATGATATAATAATAATAATCAAAATCAAAATGAATAAAAAAGTAGAGAAAATGTAGAAAGGGGGGAGTGTAGTCTTTGAATCACACAACATGGAGGTCGGGGCGTCAACCTAGGGTTGTCAATTGAGGGTTTAAGGGGATCGTTCAGGTAGAGAGCAGGGTGTGTGAGAGCCGAAGTCACCAGGTCATGCAACTAGCTATGTCACTTCTATCCAGATAAGTCATGGCCAAAATTGTATCATGCAGAGGGTGTGCAACGGATGAGGTAGAGGCTTCGTGAGGCGTGGTCGAGCCTTGTAGCTCGCCCAAAGGGAAGAAAAAGGTGCGGTCACCAAAGTTTGGAGTCCGACCATGCTTGGGATGTTTGAAGTGTGGTTAGGGTTCCAAATCTGAATTCCAGTGGTGAAGGTCTCGTCTTCATCGTCTTCCATCTGTTGTTGATTTTACAGATCCACAGGTAGGAGACCAAATATTATTTTATGGATAATTTTGGATTTCAACCAACCTGTTTATCCACATTTCAATTTTCTAACTAATTTTTGATAGAATACTATTTATGAAGGTCCTGGTGTTCGATGTGTACTATTTTTCTTTTTAATTTTTGATCAAAGTTGAATGTTTGGGTCTGCTGGGTGTTTGTGGGCTAATTTGAGTTTGGTAGTTCATCGAGTATCTATTGAGTATTTACCAAGAAGTTTTATATTGTTTATGCCAATTTGTGGTGATGTTGTCTTTATAGCATCCCGCCATTTTATAACATAAACTTTCATTACATTACACACAACTGAGGATCTTTAAGGTTTAGTGTCTTGGAAACCAGGAACATAATACATGAAAACAACATAAAGCATTCTTCTTAAACACTTGAAAGGCTTCTCCTTAAGTTCATCCTAGGTTCATTACTGCATCTCATAACCTGGGGACATACATCAAAAGAAAGGGTGAGCAGAAGGCCCAGTAAGGGAAACAGGAGGAATATTTTACACGTGAACTTGATATACTTCAATAAGGACATGAAAAGAACTTTAAGGTATGAGAAAGAAAATCATGAGGCATTTCATAATAAAAACAACATTTTCCATAACTTGAAGATGTGGCTACATCATTTAACATAGACAATCATGAACATATCACCAAGGTCCATCCCCAAGGTGTCATTTGAAAATTACCAAGGTTATTCACCAAGGTATCATGAAAATTGTAATCTCTAGTGGTTACATCATTACCCAATGCATTGGAGCGCTATCAGGGCCCACCCTTAAATTTTCCTTTATTATCATGTGAGCCACATATATCATCATCAAACATTTCATAAATAACCCATATAGCATAAAATAAATGGGTTTCATTTCATAATCATAACGTTTTAAAAACTGCTTTAAAGACATGATCTTTACGACACTTTAAAACCCACAAAAAAGGAAGGTGGGTCTCATGTATGTAAATCCCAAAATTTAAAATGGAAAATTTTGATATATATGTGAATACCCTTGTAGAAATAAGAGCTTTGAGTATTCACTTTATAACATAAAATAATTTTTGAGAAAAGAGAGAGGCATTTTGAGGGGAAAATTCTGCAGCATAACGGCTAATTTTCGGGGTTTTGGAAAACATTGAAATGAGAGGGGACATGGGTCACCCACTCATAAATGATCCATAAAATAGTAGGGTGAAAGAATAAGAAGGACATATGGACATGGTAATGAAATTTTAGGGACATACCATTTGAAATGAAAAACATGGAAGGAAAAAGATTAGATTTCTCTTATGAAAATTCGGCAGCCTTACGGCGTCACTTAACTTCAAAAGGAAATGATTTGACAAGATCAAATAGGGTCCCTAATCATATGATCATAAGAGATCAGTATGATAGATATAGAGATCATACCCCAACATAATAAAAAGTAACTTAAAAGACTTGACATGAAAATCGAACTTGAAAAATGAGAAGGGTGAAAGAATCCCTTAAAAATTCGGCAGCCTAACGGCCTCACTTAAACTTTCATAAAACAAAATGATGAGAGTAAGAGGGGATCTCTTATCATATAAACATGAAAGGGCAGTAAGAGGAAAATAAAAGAGCATCCTCTCACATAAAAACATGGAGCAGAAAAGGAATGACATAAAAGAGATTACATGAAAAGAAAGAGAGGGGTCGGATCCCTTACCTTAAAACGTGACTCTTGAAACTCAAAGGATTGGACCTTGAGGGCTTGGGGGCACCTTGGGAGGACTCCTTGGAAGGTAAGAAGACCAGAACTTCGTTGGGGGAGAGTTGGGAGTGAAAACTAAAGGAGGAAAGGGTGGGAATTTATAGGGAAAGTGAGGGGACAAAGCATTAAAGGCCAAGGGACACCTCACTAGTGGTTTTGGCAAAACCATGGGCTTGCCCATGGTATTTTCCCATGGTATTGGTCACTTGGGACACCTCACACCTTATCTTACTATTCATAATTCGACCATATTGAATATATACTTAATACATCATTTAATGATGTCATTAAACACCCGTAACTTAAAAACTATACTTTCACTATTCACCGAAAATTCAACCTTCTCAGAATAATCCCAAAATTTCACCTTAACCAAATATTAATGCTACGATTTCAAAAATGAACTCCATTTTATAAAAATAATTTTCTAAATATTTTTAATTTTATTTTTAAATAAAAACACTATTCACCGAAAATTTATTTTTTCATAAAAATCCCCAAAAATTACCATAACATAATATCGATGCTCTGAGTTCAAAAATAAAGTTATTTTTATAAAAATAATTTTCTAATTATTTTTAATTAAATTTTTAATTAAAAAACACTATTCATCCGAAAAAACTAATACTTGAATAATAATTTATGAAACCGTTATTTACCCATTTTATTGAATCACATTACTTAATCAAGGTGCCTAGATTATTTTAAAACTTTCTTTAAGTGAGATTACTAATCCATTTGGTCACATTACTAATCCTAAGCATAAAATCACTATTCACTATTTACTATTCATCAAAAATTAAGTTGATCTTATTAGACTCCAAATTCCTTAATGAACACTTTTGTAGAAGACCATTTTTTGAAAATCATTACACATCATTAGTTATTTAGGGTTTACATAAATATTTCAAAATATCCCTTTTTCAAAATTCATTAATAAAATACATTCTAAAATTATCTGGACATTTGAAATTTCACAAACATCACTAAAGGAAGAAATCTCAATTTATTCACCCGAAGGGATTACACAAGGAAGCTAGGGTCTCGCCACATAGCCCCTTATAACACCGGCATAAGACCTGAGTGTAAGGTGTGCTATGGTGAGAGAATCTGAGGGAGGCTCAGATAACATTGCCCTAGTAGTAATCTCTACTAACTTGAACTTCTCCCGTAGGTGTTTCCGTTCAAGCTTGACATGCTGGAGCTCGGCTTGGGCTTGGTCCAAAGCGAAGCCCACAGATGCTACCTCCTTCCCAAGCTCTGATAAGTGGGCTTCATAAGGGTCGAGTCTACTGGATGAAGCCATCGACTCCTCTTTCTGCATTAACCATTAACATCTTATTAAATCAATAAGAGTAAGTTAATATACTACTCAAAAAGATTGGGTCGTTACATTCTTCCCCCCTTAAGAAATTTCGTCCCTGAAATTTATACTTGTGGCCTAGTCGAAAAGGTGAGGGTACTTTTGCTTCATCGTTTCCTCAGGCTCCCAAGTCGCTTCTTCATATTTATGATTCCTCCACAACACTTTCACAAGATGGGTAGTCTTGTTTCGTAGGACCTTGTCTCTACGGTCCAAGATCTCCACTGGCTGCTCCTCATAAGAGAGGTCATGTTCCAGTTGTACCACCTCTGGGTTCAGTACATGCGAAGGGTCGGGTATGTACTTCCTCAAGAGAGATACATGGAAGACATTGTGAACTTGAGCTAGGTTCGGTGGAAGTGCTAGACGATAGGCCACTGCTCCTATGCGATCAAGGATTTCATAGGGGCCAATGTACCTAGGGCTGAGCTTCCCTTTCTTCCCAAACCGCATGACTCTCTTCCATGGAGAAATTCGAAGGAAGACTTTGTCACCAACACCAAAATCCAAGTCCCTTCGACGATTGTCAGCATAACTCTTCTGCCGACTCTGAGCAGCCTTTATGTGTTGTTGGATGGCATGAACTTGTTCTGTCATTTCTTGCACAAGATCAGGCCCAAGAAGATTCCTCTCACCAGTTTCATCCCAACAAGTAGGAGTTCTACACCGCTTTCCATACAGAGCTTCATAGGGTTCCATCTGAATACTCGCATGGAAGCTGTTGTTATAGGAGAACTCCGCTAATGGGAGGTGTTGATCCCATCCACCCTTAAATTCCATTGAGCATAATCTCAACATGTCTTCGAGTGTCTGAATAGTCCTTTCAGATTGACCATCATTTTGAGGATGATAGGCCGTACTAAAATTCAATTCAGTATTCAGAGCATGCTGAAGACTTCTCCAGAATTTTGATGTGAATCTTGGGTCACGATCAGATACGATGGATAGTGGTACCCCATGCAGCCTTACCACTTCCTTCACGTATATCTTGGAAAGCTGATCCAGAGAGAAATATTCCCGAATAGGGATAAAATGGGCTGTCTTGGTGAGACGGTCCACAATAACCCATATCGCATTGTTCCCTTTGGATGTTTTCGGGAGACCAGTTACAAAGTCCATAGTGATATTATCCCACTTCCATACTGGTATGGGTAGCGGTTGTAATACCCCCTTAGGAAGTTGTCGTTCTGCCTTTACTTGCTGACACACCAGGCACCTTGTAGTGTAATCGGCAATCTCCCTCTTCATGTTATCCCACCAATAATGATCACGAAGGTCTCTATACATCTTAGTGCTTCCCGGATGTATAGAGAAAGTAGAGCTATGAGCTTCATCCATCAGTTCTTTCTTTATCTCCGGAATAGATGGAACACATAGTCTTGTACGAAATTTCAATATACCTTCTTGATCAATATTGAAATCAGGGAACTTCCCATCCTTTACAGCCTCGAACTTCTCCTGCAGCAAAGGTTCTTCTTTTTGAGCCTTCTTGATCTTCTCTAGTAATGAAGGTTGAGAAATCATTTGGGATAGGGTTGATGATGTCCCTTTCCTTATAATTCCCATGTCCAGTTTTACTAGATCTTTAATCAAGGGATCTCCCAGGATCCTCATTGTTGCCAGAAAAACAGGATCTTTCCTGCTTAATGCATCCGTGACTTTGTTTGCTCTTCCAGGGTGATAATGAATTGAACAATCATAGTCTTTAATAAGCTCCAACCATCTCCTTTGTCTCATGTTCAATTCTTTCTGAGTGAAAATATACTTTAGAATTTGGTGGTCAGTGTATATATCACATTTCTCCCCATAAAGATAGTGCCTCCATATCTTTATAGCAAAAACAACTGCCGCCAGCTCTAGATCATGCGTAGGATAATTCTGCTCATGAATCTTCAACTGTCGAGATGCATAAGCAATTACTTTGTCGTTTTTCATGAGGACGCACCCAAGCCCTTTCAGAGATTCATCGCTAAAAATAACGAATCCCTCTCCGATAGAGGGTAGTGTTAACACAGGTGCAGTAACCAATCTCTTCTTCAACTCTTGGAAACTTTCCTCGCATTCCTTTGTCCAGATGAACTTAACCCCTTTTCGAGTCAACTTGGTTAGTGGATTAGAAAGCCGTGAAAAGTTTTTCAAAAACCTCCTATAATATCCCGCTAAACCAAGGAAACTACGAATCTCAGTTACTGTTGTGGGTTGAGGCCACTCCTCCACAACCATTGTCTTTGCAGGGTCAACCGAGATTCCTTCATTGGTTACGATGTGCCCCAAGAAAGCCACTTGTTGTAACCAAAACTCACACTTGCTGAACTTCCCAAAGAGCCTCTCCTTCTGTAGAGTTTTCAAAATAACCCTCATATGATCTTCATGCTCCTCACGACTTTTTGAATATATCAAAATATCATCAATAAAAACTACCACAAAGTTATCAAGGTAGTCCTTAAAGACTCTATTCATCAAATCCATGAAAATAGCAGGAGCATTAGTCAAGCCGAAGGGCATAACAGTAAACTCATAATGCCCATATCTTGATCGGAATGCAGTCTTTGGAATATCTTCCTTCTTCACCCTCAGTTGATGATAACCAGATCGAAGGTCAATCTTAGAGAAGAATTGAGCCCCACGAAGTTGGTCAAATAAATCATCAATTATTGGAAGAGGGTATCTGTTCTTCACTGTGATCCCGTTCAGTTCTCTATAATCAATGCATAACCGCATTGATCCATCCTTCTTCTTCACAAAGAGAACTGGTGCTCCCCAAGGAGACACACTCGGTCGGATAAACCCCTTCTCCAACAAGTCTTGGAGTTGTTTCTTTAGCTCCTCTAGCTCCACATTTTCCATTCTATACGGAGTCTTTGATATCGGTTGGGATCCAGGTACGAGTTCAATGGAGAACTCTACCTTTCTCTCTGGGGGAGGTCCAGGTAACTCCTCAGGAAATACATCCATGTATTCCTGAACAATCGGAACATCTTCTATTTGTATGCTCCCTTTTCTTTCTTCATCATCACCGATTAACTCCATAAAGAAAGCTATAGGAGGTGCTTCTAGATAGGGATCAGTTCGGGATATCTCTCCTTGGAAGATAACTGTAGGTCGTTCTTTCAAGACTACTGAGATTTCCTTACTTCTGCATTTGATCTTAGCATTATACTTTGAGAGCCATTCCATCCCTAGTATAATGTCGAATTCCATCATGGGAATGAATACTAGATTTGCGATAAGATTGTGCTCACCAAAGTAAACACTAGAGTCTCTAAATACTGTTGATGCAAGGATAATCCCACTTGGAGTCTTGACTGACAACTCTACCTCTAGCAGTTCGGGGATTGATTCTATTTTCCTTGCAAACTTGGAGGAAATAAAGGAATGCGTAGAACCAGAATCAAATAAAGTACTTGCTAGCTTTGAGAGGACAACAAGAGTACCTGCTACCACATCGTTCGGGACTTCAACTTCAGCTGTTGTGATAGCGAAATCACGAACTTGCTCCCTTGGCCTCTGCTGAGGTTGATGGTGATTCCCCCCCACCGCCCTCGGATTTGGACATTGATTAGAAAAGTGCCCAAGTTGTCCACACTTGAATCATGTGACTTCGGGTAGGGCCAGAACCATCTTTCCTCTATCGTTAGTGTTGGGAAGTTGAGGCTTCACATCACCACGACAATTCCGAGAAATATGGCCTTCTTTTCCACACCTATAACACTTTCCACTTCCGATCAAGCAGTTCCCCGAATGCTTCTTCCCACATTTATTGCATGTGGGATGTTGCATGTGCTTTCCACCTCTTTCCTGATCAAAACTTCTTCCCAGGCTCGGTTCTAGAGTTCTCTTCTTCTCATTAGATTTGTGAGACCACTGTGTCTCCCCAAACTCTAGTTCAACTTTCATGGCACTTCGAACTATTTCTTCATAGCTATCATAGTCCCTGTTGGCTAGATTCTTCTGCAGATGAGGTCATAGTCCACCAAAGAATCTATCAACCTTCCCATTAGGGTCCATGACAAAGCTTGAGGTATAACGGGAAAGCCTTGTGAAGTTCATCTCATAGCTTCCGACAGATTCGTTCTCCTTCTGCTTCAGCTCGAGAAACTCTTTCTCCATTTTTGTTCTCATGGAACGAGGGAAATACTTGTTAAAGAAAATCCCCCGAAATTCTTCCCACTCCATAGCTTCCATCTCCCCTCATGGCTTCGTGTTTTTGATCAGTTACCACCACTGATCAGCTTCTCCCTCAAGGCGGTAAACAGCAAGGGTGACTTTTTCTTGTTCCGAACAATGAAGTACAGAAAAGATCTTTTCAATGGAGCTTATCCATTGTTCCGCAACCAATGGGTCAGTAGATCCACTGAATGTTGGCGGTCGTTGACGCATGAAGGACTCAACAGAGTGTTGTTCCCTTCGTGGTGAGGTCGGCCTCTCAGCTTGATTCAAGTTATTACTCATAACTTGAGTCAGTTGGTTCATCATTCGCATGAATGTTTCCATTCCGGCTTCCATCGGAGGTCCATCAGCACATGGTGCATTGCGGTCACCATCGGCACGGTTCCTCCTATTGCCCGCCATCTTCTAAAAGAATAAAACCTTAGTGAGAAACTTATTTCATTTATGAATCTTTTAACTAAGACTTCATGCTTAAACAATTATACTTCTCTATAATTCCTTCATAATGATTCATAAAAAGCTTGTGATTAACCAAACATATCCCCCGGGAGTGTCGTAACCAAGAGTGCAGCAAGGCCCGTTATCGTGCACCAGTTCCCGTTCGAGTCTAGCTCAAAGCGGTTTTTTCGGGTTTTACCCCTATGTACATCTGTGCCAGAGCCGCCTCTACCTGCTCGTATCCAGACAGGGATGTATTTGTTTGATAGACCACTTACTCAATACTTACCAAAATACCAGGAAGTTTTCCTATATTTAAACTTTTCTATAGGGTTCTTCCTAAAGTTTTTATATCCTAATTTCCACAAATAACTAAACCATCCTCTGATACCAACTATAGCATCCCGCCATTTTATAACATAAACTTTCATTACATTACACACAACTGAGGATCTTTAAGGTTTAGTGTCTTGGAAACCAGGAACATAATACATGAAAACAACATAAAGCATTCTTCTTAAACACTTGAAAGGCTTATCCTTAAGTTCATCCTAGGTTCATTACTGCATCTCATAACCTGGGGACATACATCAAAAGAAAGGGTGAGCAGAAGGCCCAGTAAGGGAAACAAGAGGAACATTTTACATGTGAACTTGATATACTTCAATAAGGACATGAAAAGAAATTTAAGGTATGAGAAAGAAAATCATGAGGCATTTCATAATAAAAACAACATTTTCCATAACTTGAAGATGTGGCTACATCATTTAACATAGACAATCATGAACATATCACCAAGGTCCATCCCCAAGGTGTCATTTGAAAATTACCAAGGTTATTCACCAAGGTATCATGAAAATTGTAATCTCTAGTGGTTACATCATTACCCAATGCATTGGAGCGCTATCAGGGCGCACCCTTAAATTTGCCTTTATTATCATGTGATCCACATATATCATCATCAAACATTTCATAAATAACCCATATAACATAAAATAAATGGGTTTCATTTCATAATCATAACGTTTTAAAAACTGCTTTAAAGACATGATCTTTACGACACTTTAAAACCCACAAAAAAGGAAGGTGGGTCTCATGTATGTAAATCCCAGAATTTAAAATGGAACATTTTGATATATATGTGAATACCCTTGTAGAAATAAGAGCTTTGAGTATTCACTTTATAACATAAAATAATTTTTGAGAAAAGAGAGAGGCATTTTGAGGGGAAAATTCTGCAGCATAACGGCTAATTTTCGGGGTTTTGGAAAACATTGAAATGAGAGGGGACATGGGTCACCCACTCATAAATGATACATAAAACAGTAGGGTGAAAGAATAAGAAGGACATATGGACATGGTAATGAAATTTTAGGGACATACCATTTGAAATGAAAAACATGGAAAGAAAAAGATTAGATTTCTCTTATGAAAATTCGGCAGCCTTACGGCGTCACTTAACTTCAAAAGGAAATGATTTGACAAGATCAAATAGGGTCCCTCATCATATGATCATAAGAGATAAGTATGATAGATATAGAGATCATACCCCAACATAATAAAAAGGAACTTGAAAGACTTGACATGAAAATCGAACTTGAAAAATGAGAAGGGTGAAAGAATCCCTTAAAAATTCGGCAGCCTAACGACGTCACTTAAACTTTCATAAAACAAAATGATGAGAGTAAGAGGGGATCTATTATCATATAAACATGAAAGGGCAGTAAGAGGAAAATAAAAGAGCATCCTCTCACATAAAAACATGGAGCAGAAAAGGAATGACATAAAAGAGATTACATGAAAAGAAAGAGAGGGGTCGGATCCCTTACCTTAAAACGTGACTCTTGAAACTCAAAGGATTGGACCTTGAGGGCTTGGGGGCACCTTGGGAGGACTACTTGGAAGGTAAGAAGACCAGAACTTTGTTGGGGGAGAGTTGGGAGTGAAAACTAAAGGAGGAAAGGGTGGGTATTTATAGGGAAAGTGAGGGGACAAAGCATTAAAGGCCAATGGACACCTCACTAGTGGTTTTGGCAAAACCATGGGCTTGCCCATGGTATTTTCCCATGGTATTCGCCACTTGGGACACCTCACACCTTATCTTACTATTCATAATTCGACCATATTGAATATATACTTAATACATCATTTAATGATGTCATTAAACACCCGTAACTTAAAAACTATACTTTCACTATTCACCGAAAATTCAACCTTCTTAGAATAATCCCAAAATTTCACCTTAACCAAATATTAATGCTACGATGTCAAAAATGAACTCCATTTTATAAAAATAATTTTCTAAATATTTTTAATTTTATTTTTAAATAAAAACACTATTCACCGAAAATTTATTTTTTCAGAAAAATCCCCAAAAATTACCATAACATAATATCGATGCTCTGAGTTCAAAAATAAAGTTATTTTTATAAAAATAATTTTCTAATTATTTTTAATTAAATTTTTAATTAAAAAACACTATTCATCCGAAAAAACTAATACTTGAATAATAATTTATGAAACCGTTATTTACCCATTTTATTGAATCACATTACTTAATCAAGGTGCCTAGATTATTTTAAAACTTTCTTTAAGTGAGATTACTAATCCATTTGGTCACATTACTAATCCTAAGCGTAAAATCACTATTCACTATTTACTATTCATCAAAAATTAAGTTGATCTTATTAGACTCCAAATTCCTTAATGAACACTTTTGTAGAAGACCATTTTTTGAAAATCATTACACATCATTAGTTATTTAGGGTTTACATAAATATTTCAAAATATCCCTTTTTCAAAATTCATTAATAAAATACATTCTAAAATTATCTGGACATTTGAAATTTCACAAACATCACTAAAGGAAGAAATCTCAATTTATTCACCCGAAGGGATTACACAAGGAAGCTAGGGTCTCGCCACATAGCCCCTTATAACACCGGCATAAGACCTGAGTGTAAGGTGTGCTATGGTGAGAGAATCTGAGGGAGGCTCAGATAACATTGCCCTAGTAGTAATCTCTACTAACTTGAACTTCTCCCGTAGGCGTTTCCGTTCAAGCTTGACATGATGGAGCTCGGCTTGGGCTTGGTCCAAAGCGAAGCCCACAGATGCTACCTCCTTCCCAAGCTCTGATAAGTGGGCTTCATAAGGGTCGAGTCTACTGGATGAAGCCATCGACTCCTCTTTCTGCATTAACCATTAACATCTTATTAAATCAATAAGAGTAAGTTAATATACTACTCAAAAAGATTGGGTCGTTACAGTCTTATCTGGATGAATCTTTTAATAAATCATTGAAAACATTATTTTTTTATTTTATTCTATAGTCTGCATCAACACACAACAATCCTATTTATAGTCCACATAATTTGATTTATCCAATTAATTCTATACTGTTATCCATGTGTAATAAGTGAAAAGTGTTGTCTATTAAAGCCATTATTCTCTATCTAAATTACCAGTTTCAATGCTTGATGTTTAGACAAGGTCTCTTTTACATAGTCTTGCTCATCTCTTCATATAGACTCAAGATTGTGGATGTCACCGAAGTTCATTTAGCGGTAAGGTAGTTGTTATGATTTTAATTTTTAATCTCACTTTTGGAATTCATTGTGTAAGAGTTTAGTTTATTGGTATTTTTCAAAAAGAATTCATATATATATATTCTCAAATCTAGAAGGGATCATTAGATTTACTTATAAAAATCATTTTGAAAAATCTAACATAAGGGGAATTTATTTTATTTGAAGAACGTATTAAGATATCTAAGTTAATATTTTCTAAAATACCCAATTTGTATAGATGTATATATATTTGAGTGTTATACTATATATTTTATAATTCTAGTTTATGAAAGTATTTTTTATATGAGATTATTTTTTTATATATATATAGTACACAAGTTATGGTAATCAAATAATTAAATGTATATGAATTTCTTAATATTCATGGTAAATTAATTTTTTTAAGTATTTTAGTTTCATGTATAAAAATTTATACACATGTATATATATATATATATATATACATATATTTTATATCTTCATTTTTATGTTCTTCATATTTTATGTGCAATTTTTTTAAATTGAATGCTAATTAATTTTAAATTATAGAGGTATTTCCAATTTTAAAAATATTTGAGAGGATTTAAATCATGAACAAAGCATGATGGTTCCCATTTAAACCACTTTTATATTTTATAAATAATGGCTATCATACTATAATGTATACGTATGCGCAATGATGATTATCAATCCCAAAAAATGTTGTCTTGATAATTTTATGAATGCTTATGAATATTATTTCTATGTGATAAATTTATATTTTCAGGTCATCAACTCATGCATTTAATCAATTGATAAATTGTGTGATAAATATATTTACTTAAGATACAGATTTAAATTATCATTTTTTATAAAATGTATTGCATGAGGAAATGAATGGGATATTGAGTACATGGATGATTGATATTATTAACAGTTGATGTAAAATTAAATTACATGAGTTTTGGTGATATCAAAACTCTTTAGTTATTCTCAATAAATTTTCATTATAATATATATATATATATATACATGTATTATCTTCAAACCAAGGGTTGTTCATATTTTTTGTGTGATATAATTTGTTTTAGTGTAATAATTTTTTTCATTGAAACTCTTATTATTTTTCAAGGATTACTAATTCCATTTATGATTTCTAAACAATTATTCCACTGATATATATATATATATATATATATATATAAATTTCATGTTTTTAAATTTTATTTAATATTAACGCTGCCAAAGGATATTCTCATTTATCGATGTTTTTGTTAAAACATGAATTTATTCCACGCTGATGAGTTTTATGAATAAAATACACACACATATATATATATATATATAATGTTATATGTAAATATATAAGGCTGAAACGTTTATTTTTTACGTATATGATCGTATTGACATGTTCATATGTTTATCTTCATCTTTCTAAAAATGCACATAGCATGTTATCATGATATATTTAAAGTAAGGATGTTTCATCTGCATATAATCACGGTCATGCGACATACCTCGAATCCCTGAAAAATTCATGATTCTCATTTTAAAATTTATTACTATGTTTAGAAATTATTAAATTCGAATATTAATTCATGTTTCATTTTTTTTCTAACTAAAATGTGTTCTTTTATAATTTTATCTATAAAACAAGTTAATTTATTGTATAAAATTATTATGAGATAAAAAATCAATATATTCATTTCTAATTGATTTTTTATTAATTTCACCATTCATTTTATTGATGAATTACAAACAAAAAACAATTATTTCAAGTACGAGATTAATCTTTTCATGATATTATATGGATTAGGAAACTTTTCAAAGTGCTATGTGACACTTTGGTTTTTTAATGATTTTGTACCTCAATAACATATCAATGAATTTATGTTCATCAATGAATAAGATTCAAATAAATCAAAGTGGTATAGTACACTTGGATTTAAGAAAAAATATTTATTTGACATATAAGGAATGCATTGGGATTAATATGTGATTGGTGAGGCCCACTATAGCCTCTCAATGCATCAGCAGGTCTCATTAGACAAACTAGTTTCTTGTCACAAGGCCTTGACAGAATGATTATGTATGGTCTCGGCAACGGGCCTAGAGATAGTGACTAAAATGTTTGACATTATGCAATCCCTCAATATGAAACTAGTAACTAGTAAATCATGCGGTTATTTGACTAGTAGAATACCCTTGGTTAAGAACCTATATCTTATGTAGAAATTCAGAACATGTATTATTTAATGTGAAAATTAGTATCTACACCCCTGATATGTTATAGATAATTTATGTGTGACCATTATCTATCTTTAAGAGTAATTTCATGTATGTTATGTTCATTTTTATTAATATTTTTATAATTCATTACACATGTAGTTTTTTTTAATAATTATAGTAATTTTTTATCATACGATTCTCCTTAAAAAATGTTTACCAACTCTTGAAAAATGATGATGACATGTCACGATAAAGGTATTTTATTTTTAATAAAATATTTTAAAGGATTTATTTTGCTTCATGTAAATATTTTAAATGAATTTATTAATTGTTTTAGAAACCCCTTAATGGGAATCTTAAAAGGTCACCCTATATTTTAATTTCTTTTCACATGTTTAGTAGATTTATCAGTATTGTACTTTTCCATGAGGAGGAAGAGGAATGATGTTTATTTTGTTCAGTTTTGTTGAAATGTAATGATTTTATCTAATTATCAAAAACCTATACTAGTAAAGATCATATTTTATGTAATATGATGTGAAATTACTCTGTTTCTTTTTCAAAAAAAAATTAAAAAACATATTTTTGTACCAGCTCCGGGAAACTAGGGTTTGGGTTCCTACACAAGCATAAGTCATGGGTGTTTGGCTAGATCTACCTCAAGCCTGGGACACTATGCATCCATGATTGGGACCCTGGTTTCAATCCATTTGTATTCTTGAAAATATAAACTCATGTTTGGGTCCGAATTTCTGTGTTGAATTGGATTTTATGGAATCCACATATATTGTTCAATATTGATTCATCAATTGGTACCCCGATCAAGCTTGACTAAGCTACTGAGGATTTCCATTTTGGATTTTTTCATGATTCCTAGTAGAGGTGGATCTCAGCTCGATTCCCATATAATTTGTCCCTATATCTACAGAAGACATAAATTTTGATCTATCTATAAGGTGTCAAAAACTACCCCTATTATGTAGTGGTTGTATGTTCATTGGGACTGTCAAAGAAAATTATAGAAGAGATTTATGTTATGATATTTTTAATCAAAGTGGTCATGAAGCTGACAGATGTTGACAAAGGACTTCACTATACAAGAAAGGGTGTAAGTACTCATGTTTATCACACTACTAATGAATCTATAGCTAATGGTTGTGATAAATAGATAACTAAAAATAAGGATTTTGTTAATGCTAGGCCTTTTTGGTGGTTTCTCAGAAAATTAGGACTCCAGATGATCTTGCTGATGAAGGTTCTATGGATGTTTAAGCTTAGGATCCTTCTCACTTGACCCCTTATTTTAAAACCTTGGCACCACCTTCATATTGGAATGTTGTTACACCTTCACTTGACTACCCTAAACTTGTTAAGGGAGATAGTGAATTTTTGATGATTCTTTGGGTGTAATGGTATTACCAAAGAAATTATAGGTGTTAGTGATTTGGGGGACAACTTGAATTCAAGTATCACATCATCTATAGTGGTGTATCCTATATGGGATATTTTGGTCCACTCCACATTACAACCAAACTAAACTATGGAAACTAAACTCATGTCCCCTATGTCATGGGAATCCACTGAAAATTATGATGAGGCAACATAAACTCAATTCGTTGATGAAGATTCAGTGAAAAAATTTGTTGATAAACAACTTGATCACGAATAGATGATTATGGAAAGTGCATGAAAAGGTAATTTAAAAATGGATGAAGAACCTATTTTGAAGACTATGCCTATTATGGGGTCTTTGGGTATCAATGCTAAAACAAAAAATAAACTAGAGAGTTCATCAACACACAACAAGACTAAACCGACACTAAATTCCCAACCACATGCAACATAGATTTCAAAAGACATAATGAATTCTTAACCCATGGTTTTAGTGGATTAACTATATATAGGGAAGGTGATTACTTCTCATTATTTTTAAGTTATTTATTTTTATCAATGTGAATGGAGGGAATGTAGTTTGATATTGTGATATTGTTGAACCACCTCAGGGGGGCTAAGGTGGATGTTGTTGCCTCACTAGAAAATCCAACAATGATACAAAAAAGCATTCAGGAGGTGTTATATTATAGGGATATGGATGAAATGGAGATGAACAACCCTAAAATAGAAGAGGATGATCTGGAGGGAACTTGGAAACAAGAGAAATCATAGAAATGAGTTCATCATCCAAAAAGTTGTGGATAGGGATGCAACTATGCTGATTGAGCCGCTAATTCGAAGGAGCCCTAATAAGAAGATATTGATTTGGATGACATAGACATTGAATTTCTAATCCAACAAGAGAAATGATTAGGAGAACGTCATTACTGGGGTCGTAGTCATAGATGTGGTTGAGGTATTGATCATAGATCCTTTCAAGAAGAAGAACACATGATTGGAAATAATATCAGGAAAAAACATTGGACCTCTTGATGAGGGAAATGATGTATTGTATTAACACATCCTTTCATCTGTATGTTTTCTTGTTTTTATTTCAATTGAAGGGGATTTGGGCATTCTTTTTTTTAAACTAATAAATAGTATATATTAAATAAATAAATATATATGTAAAATTAAAATTAAATAAATAATAATTACAAATAAGTAAATTTGGAAAAATATTAAATATTTTAAAAATTAAATAATTATTGAAAATATTAATTAATAGTACATATTATATATATAGATATATATGAGTGTATATAAATATGATTTATATAATACATGATATATATTTATTACATTAAATAGTAATATATTATAGGTACCTAAGGGTACAATTACAATGAAACATAGAAATGAAACACACACAACATTATTGGTAGGTTTTAGCCCCCCAAGGGATAACCCACCCATTTTTGATGGCTCGAAGTCCCTCTGGACATGTAGTCCATTAAAAATCCTATAGCCCGGGTTCCCAACACCTGCATCTATTTTTTTTTGCATAAAAAATTCCTGCCTGAGGTCTCCATGAAATCCATTGCCTAACCCACCCCAAATCATTCCTCTATCGTGATTACCATTGCCTGACTGAGCTAGACCGTATGACACATTCGTGATTCCCATTGTCTTCCTATGCCATCTAGTACACCACTATCATGTCCCGCATCCACTGCAATGGTTGGGTGTCACTTCCCCCTTTATCCTCACATATTTGATGATGTCTGGATTTGATCCTAGGTTTTTGATGCAGTATTACATGGTGAATTCCAGTCAGCCGAGCCCCAATTACATGAAATAGTAATATATTTAGTGAATAATGGTTTATAATTTAAAATTAATGTGAAATAAAAATAATGACTAATTTCACCGAGTAATGGAAATAATTAAATGTCATTTGATTTTTAAATTTAACATAGGTCAAATGTGTGTTATTTGATTTCACAAATACATAATTATTGTATTTTTATATACAACACGGAGACACAGATATTTACATAATTAATTAAATCTTATATAGAAAATAATATACCAAATATTTATGTAATTTATTCAAATTTTTGTATTCATTTTATAATTTCATTATAACATGATACATTAAATATATAATGTATTTAATCATGATATTTTTTATTTATGTATTTTTAATTTTATTACAGTCATGTATTGATTCATTTTTTTTATGTTTTATGTTTTGTTATTTATTTATTATTTTTTGGGAATTTAATCAATTTCATTTATTTATTATATAGATATATAAAATTAATATCATTTACTATTTTCAATATGTATTCATATTTATTTCCATATATATACATAGTTTTTAATAATTTATATTTAATCAAATATTTTTTTCCATTTTTTCAATATTATTAAATGTTACTCATTTTTAGTTATTCAATTTCACTCATTTTTAACATGCATGTACTTATGATTAAATATTTATTAATAATGTTAAAAATATATTTGTTAAATATTATTTAGAATTAAAAACTATTATAAACTTATATCTACTATATTTATAAATACATATATTTATAATTATAAATAAAAAACATCATTTTTTAAAAATTATATATATAATAATTAATAAATTATTATATATATTTAAATAATTATAAAATTATAATAAATTAATTAAAATAAAGAATATATTTACTATATTTATATTTTTCTATATTAATTAAATATATTAATATAATTATATAAATATATATAATGATATAAATATTATTTATTAAAAAAAATTATATAACTATAAATAAATAATTATATATTTAAATAGTTATAAAATTATAATAAACATATTTTAATATGGAATATATTTACTATAATTATTTTTTCCTATATTTTTTAAATAAATAAATAAATAAATAAATAAATAAATAAATAAATAAATATATATATATATATTTATCAATATATTTAAAAAAATTATTTATATATATAATTATTAAAATTTTATCAGTGCTTAAGTAATAAAAACTGATAAAAGAATCATTATAAATTCTTTTTTAGCATTGATAAAGATATATATTTTTCAAAAATAAAAAAGTGCTGATAAGGATACCTTTTATCAACACTTATTAAATTAGTGCTAATAACAGGGATCTTTATCAGCCCTTTTTAGAAACGCAGATAAAAGTGTTTCAATCTAATTTAAGATCTCTAAAAATAGAGAACGACTTAGAAATATCTAAAGCTCTATGTGGATTCCACCTTTTATCTGCACACCTCAATGTCAAATCCATGATCGAATCAAGGATACAATCAAGGCTTCATCTATTCCAAAGATTGAATGAAATCCTAGTTTTTTGATATCTCTACTTTGACTTGGTTATCCACTGCACCTTCCTAACCGACATATGTTTATCCCAAAAATTCTAGTTTCACTATCCTATAATAAAACAACCCAAAATTAAATGTTTTTAAGATATATTGAAGTATCCTCTTCCCTAATAACATTTGGGTTTCCATGGGAAATAATTGGTACTATGAGACATGAAATATATCAAATGGAATGTTGGGTCATGTTTTTTGTGAGGTATAATAGGCTCCTGATATTTATATTCCTTGTCATCTAACTTATTGAAACGGTAAAATTTTTAAAAAGTCATCCATATAGTTGTCGATGTTGTCATTGATTTGTAATATTCCATTACAAGTAACTTAGGAACCTCTTTTTCAAATTTTTATTGAGAAACTAATTTGATATGATATCCTTGATTCTCAAATAAACCACAAAAAACTTTTAACAAAACAATCATTTAAATATTAATATCATACCTCATATGATCCTAAAAAAATTGAGTTACGATTTGTCCAATCCTCAAATATTATGTCTTCCACATAAATGAGTACTGACATCCATTGATCATTCTCCTTCTTGATGTAGAGGATTTGATCAACTATACCTCACTAAAAAGTATTTTTTATGTATTTATCCAACCTTGAATACCAAGTCCTTAGTGATTTCATTATCTTATACAATGAATTCTATAACAAACACACCTTTCTATCATTTTCATAAATAATAAAGCCATCCAGTTTCCAAATGTAAACTCCCAACCTTAAGAACTCAATTTATGAGCATTTATTTTACATCCATTTGACATACTTTGAACAAAATTTTAACTAAAATATCCATGAAAATATACATAGTTTCCAAACAGGCTATGGGAGAAAAATTTATAATGATTTTTTTCAATGATTTCAGACTTGCATGTATTTATTGCAGTTGATAATTATTCTTCATTTTCCTCACCATCAATTTCTTATTTTGTGTATACATCTACCTCATGTGATCCCCCTTATTCTAATCAATTGAATATTAATTTCCTCCATTTATTCCTTATTATTTTAATTATTAACTATTTCCCCTTCTAATTATTTAAAAATATATATCAATTTTATCGTATCATCATAAAAACATCTCAACCCACGACTTTGAAGTCTGTATTTATATGTATCATTATCTAATATGATCAATTTTTCACCACCACAAATCAATTTCCTCTTTCATACAGTATTACCAAAAATTTTTATCAACCCAAAATCAAAAAATTATTCAGATAGTTTTCAATAGCAATGTAGAAATATCACTGTTTTCTAAGAAATATGAGCTCATTTGGTCATTATTCTCTCTATGGAACATGTTTTTAAATGTCGTCATTTTCTAAGAACACCTATTTATTCAGTTCAATCATATCACATGTCAGATTAATGTAGCATCCACTCACACATGTCAAAAATAATTATAACATATATTTCATAAGATTTTACATTAGTTGGAGATATTTTCTATGTTTTTAATAATGAAACACATATTTTAGTTTTTTAAATTACTAAAAAAGAATTATTGATTATTGAACACCTCAATTTGACATTCCATAAGTTATTATATTTCAAAAATAAATATATTGTTGTTTTATTATGATTTTAGATAAATATGAGCTCATTTGGTTGGTTTTCACTATGTGACACACATTTTTAAAGACAGTCATTTTATAAGAACTCGTTATTTAGTTAGTTCAAACTGATCGCATGATGGATAGACATGCAGTCTAATAATACATGTCAAAAATAATTCTAATATTTCTATCATACTATTTCATATCAATTATAGATCATTTTCTACGGTTTTGACCATCATAGACTCGTTTTAGTGTTTTAAATTACTAGAAATGTGTTTTTTGTCATCTAGGTAAATCAACACATCAATTTGATAAGATGAAGACTTGGAGGTTTGATTTGGGACTTAAAGATGATATTTGTTCTCAGGTTTTCTTTTTGAAGCTACCTTCTTATGTTGATGCATTGGATAGAGAATTGATGGTTAAAATGGACCTGGATGGAAAGTCAGGGTTGTCAGGAGTTAATTTTCTCCCACTAGCAGTGTGAATTCATCTAAAGGAAAAAAGAAAGTGTGATGATTCTCATTATGTTTCTAAAAAATGGTTTTTCTAAACCTCTTGCATTTCTAGGAATAATCCCTTTGATTTGCTACTAGTGTGGAAAGGTAGAGCACTCTAAGAGGGTTTTCACTAAGGCACCCAAGATATGTGGATCCTATGGACACTCAGGTAACTTATAGAAGTTATTTTATATCTATTATACTCCACATAGTGGAATAGGATTATCAGATCTTGTTAAAAATATGGTGTAATCAGATGATTCATGAGGAAAGGGGTTCTAGCCACAAGAATCCAGAATTAAGCTTCTCCATATAGTGTAAGAGTCTCTAGAGGAAGAGGATACGGGTCTAGAAATTGTGAGAGGTACCATCACTATAGCTTGATCATTAGTGACTACTTTATTTGATATTAGTGCATATCATTCATTTATTTTAACCTGTATTATTAATTTAATAAATCTTCATACAAAGCTTTTGTCTTATGTAATGGATATTGCTACTCCCCTTGGAACAAAGAGAGAGTAGGTCCTCCATATCCCCTCTTGTGCTTTATCCTTATCATATGTCAATATTTCTTGGAGTTTTTTAGTTATCGACATGAAACCGCTTTACATCATATTCAGGATAGATTGGCTCATTACCAATAAAGCTTGGATTGATTTCTATCTTCAACGAGTCTCCTTTTCTACACCCAATGGTGTATTCCATATCTTTCAAGAAGAATGGGACCCAAGGTCGAGTAGAGCCTAACCTTATTATCTGGAGTTTGGGAAAGTGATATCTATGTTTTACTTTGATCTGAAGTGAGAATATTTGAGCGATGATCTCCTTCCAGATGTCATCGAGTTTCCCAACGTGGTTCCTTCTGATTTCTCTGGTCTTCCACTAGTAAGGGAGGTAGATTTTTATATCAATTTAGTACCTGGTACTCAACTAGTTTGTATTTCTTCTTACCGTATAACACCAGCTAAAATGAGAGAGTTGATGATTAAGTTGTATGATCTTCTAGAGAAAGGATTTATATTCCTGAGCATGTCACCTTGGGCAACACCGTTTCTCTTTTCTAATAAAGTTTATGGTTCAATTATCCTTTGTTTTTATTACAAAAAACTTAAAAGAGTCATGATAAAGAAAAAGTATCCATTTCATAAATTGATGATCTGTTTGATTAGTTGATAGGGGTAAAGTGGTTCTCAAAGATTGATCATTGATCTAGTTACCATCAGTTGAGGATAAAATAATTTGGCATTTAGAAAACTACCTTTTGGTGTAGGTACAACCATTATGAATACCTTTTCATTACTTTTGGTCTAAAAAATGCTCCTGCAGTCTTTATGGATTTAATAAACAGGATTTTCCATGAGTATCTTGATACCTTTGTGGTAGTCTTGTGGATTAAATCCTCGTTTACTCTAAGTCTGAGGATGATCATGTGTGTCACCTGAGAGCTATTCTGGAATTGTTGAGAAATCATTGTCTTTATTCCAAGATTTCAAAATGTGATATCTAGATTCAAGAAGTGAAATTATTGGGACACATGGTGTTATAGCATGGTATTTTAGTTTATCCTAAAAAGGTAAAGGTTGTTATGACATGGGAACAACCATGAAATGTTTTCTAGATCCAGAGATTCTTGGGACTAGTTGAGTGTTATCGCCAGTTCATTAAAGACATCTCAAAGTTAGATTCTCTGATGACTGATCTGACTCAGAAGGGAGTAAAGTTTTATTAGGAGAAAAAAATGTTAGAATTATTTTATTGTTATGAAACATATTTTGAATACTACATCAGTGTTAAATATCCCAAAGGTTGGATAGGGCTATGTGGTCTTCTATGATGCATCGATTTTAGGTTTGGGTTGCATTCTTATACAGGGTAATCATGTCATTGCTTATGGATTTTTTTCAACTTAGAACACTTGAGAAGAATTATGTAACCCATGACCTTGAACTTTCATCCATAATGAACATACTCAAGAGTTGGTGACATTAATTTCTAGAATAAAAGTTTACTGTGTACTCTGACCACAAAATATTGAGTTATATCTTCTCTCAAAAATATTTGAATCTCTATCAGAGGAATTGGGTGGAATACCTAAAATCTTTTTACTTTGACATCTCCTATACCCATGTGAAAGGAAATGTCATCAAAAATGCTTTGAGCAGGAATCTTCTAGCCTAGGTCATGAAATAATCATCAGAGGAGTGAAAATTAATGGCTCTCTTTGTATAATTATAAATTAGACTCCAAAAATTAGGGTTCAAGGTTTCTCTGTCCAGTTTTCAATTGAAATCTACCCTTCTCAATATGATTCTTAAAGAAAAATAACTTGATGATGAGTTCTATAATATTAAAAAATCTATTTATGGTGGGGAGACCATGGTTGACTGGTCGTTCTCCACTAAGGTAATTCTATGTTATTGGAATCGCCTTGTTGTGGCATTAGCGGTAAGGAAATATGTGATGGTGTATTTCTAGAATTCTTAGTGTCCAGTGCACCTAGGAACCAAAAAAACGTTATATGACATAAAACATAGATTATGGTGGCTATGTATGAGATGGGGAATTGCTGAATTTCTCTCTCGTTATTATACATGACAACAGGTCAAGGCCGAGCACCAGAAACCTTCGGGTTTTCTTCATCCACTTCTAGTGCCTACATGAAAGTGGGATGAAATGTCAATAGACTTGGTGGTTGGGTTTCCACATACCCAGAGAAAGAATAATTCAATTTGAGTTATGATCGATCAGTTGATGAAATTGACTCACTTTTTACCCTTTTTTTATATAACCAAAGTCGAGGAGTTGGGAAATATCTACGTGAAATAGATTGATCATATTCACAAAGTTCCATATGTTATAGTCTTTGATAGGGATCCTTTGTTCACTTTTTTTTGAGAGGCCTTCCGGAGGAACTTAGATCTTAGGTCCATTTGAGTACAAAATACCATCAATAGTCGAATGGCCAGATAGAAAGAGCTATATAAATTATTGAGGATGAAAGAACATGGGTTTTCGTATCAGGTATGAATCCCTTCATTTTTAGTTTTAATGTTTAAATATGGCCGTATGTGAGTACCCAACACGTTCATGGGTGTTTTGGAAGTTTCTGGGGATTATTCGGAGCCCAAAAACATGTTTAAGGTTGAAAATGGCCTAGAGAAGAGTTAGTGAAAACCGTGTAGGGAAGGACACATGGTTTGACTAAACCATGTGGGTCAGGACAAATGGTTTGACTAAACCATGAGAGGCTGTACAAAGGGGTGGTATATGACACACAGTTAGGCCAAACCATGCGTAATGGGCCGCACGACCGTGTGGCCAAGTCTGTAGTTTTTTTAGAATTTGATAGAGGATTAGCACACATTTTTCACATGGTTAGTGAAACCATGTGAGGAAACTATACGGGTGCCCCTTATCCTATAAGAAACCATGCAAGATTTCTACAAATTTTTTGAATGGTTTGAAAAAGTGTGTGGGTAAACCATGCGGCCTTTATATTTTGTTTTTTTATAATTTTAATTTTAAAATTAAATATTTTATAAAACCTAAATTAGGTTTTCACTTCTATGCACAAATATTGAACATTTTGAAGCTCTCAAAGGTGTCTAAAGTAGAATTTGATCTTGTTCTTCCATCCAAACTCTGATTTGAGCATGGTTTATCTCATCGGATCTGCATCGGTAAAATATAAATTCTGTTTTTGTCATTCTAAATTCTTTTGGCTATCAATTGAACTATTTGGATTTTGGTTCATATGCCCCAATTTCTCGTTCTTCATACATTCTTCATATTTCTCCTAAATCTGGACGAATCATGACTTGATACTAGATGATCACTACACTACCAAGCTAAGGTAGGTGGTCTATACTTTTCTTTTGGATTTTGGTGCTTTTTAGTGATATCTTCCATTAAACCACCCATCAGACTTTCTAGTGAGGCCCTAATTTTGAATGGGTTACCTATAATGGATGTAATCAGACCTATTAAGGATTCCCATAGGATTCGTTGTGATATGTTGATACCCATTTCTTGAACCAAGGTCACCTTTGGGATGCACCTTATGAAAATTCCATGTTTATTCCATGTTATACCACACAAGGGGTGTGTTTTGGGTTTTCCTTGTCGTAAGAAGACAATTATAAGTGGAATGGGTTAAATGAGATGATTAGGATATGGTTTTCCTCTGTTGACTAGATTTATTATTTTGAACTTTAATTGTTTAATTGTTTAATTGATCAAATGAGTTATGTTAAACCTAATGTGTTAAATGTAATAAATGGATTCAATTGAATGGGTGGGTATACCCATGTGACATGTATAATTGAAATTGATGATAAATGGGTGGGTATACCCATGTGATTTGATTAAGTGGATACATGAGTGGGTATAATCATGTGATGTTTTTGGTATGTAAGGTATTAAATGGGTGGGTATACTCATTATATATAATTTAATGAATGTGATCATATTAGTGGGTGAACTCATATGAAATTGAATTATAGAATAGTATGAATGAATTTATGTGTGTATAGATGCCATATAAGGCTCTCCATAGATATGGAACATAGTAGTGGATGCCTTGGGTAGAGTATTCCCTTTGGTCTTGATTCTCTGAGATTCTTTGAGCCTTTCTAACCCTTGGATCTAGATTGTTTGGACTCACGTAGGATTCATTTGGTATACATGCTCCTAGGAATCTAACCGACGCCTATATCGAGTTCCCATAGAGATGCTCCTAGGACTCGATGAGGATGCCTTGGTTATTGAAAAATTGGATCAGGACCTTGTGTGTTATAAGACTTTAGTTGATACGATAAGGCCATGAGAATGTGATTCACTCAAAGTATATGACAAGGCCGTGGTGACTTGATATGTATGGGAGTATGGTGAGGCCATGTTGTTTGTTTATATTTCTTTTAGATTCATTTTTAGGAGATAATGATTGTTGTAGTGATCCTTGAGAGGATATTTGGCATTACTTGTTACAGTAGTCTGATGCCTTGGGCATTAACACTCACATTTATACTTGCTTACACATGTTTATCTTATTGAATTTTGATGCTTAGAACTATATATATCTTTGGGTGGAAAACTACTAGGATGTTATCTCAAATCCTATTTGGGCCACTTTGGGGGACCAAACAGATTATATATTTACAAGTGATAATAAGGGAAAGCTCCCTAACATAGGTTGTTGAATGTTGCTTTGGAGAAGGGTAGAATGAGACCAAGCTAAGGCTTGTTATACTAGGACACTTTTTGGCCATTTTTTATTTTTTAGAATTATACTATACTATATTTCTATGTACCTTCTTTGGATGTTTTCTAGATACATGTATCATATGCATCATTGTATATGAACCATATTTTGAGATTTTTATCTATTCCTACTATGTATCTATTATATTCATGTTTTACTACTTACGTTATCTATATGTTATTGACTTCTGCTGTGATATAATGAGGGAATATTATCCCCACTAACACACCTAGTCCCTCAATACTAGTCGACAACCTCTAGTGTTTGGGGAGATGTGCTTGAGGCCGTGTAGCCAACCGGGATCGGGGCACTGTTGAGTGACATCTAGGTCCAAGACGTTACAAAGTGGTATCAAAGGATTTTTTTTCTGGTTTGACTTACTATTTGGTGACAATAGATATAAATAAGAAGGAAATAAAATTTGGTAATAAGATGTTCCTGGGAGTAGCTACACCATGTACATGGAAAAGCCAAATTACCTTGAGTGGAATTGTTATTTTCAAGATTTTGGCTATTATAGTTGATTTTATTTCACCATTGGGTGAAAAACTTGATTTATAATGTTATTATTGATTCAATTGTGGGTTCTATTTCAGTTTCAACCTGATGAGATGAGGGTATTCCATATTTTGAATCATATTGGAACTTGTTAGAAATCACATTCCATGCATTATTCCATGAAATTTCGGATACATTACTTATTGCATGCTGTTTTGATAGGTGCTGTGATAGCTATATCTGCTGTTGTGATAGATTTTGTGCAGTGGATAGGGGAGTGATGCATCATTAATTTATTAAGGTATATGGGCCCTTATGGACTGGGGAATGACGCACTAGTGAAAATTAAATTGTTTAAGTTATTTTGATATGTATGGATTGAACGAGAACTAAGTTTTTGGTTTATAAGGTGTGATGGGACCTCATGGATTTGGAATTGGTAAACTAGTGGTTAAAACCCCTTGAAAAATTGAATTATTGAAATGAAATGTAAAATTAATGTGTATTCAAGTGAAAATGAACTAGAAACTTGAAGTGATGAATAGAGACTTGACCTAAAACCGGCTTTTGAGTGGGAAAGAGGTAGTGTTTCTAGTTGTATTGTAACTTATAGTGACCCAACCATTTATTACATTACTATTAAATCATTTTAAATATAAAAAAACATAATAGTATTACACATAGAGGATCCAAAGGTTTAGTTTATTGGGAAAACTAGGACCCTACAAAACAATTACAACATCAAGCATAAACATTTATTTAATTCCTTATTCTCTAGATTTTTATTGGCACTTGACCTCTCTTTAGTACATGTATTCACTTGAGGATATATATAAAAATGGGTGAGATAAAATCTTAGTAAGAGGATAGATAATAAAAATATAACAATGGGTGAGCATAACCATAACATAGGCAAAGAATCATGAACATGAGAGGAAACATTTATAAGAGACTTGAAATGTGGAAATGCATAAAAAATGAAACATCATGTCTTAGTGGTTAAATACCACACATACTTATGAAAAAATCTAGCATCTTTTTCACAAATAATTTCAAATTAACTCATGATATTCATCACTTTACCCAATTCATTGGAGCGTTGTATAATCCAGGCGCACCCATCACATTGAAACATTCATATTGCGCTATATAATTCCGGGTTCACCCGTCACATCATAACATTATCATTTATCATGCATGCTACAATGAACAAATATAAAAAATGAACATAACTAAACCATGAAAAGTAATGGTTTTCATCTCATAAGAACACATTAATAAACATTAGGTTCCTAAAATAAAGAGGGAATAACATACATGTTACAAGAACCGTCAACCTTGAATGAGAAGTAAAAGGTGTGTTCTTAAAAGAAGAGTTATTTTGGAAAAAATTTTGCTTGAAATAAACACCAGTGACAAACATTTATATCCCAGAAAAGGAAATAAAATGATGAACAAATTATTTTTAAGGAGTAACCATATAAAAAATAGAGTGAAAGAGGGAGAACCAGAAGGATGAAAGTTGGGTTTGAGAACTTCCCTTTACCTTATATCCGAACGCTTCCTTCACTTTAATGTTCTATATAACCACATTATATTCATTAATTAAAAATTAAATAACCTTGTGTACATGAATATGGTTCATTATGGTTTCATTATACTATGTTACGTGCCTTTGGATGAGTTATAGAGTTTAAAAACATTGTTCGGGAATGTTTGTTTTTATGGTTTTTCTTGAGCGGTTCACTTGTATTCATAAATTGAAGTTCAGGTAGAACATGGGTAAACATAAAGAACTGATATTACATGTTATTAATGATATTACCGGAGTTTAAATGATATTATAATTAATTATATTATATACCATGTGGATGAATCATTAGATAGGAATTTAATGATGATCGTTTGGGTTAATTTGGGTGGTTTTTCGACCACAACGAACTTGTTTTGATTAATCATTTATTAATATGTACATAAGTTAGTTCCATAACTTTAAATAGTAAATAATACATATAAAATATTCTGTTTCAACTATAAAAATGGTTTCATGACTAGATCTGAAAGTAGAAATGGAAAAAGAAAACACGTCATTCTTGAAGGTGATAGATTAACACCTTACGAACACCATTTTCTTTTATAAAATAAAAGGAAGAGGAGAAGGGGGTTGGATAATATAATATCCCATTGGTATCATAAAATTAAATTATATGTATGATAATAGAGTTACCCTACCATGTGAATTAATATAGGTGGGGAGATAATAAAAAAATAACTTGAAATAGAAAGGAAATTAAAGGAAAAGAGGGGGAGAAATTACCTCTTGAATTCTCCTCTTGAGATCCTCCTTAAGGGACCTAGGCTTGGTATTTTGATGAGACCAGAAGATCTTGAACGTGGGGGAGAGTCTAGGGAAGATTCTTGGGCAAAGATTAGATAAGTATTGAAGCTTGAGAGGTGTGAGGAAATAAGGGTGTGAAAGGTGGTATTTATAGTAGAGGGGAGAGGGGATTTCTCAATATAAAATTCATTAATTTATTATTTCCCCACAAGAAAAGGAATAGAGAGTATTCCATGACCTAGAATAGTAATTTCATCATTTGAACCCGAAACAATTGGGCTTACATCAGCAGAACATCATGCATGACTCTATAATTATCTTATTTATCTTATTTTGTAAATTATGGTATTTCACTATTCATAAAAAATTCAAGTATTTTAGAAAAATCCCAAAAATTCACCCCAACCATTTTTTGACATGTAGAATCCAAAAATTAAGTCCATTTTTCAAAAATAATTTTCTAAATATTATTATTTTAATATTTAATTAAGATCATAATTTATTATCAAAAACCAGTTTTAAAACATTCATTTACTTATTCTAAAATATAGGTATATCATACTTTCAAATTCAATATTATTTATATATTATCATAGGCAAGGTTACTATTCATTAGAGTATATTACTATTCATAAAGGTATGTTACTATTCATAAGGGTAGGTTACTATTCACCAAAAATTGAGTTTTTCTTATTGGACATCAAATAACGTACTAATTACAATTGTGTATGTCCGATTTTCAAAATTCCAAACACAAAAGTGACAAACTTATGTTTAAGGGTCACTTAGCACTTAGTAGTTCATTATGTTGTTTTTTCTTGTAATTTTATGACATATTTATAAGAAGAGAATTTCCATTGAAAAACATTGGGTCGTTACATAACTATTCCTTTTTATAGTCCTAACTTTAGAAGCAGGCTATGGGGCATGACTTGGTTTTAGGAGGATTTTGACCTATCCTATGATTTTGAGCTATGATATTTGAAATCGTTCTTTTATAAGGTGTGTGTTTGGTATTGCAGAGGCATTCCGCCATGATGAACTCCAGTCATATACCAGGAGGGAGGTGGGGACCACACTCTGGTGGTGGTGGGCCATGGGATACCAGTGGATCCTTCTTTAGTGCTAGCTATAACACCGGTTTTTGTTCCAGACATAGGTTTTAAGGCATAGTTCTATGAGGGTTTCTTTCTCTATATACAGAATTTCTAGGGAGCACTGCAACCTACCTTGTCCATGGATAAGCTGATGTGGGTGTTCCAGCAGCATCATCCTCCCACATTTTTAGGGGATGGTGGTCCAAAGGTTTCTGAGATTTGGCTAGAGATGACATTGTTGATATTCATGGATTTTGAGACACCCACTAAGAGGAGGGTAAATCTCACAACATATATTCTCCGTAGAGAAACAAATCAATGGTGGGATGTATTGAACTAGGCTGACATGCTGTTAGATATGGGTTGGGCTGATTTCCAAACCGACGTTTATGAATACTTTTACCCTGAGACTCTCCATGCAGAGCATGATAGAAAGTTCATACTTTTGGATTAGGGTGTTATGATAGTTATAGGATAATCAACATGCTTCATAGAGTTGAAAAATTTTTCACTGACATATCTTACAGATGATCTATCTAGATAGAGATGCTTTGAGGAAGGTCTCTGACATGCTATCAAATCTCAGGTCAATGTGTTTATATTGACCTCTATCACCGAGATTGTGAATTAGATGATTATTACAGGGTAGAACCTGAGAGAATCTAGGGATGTAGATCAGGGAAGTGATTTCTCTCAACCCAGTGGTTCTATGTCTTCAGGCAAGAAGCACCATTTTGAGGATTCTTGTGAGGTGAGTGCCAGTCAGGATGTGAGTATTGGTAGCTCGGTGGTCTACTATCAGTGTGGCAGGTGAGGACGCATAAAGAATCAATGTGACTGGAACCCAGTCAAGTGATGAGCTTGCATCAAGATGGGGCACGTGAAAAGTTTTTGTAGGACCTTCCTTATAACTGTGAGTGGTATGGGTTAGATATGACACCAGGTTTAGTAGAAGGTTCCTCAACTCTGCGTTAGGTAGGGAGCTGGAGTAGTGCAGGCTAATCAAGACGAGGTAGTGGTGGTCGTGGTAGAGGTATCTAGACAATAGTTACACTGAGACATCAGAGTGGGCCTACTTTGAGAAATGAGGTTGTGTCATAGGGTTGTAGTGCATGCCAGTTCTATTCTGTACTGCCTACCCCTAAGGAGCAGGGTTCCAGACCTTATATGGTGATAGGTACAATCCTAATAGCCTCTATTATTGAATTTTCTCTTTTTTGATATAGGTTCATCACATAGTTTTATATCCGCACCATTGGTAAAAATACTTTGGCTTGTTTTTTTGTCTTCTAAGGGAATTTTGATGCTAGAAACACCATTGGGAAACATAATAGAGGATGTGCATCAGTGTAGAGAGTTCTCCCTCAAGGTTGGTGGGTGTCAATTTGTATGTAATTTATACATCCTCAATATGATAAGGTTTGAAATAATTCTCGGGATAGACTATCCAATAGCTTATCAAGCTTACATTGGCTACTATTGTTGGAGGGTGACTTTTACATCACTAGAGGGTATAATGTATACTCAAAATAATGAATGGGATGTTCAAGCGAGCTGATCTAGACCTGATCATCATGGGTTGGGCAGAATGATAGCCCAAATAGCTAGTTTGTATCTATATGGTCAGAGAGTAAGATAGGCAGACTTTCCCCCAGTGGGTGGGTGCTTCAGGGATGTATTTTCCAATGACTTGTCTAGTTTACCTCTTAAGAGAGAGGTGGATTTCTCCATCAATCTAGTTCTAAGAGCTACACCAATATCCATTCCTCCTTATATTATGGCTATAATGGAGTTGCAATATCTCAATAGGTAGTTATAGGATTTGAAGGTGAAGGGGTTTATTAGACCCAATACTTCTCTGTGGGGTTCTACAGTCCTTTTTTGTAAAAAATGTGGATGATACCCTTAGTATATGTGTGAATTATCGGAAGTTGAACCAACTAATGGTTAAAAACTGATATCCATTTCCACAGATAGATGACCTGTTTGATCAGCTTCGATGATCTTGAGTTGTTCTTGAAAATTTATTTGAGTTCTAGATATCACTAGGTGCATGTTCGACCTATAGGCATACCTTGTAAAAATTTCATAGTATATATGGTATATATGAGTATCTGGTTATGCTGTTTGGTCTCACAAATGTTCCAGCAATGTTCATAGATTTGATGAACTGAGTGTTCCATCCTTACCTAGATTCTTTTGTGGTGGTTTTCATGGATGATATATTAGTGTATTGTCACAATCTACACAACCATGAGAACCATATTGAGATCATTTTGAATACACTAAGAGAGCATCAGTTATATGCTAATCTCAAAATTTTCCACTTTTGGATGGACTATATTCACTTCCTGGGCCACATCATCTCAGAGACAGGAGTGGAAGTGGAGTAAGAGAAGGTGAGAGATGTAGTTTATTGGGAACAACCCAAGAAAGTTTTTTACATATGGAGTTTTATGGGGCTAGTTGGTTACTACATACATTACATATAGGACTTCTCACTCTTAACAATGCTATTTAAGAGACTGACTAAGAAGGGTGTGAAGTTTATATGGTGAGATTCTTGCGAGACATCCTTTTAGGATCTAAAAAGAAGGTCGTCACCATCATCAGTCTTGATACTACCAGAACAGGGCAAGAGCTACACTATGTATTATGAAACATCAAGTATCAGGATGTGATTAGTGCTGATGCAGGGAGATAGAGTCGTGGTGCATGGGTCTCGGCAATTTTGGCCACACAAGAGGAACTACCCAACACATGATCTTGAGTTGGCTACGACTGTTCATGCTTAATGCTATTGGAGACATTACTTAATGGGAGAGAATTTTATGGTTTAAATGGACCATAATATCCTCAAGTATATATTTACATAGCGTGATATAAACCTAAGGAAATAAAGGTGGCTTTAATACCTTTAGTATTTTGAATTTGACCTTACCTACATTCCTGGTAAAGAAAATGTAGTGTCCGATTCACTAAGAAGGAGGAATCAAATACAGGTAGTGAAACATGCTAGTAGCGAGTGGAAACTTATGACTTTGTTCCCTAAGATGCACTTGGAGGTGCATGATAGTCAGTATAAGACTTGTCTATCATCCTTAGTGGTGACCTCTACCCTACTGGATAGGGTAAGGATAAGGTAGCTATCAGATTCATAGGGCCTAGTCCTATGGGAGAGTGTGGCTGTTGAGGATCCACCTCCTGGTTATATTGTAGGCGAGGATGATATATTTCATATCCATGGATGTGTTTGGGTTCTAGTGGGTATACATGAGTAGTTGATGCGGGAATTTCATGATTTATCTTGGGAAGTGCACCCCAGGGTCACCAATATGTACCGTGACTTTTTCCATTAATACCGGTGGATGGGTATAAAGATTTAGGTAGTTGGTTTCATTACGAGGTGTTCCACCTATCAAAAGGTGACAAAGAAACATCAGTAAATAGCCAAGATTTTATAGTAGTTACCTATTCCAGAGTGGAAATGGGATGATGTCGTGATGGATTTCATGACTAGTTTACTAAGGTATCATTGAGGTAACAACATTGTGAGGGTTATTTTTGACAATCTCACAAAGGTTTATCACTTCTTGCTGACCAAGGAGACCTTCAATGTTGATGAGATTGGAATGTTTTAAATCAGTGAGATAGTATAACTTCATGGGGTCCCTCTCACTATCATTTCAAATAAGTACACTCACTTTATATCTCATTTATGGAAGATTTTTTAGAGGGCACTGGGCACACTGGTGCTTCTGAGCACAACATACCACCCTTAGACTAATGGTCAATCAGAGCGTACGATACATGTGCTAGATGAAATTCTATTAGAATGCATCCAAGATTTTGGGGGATCTTGGGAGAGGAACATTCCACTAGTTTAGTTTTCCTATAATAATAGTTATCAAGCAACTATATAGATGACACCATATGAGGCTTTATACGGTAGGCTAAACCGATCACCCCTGTGCTGGTTATAGGAAGATGAAGTAGCTTTACTAGGATCACATCTCATATAGGAGACTTAGGAGTAGGTCCAATTGATTCATAAAAAAATTGATATTGCACAGTATTGGAAGAAGTCATATGCCAATTACCGTAGATGACCTCTAGAGTTCGAGGTTGGGGATTGGGATTTCTTACGTGTTTCATCGAGACTGAGACACAGAAGAATTGAGAGATAGGGTAAATTTTTACCGCAATATGTCAGACTGTTCGAGATCCTGGAGAGAGTCAGGTCGGTTTCCTATCGGTTATAGTTACCTCAGAGGTACCAAGCCATGCATCACTTCTTCCATATATATCAGTAGCACTGTTATCATTCAGACCCGTCTCATGCTTTTCAGCCTGAGGAGGTTGATTTTCAAGTTGATGCATCATCTGAGGAGCATCCTATTAGTATAGTTTATATGAGCATTAATGTTGTCTTAGGCCAGCCATTTCCTCTATTATGGGTGATATGGAAGTACAACCATTTACAGTACAAGACTTGGGAGTGGGAGGCCGACGTACATGCTCAGTGTCCAAAGTTGTTCTAAGTCAAATCTTGACCACCCTGTAGAGATAAATTCGGGGACGAATTTCTATAAGAGTGCAAGATTATAAGAAATTGGGTTTTATTATTAGGTACAGATCCATTTTTATACTTTTAATGTTTAAATATGTCCTTGTGTGAGTACCCAACTTGTTCACGAGTGTTTTGGAGGTGTTCGGGGCTTGTTTGGAGCCTGAAAACAGGTTTAGAGATGAAAATAGCCTAGTGCATGGTTAGTGAAAACTGTGCAGGGTAGGCCACACAATTTGAATAAACCATGAGAGGATGGATAGAGGGGTGGTATAGGCTATACAGTTAGGAAAAACCATGAAGTATGGGCCGCAAGGCTATGCGACCATGTTTGCAGTTTTTGTAGACTTTGGAAGAGGCTTAACACATGGTTTTTACATGTTTAGTGAAATCATGCAAGGAAACCGTGCGGATGACCCTTGGCCTATAGGAAACTGCGAACCGTTTATACATAGTTTGATAAACCATGTGGGTAAACCATGAAGTCCCTGTATTTTGTTTACTTATTATAATTTTATGTTTAAAATTAAATCTTTTATAAAACCTAATTATATTTTCACTTCTACGCATAACTATTGAACATTTTGAAGCTCTCAAAGGAGTCTAATGTGGAATTTTATCCCATTATTCTGTCTAACCTCCAATTCAAGCACAATTTTTCTAATCGGATCCACATAGGTAAGATCTTTAGCCATTATCAATTCTTCTAGCTATTGATTTTTCTATTTGGATTTAGGCTTATGTGCCCGAATTTTTCATTCTTCACCCGTTCTTCAGATTTCACCTAAATTGGGATGAATCATGACTTCATACAGGACACAAAATCCACTACTGATCTAAGGTAGGTGGTATATACTTTTCTTTTGGATTTTGTTTTTTTAGAGCTATTGACCATTACATTGCCTGCCAGAATTTATGGTATGGCCCTAATATTGAATGGGTTACCTATAATATATGTAACCCTACCTATTAGGGATTCCCATAGGATCTATTATGATGCATTGATACCCATTTCCTGAACCATGGTCACCCATGGGATGAACCTTATGAAAATGCCATGTTAGACCACCCAAGGTGTGTGTTTTGGGCTTTCCTTGTTTTAGGAATCCAATTAGAAGTGGAATGGGTTGAATAAGATAATTAGAATATGGTTTCCTCTTTTTCTTAGATTTATTATATTAAAATTTAATTGGTTAATTGTTGAATTGATCAAATGAGTTATGTTAAGTGTGATGTGTTAAATGGAATAAATGGATTCAATTGAATGGGTGGATATACCCATGTGACATGTCTAATTGAAATTGATGATAAATGGGTGGTTATACCCATGTGATTTGATTAAATGGAAATGAAACACATGAGTGGGTATAGTCATGCGATGTTTTTGGTATGGAAGTTATTAAATGAGTGGGTATACTCATTATATATAATTGAATGAATGTGATTGTATGAGTGTGTATACTCATATGGAATTGAATTATTAAATGGTATGAATGAATGTATGTTTGTATAGATGCCATGGATGGATCTCCATGGATATGGAATGTGGTAGTGGATGACTTGGGTAGAGTATTCCCCTCGAGTCCTGATTCTATGGGATACCCTAGGCCTTGTTAACCCTTGGATTCGACTTTCTTGGACTCACGTAGGACTCTTCTGGTATGAAATTCTCCTATAACTCCAACCAGTGCCTATACCAAGTTCCCATCGAGATGATCCTGGGACTCGATGAGGATTCATTGGTTCTTGACACCTTGGATTTGGCCCTTATGTGTTCTGATACTTTAGTTGATATGGTATGGCCTTGGGAATGTGATTCACTCAGAGTGTATGATAAGGCCGTAGTGACTTGATATGTATGGGAGTACAATAAAGCCATGTTGTTTGTTTATATTTCTAATAGATGACTTGTTAGAAGGTGATTCTTGTTGCAGGAATCCTTGAGAGGCTATTTGGAATTGCTTGTTGCAGTAGTCATATGTCTTGGGAATTTATAATTGAAATACTTCTTTCTTACACATGTTTATCTTATTACATTGTGTTTCTTAAATATTTATATATCTTTGGGTGGAAACCTACTGGTATTTTATCTCACACCCTATTTTGGACACCTCGGGGACCCAAATAGATTATATGGTTGTAGGTGATAACAGGGTAAAGTTCCCTAACACAGGTTGTTGATTGTTTCTTTAGAGTAGGGGAGCATGAGACCAAGCTGAGGCTTGCGATGCTGGAACACGTTTTGTCCTTTCTATCTTTTGTAGACTTGTACTGTACTGTATTTACATGTACCTTCTTTGGCTATTTTCTAGATACATGTATCATCTATATCATTGTATATGATCCATATTTTGATATTGTTATATGTTCTTGCTATGTATCTATTGTCTTCTTGTTTTACTACTTCCACTATCTGTATGTTATTGATTTTTTCTATGATATACTCTGGTAATGAGGGAACAATCTCCACACTGACACACCTAGGCCCTCGCTGCTAGTCGACAACCTCTAGAATTTAGGGAGATACGCTTGAGGCCATGTATCCAACCAGACTTGGAGAACTATTAAGTGGCATCTGGGTGCAGGACGTTACAGAGGATATGCTCCATGCTTGTGTTCTTGACTTTAGTGGAGATTAGGATGACCATATGAGGCTTATTGAGTTTTATTATAATGATAGTTACCAGTCCATAATCAGAATGGATCCTTTTTGGGCCTTGTATGGTTGGCCTTGTAGATATCCATTGTGTTGGTCAGAGATTGGTGAAATTTATTTGGTTAGACTGAGCTTGGTTCAAGATATGACAATAATGATTCAGTTTATTCATTAAATAATGTTGATGGAACAGAACCGGTATAAATCTTATACTGATCATCATCGCAGACTGTTGGAATTTTCATTTCACAACTAGGTGTTCTTTAAAGTTTTACCTTGGTTGGTTCATCGAAATCTTGGGAGGCAAGGGAAGATTTCCCCTCATTTTTTGGGACATTTTGAGGTTTTTGAGTAGGTGAAAAAATTGGATTATTATTTAGAACTTCCACTACAGATGACATCGATACATAATGTGTTCCATGTATCTAAACTATGAAAGTATCTATCTGATCCATCTCATGTTTTGAGGTGGAGTAATTTATCCATGTATGAATGACTAATTAGGATAGTTGATTATGAAACCAAGGTACTTCATAGAAGGATGATACCTTTGGTTTGTGTGCTATGGTAGTATGGTTTAGATTCTCATGAGACATGGGAGTGCGAGGCACCGATGAGAGAGCAGTGGCCTCAACTTATTAATGTGAAAGACTCTTGATAGGATTTCTGGGGATATAAAGTTTTTTATAGTGTGGAGGTTGTAACATCCCATTACCTTTATTTCAGGTATATTTTAAACCTTGTCATGGTTTTCCTTTTTCATTATTTGGGTTGGGCTAAGAAGGAATTGGGAGGATATCTATAATGGCGAAGTCATAGATTTTTTGAATTTTCAGCATAAAACCTTATTATTCTACAGCATTCTAGTGATTTACGTACCATTTAATATGGTTATATGATGTGTAAATTCTAAAATAAAAATAAATCAATTTTTAATAAAAGGTGATGGGTTTTTTTTGTCAATTATGTGATTTTTTAATTACATGATGTGTAATTGGGTTATATGTCATGTAAAGTCCTGAGTGTTGTTTTTAAATAGGAAGATTGGATGAAAATTCTATTTCCACCTCTCCATACTTCTTTGATTTCGACCTAATATCCATTCCCAGGTGATTTTGGATCCCTCAAACCCTTCCGGGTTATTCTGTTCAACAATTTATCATTGTTGTGGTTATAGTGTGACTTTCTAGGTAAGTGGTATCCTTATATCTTCATCTATTTATATTCATCTCATTAAAGTTTGATAGATCATATTAGGATTGATGGATCTAAACTTCATGTTGTTGAATCATGTTTCTAGGTTGATTTCCTATAACTTCTATGCCTTCATTCTTGTTCGTGGGTTCTGTTGTGGGCTTTGTGTTTTCATGAAAAGGTAGGTAGTTCCGTTTTATTGGACAATTTTATTAACCCTAAATTTCTTTATTTAAATTCAATTGTTTAATTTAAAATCAATTTCCTGAAATTTCATTTAATTGATTTATTAAAAACCCAATTCCATTGGATTGAGGGATTTGGATTTGAACAAAATTGGGGAAACTCCCAATTCCTTTGAATTAGGGAATGGTTGTGAAATTGATGAAAAATTATGGAATTAAAATTATTGAATTTAAATTATGAAATTGATTTGTTAAAATTTATTTCAAATTTTTATTTTATAAAAATGGCATAAAATGGTTTTGATAGAAACCTAGTGGTTTTATCTTGGAAAAAGGAATGTTTTAATTAAAAACCCATGTGTTGGTTTTTAAATGGAAATTGGTATATTTGGAATATGTAATGGGATGAATTGTATTTTAAAAAATTTTAAAATAAATTTCCCATCATTGGTTGTTATTAGAGAACATGAAATTATAGGTAGTTAGTGAGTTTGAGATATCACTCTTTTTAATTATTTATAACTGAAACAAAACCTAGTGTAACATGTCACATCCCTGATGGGATAGTGACAAGTCATCTTTGGCTAGTGTCATAGGGACCTGTGGATGCACATATTTCTGTGATAACCTTTGAGTGTGTGAGGATCCCATAGCCTGGAACTATCTTACATTTTGTAAGATGACCATGTTTCTCACTTGTTGTATTTGAAATATATTCCATTGTTTTTTGTAAACTATTTTACACATTCCTTCTAAATTTATATAAACAGTTTTATATAAAATGTTTATTAATACATTTGTTTAAAGTATTTCCATCATTTGAAATGTAAATCATGAATTGTTTTAATTATGATATAAACATCCATACTTGTTTATTAAAAATTGAAAGCTTTATTTGGTTAATTAAATGTTGGAATTTTATTATGGAATCCTTAGTGATACCCTATTGGGATTTTAGCTCACACCCTACCTATGCCTTTAGGTGTTTTTAGATTATCTTCTTCCAAGTTTGAGAAATGTTAAAGCAACACTTAGAGGTGGTTGTAGCTATTGATCCTTGGTCTTGGAGAGTTGAGTTCATTGGGACTTGGGTTTTTATTCTATTTTTCGGTAATTTTCTATAGTACTTTGGGTTGTTTACCTATTTGACTTTTGGTACACTACTCACTGTGGAGTTTCTTTTGTATGCATACTGAATTGTTTATCTGATTCCACAATGTGTGTGGAAAAAAATAATTCCCACTTTCATTTTTTATTATTTTAGGTGCTCATCGCCAACCCATGGGGATCAGGAATGCCTTTCAGGCCATGTCATTGCCAGCTTGGTTATTGGGTTACCAGGGTACCTAGGATTGTTAGTGATAGATAAAATAATTTTATCCATATTATCTTCTCAAAAACTATTTTAGAAATTGATGAATCATAAAAAATGTTCATTCATTTAATCATATGAGTTTTATTCACAACAACTCATTATTATCAAACAACTCCTATTATCACATAAGATAAATGAGATAAAGATACACATCCTTTACTTTGATCCATACAAGCTTGATAAATTCTTTTATATTCAATAAATTTATACAGAAACCCTTTGCTTCACCACTTAGATATAAACTACGATCTCTATCAATTATTCCATTAATTTTGAACTTCTATATATTTAAAACTATTTGTAAAAAATATATTCAGTATCACATATCTTTTAAAATTGAAGAATTAATTTCTTTAACAATCATACCCAAAATGAGAATTCCTTGGATTTTTCTAAATTCCTTCAAGTATTGTGAATAATCCCATCATATGGACTCATTATTCTTCCATCCCCAAAACCTTATATTTTAATGATGTTGATTGGATTTTTGAAGAAATATTTAAACTTTCAAACCAATATTTCTTATTATGATTTTAACTTTTACCCACTTGTACTTTCTATATAGTAATTTAGAACCTAGACATCCTATGCCTAGTTCAAATATATTATCAACATTGTGAGAATACAAGGTAAAATTTCGTTGAACTCAATAATATTTTCAAAAAATCTCCATAAATGTTAATGGGATATATTATCTAACCAAAACAAGGCATTTTAATCTCCCTTAAACATGTTATAGAATTTAAACAAATTAAAATTATCTGTATCAAAAACACCCATCTCATTTCATTCAACAACCATTATTTACATGAGATAAAAATACACATCATGTGGTATGTTTTATCCAAGACTTGAAGAATCTATGACTTGGATTACAATTTCATGCTTGATTATTCATTCATTTATTTATATTATGTTTCTTTTGTCGTATATATTTACAACACTTGTAAAATATACAGTTGATATCATATAATTATCATAGTAAATAAATGAATTCTATAAAACTCATGCTTGAAGTGGATGCTCCATGTGGATTCTTGAATCCTTTCAAGTATTTTGGACAATTTATTCACTAGTGGCTAGGTATTCTACAATTGTATCATTTTCCACCATTTTTCTTCACTTGATTATATGGTGGTGTGGAAACTCCATGACTTCTCTTCTTGGATACACCTTTAACCTTTTGTACTATCAACATGGTACTAGATTTCTAACCACCCATTTCCTATTAAAAAATCCTTAAAATATTGAGGATACTATGTAATGGTTTGCAGAGTTTATTCACATTTTAATAAACCAAAAATTTTCAGATCCTTTATAGTAGTAACTATATAATGAAATCAATTTCTATCTCAAGTTTAGAGTTGAATATAGAATATCTAAGTTATTGAATCATCCAATTTTATTGAGTACATGAGTGGAGGTTGAGGTTCCTTTTATCATCTTACAATGAAAAATAGATTTATACAATTCATACCATTCACTCCTTGCTTTCTCTTAATAGATCCCTTTTAGGTTATCTATCATTTGAAATGAATACAAAGTCTCATATTTCTTTTACAATTTTGAATCCATAGAAACAAGGGTAAGTGTATATAATTATAATGTATCTTTAATATGTTTATTATAATAATATAAATCCTTTTTTTGAATGAATTATCCAATGGGTCACTCGATAAGAGGTTGTTCCAATACATATAATTTTCCTTCCTGATTGAGAATGATTCTAAAATTATGATACTAGTAAAGGAATATACAACCATTTAGTCTCTCTTTATCAAGGATTTATATTAAGTTCAATTTTTATGATGATTTCATTTATCTATAACATAAGTTTTTATCATATGAGTATCATTTCATAAAACAATTTAATATAGGATTTTATTAAATAGGATCCCACTAAAAGGATGATCCCATTTTTTAATAATTCATAATACCCATTAGTGGGAAAAGATCTATATTTAACAAAGTAATAATTTTTTATATAGTTTCTCTCTCTGCTTAGTTATTTAGGCATGGAGTCATCCCAATCACAATATTTGTGACTCTTGGATAGTTGAATGGATAAATCATTATCCAAAACCATTATATGGATATACTTAACTCTATTCCTTTAGTAACCTAATCATATTAGGGTCTATCCAGACAGAGTAGCCCAAAGAAAACGCCAAGAATAAGCTAACAAAGGAAAATATAGGGGAAACTATCTATCCCATGACCTACCCAAGGATGTTCCAATTTCACCTATTCTTTCTTGCCTTACACAAGATAATCCATGTGCACCCAAGTATGACATGAACTATCTGGTTGATTGATTGGGTCCTTGACCAGTGATGCTTTGAAAGGATTCTAACACTTAATATTTTAAGGGGATATAATATCACTATCTCAATTCATGTTATTCCCTTTTATATACTCATGATTATAGTGATTTAGTTTTCAATCCTATTCTCTTCAAAAAATCAATATGTTCAAACCATATTTACGTGTAACCCTTTATAAAACCCATAAGTTTGTGTTACTCATCCCAAAATAGAAGTCAAGTATATTCATACACATACGAATGCATCATTTTCATTTGGTACATGAAAAATTCATGTAAAGTTTTATAGTTATATGAGACTGAGAATCTTCATACGAGTAAGCTTGGAGTGACAAAAATTAACCCCATTCAGCAGCCTAGAGAAGTCATAAGCCTCCACGTAGTAGGTAGTTCGACCCCAAGTCCCTCTACCCAGGGATACTTTACTCAAGTGGGAATCCAAATCATCACAACTCTAAAACCTAACATTTATAGTCTATATTAAATAATAAAATTAATGTTCATAACCCCATTACAAACTGAATCCAAGGTAGATGAAAAACTAAATTAATTATGGAGTCATTCCCATCATGTAATGCAAGGATCCATCCAATAGAAGCAATTTAAAATTTAAACTAGAGAATACACCATTCATAATATAAAAAATTTATAAATTTGAATAAATTAGATAATACATTTAAAATAAATGAACAAATCAAATATTTAAACATGTGATAACAATTTATGAACAAAGCTAATTATAAACATTGTTATAATTTTATCTTTGTATTATGGATATTTTATAATTGTGAATATAACTACTTTATATTAAAATTAAATATGAACTATTTCATATTTATTATATGGAATTTAAAATATAGGATATTATCATGAATTATAAATAATTTTATAATACAGATTCTATTATGAGAACTCTTTAAATAATCTAAATATCATATACTTACCATTTTAAAAAATTCATATTTTTTATATGGAATTTCAAATATAAGATATAATCTTGAATTATAAAAAAATTTATAATCCAAATTATAGTATCATTAATTATAAATAATTTTATAATCTAAATTTTAGTATGAAAAATCTTTACATAATCTAAATATCATATACTTAACATTTCAAATAAGGCATATTTATTATACGAAGTTTCAAATATATGATATTATCATGAATTATAAAAGAAATTATAATACAAATTATATTATAAAAACTATTTACATAATCTAAATATCATATAATTATCATTTCAAATAAGGTCTTATTAATTTTGAACAATTCAAAAAAAATTATGAACAACTAATTTCTTAAAATATAAACAATTCTATATTTTCTCCTCATTTATGTAATTTATGAACACTTTAAAATTTACTTCTTATGATTATAAAATATACCCTATAATTTATAATCCATTAAAATTTCCATATATATATATGTTAAAAGGTGAAATATTAACATTTAATATTTAAGGAATATTTAATAATAAATGTTTCATAAACATTTATTATTTAATTATATTTTTTTAAAATTAATTAGTTAATAATTTTTTTTATTAATTAATAAATATTCATAAAATACCATTTATTATAATTTATGAAAAATTTATAAATTATAAATTCAATTCAAAATTGAAAATGTTAGAGAAACATTTTTTCCTCATCACTACGGCATGCACTTGGTCGTGGTGGTGACCATGGTCATTTAACCTTACATGGATAGTCCACGTAATGGTAAATTGATCCACCATAGTGTACAATACACCATGATGTTATTTTTGAATTCATTTTGAAGAATCACTTCACCTATGTGAAACAACATCCAAACTATGTCGTGGTGAAGATTGACTGGTCATTTTGCATATGTTAGCACTTAACGTGTGAATTGAAATGATTTCCTCACCACACCATAATGAATTAAGAGTGGTCATTTTGCATTCATTAACCCTTAACAAATGATCTAAAATAGATGGCTCTACTATGTGGTTATGGGTTGGCCTTGCCATTTCAATATTCAACATGGTGCTATGTTCTTCATTATTCTGCATTTCTCAAATGTGATTTCATAAACCACGAACATGGATCTATTTGATAACACTTATAGATTTCTATGGGGTTTATTTATAACTAATAAAAGTAGTGGAAGCATATAAATAATTAAAAATACAATATATCCATGAAATAAATATGAGACCACATGAAAACCGAAAATGAAAAAGATATAAAATGAGCATACTATTCACTGAAGAAGCCTCTGCAACCTTCTTGATCTTCTTCTGATGCATTTGATGATGATCAATAAAGTTGAAGATGAAAGTCTCCCACCTCCATAGGTATCCATAGGATATCTAGATAGTTCATTGTATGAATGACATCCTTATTCACTCCACACTGTGTTGGCACCTCACTGCGCTAAGGAAGAAGAAGAAGATGACTTTTGAGGTCTAAGAGTTTTGTCCGAGCATCCCATGCATATCACTCCCAATTCCATTATATGGCAGTTTTTTATATATTATATAAACGAAACTCTTTGGATGCTACTACATTTACTAATGTATTTATAATGGATGAGTAAATTCCACAGCTGGTGCATTCATCTAATGAATGGAAACTACACTCTTACACTACATCTCACATAACATATTAATAAATGATAGATTCAAGTGATTTTGAATCATTAGAATATTAACACACTTAATATCTAGTTGATCATTTGATTAAAGGTAGAATCAAAAATGAAATATTATTTCATACATGCATCTAGATATATCTATAAGTTTAACTCATTTATGTCTTATGTAAGAATTCATCCCATGCATATGGATTTGGGCATATAAATCCTTTATATTTCACATGGATGTGTGTGTCACAAACCAACATGAGCTACACCTAGACAGGGAACCCGATCCCGCCCATGACATACAACTACAGAAAAACATGCATTTAATAGTGCCGGTATTTATCAATGCTAGAAAAAAACACTGATAAATGACATATTTATCAGTGCTAAAGAAAGTGATGATAAATTTAAACTTTTATCAGCGCTTTCTTTTTAGCACTGATAAGGGGTATCCTTTATCAACACTTTATTTTTAGCACTGATAAGGGGTATCCTTTTTCAATGTTTTGTTTTTAGCACTGATAAAGGGTACCCTTTATCAGTGCTTTATTTTTAGCATTGATAAACTCCTGAATAAAGAAAATGAAATAATTAAATAAATAAAAAATAAAAATATGTTTATTAAAAAAATATTACAAATTTTTTTAATTAAATAATTATTGATAAAAATGAATATATTGATTATAAATTATTAAATATTAAAAAATTTATTAATTAAACAATTATGATAATTAATATTATTAAATTATATATATTAAATATATAGATATATATTAATGTATATAAATATGATTTATAATTATAAAATATTTATGCGCTTTACATTAAATAGTCATATATTTATTGAATAATGGTTTATAATTGAAAATTAATATGAATTAAAAATATTGACTAATTGCATAGTACTCGACATATAATTGAATGTCGTTTGATTTTATAATATAGATCAAATGTGTGTTATATAGATTTCATATATACGTAATTAATGTATTTTTATATACAATGCACACACACAAAACTTATCAATTTTTTCAATATTGTTAAAGTGTACTTATTCTTAATTTATTCAATTTCACTCACTTTTAACATATATGAAGGTACTTAAAATTAGATATTCATTAATAATGTTCAAAATATATTTGTAAAAAATATTTATAAATAAATATATTTATAAATTTAAATTTACTATATTTATACATTTATTTATTTCTAATTATAAAGAGATAAATATTTTTTTAAAGTATTTATATAATTATAAATAAATAATTATTAAATTTATAAAAAATTACTTAAATAATGAATACAATTACTATATTTATATTAATATATATTATATAAATATATATGTATAATTATATAAATATATATAATGATATAAATATTATTTTAAAAAAATATTTCTATAATTATAAATAAATAATTTTAAAATTAAAATAAATATATTTAAAAATGAATATATGTACTATATTTATATTTATATATATTTATTAAGTATATATAAATATTTAAATTTTTTTATTTATAATTATAATTATAAATCCTTTTTTAACACTTTAGTAATAAGCACTGATAAAATTAATATTTATCAGCGCTAAATAAGTGCTGATAAAAGTGTCCTGATATATTTTAAAAACCCTAACTATTTGTGAACCCTTGGCGATATAAAAGCTTTCTGCAGAATCCACCCACTACCGGCACTCCTCCTCGGTGAATTGAAGGTCGAATCACACCACTCGACTACCTCCAGTTCCTCCAACATCTCATCTGACATCCGGTGTACGATTGTAGTTAGGGTTTCCAAAGTGGGTCTTGGATTTTCTTCAACCTAGCGAGGCATGCCTTACTATTTTCTTTGTGTATTTTTTTTGATTTCTTCTTCTACAATTTTTTTATGATCCATTTTTATCTACAATTTTTTTATGATCCATTTTTATGATTTGTTTATGATCTGTTGTTTAGGGAATGATTTGTAGTCTTCCGTTTGTATTGACTATAGATGTATGATCCGTTGTTTATATCTAATACTAAACTTGGATTTATTCATTGTTGTTTTACTGCTATGTTTTAAATCTTATTACTAAATAATTTTTTCACACATGTATATAAATGTATAGATATTTTCATGTATATTATTTTTTATTGAATACTGATTTGAGGAACATTTGTGGTTCCATAATGATTAAATATATTATGACACCTTTCATGGAAACCTTTATGAACATGTAGCTTCAGAATCTATTTTTTAGGAACCAAGTTAGTGGAGTGATGTATGTTCCTCTATTGGTTATATATATCAAAAGATCTAGTTCCTCTTAGAATTCACTATGGTCTTTAGTTTTCCTATGGAGTAGATTCAAAGGGGCCATCCCCAGTAAAGCACATAATATTTTATCACATCAAGTCTTCACTTTTTAAATCATCATGGTGCCTTTATAGTTCACATTATGTTTGATTATCAGGTTTTAATCTATTTTATATTTCTTATAGACTATAAGTGAGTTTTTATAATTGCGTGACATGTATGTGTGTCTATATATCTATTTCATCATTTATTTTCATATTTGTTTGTCTAACAGGTATGCCTATATCGGGTAATGATGATTTTGGGTTTTCATGTCCATTGACCCCAAGGGTCATGCTATAATTTTTTTCGACCTACGGTACTATTTTTTTCTATTTCATGGGGGAGAACCACACATTTATGGTTTTTTTCACCCAAATTTTAAACCATCCTTTAGAGGCTTTTAGGTGTGTTAGAGGTCATAAGATGATCTAACCTGGGATTGTTTGGGTAATTCAAGCTAGGGTCATTACACTATGCATCTTCTGGTTTACACCTATAAAGTTTAGTGATGATATCATTTATTATCTACATTTATCTCCCTCTATTTTTTCAAATTTAAATAGCCTTTATTATTGGATTTGGAATATCTAGGTGCTCAGTTATTCTAGTAGAAATGATCCATATTTTTCTTATTAGAACTGTCTATAACTTTCACTTTGGATAATGAATATCTTATGTGTATTTATTTATATATTGTAGAAATTAATCCTTTATGAACCCAATAGGATGGATATGAACCGAAAATAGATTCATGCTAATTGTTTGAAAAACGAATATGAGTATAGAGTTAATGGGTTCATAAAGTTTTCAACAAAGCATATAGACAACCCTTTTAAAATCCTCTATCCGTGTTTACATTGTTGTTATTCAAGAAAAATTAGTCTGTAAGAGTTGGAAGAAAATTTAATTTTTCATGGAATAGATCAACACTATAAATGTTGGAATAAACATAAGGAAAAACTAAATGTCGACATCAATTGGGATGATACTATGGTTTATGAATCATTTGATATGAATACCTTTGTAAAAGATGATGGAGATCACATGGATGAAATGAAAATGGAAATTGAAGATAACCTTCAAGATTGTCCAAAGTTGTTTAAAAAGTTAAATAGATCTTTCAAGAAACCATTTCATACCGGTTGTACTAAATACACAACATTTTCAGCTGTATTGAAGTTATATAATTTAAAAGATGACAGCGGATGGAGTGAAACCAACTTTACAGAACTACTTGGTATTATGAGAAATATGCTACAAGAAGAAAATGAACTACCATGATGAACATATGATGCTAAACGAATGTTACATTCAATGGGAATGATCTCTAAAAAAAATACATGCTTGTCCAAATGATTTCATATTATTTCGTAAGGACCACAAATCACTCATAAAATTCCCTAAGTGTGGTGCAAATCGATACAAGAAAAATGAATCAAGTCCTTCGAAATCTGTATAGTACTTTCCTATAATTCCATGGTTTAAAAGAAAATATTGATGTAAGTAAACTACAAGGAAATTAACATGGAATGAAGATACAAGAATTAATGATGGGAACCTAGGTCATCCAACATACTCTCCTAAGTGGAAGAAAATTGATTACAAGTTTTTTGAATTTGAATATGAGCCGAGAAAAATTCATATTTCATTATCTACAGATGGAATAAATCCTTTTGGTGTATAGAGTATTACTCATAGTACATTTCCCATCATGTTTGTAAATTATAACTTTCTGCCATGGTTATGCATGAAGAGAAGATACATTATGTTATCTATTCTTAAATTTAGACCAAAGGAACCCAATAATGATATTGAAGTCTATTTGGATCCATTGATCAAAGATCCGAAATTGATGCGGGATACATGTGTTACAATATATAATGCTCATAGAAGTGAATAATTCACATTGAGGACTATGTTTTACGGAATGATAAATGACTTCCCTTCTTATGAAAATTTATTAGGCTATAACATTAAAGGAATTTTGGGGTGTCCTATTTTTGAAAAACGCACATACTCAGTTTGGTTGAAACATTTCTCAATGCTTTTGTTTTTAGGAAATCATAATTTTTTACCACGTTGACATAAATAACGATCATGGATGACAAAATTAGATGGGAATATCGAACAAGTCTCCAATAATAAGCGATCAACTATACAAAAATGTAAAAAATATTGACACTATTTTTGGTAAACCGTTTTTGAAAAACCTTACAAAATTAGGTTGGAAGAAGATATCAATTTTATTTGAATTACCATATTTGAATTTGTTGTATGTCAGACAATTTCTTGATGTCATGTATGTAGAAAAAAATGTATTTTATAGTGTTATTTCTACATTACTAAATGCTCCTAAAAAAAGATGACATCAAGGATAGGTTTTAATTTTTTGAAATGGGGAGCGTTTGCACTAGTGAAGGGTAAAAGGTGGACTTTTCTTCCTCCATCAACTTACACTCTATCCAAATAGAAAAAATTTCAATTTTTCCTTTTCCTTATTTGTTTAAAAGTTCCAAAGGGGTATTAATAAAATATAAATAATGTTGTGTCAATGAATAATTTGAAGTTACAAGGACTAAAATCACACGAATTTCATGTTTTTAATGAAAGATTTAATTCCTTTTTATTTTTGTTGCATTCTACCTTAAAATTTATGACATACATTAACTAGAATTTGCTTCTTTTTCAAATCCATATGCAGTAGATTTGTAGACCTGACAAAGTTTCTCATCACGAATAAGAAGATTTTAGTCATATTATGTGAATTATAGATGTTCTACCCACAATCATTATTTAATACAATGGTACACCTGATGGTTTACTTGGTCAGAGAGGTTCAACTATGTGGTCATGTCCATTATAGATGGATGTACCCCATTGAATGATACATGAATATTTTGAAAGTGTATGTCAAGAATCAAATTTGGAAAGAATTTTGTATTGCAGAACGATATATTGTTGAAGAATCTATCAAATTATATATCGATTACCTATCAGATGTTGAAATCATCATTCTCCCAAAGTCTCATCACAGTGAACGCCTTATGGGTAAAGGTATTTCAGGAAAATATATTGTTACAATTACTTTGACAAAGTAGTAGAAAACAAATCTTTACATATTACATAATAATAAATATTTCTATCTATAAATTGAATCCCACAAATAAACTATTAGATATTTGAATCCATTAAGGGATGAAGGATGGATATCAAAGACACCTAATCAATAGTTTATAGGATGATTTAGAGATCAAATTTATAAGGAGCTATCTAAGAATCCGAATTCAATTTATGATCAACTTAAATAGCTATCCAGAGGACCAAATGAAAATTTTATATCTTACATTGGTTTTGTAATCAATGGTTATACGTTCTATACAAAAGAACAAGATAGATTTAGTACGAAGAAAAATAGTGGTGTTATTCTTGTGGCTGAAGTAAAGCACATATCTGGTTCTAAGGATAGAAATATAATTTATGAAAATATGTCATATTTTGGCATTATTGAATAGATATATGAGTTAGTTTATACAATACTTAATGTTCCACTTTTCCATTTCAAATGGGTTGACAATATCAATGGAGTGAAAGTTAATGAAATGGGATTTATGAAGGTGAATTTCAGTATAGAAGGGAAAAAAGATGATCCATTCATAATGACATCACAAGTAGTGCAAGTATTTTATGTATTTGATCCAACAAAAAAGAATTGGTCAATTATCCTGCTGGTGACTAAAGAAAATGTTGATTTAGATGAAAATTTAGTTGAGGATGTCCCTTTCATTGGGATATCATAGTCAGTTCATGTCGGTCCCAATGTAGACAATGTCTTGTACATTAGAGGGTACAACAAAGAGAGGATTTTTATTATTGAAAGAGGAACCAAATCCTTAAAACCTTTAAAAAAAAGAAAGAGAATTAAATGAGAAGCTAAAAGTGTTTTTTAATATATTATGTTTTTCATCATAATATTATACGTTCTCTACTACATTAACATAATCTAAATTATACATTTGACTACTCATGCACACAATGTATTCTTCACATGATGATGTTACTAATCCCTCGAAATAAAAAACTATAATGAAGTAAACCCTTTGGATATATTCAAAGGTAATGTTACGATATACTTTCTCTATTTTATCGAAAAATTATATAATGGAAAATTGATTTAATTTTCATTATTCCTTGTAGAGTTTGTTTATTTTAGAAGATTTTTGACCATGTGTCATGCCTTTGAAAGAAGATAAATGATGTTGTATCTGCTCAATCATAGAGATAATATTGATGTTTTCACAGTAAAATCATTGTACATAGAATTAATGTATTGTTTCATATTTATGTTTAATTTATTTATTTTTAGTATTACTCACATAATAATTGTTTTCTTATACAGGTAGATTCTTTTGTTTGAGTTGGGGTGCTCTATCTATATTTCATCATTTTCCCCCCAAAAATTCCATATAATTCCTCTCCCTCAAAATCTTTTCACCACCATAATGTTGAATTTATAACTGTCCTTAATGTTCTTTACAATGCCTTTGTAGGAATAGAAATGAATCTACCTATACTCAATGATAGAGGTGATTTTGATGTTTTCACAGTAAAATCATTGTCTATAAAATTAACGTATTGTTTCATATGTATGTTTAATTTGTTTATTTTTAGTATTACTGACATAATAATTGTTTTCTTATACAGGTGGATTATTTTGTTTGAGTTGGGGTGATCTATTCATCTTTCATCCCTTTCTACACTAAAACTTCCAAATAATTCTTCTCTCACATAACCTTTCACTCATGCAGTGTTGAAATTTATCACTTTCCTTCAAGTTTTGTCCACTACTCAATCAAAATGGTAATATTGATATTTTCACAATAAAATCATTGTTCATAGAATTAATGTATTATTTCATATTTATGTTTAATTTTTTTTAGTATTACTCATAATAATTGTTTTCTTATACAGGTGGATTCTTTTTTTCGAGTAGAGGTGGTTTGTTCGAAACTACTCATGAAGTGTTGGATGTTAAACAAATAAAGTCAATGGAAATCATGGTAACATTGATAGTTAGGATTTTTTTGAATGTATGTAATAATTTTTATTTATGTAATTGTATAAACCAATGTTTTAAATGTCTATAATATAGTTTTTATGGTATTTATGTTGTAAATTTCATTTCATTTAAATTTTTTATTGGGACTTGTTCTTGTTGATATTTGGTGTGTTTCTGGTGCTGTAGTGTACTGTTACAACATAATATAGTATGAACCTTTATCAGTGCTTCTAAAAGCGCTGATAAAAGGCCTTTATTAGTGCTTTTATAAGCACTCATAAAAGTCCCAGGCTTTTAACATCGCTCACGTAGTCAGTGCTTTTGTAACGCTGATAAATGCCATTTATAGTGCTGTTAAAAGCCTGTTTTGTAGTAGTATACCCAAGGCATGTTCTTGATCACCCCAGGATAAAAATAGTTATAGGGTCTCAGAACATCACAATTGGGAATTATTTCACCCTTAGAATCTAATAACCACATCACAGATTCCACCAAGAATCTTGCATGACCTGTCTATAGGTTGGAAGTCCACACCATCAAATAAATAGTTACACATAAAAGTAACTATTGATCATTATATACATAACATAAATAAAATTAAGCAACCCATAACTGAATAATAAATAAATAAGTATCATGATACATAAATAAAATTGATCTGAGTCATTAAATCCAATACATGGGCATCCCAATACAAAATAAAACCAAAATAAAAAACCAACTCATAACTCTACCATAAGTCTCCATGTGAAACTTTTTCACTCTCAAACTCCCAAGAAAACTATCATTGAACATACCAAACATGCAAACCAAATGACCAAAGCTAGGGAATACTACTTCAAAACATGCCTTTAACAGCACTAGTATTTATCAGTGCTAGAAAAAAATGCTGATAAATGGAATATTTATCAGCGCCAAAGAAAGAGCTGATAAATTTAACCTTTTATCAATACTTATTTTTAGTACTGATAAAGGGTATCCTTTATCATTGCTTTATTTTAGTGCTAATAAGGGGTATCCTTTATCAGTGCTTTATTTTTTTGCACTGATAAAGGACACACTTTATCCGTGCTTTATTTTTAGTGTTGATAAATATTTATTTCATCAGTTCATTTTTAGCGCTGATAAAGGTCTGAATAAATAAAATGAAATAACTAAGTAAATAAAATGAAATAATGAAATAAATAAAAAATAAAAAATGTTTTTATTAAAAAAAATATTACTAATTTAATTAATTAAATAATTATAGATAAAAATGAACAGATTGATTATACATTATTAAATATTAATCATTTTATTAATTAGATAATTATGAAAATTAATGTTATTAAATTATATATATTAAATATATAGATATATTATTGAGTCAATAAGGTTTCCTTATAAATTTTCCATTCCTCTATGTTTTGAAAATCACAAACACATTTTCTTAAGGAAAATTATCTTTCTCTAAGAATTATTTTCTTAAGGAAAATTTTCTTTCTCTAAGAAAAGTTTTAGCCTTACCCTAGTTTTTAATGCCTTATTCAATGTCTTCTCAAAACCAAGTCTAAACATTTTTTTTACTAAGTCAAAAATTCAGATCCTTATCAAAATCATTGGAATATTATTGTTTCTTGGATATAGAGTATTTCTCTTTTTAGACCCCAAATTCTCTGAAATTCAGACTCCAAATTCTCTAAAATTCAGACTCCAAATTCTGTGAAATTCAGAATCCATATTCTCAGAAATTTAGACTTCAAATTCTCTAAAATTAAGACTCAGAATTCTATGAAATATAGACTCTGAATTCTTCGAATTTCAGACTTCGAATTCTCTGAAATTCAGACTCTGAATTCTCTGAAATTGAAACTCCTAATTCTTCAGAATTCAGACTCTAAATTCCTCAGAATTTAGACTCTGAATTCCTCATAATTCAGACTCTGAATTCCTTAGAATGTGGACTTTGAATTCCTTATAATTTGGACTCTAAATTCCTTAGAATTTAGACTCTAAATTCCTCATAATTCAGACTCTTAATTCCTCACAATTCAGACTCAAAATTCCTTAGAATTCAGACTTATAATCCCTCAAAATTCAAACTCCTAATTTCTCAGAATTTAGACTCTGAATTACTCCTAATTCAGACTCTAAATTCCTTAGAATTCAAACTCCGAATTCTTTAAAAAACAAAATCTTAATATTCATATTTCTAGAATATGATTATTCATATTTCTAGACTCTGATTTATATTTTTTACTTAGACTTCGTTTATTCAGTTTTTGTTAAGTTACTTTATTTTTCTTACATTTTATTGATTATTAAGAATGATAATGCTTCCCAATATTTTCCTATATAAAACTATGTCGTAAAATTTCTTTATAACTAACTGTTTGTTGATTGATACATGTACAGGTCCCTCCAAGATTCAAGGAAAAATATGACCGTTGGAGGAGGGAGTCGACCGATGAAGTTTTTTCTATAAATAAGAGCTCATTCGAATGAGATTAAAAGTGATGAAATCGATTGATGATCCTAGATATTAAATGCTATGAAGTGATTTATAGTGAGAGAAACACTCTCGTGCCTTGTGCATTTTGTGAACATCTTGTTCAACCTTGAACATTTTTTTCATCTTGCTTTGTGTGACTCTGATTGTTGTTGAGTAAAATCAAGGGCTTTTGGGGATAGGAAGACAGAGGTTCCGACTACCTTAAAGTTAGAGGGCTTATAGGGATAACAAGACAAAATCCGATATTCTTATTGAGAGCTTACCATGGTGTAGGTAAGACATAATTTCTTGAAAGTATAAATCAAGGGACCTTTATCCAAGGTTTTTGGACACCCTACTATTTGGGTTAAAAGATTTCCTAATTGTTTACTTGATTGATGTTTCATGTTTTACTTCCATTGTATTTTGTTAAAGAAATAATGTATAACATTCTTATACTTTCTTTTACTTTTACTTACTTTGATAAATAATATTCTATACGCTTTAAGGTAGAATCTTTCTCTAAGTAAACTTTTCTTAAGTTTCTTTTCCAGATCCATCTTTCTGGACCCTATAAAAATTTGTTTCTTAGTTAAGCACAAAATAGGGTTTGTGAATTTACATTGTTTAGCTTTGTTAAACATAGATTTCCTTAAGATTAAAAACAAGAGTTTTTAAACTCACAATTTACCCCCTCTTGTTATTGAGCATCTACATATACTATTTCGATTCTACAATTGGTATCAGAGAGAGGTATCTGAAATACTTATACTCACATATAAGTTTTATTGCTCAAGTTTTTCTTGCTTAACTTTTCTTATTCAAGTTTTTTTAATGATTTTTTTGAACTTTTACTATTAACAAGTTTTTTGGAAAAGATATTTTCTTAGAGAATGACAGGTATAAATGTTGGTTCTATTGACAACCTTAATCCTACCAGACCACCAATATTTTATGGTAATGATTATGAGTACTGGAGAGATAGGATGAAGACTTTTTTCATTAACACTAGAGTAGAAAAATTTATTATGGTCACTAGAGATTACAAAATTCCAGACAAGGAAGTTAGAACCTTCACTAATCAAGAGAAACTATAATATCAACTAAATTACAGGGTATGAAATACTTTGTTGTGTTCTATGACCAGGAGTATATATAGTCAGTCATCTTCTTGTGAAGCTGCCAACTGTATTTAGAAGAAACTTGAAGTTACACATTATGGAACTTTTAAAGTGATATAAAATTGAAGAACTATGTTAAGAAAAAAATATCATGTATTCTTATTTCCTTATAGAGAACCTTTTTGCAAAGTACAACAAAGATTTATGACCATTTTCAAGAGTATTCAATCTATGGGAGAGAAAGGTCTTGATGAAGAATTTCTTGTGGATAAGATAATTGAAATCATGCCCAATGAGTGATAATCTAAAAGGAAAACTATTGATGAGAATAGAAAAGTATCTAACATTACTCTTGATGAGTTATTTGGAACTTTTCTTCATCATGAAACAAGAATGAAGAGAGTTTCTGATTTCAACAAAAAGAAGAGTGGAAATGGAAGTGCAGCTTTCACTAATACATCTAAATCCAAGACTCTGGAAAGGGTAACTGGATCAAAAGCTAAGAAAGCTGTTGTTATATTTGAATCAAGAGGCAGTGATCATTCAGAGAATGAATTATCCAATATTACTCTAAGGATGAAAAATATTGTGGGAAAGAAAGATTTTCAATATAGATATAAGAAGAAAGATAGAAAGGACAAGAAATATTCAGATGTAACCTGTTATGAATATAAAAGGGATGGACATATCAGACCTGATTTTCCTATGCTTAAGAGAAAAGACAGAAAGGAAAATAATTCTGAAATAAATAGAAAGAATTATTACAAATCTAAGGGTAAGAAATTCCTGAAAGCTAATGACACCCGGAGTACCAGTGGTGGTGACTCATCAGATGAATCCTCAGAATTTGAATCTTATAGTCTGAAAAATATTGGACTTATAGCCAAAGTACCTATTGAAAATCATTGTCTTATGGATAAGGACCATAATACTGAATCCTTAACCAATATTTCTTTAAATGATATTTTTCTTAATGAATAATATTATGAATCTTCAGAATATGAATCTTCCTCATCATAAAATAATACCTTACCTTCATTTGAATAAGTTTCTAGGTTTTCTAAAATACTTGAGAATGAGAACTATAAGATAAAAAAGAAGTCAGAGAAAGTAAATTCTATAATATCTATTTTAACAAAAGAATTATCAGATCTTTCTAAGGATCTTGATAAAAAAAAATTTATTTTGAAAGTGTTTCTAAAAACCTTAAGCAAGTTAATTCTAAGAAGGATAAACTTTCTAAGGATATTGAAAATGTTATTTCTAAGAAAAATATTTTAGAGAATAACTCATGTTCTAAAACTAATGACTTTGAGGATAAGAATTTAGTAATCAAGCTAAAATCTAAATTTTATTCATTAAATAAACTTTTATCAAATTTTAATTCAGGAAGGAATTTGATAAAATGTATTCACAACTTTGTTCTCTAAGGAATAGTTTTGGATTTAGTTATACTTACTCAAAACCTCTTTTTAGTAATAACTATTTTGTTCCCCAAAGTTCTTTTTTCAACAAGTGTCAATGTGGTGGACATTGGGAAAGAAATTTTTCTTTAAATAAAACCCAATATTTAGGTTTTCATAAAGCTTATTTTTCTAAAAAAGTTTTATTCCTAAGATTTTACTTAATGAAATTTACAGATCCAAGAAATTTTGGATTTTAAAAGTCTATCTCTTTTATTTTTAGGAAAATTTAAGAAGTACCAACAATAATACATGGTACATGAATAGTGGTTATTTCCCAAAACATTATTTGTAACAAAAACTTCTTTGAAAATATTATCAAGACGAAAGGCGGAAAATTATCTTTCGGAGATAATGCTCGAGGAGAAATTATCAGTATAGGTAACATTATTCTTCTTAGAATTTTTTTGATTTCAAATGTTTTATTTGTTAAGGGTCTTAAGAAAAACCTCATTAGTACAAGAAAATTTTGTAATGATGGTTACCTTGTGAATTTTAGGAATGATAAATATCTAGTAAAAAATTCCAAGGAAGAGTTTATTATCTCTGCCTATAGGCATGAGAATGTATATACACTAAACATAGAAGTCATTAGAAGCCAAGATATACCTTTCCTTAGTGAAATATAAGATCAATCTTGGTTATGGAATAGAATACTAGGGCACTATAACCTTAGAAACCTATTAAAACTCTCAAATAAAATACTTTTTAAGGATCTACTGGAGCTTAGATTTGATTCTTAAAAAGTTTGTGATCCTTTTCAATATAGAAAGCACACAAGTCAAGTTTTAAATCAATCGATGAAGTATCAACTTCTGATTCATTACAACTAGTGCATATGGATATTTTCAGTCCAACACAAACTAAAAGTATTAGAGGCAAATACTATGTATTTGTTATAGTTAATGATTACACCAGATTTACATGGGTCTATTTTCTAGTAAAGAAATTTGAAGATTTTATTATTTTAAAAAATTTAGTGCTCAAGTTAAAAATGAGAAAAACATTCCATTGATAACTATTCATAGTGTTCATGGGGGAGAATTTCAAAATTCATATTTTGAAACTTTTTATAGTAAAAAAGGCATTACTCATAACTTCTTAGCTCCAAGAACTCCTCAACAGAATGGTGTTTTTGAAAGAATAAATATAACTCTTAAAGAGATAACTAGAACCATGTTGAGTGAATATTCTATTACTAAACACTTTTGGCCTGAAGCTATTAGTATTGCTTGTTATATTATAAATCAAGTTTTAATCAGACATTTTATTAATAAAACACCTTATGAATTGTGGAATGGACGAAAACCTAGACTTACTTACTTCAAATTATTTGTATGCAAAGTATTGATTCTGAATACTAAATATAACTTACATAAATTCACACTCAAATATAATAAAGTAATTTTCTTAGGCTATTTCACTACTTCTAAGGCTTATAGAGTTTTTTAACAAAAATACTTGTACTGTTGAAAAAATAGTACATATTAAATTTCATGAAACTGATCCTTCTATTTTTAAACAACCCCAACCTACATCCTCATATGTGTTTTCAAAAACTGATTATCAACCTTTGATAGAATATTATTCTAATAAGGAAAATACTCAAGAAAATATTTCTGAAGTATTTACCCCAGAATATTTTCTACCATATGTTGATGAACAAGTTTTACAAAACCCAAATTAGTTGTTTCCTAAGAATCATCTCAGTGATAGTATCATTGGTGATTTAAATCAACCTGTAAGGACATTAAGTTCTTTTAGAAATGAATTAGAACATCTATAATTTCTTTCTCAATTAGAACAAAATATTATTGATGAAGTTTTAGGTGATAATGATTGGATTAAAGCCATGAAAGATGAGCTAAATGAATTCGAAAGGAACAAAGTCTAGACCTTGGTTGAAAAGCCTAAGGAAACTTCTGTAATTGGAGTAAAATGGATTTTCAGAGATAAATGTGATTAAAATGGAATAATAGTAAGAAATAAAGCTATATTATTTGCTAAAGGATATAATAAACAAGAAGGAATAGACTATGAAGAAACCTATTCTCTAGTAGCTAGAGTTGAATCTATTTGTATTCTACTTTCCTTTGCAGCATTATTTAATTTTAAACTTTTTCAAATGGACATGAAGTGTGATTTCCTTAATGTATATGTTCAAGAGGAAGTTTATGTTGAACAAACTCCTAGATTTCAAAAAACAAAACATCCTAAACATGTTTTCAAACTTACCAAAGATTTATATAGACTTAAACAAGCCCCTAGAGCCTGGTATGATATACTTACATGATATTTGTTACAAAAAAATTATGTTAAGGGAACAGATGATCCAAATATTTTTATAAATAATGATAAGAAAAATGTTTTGATCGTTCAAATATATGTTTATGACATTATATTCGGATCAACTCAATAATATTTAACTGATTCGTTTGTGAATCTCATGAAATATGAGTTTGAAATGAGTATGATGGGTGAGTTCACATTTTTCTTGGTTTTCAAATATCTGAAAAACCCGAAGGAACTTATATATCTCAATATAATTATATTAAATATCTTCTTAAAAAGTATGGATATGACAATACTAAAAGTATAAGCACTCCAATAGGTACCTCAAATTCTCTTGATCTTGATGAAGCTGGAAAACCACTAGATCAAACATCTTTTAGAGGTATGATAAGAAGTTTATTATACTTAATGGATAGTCATCTAGACTTAATGTTTTCAGTATGCTTATGTGAAAGATATCAATATAATACAAAGGAATCTCATTTAAAAGCAGTGAAAATAATTTTTTGCTATTTAAAGGGTACCATGGATTTAGGAATTTTCTATTCTTCTAGAAATTATTTCATTTTAAAAAGTTTTTCAGGTGATTATTTTGGTGGATGTAGAATGTATAGAAAAAGTACATCCAGAACTTATAATTTAATAGGAGATTTATTAGTTTCTTGGTCATGCAATAAGTAACACTGAGTAGCACTTTCCACTGTTGAAGCTGAATATATAGTAGCTGGAAGTTGTTGTTCTCAAGTATTGTGGATGCAACGCACACTCACAGACTATGGCATGAGTTTTACCATAACACAGATATTGTGTGATAACACAAGTTCCATTTTCCTAAAAAAAACTTGCACATCACCCTCATGCAAAACACATAGATATTAGGCATCACTTTCTTAGGGATCACATACTGAAAGGATATACCATTTTACAATTTATCAGAATGAAAGATCAACTTTCTGATATTTTTAAAAAATATTTACCCTCCGATATCTTTGAATAAATTTAAAAAAAATTTAAGAATGATAACATTAAGGTAATCTTCCATATTATTTTTTTTGAAACCTATCTCCTTACATTAAGAAAATAATTTTCATAAGGGCTGTAAATTTGTTTATTGTTTTCCAAAATTTTTCTTTCTTAAATAAAATTTTTCAGAACCTAATTTTTTTCTCTTAATCAAATTTTTCAGAATCCAAATTTCCAGAATCAAAAATTTCCTGTCCTTAACAAAAATTTATTGAATCTAAGAAGATCCTTTTCATATCTGAAAATTCTTTCTAAGAAATCCGGAAGGTATGTTTAGTTATTTAAATCTTCGCAATTGTATTTTTTACTTTTTTGGTATTTTTTATCTTGTTTTAAGAAAAATTCTATCGGATTCACTTTCTTTAAATCTGATTTTTCCTTAAAACCTCAAAAGATCAGAAACTACCAAATACTTCTTTGGAATTTATCTCAACTGTCAGATTAGACCATTCTTATTTGAACCATTGGATCAAATTGGGAATTGAAACCATTACCTCGAAGCCTATATAAAGGCCCCACCTAATCCTTTCCCCCATCGTTTTTTAAATTATTTGTGCACCGAATCTCTACTCCTCTTCAAATAGGTCATTCAGATTTCCAAGTTTTCTTATATTCCAGATGTCACTTGAAGATTCCCCAAATAAATAGATGTATTTAACCAAGGAAACCAAGGATTGGAAAATTTATAGTGAAATGTTGGTTGACCCAAATTTCTATGAAAAGTATAATTCTTTTATTACAAAAAATATAAAGATGAATGGATGGGAAAGTGTTTGTGTTTCTAATACGAAGAGTCAGGATCTGGTCTATCCAAACCTTCTCATAGAGTTTTATGATATAGTCAGTTTTTATGAAGAATGGGTAATGGAAAAGTTTTTATTTAATAGATACGGGAAAACCTATTATTTCTCTTTCAATATGGTAGAAAATATCCTTGGAATTCTGTATGTAGGTGAGACAATCTTTTGCTCTCACAATTTGCCCAAAAATTCAGGAATCTTTGAGAAGGAAAAGGTAATTAAGTGCCTTGGACTCAATGGGGGTACAATCACTGAAGATCAATCATCGTTAAACAAACTAAAAGATGTTAGCCTTATGGGTACAAGGTTTCTTATTCCAAGAAATGGATACAAGGAATCCCTAAAGAAAAGTTATATCTTTATATTGGACTTTTTGGTTAACCTTAGAAAGGTAAACCATGTGAAGTAAATCCTCCTGACAATCACCAATATAAATAATGGAACTCTCAAGTCTCAGATAATCATGTATCTTGTGATCTTGTCAAATATCATAGTGATTTTCTTATAATACTTTAAAATTACCTGCAGTTTTAAAATTAGAACCTTCAAGATCATGTTTCTGAGTGATAATACTATGAGTATGATGGAAGTTGGTTTCAGTACCAAATAATGATATTTTTAGGATCTTTACGAAAGTGAAGTTAAAACTTTAGTCAAGAAAGGGGAAGTAGGAGAAACTTCCATGAAATATCAAAAGAATAGAAAAGAGAAGGAACCAGGAACCAATGAAAAATCTAAAGTTTTGGAAACTCAGTCAGTTCCACCAAAGTAGAAAAAGAAAAAAACATTCTCTGATGAAGTGGTAGCGAAGTGGAGGGGGAAGAAGAAAAAGAAGAAGGAAGGAGATCCAAGCTTTGGACTAGATCCTACTGAGGCAAAGGACTTGAAAATTTAAGCTACTAAAGAACTTGAAAGGAAAGAAAAAGATAAGAAGTTGAAGAAGAAAATTTCAGAAGCTGAGATTGTTCAAGCTCTTCTTAAGGATAATGAGATAGCATCTGAAAAGATTCAGGTACCAGAATTCTTCCTCCAAGAAACAGTACCTTTAGAAACTTCAGAAAAGAAAATGTAAACTCCAAAACCTGTTGTAAAATAAGATATAGTTCAAGAAGAATAATTAGAAGAATAATAAGTGAAATAAGAACAATAAGAGGAAGGAGACAAAAGTAAAGATTTGATAAATCAATTAGAAGAATACCATGAGAAGGAAAGTCCATCATACTAGATATCAATCTGAACTTCTCAGGTTAATTCAACCAAAAATGTTTCTCAAGGAAAAGATGATAATGGTCAGGATAAGGTTTATAAACCTACTGATGATAAGAGTAGCAACCATGATTTCATCCAACCTAATGATGATAAGAAAGATGCTGAGAAAGAAGAGGTTGATGAAGATAAGATAGTCCAACTCTCTGATAGTGTGCATGAGTCTCCAAGGGATGAGAAGGTTATTTAAAAATTTGATAAAGGAAAGAAGGTGGTTGTTGATACACTTAAGAAGGTTGTAATTGAAAAATCCAAGAAGGATGTTGGTGAATTATCCAAGAGAAAAGCTGAAGAGTTAGAAAAATTATTCTCTCCTACAAGGGAATCAGATTCCAAATATTCATATTCAATGGGTCATGATTTTTTTTGGTATTTGAAAAAGTTAGTGAACACAATACTTTTTATTCCTCGTATTGATTAGAGATTCTATTTGCTTAAAAATTCTTTCAATTAGAAGTTATATTTGTTAAGAATTCTCGTGGAAAAGTTTATCATGATTGAGGATGATTTTAAAACTTTTCATATTGGTTATGATGCTCATAGGAGATCATGTAAGGAAATAAAAAAATTTTCTAAAAGAATTATTGAAGAAATGAGAATCTTTGATGACTTCCAAGATTATATAAAAGATGATTTTGATAAGTTATATGATAAAATGAAAAACCTTTCAACAAGTTTTTCAGAAAATCTGAATCTTGAGTGAGTATCCCGAAATCAAGAGGATAAATATTTGAATGGGAAGTTAAATTTAGTTGCGTAAAATTTAAATAGAGAAAGGGAGATCAGGGAACAGCTGGAAGAACAGTTCAATTAGCAAGAAGAGGTAGTAAAGTCGTAGGCATAAATTCTAAAGTCTCAAAAAGAAAAGATCAAGGCTATGGAAAAGAAGAATCAGGATCAGGATCAGTTACTCAAGAGGTTTGAGGATGATCACAAAGAGATCAAGAAGATAAAGGCTACCCTGAGAAAGATCATGCTAAAAGAAAATAAGGATGAATGATTTTTCATGTCAATCCGATCTTTTTTTTTGTATTTTTACCCTGTAACAATTTTTCCTATCATTATGAAAAATTTTCTATCCTTCATTTTTTTTGTCTTGTATATCAATAACCTTTTAGGTGATTTTTTTTCATTCCCTCCATTCCTTTTTTAAAATCACAAAGGGGGAGAAAATAATGATTAAAATAATACTAAGTATAAAGAATAGAATGCCCTAAGAAATGGGGAGATTAAGTAAGGGAGAGTCTTCTTAAAGAGAATTTTCTTAAGAAAAAAAAAGTTACTTCTCTAAGAAATACAAGAATATGATCTTTAGGGATTTAAAAACCTAATGGGGAGTTAGTCGTATTCTTTATGGTTCATAAGTAAAGGGAGATAAGTTTTATTTTATCGTTCAAAAAGAAAAATCCTTATTCCTTATATTTTTTTCAAAAGGTTGTTTGTGCTTTTCAAAAAGGGGGATATTGTTGAGTCAATAAGGCTTCCTTATGAATTTTCCATTACTCTATGTTCTGAAAATCACAAACACATTTTCTTAAGGAAAATTATCTATATCTAAGAATTATTTTCTTAAATAAAATTTTCTTTCTCTAAGAAAAGTTTTAGCCTTACTCAGGTTTTTGATGCCTTATTCATTGTCTTCTTAAAACCAAGTCTATCCATTTTTTTACTAAGTCAAAAATTTGGATCCTTATCAAAATCATTAGAATCTTATAGTTTCTTGGATATCGAGTCTTTCTATTTTCATACTCCAAATTCTCTTAAATTCAGACTTTGAATTCTATGAAATTCAGACTCCGAATTCTCTGAAGTTTAGACTCTGAATTCTTTGAAATCCAGACTCCGAATTATTTGAAATTCAGACTCTGAATTCTCTGAAATTTAGACTTATAATTCTATGAAATTCATACTATAAATTCTCTAAAATTTAGACTTCAAATTCTTTGAAATTAAGACTCTAAATTCTATTAAATTCAGACTCCTAATTATTTGAAATTCCAACTTTGAATTACTCAAAATTATGACTCTAAATTCCTTATAATTAAGACTCTGGATTCCTTATAATTAAGACTCTGAAATCCTCAGAATTTAGACACTGAAATCCTCATAATTCAAACTCAGAATTCCTCAGAATTTATACTCTGAAATCCTATGAATTTAGACTCTGAAATCCTATGAATTCAGACTTTGAATTTATTATAATTCAGACTCAAAATTCTTTGAAAAATAGAATTTGAATATTCATATTTCTATAATATGAGTATTCATATTTTTAGACTCGGTTTTTTATTTTTTTCTTAGACTCTATTTATTCAGTTTTGGTTAAGATGCTTTATTTTTCTTACATTTTATTGATTCTTAAACATGATAATGCTTCCCAAGATTTTCCTATATAAAATAATATCATACAATTTGTTTATGACTAACCATTGGTTGATTGATACATGTACAGGTCCCTCCAAGATTCATAGAAAAATATGACCATTGGAGGAGGGAGCCGACTATTGAAGTTTTTCCTATAAATAGGATCTCATTCAAAGGAGCTCAAAAGTTATGAAATCGATTGATGATCTTAGATATTACATGCTGTGAAGTGATTTATATTGAGAAAAATACTCTCGTGCCTTATGTGTTTTATGAACATCTTGTTCAACCTTGAATATCCTGTCCATCTTGCTTTGTACGACTCCGATTTTTTCTGAGTACAATCGAGGGATTCCAGGGATAAGAAGATAGAGGTGTAGACTACCTTAAAGTTTGAGGGCTTGCGGGGATAACAAGACATACTCTGATATTTTTATCGAGGGATTACCCTGGTGTGGGTAAGAAAGACTTTCTTGAAAGTGTAAATCAAGGGACCTTTATCCAAGGTTGTTGGATACCCTACTTTTTGGGTTAAAAGTTTTCCTACTTTTTTATTTGATTGTTGTTTCAAGTTTTATTTCCACTGTATTTTGTTAAAGAAAAAAAGTATAACTTTCTAATACTTTCTTGTACTTTTACTTACTATAATAAATAAGATTCTATATTCTTTAAGGTATAATCTTTCACTAAGTAAATTGTTCTTATGTTTCTTTCCCGAATCCATCTTTTCGAACCCTAAGAAAATTTGTTTCCTAGTTAATAAAAAAGAGGGTTTGTGAATTTACCTTGTTTAACTTTGTTAAACAAAGATTTCATTAAGGTTAAAAATGAAATTTTTTAAACTTACAATTCACCCCCTATTGTAATTGAGCATCTATATATACTATTTTGATCCTACATATATATTAATGTATATAAATATGATTTATATATTACAAAATATTCATGTGATTTACATTAAATAATCATATATTTATTGAATAATGGTTTTTAATTAAAAAATAATATGAATTAAAAATATTGAATAGTTGCATAGTACTCGCCATATAATTGAATGTTGGTTGATTTTTCAATTTAATATAGATCAAATGTGTGTTATATTGATTTCACATATTTGTAATTAATTCATTTTTATATATTACAATGCACACACACAAAACTTATCCATTTTTTCAATATTTTTAAAGTGTACTTATTCTTAATTTATTCAATTTCACTCATTTTTAACATATATGCATGCACTTAAAATTAAACATTCATTAATAATGTTAAAAATATATTTTTAAGAAAATATTTATAAATAAATATATTTATAAATGTACATATACTATATTTTTACATTTATATATTTATAATTATAACTAAATAAATATTTTTTTTAAAATTATTTATATAATTATAAATAAATAAATAGATATATTTAAATAATTATTAAATTTATAATAAATTTACTTAAATAATGAATATATTTACTATATTAATATTTATATATATTTATTAAATATATATATGTATAATTATGTAAATATATATAATTATATAAATATTATTTTTTTAAAATATTTCTATATTTATAAATAAATAATTATAAAATTATAATAAATATATTTAAAAAGAAATATATGTACTACATTTATATTTATATATATTTATTAAGTATATGTAAATATTTTCAATTTTTTATTTATAATTATAATTATAAATCTTTTATCAACACTTTAGTAATAAGCGCTAATAAATGTAGAATTTATCAGCGTTACGCAAAGTACTGATAAAATTAATATTTATCAGTGCCATAACTTTAGCACTGATAAGGATTTATTTTATCAGTGATTTTTTAGCACCGATAAAGACCTATCTTTATTAGCGCTATATAAGCGTTGATAAAAGTGTCCCAATCTATTTTTAAAAACCCTAACCATTTTCAAACTCGTCATGATATAGAAGCATTACGCGGAATTTACCCACTATCGGCGATCCTCCTTGGTGAATCAAAGGTCAAATCCCACTACTCGACTGGATCCAATTACTCCAACATCTCGTTCGACATCTGATGTTTGATTGCAGTTAGGGTTTCCGAAGAGGGTCTTAGATTTTCTTCAACCTAGCAAGGAAGACCTTCCTATTTTCTTTAAGTATTTTTGGTTTCATTTTATACTTATTATTCTATGATTTTTTTATGATTTGTTGTTTAAGAATTTTTTATGATCCATTGTTTAGGGAATGATTTGTGGTCTGTTGTTTTGTATTGACTACCGATGTATGATCCGTTGTTTATATCTAACACCAAACCTTGGATTTGTTCATTGTTGTTCTACAACTATGTTTTATATATTATTACTAAATAATGTTTTCACATATGTATATAAATGTGCAGAAATTTTCATGTATATTATTTTTGAAAAATTGTGTACAACCGTGAAAGTGTCCCACAATGTGAAAAAGAAAATACAGGTAAATCACTAGCCTAAGGACTTGAACCTACAACCACACCCCAAACCCCTCCCCACCCTTACCACCCCAACTGAGCATGGGGGGAAAATTTTCATGTATATTATTTTTTATTGACTACTGATTTTAGGCACATTGGTGGTTTCCTAATGATTATATATATTCTAACACCTTTCATGGACACCTCAGTGGACATGAAACTTCAAATGCTATTTTTTAGGAACCAAGTTATTGGAGTGATGTATGTTCCTATATTGGTTATATGTATCATAAGATCTATTTCCTCTTAGAATTCACTATGATCCTTAGTTTTCTTATGGATCAGATTCAAAGGGGTCATCCCTAGTTAAGCACATGAGTTTTTATCACATCAAGCCTTCACTTTTTGAATCATTATGGTGCCTTTATAGTTCACATTTTGTTTGAATATTAGGTTTTTATCTATTTGATATTTCTTATAAACTATAAGTGAGTTTTATACTGGCATGAAATGTATGTGTGTTTATATAGATATTTGATCATTTATTTCAATAATTGTTTGTCTAATAGGTATGCCTATATCGGGTAATGATGATTTTGGGTCTTCCTGTCCATTGACCCCAAGGGTCATGCAATAATTTTTTTCGACCTCTGTTACTAATTATTTCTATTTGGGGGGAAGGATCACCTTCTATTTATGTTTTTTTTTCACCCAAAGTTTAAACCATCTTTTAGTGACTTTGATGTGTGTTAGAGGTCATAAGATGATATGACTTGGTGTTGTTTGGATAATTCAGGATAATGTCATTACACTATCCATCTTCTGGTTTACACCAATAAAGATTAGTGATAATATCATTTATTATCTACCTTTATCTCCCTCTATTTTTTCAAATTCCAACAACCCTTATTGTTGTATTTTGAATATCTAGGAACTCATATAATCTAGTATAAATGATACATATTTCCCTTATTAAAATTTTCTATAACTTCCACTTTTGATAATGGATATCTTATGTGTATTTATTTATATATTGTGTAAGATTAATATTTTATGAATCCAATAGGATGTATATGAACCAAAAATGGATGCATGCTAATTGTTTGAAAAATTAATATGAATATGGAGTTAAAGAGTTTATAAAGTTTTCAAGATAGCATATATATGACCCCTTTAAAATCCTATATCCGTGTTTACATTGTTTTTATTTAAGAAAAATTAGTCTGGAAGAGTTGGAAGAACATTTGATTTGTCACAAAATAGATTAAAGCTATAAATGTTGGACTATACATGGAAAAAAACTGAATATTGACATCGATTGGGATGATACTTTGGTTAATGAGTCATTTGATATGAATACCATTGTAAAAGATAATGGAGATATCATGGAAGAAATGACAATGGCAATTGAAGATGACCTTTATTATTGTACAGAGTTGTTTAAGGAGTTAAAATAGATATTCCAAGAAACTATTGTATACCTTCTGTACTAAATACACAACATTGTCAGCTGTATTGAAGTCATATAATTTGAAATATGGAAGTGGATGGAGTGTCACCATCTTTACAGAACTACTTGGTCTTATAAAAGATATGCTACCAGAAGAAAATGAAATACCATGCCAAACATATGATGCTAAATTAATTTTACGTTCATTGGGAATGATCTCTAAAAAAATACATGCTTTTACAAATGATTTCATATTGTTTTTAAAGGACCATAAATCACTCATAAAATTCCCTATGTGTGGCAAATATTGATATAATAAAAATGAATCAAGTCCTTCAAAATTTGTATAATACTTTCTTATCATTACATGGTTTAGAAGACTATATGGATGTTAGGAAACTGCAAGACGATTAACATGGCATGTAGATACAAGAATTAAATATGGGAACCTACATCATCTAACTTATTCTCCTCAATGTAAGAAAATTGATTACCAGTTTCTTGAATTTGGAGATGAGATGAGAAAATTTCATCTTGCATTATCTATAGATGGAATAAATCCTTTTAGTGTATAGAGTAGTACTCATAGTACATAGATTATCATGTTGGTGAATTATAACTTGCCTCCATGGTTATGAATAAAGGGAAAATATATTATATTATCTCTTTTATATCTGGACCAAAGAAACTCGGTAATGATATTGATTTCTATTTGGATCCATTGATTGAAGATCTGAAATTGATGTGTGATACAAGTGTTATAATGTATGATTCTTATAGAAGTAAAGAATTCACATTGAGTTCCTTTTTGTACAAAATGATAAATGACTTCCCCTCTTATTGAAATTTATCAGGCTATAGAATTTAATGAATTTTGGGGTGTCCCATTTGTGAAAAGTGCACATAATCAGTTCGGTTAAAACATTCCTTGAAGAATGTGTTTTAGGACATCCGAAATTTTTACCTTAATGACATAAATACCAATCCTAGATGACAACATTCGATGGGGATATCGAACAAGGTACAACACCATCTTCAGCAAAGGGAGATCAACTATAGAAAAAATTTAAAAAGATTGACACTATTTTTAATAAACTGTTTTCAAAAAACCTTAAAAACTTTGGTTGAAAGAAGAGATCAATTTTTTTTTGAATTACTGTATTTTATTTTTTTGTATTTCAGACATTTTATTGATGTCATGAATATAGAAAAAATTTATTTGATAGTGTTATTGGAACATTACTAAATGTTCCTAGAAAATATTAATATGGAATCAAGGATAGGTTAGACTTGATTGAAATGAGAATAAGGGGAGAGTTGGGATCAATGAAGGGTAAGAGGTGGAATTTTCTTCCTCTAGCAGCTTACACTCTATCCAGTGGAGAAAAATTGCGATTTTTCCTTTTCCTTACTCGTGTAAAATTTCCACAGGGGTATTCATAAAATATTAATAATATAGTTTAAATGACTAATTTTAAGTTAAAAAGACTAAAATTACACAATTTTCATGTTTTGATTCAATATTTAATGTCAGTTTATTTTCATTGCATTCTTCCTCAAAATGTATGACATACATTAACCAGGCTCTGATTTTTTTTTCAAAGCCACATGCAGTAAAGTTGTAGACTCAGTGAAGTTTTCCATCCTGAATATGGATATTGTAGTCATATTATGTGAATTAGAGATGTTCTTACCACCATTATTATTTGATATAATGGTCCAAGTGACGGTTCACTTGGTCAAAAAGGTTCAACTATGTGGTCCTATCCATTACAAATGGATGTACCCCATTAAACGATATATAAATATTTTGAAAGGGTGTGTCAAGAGTAGAAGTCAAACAGAAGGTTGTATTGCAGAATGATACATTATTGAAGAAGATACTGAATTCTGTACTGATTACCTATTAGATGTTGAAATCATCGGTCTCCCAATGTCTCGTCACAACAAATTTCTTATAGGTGAAGGAATTTCTAGAATAGATGTTGTTACAATTACCTTGATAGACCAAGAGCAAACACATCTTTACATATTATATAATAGTGAATATGTTGATTCATAAATTGAATCCCATAAATAAATTCTTAGAGCTTTGAATTCATCAAGGGATGAAGGATGGATATCAAATACACATAATGAACAATTTATAGGATGGTTTAGAGATCAAATTTATAAGGAGTTATTTGAAAATCCTAATTCAATTTCTGAATGACTTCAATGGATAGCTGGAGGACTGAATGAAAATGTTATATCTTACATTGGTTTTATAAACAATGGTTATAAGTTCTATACAAAATAACATGATGACTTCAGTAGGATACAATAAAATGGTGTTATGCTTGTGGCTTAAGCGATGCACATATCTGGTTCTAAGGATTGAAATCCAATTTATGCAAATATTTTATATTTTGGCATTATTGAATAGATATACCTGTTGAATTATACAAAATTTCAAGTGTCACTTTTCTGTTGCAAATGGGTTGACAATATCAATGGAGTGAAAGTTGATGAAATGGTATTTGTGAAGGTGAATTTTAGTGTATAAGGGGAAAAAGACGATTCGATCATAATGGAATCATAAAAAGTGCATGCATTTTATGTCTCTGATCCAAAAAAAGGTTGATTGTCCTACTGGAGACTAAAAAAATGTTGAGTCAGATGAAAATTCAATCGAGGATGAACCTTTCATTGGGACATCACAATCAATTTATGTGGGTCCCAATGTTTACAATGCATTGTATGTTAGAGGGGACCACAAAGAGGGGATTTGGATTCTCAAAATAGGAACCAAATCCTTGTAAACTTTAAAAAAGAAAGAGAGTTCAATGAGAAGGTAAAAGTGTTTTTTAATATATTATGTTTTCCTTAATAATATTATATGTTCTTCAAAGATAATATTCTGATATGATTTCTCTATTTTATATAAAAATTATATAATGGAATGTTGATTTAATTTTCATTATTTCTTAAAGAGTTTGTTTATTGTACAAGATTTATTTCCATGTGTCATGCCTTTGTAAGAAGAGAAATGACATTGTCTCTGCTCAATAACTGAGGTAATCTTGATATTTACACAGTAATATTATTATCCATAGAATTAATGTATTGTTTTATATTTATTTATAATTTATTTCTTTTTAGTATTACTCACATAATAATTTTTTTCTAATATAAGTGGATTATTTTTTTTGAGTTGGGGTGCTCTATCCAAATTTCATGCTACTTCTCCCTTAAAACCTTTTCACCCCTATAGTGGTTCATTTATCACTTTTTTCAAGTTACCTACACTAACTTTGTAGGAAGAGAAACGATGCTTCCTCTGCTCAATTAGAGAGGTAATCTTGATGTTTAGATAGTAAAATAATTGTCCATATAATTAATGAATTTTTACATATGTATGTTTAATTTATTTTTTTTAGTATTAACTACATAATAATTGTTTTCTTATATAGGTGGATTCTTTTGTTTGAGTTGGGGTGATCTTTCCATCTTTCATCCCTTTCTGCACCAAAACTTCCACATACTTATTATCCCACAAAACCTTTCACTTCCATAGTGTTTACATTTATCACTTTCATTCAAGTTCCTTCAACTGCTCAATCATAGAGGTAGTATTGATATTTGTATAGTAAAATAATTGTTCGTTGAATTAATTTATTATTACATATTTATCTTTAATTTATTTGTTTTTAGTATTACTCATGATAATTATTTTCTTATACAGGTGGATTCTTTTTTTTGAGTTGAAGTGGTTTGTTCAAAACTAATCATACAGTGTTGGAAGTTTGATAAAGAAATTAAATGGAAATCATGGTAACATTGTCATTTATGATTGTTTTTGAATTTATGTAATAATTTTTATTTATTTAATTGTATAAACTAATGTTTTATATGTCTATAATATAGTGTTTTTTTCTAGTATTTGTGTTGTAAATTTCATTTCATTTAAATTCTATATTGGGACTTGTTTTTTTATATCTAGTGTGTTTCCACTGCTATAGTGTTCTGTTATAGCACACTTTAGTTATGCTATAGTGTGCTATAATAACATACTATAGTATGTCCCTTTATCAGCGATTTTAAAAGTGTTGATAAAATTTAGGGGATTTTAACATTGCTCATGTAGTTACCACTTTTCTAGTACTAATAAAGGCTATTTATAACATTGTTAAAGGCCAGTTTTATAGTAGTGTCACCAAATAAGGAAATGAAATAACTACATAAACTATGAAGGGTGTGAGAAAAATTGTGCCTAATAGGATTCCACAAAAGAGTTTGTGTTGTTCGTTTGATAATACATTTTATTTATTCTAATTTGAGATATATTTATAAAATATAGTTTTCTTACATAAGTATATAAAATCCAATATCAAATCTAGAACCATTTCACAAATATCCCCGTTCTCTTTTTAAAATTAAAATAATCACTTGAGAATCCATTCTTTTCTCAAACTACACCTATTTTATCAAAACACACGTTAAAAATACCATTTAGAAATCAGTTTACTAATACTATATAAAAAATGAATTTTAAATCCAATAAATGAAATAATCAATGAATATGAATAATTATACAAAACACAAAGGCACCAAATCTATAATAAAACAAAACAAGAAAGGAGATACAATAGATCACAGTGCCATGAAGGCGAATATAACCAAGGAAAAAAAATAAGAGCTACATATAGAATTCATTTAGTACCATGGGAAACACACTAGGTCTTAATATGATATTGGTCCTAGATTTTATCAAATGTATTTAATCAACCGATGAAATATGTTTCATCCTATCCACATAAGTCACCCGACTTACTTGCACCCATCATCATTGGGGGAACACCCCACTAACTCAAATATAAGGGAAAATAATAGCGTGTGAATATATATTGTAGCATATATCTATACCTATAACTAAGTTCCTTGTAATCCCATGAAATCAACAATAAAAGGAGGTAAGAAAACCATCAATCCAAGAATAACAACATAACATATAAATCTCAACTCACCTTCGATACCCTCACAAGAAATAGTCCCAATCACATCATCAATGTCAAATTAAATATATAATATTACCCTAATGACACAATACATATAAAGTGTAATCACATAGGGGCTTAATAGGTATCACACACCCATGTCATTTCAAAACCATTCAAAATTTTCAAACAAGCCTTCCACTAAAATGGACTTGGAAGGCCAAGTCATTTTTAGTCATTTGAAATTTCATTTCAAACGAATATTTCAAGTCATCCCACTAAAATTAATTTCAAATTTATTCTTAAAAATGAATCATTAGGATCAACACAAAAAATCCTTTTAAAGCATTCAACCCACCCATTTTAAACCACTTGATAAGGGAAAACCATTTCCTTCAATTTTAAATATTTACGTGAAAAAACATTCTTCACATTAAGAAAAAACAAAAAGGGTTAAATACATTTTCAAAACATTAGCCTCATTTTAAATAACTCATTAAACCATTTTAAAAAACACTTGCTGCTCAATACCCTTTTGAAAACCATAAAACTGCTTAACATCCTTTATTCCATGTGATTATCAATTCCCAAAACATTTATATAATCCACATATTCATTAAATATGGATATAATCTACCAAATTAAACATTTAAAAACATAAATGATCAAATGGTAGGTAAATTTAAAGAAAATATCAAAAAATCTTACCTTGTTTAATCAATAATCAATTCATAATGCATCATTTTCTATGAAGAATGCTCAAATAAGCAATAAGGGGACCCGATCAAGACCTAAAAAACACAACCTTGGATTATTAACCACCTTGAACCACTATCCTTTTTTGAACAATCCTATAGTTCATAGGGGAAAGTGGAACCAAGAGACAAATGATAGAAAATGTAAGGAAGAAGTTATAAAGATAAAACAAGAAGGTCTTACCTCAAGGAATCCGTAATAAATCAAAGTGGTGAAGCTTGGAATCACCAAAAGAGGGAGGGGAAACTCACTTAGATCATTCCTAGGGTTTTTAAAATTAATTGGAGGAAATTGGGTGGGGGGTAGATTTTAATTTTAAGTGGTGATTTTTGAATTTAATATTTTTTCAAAATTGGAAGATATCATGGTTACCACACATTTTGAAAAACCATGCACCAACAGTGAAGAATTTCTCTACATATTTTTTTGAACCTCTTACACATTTCCTATATGGTTACTCTTAAATGTGCACAAAACATGCTACAAAAAACTCTCACGGAAGGTTAAACCTGTATAGTATACCCTAGAATCCACTCAACCCATGCACTACCAGTATAGGAAAAATTGTGCATGATCAAAATGAACTAGAAAATAATAAACGTACAAGTCTGTATAGGTGTTATTTCAAAGTTTATCTTAAGATGTTCTATGAAAACCATTCATCAAATAACCCTTGTGTAAGGGTAATCTACATGATCTACCAAACCATATAGTGACCATGCATAAATCATGCATAAAGGGAAAAATCTTAAAAACTTAAAATCCAAATTAAAAAAAGTCCAAAATTTTAAAATAGACCAAAATTAATTAAAATAATAATAGATATAATGAGATGGGGTGTGACAATGTGTGTGTTGACCTGACATGTTTTTATTTCGACATCAAAGTGTTCAGGTGGGTCCAAATTGCTCTAATTCCCCCCTTATAGGGTTGTTATGGGTAAAATGAATCTTGTATAGTGAAACCTTACCATTTTCCATGGATTATGGTAGGGTTTTCCACTTGGGTAAATTTGTAATTGTGTGAGATGTTCATACTAAATTGGGACTTGGGTGGCCTTATTCATTAGAATACGAGTATGAGTGATAAATTCCTTAAATTATGATGGATTTGGGTGAATAAAAAAGTCTTGTGTGAGTAACTTAGAGGGGTTGGATTGGGAGTAGAAAATGATAATTACTTATGGTTTCCTTGTGTTTGTGTGGTTGTGTTTGGACCACTGGGTGAACATAGACACTTGTATGGGATTTTTGATATTTAATCCACCATGAGTGAGTGGGTTTGGAACTGTGATGATGATGATTTTGTGACCTCTCTTGAGTGAGAAGGCGTGTTCTGGAAATTGATACAGGTCTTGTTGTGTGACCATACTTGAGTGAGAGGGTGTGGTTTTGGATTTGATATAAAATTTTTTGTGTGACATCCCCCAAGTGAGAGGGTTTGTATTGTGTTTTGATACATGATTTGTCACGTGACCTCCTCATAGTGAGTGGATGTGCTCCGAGACTCCATGTGGGTTTTTATGTAGAACTCGGTGTAGTGTCATACCCTGAGTGAGAAGATATAAGTCATGCTTTGGGATGTATTTATGGCATGAGATGGACCTTCCTTCCATCATAGAGTCGAAATAAGTATTTTTTGGGGTTCATAGAGTCCTAATTAGCACACAATGACCCAACATAGATGCATGTGTAACAAACCAACCTAGGTTGCCTTCCACTTGGCACCCAACCCGACTCACCATAAGGTCCGAAGGGAGTTTTTGATACCTACAGGATTGCAACTAGTTCCTTGGTATCATTGGAATCCCTTTGGGAATGATTTCATTTAATCAGAGACTAAATACAATATGTCATATACTAAGAGTACAAGATATATCCTCCTTACATAGGACGTCTAGGCAGTATCAAATATATAAGAAACCAAAATAAGAAGACATTTCAAATAGTTCATAACCAACAACATTGATCCAACCCATTTTCATAAATATAAAACACCATCCATGAGAAAAACAATACAATATGACATAATTAGGTACAATGGAACTACAAAACTGAAAGCAACTACATATATGGACTTCATGGATAGTACACAACTAACCAAAAATAAAACAAAACCTAAAAAAACTAAAGGTAATCCCAAAACCATCTCCACAGAACCTCCAATTTCTCACTGCCATCCAACTCACCCCACGTCGACCTCAAGGAACAAAACCCAAATCCAGTTGGAAACTTAGAACCTTAAATATATAGGCATGAGCTAAGAATCCCAATATATTTCCACCCACCGAGACTATGTAATTAGTTTCATAAAGTAATTCAAAAAATTTAGTTGGAAAATATTACTAAAAAATAGGGTTTTAAACATAATTAGGTGACCATAAAAAACATTCCACTTTGTTTTATTAAACTGAAGTCACATGCTTTGAAAACATTTACACCTGCCTAATCCATTTCAAAACCACACACCCATTAACACTTATTAAAAAAAACATACCACCTATTTTCTTAAAATAAAAAAAACCACTTCATTGACATTTGACCTGATGAAGCCTTATTTAAACTAAAACAACCATTTTTAAATCCACTTTTAAAACCCACCATAAGAATTTTTATTTAAAAATTGGTTTTTATTAACATATTTTAGAAAAAATTTCTTAAAATAAATGACTCAAACACACATGGGTCAATCACAACATGGAAAACACCACATTTCAAAATGAATATAATAAATGAAAGAAATATATGGGTTCCACAACAATAGAAGTAGTGGAAATGATACAATCAAGAACTAGATAAAAAACCCTAATGTCAACCAAAAACCAAGAAAAAACATGTTTCATGGGATCTACCATGGGATCCCTAATGTGATATTCACATAAATTTATCACTTTTTCTCAAGTACTAACTACTGACATATGTCATGTCTAAATCACAATCTATCCAACTTTCCCACACTGGCCTCATGGAAAATGTCATACCCCTCATAGCCCTAGTGCCTAACACGACTATAGGGACACTAGAACCGTGTGTATTAATTAATGTAGTATAATAATAAACCTCACATGTAGTACTTGGGTTCCCATGACCAATAAAGAGGTGAGGCAAGTGAACATACAATCCAAGATTAACACACAAGTCATAAGAAATAACTCTCCCTCTCCCCCATCACTCTCACAATGAATAGACCCATATATCTCATACATACATGGTATAAACAATAATATTCCCACACAAGGGGAGAAAAAAACATCACATAGTGATAAAAAAACCCACACAAGGGGTAAAAAGTTGAGAAGAAATCAAGAGGGGGGTTTTTACAACCACCTGTTGAAAACCAAAGTTCCAAATGGTCCTTTAATGCTAAAAAATGGCTCAAAATATCAATCCCTCTTTTACTTCATAAAACAACACTTTAAACATTCCTTATAAATCAATGGAAAACTCTTTCACCTTTTTAAAATATTTCAAATCCAACCTTAAATAATGGTCCATCTCTTTGAAATCCAAAACATAGCCAAAAACTATCTATTTCCTTTAAATACATTTAAAAGAACTATTAAGTAATTTTCACATGGGGCAATCATATCACTCATTTTAAACTAGCATTTTAAATTCATTTAAAAACCCATTTTATACATAATTTTTATGTCAAAACCTCAATTTAGAACAATTTCCACTTGAAAACATAGTTTTCAATCATTGAAAACTAAAACTAGATAAAAATATAACACACACCATTAAGACCATTTTAAAAGACACATATTCATTTCACATTCTCTTAGAATATAAAAACATTCCATTCCAAATATTAAATCATGGAATTCAAAAGAGAAACCATTTATTCCAAGATCAAAACAAATTGAAATGGTTTCAAATCATCATATGGATTTCACATATATTTACAATGTTAATTAAAATAGATTTATAAATCGCTAGAACACTTTGAATTCCAAAAGGAAACAATTTTATAAAAACACCTACCTTAAAAAGGGGGAATTTATGCCAAAACCCAATAAACACATGTCACATTCAATGATGAACACCCAAATAGGGATATAGACAATTTATATAAACCTTAGACACCAAAATACCCAACATTAGATCTACTTAAAACCCTAAAATCATTTAAAATGTGTCTAGGGTTCCTGGGAGAAACCAAAACCAAGAGAAAAGGGGGGAGAAATATAACAACCCTGCTATTTATTTCATATTAAAAGATTATTTATTACCTATATTTTCACTTAATACAACCTATAATATTGATAAGTATAGTGTATTTAGGGCTTAGGAACATTAAATAACAACTTAAAACATTAAATATACATCTTTATTGAAAACTTCTTTTACATGACCACAACATTCCTTCGTACTTAGCATTGCATGGGATAACCTGAGGACATACATAAGAAAAGGGTGAGATATAAATCCTAGTAAGGGAGTAAATAAAGAATAAAATGAAGAATACAATACATGTTAGGAAATAATAATATCAATTAATCACTAGAGAAACATGAACATAAAGGCATGATATAACCTGATTATCATAACATGGAAATTTGGAAACAACTTAAAACACTGCATCATTGACATAAAGGAATCAGGTAAACCCCTATCCCAACATGGTGGAAAAATTATTACAAAGGAATCAGGTAAAAACCTATCCCAACATGATGTATCTTGATACTAAACATTACCTAATTCATTTGAGCACTATCAGGGCGCACCCTTCATAATCATTTCAATCTCATGCTTAAGTGTTCCATATAGATCATATAACATGAATTCACTCAAAATCATCATTTATTACACGATAAAGGAATGTGAAATTCATACATATAAGTAATAACCTGATAAGTATGTGTGCATAAAATCGAATAACCTTGATAGAGGAATGAGTATGGTATTCACTACATGATGATTTTGGCATGGAAAATCACGGTGTAATTTTGGCAGTATAATGGTGTCATATGAAAATTCATAAATTAGGATGATGAGAGAGAAAAGGGTATATCATCTTTTATACATGGTATGGACAGTAAGAGGATCATGGAGCATAATATACCAATATGTGAAATGCAATTTAGATGCATCATATAACAGAAATGTTTGAATGAAAATGAGAAGAGAGAAATTCCTTACAGAATTTCAGCATAGTAACCGGTGGGTTTAAAGGATAATAGGGGGGATTAATGAGGGTGAAAGGAAGAAAAAATAATGTAAACATAAAATTTATAGTAATAAGGTATGTAATAACATATCCCAAATCAAGAAAATGGAAATTAAAAGGCATGAAATAAAAGAGGTTCTTGAAGAAAAAGGAGAGAGGGAGATCCCTTACTTGGATGTGTGATCCCAAAGGCTTGGGGGAGGATTATTGGGAGATTGGGGGTGACTTGGGAGTATTATAGGGAGTATGGTATAGGGTGTTTGAGATTCAAAGATATTTAGTGAAGATAAATGGGTGATTAGGTGGGTTTATATAGGAAAGGTGGAGGAATTCTTTATTATTTTGGTTTTGGACACTAGACACTAAAATATTCAAAACCAAAAACCATACCATGTATTTTACCATGTTTTATAGAAAATATAAGTGGTATAAATTATTTTATAATTTTAAGGACCGAATATATTAAAATATTTCCCTTGCTTATGTGGAGGTGAGTCACACTTTCAAGGAAATGATTTTAAAATATTAAAATATTGTATAAGTTTTGGAGGATTCACTAAACCTTTATAAAACAAATCAAGAAAATATAAAATCACATTATTTTAAAGGTAAAACATATATTTATACGAATATAATTTTTATGTCATTTTATTACATAACAATTAGGTCATTATGATGTCATAAAACACATTATATATTTATCCGGTATTAAATTTTTACCCAAAAATTCAACAATCTTAGAAAATTATGAAAAATTCACCATTGGATAATTTAAACATCCTTATTCCAAAAATAATATTCATTTTATCTAAATAATTTTATAAATATGTGAATTTTCACTTTTAAATTAAAAACCAACATTTTTTTAAAATTGATGGGTTTTGAGAAAAATAGTTTTCAAACCTTAATAAATACTACATTTTAATTCATAAAGATTATATAACCATTTATATTTAATAAATATAATTTAATAATAATATTTTAATAAAATATAATTTAATTAAAAAAATACATTAATTTCTCAAAATATATTTCTTAATTGAATTTGAATATTAACCAAAAATACTATTTGTGACTTAAAAATCATTTACAAAGTAAAAATAATAGGAATAAAAATATATTCATGTTCTATAAAAAATAATGTACATAATATTATTTCTAGGGTCTTGATACATATCCCTTTACTACACTAGCTTATTTCTTAAGAGTAAGGTGCGCGATGGTGGGGCTTTCATGGGGTCGTTCAGTGAACATGGTTTGGGTCATGATCTGGATGAGCTTGAACTTCTCCTATAAATAGTTTCTCTCATTATTAAGTTGTTAGATCTCAGCTTGTGCTTGGTCTAGAAAAAATCCTAGAAATTATATCTCCCTCATAAGCTCTGATAAATGGTATTAATAGGGTACTATCCTACTAGTTTAGGCCATCACTTCCTTTGTCCATGCCAAAAGTATTTGTTAAAACCCTATATTTATAATAGTCATGTGATAACTATTTAACAAATTTATTATCAATGGTAAGGATACTTAACGATCATTTAAATCCAATTGTATATAATAAAACAAAAGGAGTGCATGTTTTTTCTATATCTATAAGACATCTAATTAAAATAAAAGGGAATTTTATCCTTAAATGTTCGGGTCATTAAAACCTTACCCCCTTAAGAGATTTAGCCCTCAAAATTTTCTTTTCAACACTAAAACAGATGGGGGGTAATTGTGCTTCATAAACTCCTCTAGTTCCCCAGTTTCTTCTTCAAATTTTTTGTTTCACCACAACACCTTGACAAGGGGAATCATCTTATTTTGTAAAAACTTTTCTTTATGATCTATGATCTTCAATGGATTATCCTCATAGGAGAGGTCATTATCTAATGGTACCACCTATGGATTGAGTACATGGGATGGGTTAGGTATGTACTTCCTCAAGAGTGATACATAGAATACATCATGTACTTGAGATAGGTTTGGTAGGAGTTCTAGTTGATAGACCACTGCTCTGATGCGATCAAGGATCTCAAAAGGTCCGATGTACCTTGGACTAAGATTTAACTTCTTCCCAAATCTCATAACTCTATTCCATGAAGATATGTGGAGGAATACCTTATCTCTAACATCAAACTCTAGGTATCGTTGATGATTGTCCTCATAGCTCTTTTGTTGACTCTGTGTATCTTTGATGTGCTGTTGGATGGTCTTAACCATATCCACCATTTCTATGATCATTTCCAGACTTAGAAATTTTAGTTCCCCAAATTTATCCCAACATGTTAGCATTATACACCTCTTCCCATAAAGGGATTTATAAGGAGCCATTTGGATTCTTGAGTGGAAACCATTGTTGTCAGAGAACTCAACCAAAGGAAGATATTGATCTCATCCTTTTTTGAATTCCATTGAGCAAGCTCTCAACATGTCCTAAAGTTTCTGGATAGTCTTCTTATATTGGTCATCAATTTGAGGGTGATAAGCCATAATGAAGTTTAGCTCTGTGTTTAGAACATTTTGGAGACTTTTCTAAAACTTAGAGATGAATCTTGGATCTCAATTAGACACAATTGATAATGGCACTCCATGTAGCCTTACCACTTCTCTAATATATATTTGTGCCAGTTGATCCAGTGAGAAATCCTATCGAATTGAAATGAAGTGTTCAATCTATGTAAGACAATCCACAACAACTCAGATAACATTGTTTCCTTTTGATGTCTTCAGAAGTCCGGTGACAAATTCCATGGCGATGTTTTCCCATTTCTATGTTCGTATAGGTAATGGTTGCATCATCCCCTTAGACTTCTACCTCTCAGCCTTCACTTTCTAACATATTAAGCACTTTTATGTATATTTATCTATCTACTTCTTCTTGTTATCCCACCAATAGTTTTCCTGGAGATCTTAATACATCTTCATGTTTTCTAAGTTAATGGAGAAAGTCAAACTATGCGAATCATCTAAAATTTCTTTCTTTAACTCTGTATTTGATGGAACACATAGTCTTGACACAAATCTCACAATTTCTTCTTCATTAACATTTAACTATGAGGATTTCCCTTTTCTAATAGTTTCTAATTTCTTCTAAATTACCACATCATATTTTTTAGCATCCTTTAACCTTTACAAAAGAGACGGTTGAGAAATAATTTGTGAAAGGATTGATTATGTTCCCTTATTTATGATTCCCATGTCCATATTCATCAAGTCTAAGAAGATTGGATCCTTTTTAATTCTCATCAATGATAGAATTGCTGGGTCCTTTATACTTAGATCATCCACCAACTTTTTCTCTTTCCTAGGGTGGTAATGGATTGAGCGGTCATAATCCTTGATGAGCTTGAACCATATTCATTAGTGCATATTAAACTCTTTCTATGTGAATATATATTTGAGACTTTTTTGATTTGTATATATTTCACACTTCTCCCCAAATAGATAATGCCGCTATATTTTCAATGTAAAGATCACAAATTTTAACTCCACACTATGAATGGGATAGTTTTCTCATGAATTATCAACTGCCTTGAGGCATATACAATGGATTTTTCATTCTTCATCAACACACAACCCATGCCCTTCTTCGAAGCATCACTGAATATTACGAAAATATCCCCACTTGTGGGTAGTGTGAGAATAGGGGAAGTGATAAGAATCTTATTAAACTCAAGGAATATTTCTTCACATTCATAATTCCAAGAAAACTTGACTCCATTCTGAGTTAGATTGGTAAGAGGGTTTTACAATCATGAGAAATTTCTCACAAATCGGCGATAATATCCAACTAACCCTAGGAAGCTACAGATATCTATCACAGATGTTGGCCTCATCCAACCATAAATTTCTTTTTTTGAAAGGATCCATAGATCTCCCATTTCTTGTGATGATATTCACCATCAATGAGTTATAATTCAACCAGAACACACATTTTCTATACTTTACACAGAGCTTATCCTTTTGCAAGGTCTCTAGAATAGTGCTCAGATTCTCCTCATTCTCCTCCTTAGTTTTGGATTATATTAGAATATTTTCTATAAAGGCTACCAAAAATTTGTTGAGGTAATATCTAAATACTCTATTCATCAAGTCCATAATTATTTGTAGAGAATTAGTGAGTCTGAATGGCATCACTATGAACTCATAATTCTTGTACCTCATATGAAAAGTAGTTTGGTGATTTCTTTCTTCTTCACCCAAACTTAGTAATATCCTAACCACAGATCAACCTTGGAGAAGTATTGTGCTCCACATAGCTGATCAAACAAGTCATAAATTCTTGGAAAAGGACACTTATTCTTTATCGTGATTTTGTTGAGATCATGATAATCAATGAAAAGGTGCATTGAACCATCCTCCCTTTTGATGAAGAGCACTAGTGTGCCCCTTGGTAAAGCACTTGGGCATATAAAACCTTTATCCAAATTCTCCTTTAGTTTTTTTTAGATCCTAAAGTTCCACAATATACATTCTATATGGAGTCTTGGATATTGGAAATTACCTAGGTATAAGATCAATCAAGAATTCAACATCTCTTATAGGAGGAAGACCGGGAAATTCCTCAGGAAACAAATCAGTGAATTCCCTCATAATAGGCATGTATTTGAGGATGGTTATTTCCTTAGACATAATCATCTAATAAAGATACACATGATCATAAGGAAGTAATATCCATGCTTGAGATGATGGTGCTATAGAATATTCATCCTCTTCCTTGCACTTGTATAGAATTGGGGGTCGATTCACCATATGGAGAGTGACTTATCTCTCATGACAATTTATGTTGGATATACATAGGGAAATCCAATCCATGACAATAATTTCATCAAATTCCACCAAGGTAAGTATGATGAGGTTCACTGGGAAGTTCAAACCAAAAATTGTGACAGGGGAGGAGTCATATGAATGGGATGCTATAATTTCCTCATTTGTCATTTTCACCGACATCTCTACTTCCATGCTTTGTGGTGGTGTTTGTATTGTTCTAATGAACTTTTGGGATATAAAAGAATGTGTAGAACTAGAATAAAAAAAGTACATTCACTATTCTTGAATGAATAACTAGCATACCTGTCACCACTTCATTTTTAGGATTCACTTTGGTGGTAGTGATGGAAAAATCTCACCCTTGTTGGCTTGGTGGCTATTGGATGCCTCCAAAAATCCTTATATTAGGGCACTGGTTCGCAAAGTGACATGGTTCTTTGTAGTTGTAGCAATGAAAAATGCATTGAGGATCAAATATAGAGTTCCTTTCCTCTATCATAGTTGCAGGTTTTTCTTTCCGAAAATCTCTGGCTAGGTTCCCTTACTTCCTGCACCTAAAGAATTTCCTTTCCCCCTTCAGAAAATTTCTAGGGTGCTACTTTCTGCACTTTTGATAAGAGAGGTGTTGAATTTTTTTAGAAATGATTGATTTATCCATCGGACCACCAGAATTAATGTTCACTTTTTTCTTATTATCCCTATAATACCCTTGATATTCTATGATCTCCATATTGATTTTTGAGGGCACATCAGACAATCTCCTCATAGCTATCAAAGTTGCGGATCACCAAGGCTTTCCTTAGGCTTGGTTTTATCCCACCAAAGAAGCATTCAACCTTGAATTTAGGGGTAACAACAAAAACAGAGGTGTATTGTGAAAGTATGGTGAATTTTTCCTCATACACCCCAATAGATTCATTGTTCTTTTTCTTGAGTGTAAGGAAATATCTTTCTATATTAAGAAAGAGGGTGTATGGAAAATATTTATTGAAAAACATTTTCTGTAAATCCTTCCATCCCATCACCTCGATCTATTCCTCAGGCTTCATATTTTTGATCAATGTCCACCATTTGATGTATAAACGGGATGCATAGTAAGGGGGTCATGGAACATAATATCCCAACATGTGAAATGGAATTGATATGCATAATATTAAAGGAATGCTTGAATGGAAATGAGAAGAGAGAAACATCTTATGGAATTTCAGCACAGTAACATGTGGGTTTAAAGGATCATAGGGGGGATTAATGGGATTGAAAGGAATATCCTATAATTTATAAATAAAATGTATTGTAAGGAGGTATATAATAACATATCCCAAATCAATAAAATGGAAATTAAAACGCATGACATAAAATAGGTGCTTGAAGAAAAAGGAGAGAGAGAGAGATCCCTTACTTGGATGTGTAATCCCAAAGGTTTAGGGGAGGCTTATTAGGATATTTGGGGAACCTTGGGAGGAATAAAGGGATTATGGGGCATAGTTTGGTCGAGATTAAAATACCATTAGTTAAGATAAATGGGTATTGGATTGGTTTATATAGTAAAGGTGAGAGAATTCTTTATTATTTTGGTTTTGGACACTACACACTAAAATATTCAAAAAAAAAAACCATCCCATGGTTTTTGAACATGGTTTCTAGAAAATGGGAGTGGTATAAATTGTTTTATATAGATAAGGGCCAAATATATTAAAATATTTTCCTTGCTTATGTGGAGGTGAGTCACGCTTTCAAGGAAATGATTTTAAAATCTTAAAATATTGTATAAGTCTTAGAGGATTCACTAAGGCTATATAAAATAAATAAAACAAATCTAAAATAAAATTATTTTAAAGTTATCACATATATGTGGACGAATATCCCTTTTATAGTATTTTATTACATTACAACTGGGTCATTATGATGTCATAAAACACATTATATATTTATACGGTATTTAATTTTTACCAAAAAATTTGACAGTCTCAGAAAATTATGAAAAATTCACCTCTAGATAATTTCGACTTTATGATTCCAAAAATAATATTCATTATATCTAAATAATTTTATAAATATGTTAATTTTCACTTTTAAAATAAAAAATTACATTTATTAAAAATTGACGAGTTTTGACAAAAAAAGTTTTCATACATTATTAAAAACTACATTTGACTTCATTAAAATTATTTGATCATTTATATTTAATAAATTTAATTTAATAATAATATTTTATTAAAATAATATTTAATTAAAAAATACATTAATTTATCAAAATATATTTCTTAATTGAATTTGAATATTAACAAAAAATACTATTTGTGATTTAAAAATCATTTACAAAGTAACAATAATAGGAAGAAAAATCTATTCATTATTCTATAAAAAATAATGTACATAATATTACTTCTAGGGTCTTGATACATATCCATTTACTACACCAGCATATTTCATAAGAGTAAGGTGTGCGATGGTGGGGCTTTCATGGGACCGTTTGGTTAACACGGTTTGGGCGGTGACCTTGATGAGCTTGAACTTCTCCGGTAAACAATTTCTCTCAGTCTTAAGTTGTTGGATCTTAGCTTGGTCTTAGTCTATGGAAAATACCATAAATGATATCTCCCTTATAAGCTTCGATAAATGGGCTTCATAGGGTACAATCCTACTTGTTGAGGCTATCACTTCCTTTGTCTGTGCCAAAAGGATTTGTTAAAACCCTATATTTATACTAGTCATGTGATCACTGTTCAAGAGCTATATTATAAAAGTAAAGGATACTTAATGGTAATTTAAATCTAATTGGATATATTAAAACAAAATTAGTTCATGCGTTTTCTATATCCATAAGAAATTTAATTAAAAGAAATAGAATTTTATTCATAAATGTTCATGTTGTTACAAGAAATGAATAAAGAGAGAAAACTTTATCTTGGAACCTCTTGAAAATCACTAAAAAATGGCCACGAATCAAGAGGTAAGGAGGTTAGAACTCCTCCTTGGTCCCCAAGGGTAGTTTGATGTGTATGAGGTAAAGAAAGGGGTGGATTACTCTTAAGTTCAAAGATATTTTTTTTGAAAACCCACAATTTAATTTATTTTGGGTTGGCTGCATGGTTTTAAAAACTCTGTGCCAACCACGTGTAGTCCATTAATTAGTATAATACCACCCACATGATTTTTGGGTTGCTCCACACAATTTGTAAAATTGTATATAATCCAAGAAAAGTTACTATGTCTCTATGAAACCACCCTTCACATGGGAACTGTATAGTTACTTCTAACCATGTGGGTAAATCATGAAACACCTAGAATGAAAAAATATCTAAAATTCTAGCCCCCAAAACACTGATTCTTAGAAAAACATAAGATAACATAAAATAAAGAAAATTAAGCACTATAGTTACATGAAAGTGTCACAATTATTCTCACCATACCACCTTATTCTTCAAAAAAATTCATCATTGAAAAAAAGAGAAGGGAAAAGAGAATGAAATATTCATAGAGGATAAAACTCAAAATAAATACTCAACATGATATGACCTTGAAATATACACAAAATGATCAAACTGATTATCCCTAATATTCTCAAATATCTCCATGAAATAATGAAACATGAACTTCTAAAAATAATTCCTAAGAAGAAAGGGAGACCTAACATGCTCTCCCCACAACTTAGAATTCCTATAATATAGTGAAAACCAACTACAACTACCAAGTGATATATCCTTGAAATAACCATGAAAACATGAGATAAAATCACTCTCAAATATAAAGAACTTCCAAATTGAAATAAGAAATAGAAAATCACAAGAAAACAGAAAAATGACATGATCTCTCAGCTCAGTCCACAACAAACACTAATAACCTAGGGTTATAAACTAGATCTCCCTCACATGGTGGATTCCAAATGTCCCTATCGAAACACTAGTTAGTATGAAATCTCTATTGGTAGATCACACACCCTAGTTATAACTACTAAAAATACGACTTTTATCAGCGCTAAAAATGGACTTTAATAGTGCTAGAAAAGCATTGTTAAAGCCGGCGAAGATAAAGGGGGGGGGGGTCCCCTTTATCAGCGCTCTAGAAAGCACTGATAAAGACCCCTTTTATCAGTGCTAAAAAAAGAACTGATAAAAGGGGTTTTTTATCAGTGCAAAAACAAAGCGCTAATAAAATGGTCCTTTATTAGTGCTTTCTTTTTAGCGCTTATAAAATTCCCCTTTTATCAGCACTTTTTTAGCGCTGGTAAAATTTTACAAAATAATTTTTTTTAAAAAAACCCTGCCAATCAGGGGTGCTTTTATAGCGCTTGATCCCCCCTTTTACAACGCTTTTCCACCACCCTATAGCACCCCATGCACCCCTGCACCCTTTATTAGCACTAGCCCCTTTAATTCACCTATGTGCCCGCACCCCTACCTCCACCCAAATTTGATCTCTAGACCTCCCCCCTGTGCGCCTGAATCCTTTAGCACTCCACTAAATTGATTTGTTGTCTTATTTATGATATATATATATATATATATATAGTTATATTTATTCGTATAGTAATATATATTTATATTATTATATATATATAGTTATATTAATATATATAGTTATATTAATATATATAGTTAGATTAATATATAGTTATATAAATATTCATATATTGTTATTTTAAATAAAATGGATATTAGTTATTATTTAGATAAAGCTAATATATTTTATATGTAAATATGTTTAATTATTTATTTAAAAAATTAAATTTTTAGGTGTGAATATATAAAAAATATGTACATATAGTTATATATTTGATTATAAATTGCAGTTAATTATAAAAAACGATAAAATTTCAAAGACATAATATCAATATGAATGTAATTCCTTAGAATAAATTCAGTCCCCACCAAAAAAAGCCAATAATACCCCATTAAACGAGGCTGAAAATCCACAAAATGTTAAAAAACTAGGGTATCCTGACTAAAAACTCAGTTTTGGAGGACTTCTGGGCCTTTTTTGGCCTTGAAAATTGTGACAGAGGATTTTCTTAGGTCATTAGCGCATAGATATCATCACAAGATTTGATTTGATATGCTGTAGAGCTCAAACAAACACCCGAATCAAAAGTTATGGGCGTTTGAAGTTCAAGTTTCATTTTCAACATATTTTGGATCTTTTTTCAATTTTTTAATTTTTTTAGTCTTCAAATTTTTATTAAATGACTATTACTCCATAATAATTAGAAAATTATTAATTAAAAATATTTTTTTTAATTTTTTTATAATCCATTTTCACTAAATATCTTATATATTAAGTATATTAAGTGTAAATGTATATTTATACTTATCTAAAATATATTTAAAAATTATATATTATATTTATATCAATATAACTATATTTATATATTTATATATTAATACATGATTTTTTATTTTTTTTAAGTCGACCCTTTATCAACGCTTTTAAAAAAAGTGCTGATAAAAGCCCCCTTTTATCAGTGCTCCTAAAAAAATCACTAATAAAGGGGGACCCTTTATCAGCACTTTTTTAGCGGTGATAAAAGTACCCCACTTTATCAGCGGTTTCTGTTAGCACTGATAAAGGTTGGTGAGAGAAAAAACTGTTTTTGTGGTAGTGAATCCCATAATTCACATAAGGAATTTCTCAGGACACCTCAAAATCTATTAAAAAATAATGAGTTCAAAACACTACTTTGAATAAAGGTTCACCTAAACATTGAGGCACAAAAACAACACCCACAATGAACCATATAAGAGTAAGGAAAACCATAAAAGTAACATTAAAATACATAAATAAGGGATATTACACAAAATAACCAAGGAAATATAAGAAATTAAATTCAAATATATCCAAAAGAAACATACCAAAAAGAACCATATACTAAATCCTAAACAAATAGTAGTTGAAGCTCCAAAATCTTAACCCATATTACAATCGAGAAATGAAAGGTCCCAAAATAACCCTGTTGACCTCAACTATTTTGATAATCCCAATTATGGCTTCACATACTTTGATAATCCCAATTAATGTTTATCTATATTCTAATTCTCTCAATATATAATATTCTGTTATCAAGATGATAATATTATTAAAATAATCCTTGAAATATGTTAATCAATGTTTATCCTTGTTTACGTGAGTTCTAAAGTAATTCTAACCCATTCAGATATGTTTTTCATAAAACAAAAGTGTTAGTCACTGATCCATATATAGATACTGATAAGAGAGCTACTAGTACCTAGTCTACTGATAGATTTATTCTGCCGATAACCAGAGCTACCGATATGTACAAAGCTACCAATGTTTGTAAACCCATCGGTAAGCAAGTATACCGATAGAGAACACTCAGAGCTACCGATACGAGCTACTGACCAGCCTACTGATACACAGACTAGAAACTGATATGAAGCGACTGACACAGTCTACCGATACAAGTAGAGTCACCGATACATCGAGCTACTGATAGCAAAAGAGCTACCGACAGATCAAGAGCTACTGATAGAATGAAGTTACCAATATATAGAGCTACCGATAGAGTAAGTCTACCGATAGAAGGAGTTACTGACAGAGTAAGAGCTACCTATGCAAGAATCTACTGATACAAGTTCAAAAGAGGTACCAATGGAAGATTGCTGCTACACAGTCCACCGTACAAAAGAGCTACTAATGATTGACCAACCAGTCAAACTCTATACTCTAAATACTATTTATTAATTAAGATAACAGTTACATTTGATGTTTTTAATGTAGTTAATGTTATTTAATGATCTCTGTTTCCATGTCATGGAATCGTACCTAGTACCCATGCAAAAAAGTAATCATTCCTTTTTGCCGGATCTGAAAGCTATAAAAGGGAAGATAAAGACCTAGCTGGAAAGAATGGGGAAGATAGAAAGAAAAGTGGTTGCATACAGGGAGTACAAAAAACTAGGAAGCCTCAACAATCATTCAAACGTGGAGCATTCTTTCAAGGCTACATATATCCTCCAAGAACACTGGACATACTTGAAGTCAATCATTCTGAAGGAAACCACAAGCTGCATCTTGAGTGACGAACTACAACAAACACTTCATGCACTCAGGCTAACAAGAGGAACCAAGGACCAAAGAAGAAAACGACACTCTGTTTTCTAAACAGAAACCAGAGAAGGACTCATAAGATTTTCTGACCAATCAAACGAGTCCAGAGCTGCGCTGCCAATCACTAAAGCTCTTCTAAACTCATTCTCACTTACTTTAGTGATTCTTTCATTTTACATTTCGACCAGTGTGTGTACCCGGTTTATTTTACACACACACTGTCTTTTGAGATAAACTGGAGGATTCTTAAATCCTCACTCATACTTCATAACTCTATTATTTCCCACTGTGGATAGTGGTAGAGGTTGAGTAAGACCTGGACAGCTGTGAGCTGTTGTTTGTTTTCCCACGTAGAACTGTGGTAGAGGTCTTTGGACCTGGATAGTATTGTACTGTTGTTAACCTCGATCCAGGGTGTGGATCAATTTTTATAAATTATTGAGAGGACTAAGTCTCATCTTGAGACTGAACCTTTTGGTTACCTCTGCTATGCTTTTTGAGTTTAATTCTTAAGTACACTATATATATTTTATATTCCTCTACTATTAATTTGAAATACAAAACCATTTTAAATCTACTTTGATAGTTAAATTAGAAAGTGTTTATACTTATTGTAAACCAGTAAGTTAGTTTCAAAAGTTAATGTAATATTCAGATTGTGTTAACTGAGACCTAATCAATCTTTGAGAAACTGATTGAACATTTACACTCTGTATAAATTCACTACAGTTTAACTTTGTTTTTAAATTGGGGGGTTTTTAAGAGAAATAATTTTCAACAGAAATTTTAATTGGAACTCAATTGACCACCCTCTTGAGTGTCCACTCCGATCAACATTTGGGATCAAAGGTTGTTTTTATTAATACAAATTTTCAAAACATTCAATTTTTCAACTGTGATTTTAGTTGCATATTTAAAGATCTTAAATTTCTGTTAGTTCTAAATTTTATCTCTTTAAAACTATTTTATAAAATATAGTTATGGATAATAGACTAGAGGGTTCTGCTACTAACATGACACCTTTCTTCAATGGTACAAACTATGCTCAGTGGAAGTTGAAAATGAAAATTCATTTAGAGAGTATGGGTTTTGATATCTGGACTGCTATAGAGTCTCAATATAAAATTTCAGAAACTGAAAGAATAAATTGGGATGAACCTACAAATACTGCTTACAATAATGATTGTAAAGCTATTAACGCCCTGTACTGTGCCTTAGGAGATGAAGAGTTTAATAGAATTTATGCTTGTAAAACTGATTATGAAATATGGGATAGTTTTGGTGTTTCTCATGAAGGAACAACCAATGTAAAAGAAATGAGATTAAATAAATATACTATTAAATATGATAATTTTAAAATGAAGAATAATGAACCTATTTTTGACATGTATCTCAGGTTTAATGAGATAGTCAATACAATGAGTTCACTTGGTAAGGTTGTTCCAGCAAAGGAAAAAATTATGAGAATCTTGAGATGTCTTCCAGGCCGATGGAGGGGCACTTTTGTTTCAATCAGAGAATCATGTGACATTGGAGCTCTTCCTGTGAAAGATATTATTGGTAAATTAATGATGTATGAGGAAGAACTCAAGGTAAATAAGGAAGAAGATGATGAACCTAAAATAAAGTATGTAGCCTTTAAATCTACTACTTCGAAGATCAAGGACAAAGGCAAAGTTCAAATACAAACTAAAAGTTCAACCAGTGAATATTCAGACTCTAAAAGTGATACTGAGATGGTTCAAATATCTTAGAGATTCAAGAAGTTTTATAGGAAGAAGAAATTCTTCAGAAAATCTAACTACAAAGGAAAGTATGACAACAAGGGACATTGGAAAAAGGATTAGAAAAATCCTGACAAGGAGGATGATATAGTCTGTTATGAATGCATGAAGAAAGGACACATCAAGGCTGACTATCTAAAATTAAAATTCAAAAAGAAATATGATTATAAGGACAAGAAGTACAAGAAAGCTATGAAAGCCTATTGGAGTGCTTCAGAGGACAACACAAGTGAATCTGAAGTTTCTGATTCTGAAAAGAATCGTGCCAAAATGTGCTTCGTGACCAACACATCCGAGGAAACCTGCTTGAAGAGTTCTCACAAAAAGGTATGGTACTTGGACAGTGGATGTTCAAGGCACATGTCTGGAGATTATTCATGATTCAAAATCTTAATAAAGGTTGATGGAGGTCATGTCACCTTTGGTGATAATTCTAAAGGAAAAATCATCGGCCTAGTCCAGATTGGTAACACTAATTCAGTTTTAATTTTTAAAGTTTTATTTGTTGATGGAATTAAATGCAATCTGTTAAGTATTTATCAGTTATGTGATGATGACTTTAATGTTAAATTTGAAAATGATTCCTGTAATGTTTTTAATTCTAAAAATGTTTTAGTATTTTCTGCTTTAATAAAAGAAAATGTTTATGCTGTTGATCTGAGTTCTTTAGCTAAACAAAATGTTACTTGTTTAAAAGCTTTTTATAAAGAATCTTGGATGTGGCACATAATATTAGGACACTGCAAAATCCATTCACTTAGAAATTTGACTAGGAAGAACTTGGTTATAGACCTACCTAAACTTGAATTCCCATCAGACAAAGTTTTTAATCCCTGTCAAAAGGGAAAGAAACATAAAGTTTCTATTAAATCAAAGAAAGAAGTATCAACTTCTCAACCTATCGAGTTGGTTCACATAGACTTGTTTGGACCTTCTAGATTTTCTAGTTTAAATGGGAAGCACTATGTCTATGTCTTAGTAGAGGACTTTTCTAGATATACTTGGGTATATTTCTTTGCTTACAAAATTGAAGCTTGTTCTTACTTTGTTAAATACTCCAAATCTGTAGAAAACCTTAGTGGACTTAAGATTAAAACTCTGAGAAGTGACCATGGCCATGAGTTTGAAAATCATGAGTTTGAATCTTATTTCTCACACAATGGATATAGTCACAACTTTTCTACTCTTAGGACACCTCATTAGAATGGTGTAGTAGAAAGAAGGAATAGAACCCTTCAAGAAATTGAAAAAACTATGCTTAATGAGTATGATCTGCCTATTTATTTTTGGGCTGAAGCTATGAATAAAGCTTGTTATATTATTAATAGAGTGTTAATTAGACCTGTTCTCAAAAGGACCCTATATGAATTATGGAATAATAGAAAACCTAAAGTTAGTTACTTTAGAGTCATTGGCTGCAAAGTTTTTATTCTTAATACAAAGGATAATCTGGACAAGTTTGCTTCTAAAAGTGATGAAGAAATTTTTCTTGGTTATTATTTAACTAGAAAAGCCTATAGAGTCTTTAATAAAAGAACCAAATGTGTGGAAGAATCTTTTCACATCAAGTTTGATGAAACTGATCCACATGATCCTAAAACCTCTCTTGAAAACCTTAAAGAAGATTTGTCTGTTCTTGACCTTAATGGTAAATCTAAAGAACCTACTATAAAAACATTCAGTTCTGGACATATTCCAGAATCTAATTCTGTTGAACCCAAACTTAGAGATTAACCTGAAATTTCTAGTCCTACCTTTACTAAATCAACAAGGATTCTAAAGAATCATCCTTTGGATGCTGTTGTTGGTAATCTTGATAGAGGGACACTGACTAGAGCTTCTCTAAGAAATTAGGTTGAACATCAAGCCTTTCTTTCACATCTAGAACCTAAAAATGTCAATGATGCAATCAATAATGAATTTTGGGTAATGGCTATGCAAGAAGAGTTAAATCAATTTGAAAGAAACAAAGTCTGGGAATTTATTGATAGACCCAAGGACACTTTGACAATAGGCACTAAATGAGTTTTTAGAAACAAAGTTGATGAGTCTAGAAATATAGTTAGAAACAAAGCTAGATTAGTTGCACAATGATATAGTCAAGAGGAAGGTATAGAATATGAGGAAACCTTTTCACCTGTAGCTATATTAGAATCCATTAGGATCTTACTTGCATATGCTGCTCATCTGAATTTTAAGTTATATCAAATGGATGTCAAAAGTGCTTTTCTAAATGGCTTTATAATTTAAGATGTTTTTGTTGAACAACCACCTGGATTTTCTAATCCTCATTTTCCAAATCAATTTTTCAAACTATCTAAAACTTTATATGGTTTAAAACAAGCTCCAAGATCTTGGTATGATAGACTTAGTAATTTTCTTATTTCATAAAGTTTTACAGAAGGGATTTCTTATCCAACTCTTTTTATTAAAAGAACTTCTAAAGATGTTTTAATAGTTCAAATATATGTTGACAATATTATTTTTGGATCTTCTAAACATTCTTTATGTACTGAATTTTCAAAAAGTATGCAAAATGAATTTGAAATGAGTTTAATGGGATAACTTAAATATTTTCTTGGATTTCAAGTTTTTCAAAATGAAAATGGTATTATTTTGAATCAAGGTAAATATACAAAGGATATTTTAAAACATTTTGGTTTGGATAGTATTAAGGAATGTGATACTCCTATGAGTACTGTTTGTAAATTGGATACAGATGAAACTGGGAAACCAGTGGATCAAACCAATTACAGAGGTATGATTGGAAGCTTACTTTACCTTACTGTTAGTTGACCGGATATTATGTTTAGTGTGTGTATGTGTGCAAGATTTCAAGATAATCCAAAAGAATCTAATTTTATTGCTGTTAAAAGAATGTTTAAGTATCTTAAATACACTGTAAACTTAGGTTTGTTTTACCCAAAAGGACAGTCCTTTGAGTTAATAAGTTATTCAGATGCTGACTTTTTTGGTTGCAAGTTGGATAGAAAAAGCACATATGGAACATGTCATTTATTGGAAAAATACTTAGTGACTTAGTGTAGTAAGAATTAGAATTCTGTAGCTTTGTCCACTTCTGAAGAAGAGTATATAGCTGCTGGTAGTTTCTGTACACAAATTCTATGGATGAAACATACTCTTTTGGACTATGGATATGAATTTAAACATTTTTCAATCAACTGTGATAACACTAGTGCAATTAACATTTCGAAGAACCCTGTGTCTCACTCTATAACCAAACACATTGATGTAAGGCACCATTTTTTGAGAGATCATTACCAAAAGGGTGATATTATTATTGAGTTTATAGGTACTGAACATCAATTAGCTGAAATTTTCACCAAACCTTTGATTTCAGATAGGTTAAGTTACATTAGTCATGAGTTAGGTATGATTAATCTTGATCGGTAGCTACCTCAATGATAAATCCTCACCGATAAATCCTCACCAATAAATCCTCACCGATAAATCCTCACCGATAAATCCTCACTGATAAATCCTCACCGATAAACCCTATTGATGAGTGTGCTATTTTAAACTTCTATCTGCCACCAGAATCTGAATCGTTTTTACTTTATTTCATTTTATTTATCTATTTTATGATTCTTAAATTATAAAAACTAAGTCCTAGCTATTTCTCAATCCACCGAGTCTCAAACCCTTTGCCCTCAAACTATAGCTCCTGAATCCTTTGAGAACCCTAAATCTCTCAAACCAGTGATGGAAAAAACCAAACTCCCTTCTGTTAGAGATATTGATGATCAGCCTAAGGAAAAGAAGAATAAGTCCAAGTCAAAAGCAAGTGGTAGTGTTGGAAGAACTAGGTCGGGTAGGTGACCAGTAAATCCTCATTTACAGAATAGAGTTATTGTGATTGAAAAGGAACTCTGTGTGGAATGGCTGCTGCCTAGAAAATCGCTAGTGCTCGAAGTGATGAAAGATCAAAAGTGGTTAGATTGTTTTTCGAACAACAATGGACCCTACTATCCGAAGCTTGTGAAGAAATTTTATGAGTTTGTAAGCTTTGAGAAATCTGAAAATGAGAACCGAGTGTCTTCTTATGTAAATGGAAAGGAGATATATTTCTTATCTGTTGAATGGGATGAATGCTTTAAGGTTCCACATGAAGGTGTATCTGGATTTGTCTCAAAATCTATGCCACCTACAAGTGATATTTATGATTATGAGACTGCCTTGGAAGATCTTAATGGTGATGGAAATCAAAGACAAGTAGTAGCTGTAGAAATGGATGGAGAAAACATATTACTATTCAAATTTGTTCATCATGTCTTAATACCGAGGAGAGGAGACTTTACAAATCTAAGATATCAAGATATCTATCTCCTGTATCTCTTGAGACACTATGTGAAAGTAAATCTATGCAGATTGGTGATGTTTCAAATGGAAGACATGATAAGACCAAAATCAAATACCAATGCCCTATTCTTTTCCAAATTGATCTCTGTGATGATCAAAGTAAAAGGAATAGATGTGTCTCAAGATGATATAGTGGTAGTAAGGAACAATTTCTGTATCACCAGCACAGTTTGAAAATACATGAAGATAAATTGGAACCCCTGGATAAGAGAATGGGTTAATAATGACCAGAAGGTCTATGATAAGTTTAATCCTGTGGATCATCTTTCAAGACTGAAGGATGTGGGGGATCCAAGTCTAAGACCTGATGAAGAAGAGCCAAAATACAGTGATGATTCAGAAGATGAAGAGTCCTCTGCTGATGAAGGAGGATACCCTAACTTACCTCCTAGACCAGCTCCTGAAAATATAGATCAACAGAAATTAGATAAGAAAGAAGCTGCTTTAGAGGAGGTTGAAGAGGCTGCTGTAGAAAATGAAGAAGATGTTCATGAGAGTGAAGCATCTCTATCAGCTGATTTGAGCCTTAGTCCAATGATTGGACAATATTTAGTGCCTAATATGGATTCAAATGAAGTTTATATACCCTTGCCTATTTTGGAAGACCCTCCTGCTATTGTAGAGAAAGAATTGATAGTAGAATATTCTCATGAGAAAGGAAGACCTGCTGAGAATGTTTCTGAGAATGCTGTTGTTATTCTTGAGGATGCACCCATTGAGGGGGAGCATCATTCCATGTTTGGAAGTGTTACAGTGGCTGTTGATATTGAGGGCTGGACAGAAGACCCAGGTGATGTAGTCTGTGGTTTAGACTATCCTGATTCTGATAATGAGGCACTTCTAAATAGACCAAAGATTATTTATGATGGTGGGGCTGAATTTCTACCTGAATATGTGGTCAGAATGAATGACCTGGATATTCTGAAGAAAAAGCTTAAGGAAAACTTTGTGGAAGAGGTAAAGAAGATGGAAGTTTCTTTGGTATCTTCAATTCAATCGATTATGACGGACTCAGTGGTCAGTTTAGCACTTGAAAGAGTACCCGTTGCAGTTTTACCTGTGGATGTGATTACTAAAGATGATCTGGAATCCTCAAAGAATGAGCTGAAAGAGTATTTTAGTGCCTCAATTGATGAGATGAAGCACTGGTTTGCTGAAGATATGAGTATGTTGGAAAGATGTTTTGAACTCTCTCTAGGTTGTAATTTGTCAACCTTTGTGGCAGAAATAGTGGAAGAAGTTAAAGACTTATAGACTCAAGTCTATAGACTGGAAGCAGATCTTGAAGCTCTGAAGAAATCGGTTATCTCTTTAGATTCCTACATGAGTTCGAAATCCCAAGATGACAAGGACTTAGCCTATGTCAAGAGTGTGGTAAGCCAGATGGTTTCAATGTTCGAAGGTTTTAAAACCTCCATGAAAGATCATGTTAAAACCCAAGATTCCCAAGTTCAAAATCTTATTAGTGGGTTGACAAAAAACTTCAAGGAAACTGTATCTTTCTCTGTTGGTTCTGTTGCTTCCAGATCCTCAGTGGATTTGGAACAGATTCGAGCTGTGATGAAGGAGGATCTTGGTTCAGTGTCAACCAGTGGCTCTGTGGACTCATCCGATCTGAGTAAAGTTGTGCTATCTACAAGAGATTCAGCTAGAGAAATAATGAAAATAGTTCAAGACTATATGAGAGAAGCCTATGCTTCTTAGAAAGAGGTGAAAGACAAAGTGGACTCCTATTTCCAAAAGATTTACACAAAGAACCAAATGACCAGCCATTTCAAGCTTTTGATAGAGAATATAAAGCTGCCTCATGTACATTAAGCCTTCAGAGAAAAAGTTAGCAAGCTAAGGGAATTGACTACAGCATTGGAAAAATTTATGGAGAACAAGGATGACATCATATCTGCTATGGAGAGAGGATGAGGAATAATTATGGATTTCAGAAATCTTTTGCTGCCTTTTCTGCATGTTGATGCTCAACCAGTGATTGTACCTCTAGCCTTACCTACCTCTGCCTCTATTTCTTCTCTTGTTCAGATGAATCCTGCTCAAGCAATTCGAAGCCTCACACTTATGATCACTCAAAGAACTCCTCAGTATAGGTCAGGCACAGTTTCTATGGCTCAGTCTCCTGTGATTATCTCTAGTGTTCCTAAGCCTTCACCTGAATCCACATCACCTAAATCCTCTACTGATCCAAAGGGCAAGTCTCATATTTAGAATGTGGATTGAACAAGCAGTTAGGATGTTTGATAGGAATTCCTTGTATTTTTGTTTTCTGTCTATGTACCTTTTTCCTACATTTAATGCCAGTGGTCTTCTGTTATTTTTCATTTTATTCCTATTTTTCCTTACTATTTCCCACTTTTTGATTATCACAAAGGGGGAGAAATATTTTCCCACGATTCTACAAAGGGGGATAAGTATTAAAGGGAGAATAAATAATGGGGAGAAAGTATCACAGGGGGAGAAATTTTATCTAAGGAAGAGCTATCATGCTTTTCCCCTTTGATACCATTACATTCAGTTCTCTAATACCATTTCATTTAACTCTTTGATACCAATAAATTTTACCTCTAATATCATTGCATTTAATTATACCTCTGATAAATTATGTTCTATAACATACTGTTTTCTCTGAGATAATTGCATTTACTGATATATCCTCTAATACAATTTCTCACTATTTTAAAACTATAATATCATAAGTTGTGATTATAGAAAAGGGGGAGATTATTGACCTCACCTATTTTGATAATCCCAATTATGTCTTCACATACCTTGATAATCCCAATTAATGTTTATCTATATTCTAATTCTCTCAATATATGATATTCTATTATCAAGATGATAATATTATTAAAATAATCCTTGAAATATGTTAATCAATGTTTATCCTTGTTTATGTGAGTTCTGAAGTAATTCTAACCCATTTAGATATGTTTTGCATAAAACAGAAGTGTTAGTAACTGATCCATGTATAGCTACTGATAAGAGACCTACTAGTACCTAGTCTACTGATAACCAAAGCTACTGATATGTATAGAGATACCAATGTTTGTAAACCCACCAGTAAGCAAGTCTACTGATAGAGAACACTTACAACTACTGATACGAGCTACCGACCAACCTACTGATACACAGACTAACGACTGATATGATGTGACTGACACAGTCTACCGATACAAGTAGAGTCACCGATACATCGAGATACTGATAGAAAAAGAGCTACCAACGGATCAAGAGATACTAATAGAATGAAGTTACCGATATATAGAGCTACTGATAGAGTAAGTCTACCGATAGAAGGAGTTACCAACAGAGTAAGAGCTACCTATTCAAGAAGCTACCGATACAAGTTCAAAAGAGCTACCGATGGAAGATTACTGCTACACAGTCCACCGTACAAAAGAGCTACTAATGATTGACCGACCGGTCAAACTCTATACTCTCAATACTATTTATTTATTAAGCTAACAGTTACATTTGATGTTTTAAATGCAGTTAATGTTATTTAATGATCTCTGTTTCCATTTCAGGGAATCGTACCTAGTACCCATGCAAAAAGTAATCATTCCTTTTTGCTGGAGATGAAAGCTATAAAAGGGAAGATAAAGACCTAGCTAAAAAGAGTGGGGTAGATAGAAAGAAAAGTGGTTACATACAGAGAGTACAAAAAACCAGGAAGCCTCAACAATCATTCAAACATGGATCATTCAAGAAAGGCTACATATATCCCCCAAGAACACTGGACATACTTGAAGTCAATCATTCTGAAAGAAACCACAAGCTGCATCTTGAGTGACGAACTACAACAAACACTTCATGCACTCAGGCTGACAAGCAGAACTGAGAACCAAAGAAGAAAACGACACTCTGTTTTCTGAACAGAAACCAGAGAAGGACTCAGAAGTTTTTCTAACCAATCAAATGAGTCTGGAGCTGCACTACCAATCACAAAAGATCTTCTAAACTCATTCTCACTTACTTTAGTGATTCTTCCATTTTACATTTCGAGAAGTGTGTGTACCATGTTAATTTTACACACACACTGTCTCCTGAGCTAAACTAAAGGATTCTTAAATCCTCACTCATACTCCATAACTCTCTTGTTTCCCACTATGGATAGTGGTAGAGGTCGAGTAAGACCCGGACAACTGTGAGATGTTGTTTGTTTTCCCACATAAAACTGTGGTAGAGGTCTTTGGACCTGAACAATATTTTACTATTGTTAACCTCGATCCAGGGTGTGGATCAATTTTTATAAATTGTTGAGAGGACTAAGTCTCAGCTTGATACTGAACCTCTTGGTTACCTCTGTTGTGCCTTTTTAGTTTAAGTCTTAAGTACACTATATATATTTCATATTCCGATGATATTACTTTGAAATACAAAACCATTTTAAAGCTACTTTGATAGTTAAATTATCAAGTGTTTATACTTATTGTAAACCAGTAAGCTAGTTTCAAAAGTTAATGTAATCTTCAGATTAAGTTAACTGAGACCTAATCAATCTTTAAGAAACTGATTGAACATTTACACTCTGTATAAATTCACAAAAGTTTAACTTTCTTTTTGAATTTGGGGTTTTTAAGAGAAATAATTTTTAACAGAAATTTTAATTGGAACTCAATTCACCCCCCTCTTGAGTGTCCACTCCGACCAAAAAACCCATCCAAAAAAGGATAAATCCTGAGACCTCTTTTCAAAACTCATCTTACAAAACTTCTGAAGATGACCTAAATGGCCACAATGAAGTAAAAACATAGGAGGCTTAAAAAAAGAGGGTTTATAATGACCTGTAACCCTAAACTGGAGGAACATGAGATATATTTTCAACCCATGAGAAGAAACCTTTACTTATAGCTCTTTCTCATCCTGCTTATTCTCCTCACTCACTGGGTTACACTCATTCCCATTAGATAGAACCAAGGAATCACCCCCTACTGTTTTCCTAGATTATTTAAATTCCCCCAAAATGGATTTATTGATAACCTATTGAAAAGATTTAAATCCCAAAAAAGTATAATTAGACCAAAATCTAGGTGCATACCACCTCCAAAGAAATGAGATTTCTTAGAATCATTGATAACCAGCCTTAGAGAGAAGATAACCAATTCTGGGGAGTGATCAATATACTATTTTACCAATTGGTCACCCCAGGGAAGGCTCACAAGATCAAGAGCTCTCTCTACTTTCAAAACCTTGGAAAAAAACCATGAAATTAGCACCATTATGAAAAACTCCTAAGACATACCTTCACACAGATGATAAGGTACCATAGAATCCCACCATACATAGCTAAAACCAACATAAAATCCCATGATATTCCTCATCCTTGAAGCTTCAGGTGTTCCAAGATAATCGAGGATCACCTAAATCTCTTCTAACCACATCACTGCTTCCACTGATCCTTGATCACCACTAAAATAGGAAATAAAACTATTTAAGAAGTTGGATATGGGGTCCGATCATAAAGAGGGTTCCACATACACCACTCCACTTAGAGTTTGGGAAGGTTCTAGAACTGAAGAAACTATTTATACCATTCTTGGAGGTGTACTATAAATAACATGAGACTTGAGAAACATAAATTCAAGTCTCAAAATGTAAATCAAATGATCCCATCATACACTAGTAATCAAATGAACAACACAAAACTGAAACAAGGTACACTAAATTCATACTAAGAAAAGAAAACTTTCTTTCAAAATTACTAACTTTTACCAAGTAATTCAAAAAAAAACACATCACCATGGTATACAACTATAAAAACCATTCCAAAAATGATCTTTGAAAACAAACCAAACTTGGTGGAACACACATCACCCAAATAAATCATGCCATAAATTTTATTTCAAAATTCAATTCCATTTTTAAAACCAAATAATATGATAAAAGTTCACTAAAAATTACTTTCCTTTAAAAACACCTTCCAAATTTATTTCCTAGAAAAATCATTTTCAAACCCAAAACACTTTCAAAACTCTCTTTTGAAATCATTAATTTTGGGAATACATAAAGGAAAAGTTTAAAACATCACTTTTTAATATTTTCCCAACACAATAGTGGAAACAAAAATTTTAAAAAACATTTCACGAAAACTAACAAAATTTACTTTTCCAAAAATCCACAAAAACCATGTTTTGAAATTAATATCTTAACAAAATCCACTCATTTTTCAAAACAATGATTTAAAACCAAGAATATACAAATAACCACTAAAACCTTCAATCAAGTTTGAAAATAAACTCATAAAAATAGCATCAAAACACTACTTAATCCACCTCCAATAAGTGATAATCACTTTAGGAGAAATCCAAAACCTAGATGAGTCAAAACAAATGAACCAGGGAAGAAACATGGTAGTGCATGGTTTGTACACATGGGTTGTTCAACTATGTTCCAACCATGAAACATGTTTTGTGAAGAGGGAAAACCCAAATTACATAGGAATTTCATAGTTTTCCAAGTCATGTGATCTAACTATACAACTCAATTTATTCTTCATTTCCACCCAAAAATATAAAAAAATTCCCAAAATCACTTTAACACTCAAATGGGATAAAAAATATCAATACACATCAAAATACATTAGAAAAAAAGTCAAATACAAAATTCTAAACCTTCCCCTGGAAGACTGAGGCTTGGGGTGATAAAGATCTAGCTAGACTCTCCCCACCCTTACCACTGAATCCCCAACAACATTAATCTCCTTTAAACTAGAAATTACCCAAATAATAGAGCTATAATCAAGAAGATCAGTCTCTAACCAAAGAACTCAAAGATCTGATACCATTTTATATCAAACCAACCTAGGCTGACTTCTACTTATCACCCTTCCTGACTTTCCACAAGACCCGAAGGGCATTCCCAATCCCAACACACTTGAAAATAGTAAATGAGAATCATAGTAATTCCTTTGGAAATTATTTCACCCAAATTAGAGATTAAATACAACAAATCATCTATTGAGAGTCCGACATAGACCATAATTACATTGTACATCTAGGTAATATCAAACATATAATAAATAAGAATAATCGGACATTCTAAACATGTCAAAACCAAAAACACTGATCCAAAACATTTTCATAAATATAAAACATCATCCATGAGAAAAACCATAAACCATGGCATAATCAGGTATAATGGAAATAAAAAATTAAAATTAGCTACATAGACGACCTTTATGGTTAATACAACACTAACCAAAACTAAAATAAAACATCAATAAACTCAAGGAAATATCAAAACTATCTCCATGAAAACTTTGATTTCCCACCACTACCCAACTCATCCCACATCGATATCAAGGAAAAAAACCATAATCTAGTTGGAATCCTAGAAATTAAATATATAAGTGTGAGATAAACCATTCACCACCCAATGAGACTATTTAATTCATTTCATATAGAAATTCATAAATTATAGTTTGAAAATATAACAAGAAAATAGTCTTTTAAGCATAAGATGGTGAAAATAATTAACAAGTCCATAAGAACCTTCCAAAACATTCCACTTTGTTTTCTTAAATTGAAAACACATGATTTGAAAACATTTCCACTGATCTAATCCATTTCAAAACCACACACCCATTAAAACTTCTCAAAACAATACAAACCATTTGTTTTCTTAAAATTAAAACAATCACTTCATAAACATTTAACCAACTAAAACCTTCTTTAAACCAAAATGACAATGTTCAAATCCACTTTTAAAACCCAACACAAGAGTATTTATTTGAAAATGGGTTTTTCCAAACATCTTTTAAAAAAATTATCAAAGTAATTGATCCAAACACATATAGGGAAATCATAACAAGGAAAAAAACACATGTCACCATGAATATAATAAATAAAATTAGGATATGGGTGACACGTAAATTTAAGTAGGGGAAATTATATAATTGAGAACTAGTTCAAAACCCCTAATCTCAACCTCCAACCTAGAAAAACAATGCTTCATGGGATTTAACCTAGGATACCTTACATGATACACGTATAACTTTATCAATTTCACTCAAGGACTAACTACAGACATATGCTACATCTAAATCACAATCCATTCAACTATCCCACATTAGAATTTTTGAAAATGGAACACCCCTCACAACTCTAGTGCCTATCATGACTAGTGGAAAACTAGTAGTGTGTGTGCTAGCTAGTGTAATATAAGAATATACCTCACACTTAGCAACCAGGGTCCCATGACCAATAAATAGGTGATGAAAGTGAAAATTCAAGCTAAGATTCACACACAATTCATAAGAAATAACTCCACATTACCCCAAACACCTTCAAAATGAATATCCTCATATATATCATACATCCATGGAATAAACAAGTATATTCCCACATAAGGGGTTCAAAAAGCATCACATAGTGATAAACAACCCACACAGGGGGTAAAAGGTCAAGGGGAAATCAATAGGGTTCTTTCACAACTAATAATTTAAAACCAAAGTTCTAAATAGTCCTTTAATGATAAATCAGGTTTCAAAATTCTAATCCCTATTTAAATTTATAAAACACCACTTTAAACATTCCTTAAAAATATATGGAAAACTCACACACATTTATAAAAAATTTCAAATATGCCATTAAAACATGGTTCAACCTCTATAAAATCTAAAATAAGGACAAAGGATATCTATTTCCATAAAATAAATTTTAAATATCCATTAAGGAATTTTCACTTATGGTAAAAAAATCACTAATTCAAACCAACATTTTAAATTATTTAAATAAACCATTTTATAAATCATTTTGAGGTTAACACCTCACTTTAGAACAATTTCCACTTGAAAATATAGTTTTCTCTCATTAAAAAATAAAATTAGATAAAAATCAAATGCAGACCATTAAAACCATTTCAAAATACTCATAGTAATTTCACATGTGATAAGTGCATAAAAAAACATTTCAAACATGAAATCATGGAATTAAAAGTGAAACCCCTTATTCCAAGATTAAAACACATTGAAATGGTTTCAAATAATCATATGAATATCACATATGTTCATACTATAAATAAAAAGATATTTAGAAAGAATAAGAACACTTTGAATTCCAAAATTAAACAATTGCATAGAAAACCCCATCTTAAAGAGGTGTAATTTGTGATGAAAACCAATCAGAACATGTATCCTTTAATGAAAAGCACCCAATCAAGGATAGATATAACATCTATAAACCGTAGACACCAAATACCTCAACATAATATCTACCCAGAACCCTAAAATCTTCCAAAAATATTTATAGGGTTAATTGGAGAATCCAAAACAAATAAAAAAGGTGGAAGATAGGAATAAAGAGAGAAATAGAGTAATAATTACCATGTAACCTCTTGAAAATCACCAAATAAGGACCAAGAATCAAGAGGGAAGTATGTTAGAACTCTTATTTGGGATCTTTGGGTTCGACTAATGTGTATGATGGAAGAAAAGGGTGAATTCCTATTATGTTTGAATAGGGAATTTTAGGAAAATCACACTTTAAGTGATTCTGGATAGGTTGTATGGTTTTAAAAACCATGCATCAACCATGGGTAGGCCACTGCTTAGGCCAAGACCACCTGCATGATTTATGGGTTCCTCTACAAGGTTTTTGAAAACTGTGGGGAAGTCGTGAAAAACAGATATGTCTCTATGACAACAACCCTTTTACGAGTGCCACATAGTTACTCCTAACCATGTGGGTAAACTATGCAACACCCATAAAGCTACCAAAACTCTAAAATTATAGACCAAAAACCACCAAGAATCAGAAAAAACCAAGAAAATATAAAATAAATAAAATTAAGGACTACAGTGACATGTATGGGTCATAGTACGATTTTTTTCACCTTTTTTCAATAAATACACTATCATATATCTTTTAAATTTATAATAAAGATACATTGGTGGTTTCCTACCAAATTTATTACTCACACCCTATATGGTTACCATAATTAACATGTCGAATTTATTGTTAGGGATCCAACTAAGGGAAATGTCCCTATGTTGGGTTGGTAAACATATAGAGCTGGTTAAGGATAATGGTGATGTCATGACACACAATGAGATCTTTTACAGTTGTTCCTATAATTTTATTTTACCCTTTTTTATCACATGTGTTGATCAACAACATGAAGGCATACTTTTGACTTGGATGTATGATTAGTGTGGTACAAATTGTTATAACATGGATCTTATTTTTATTGCTGTCATATTATTATAGTTACATATTGTTTATTTATTTATTTTTTTTTATTCCATTATGATTATTATTGTTGGCATCCCATATCGAGGGAATAATATCCCTACGGTATGTCTTAGGCCCTCATTACTAATCATAGCCCTCACATAGGGATTCTTAATGGGCTTGACTAGGGTGGAGTAGGCCAAGCCTGCATGAACCAGATCTAAAAATGTATAGCCCATTAAATCCTACATTTAAAGTAGGCTTAAAAAATTTAGTCTAATCCAGTCCGCATTTTTTGTAGACTGGTTTTTTGGTCAAAATGTATTTATAATCAAGATTTAAAACACTTATTTTAAAAATAAAAAACACTAATTATTAAGGAAATTTAAATATCAAGAAAAAAATAGTTATCACATAATTTTGTATATATATATATTCATCATGTATATAAAAAATAAAAATTTTAGCATAAAAAACAATATATTTTATTAAAATAACATTAAAATAAAAAATAAAAAATTTATTCTCAGCTCGTGGGATAGTCATCATATTCTAAGATCAATTAGCTTAGGCCCAAATGATTTTTTGGTCCATTTATAACCATTTTAAATGTGGGAATTTTTTTTGTAGTATATACCACTCTATAAATGTTGGCTGGTAGAATTGGATTATGGACCTGACCCCGTTCAACACCCCTACTCTTACGTATGGGGAGGAATTCATGAGGCCATGTGGTGTTTCCTCTTAGACCTGATGATTTAGGTTGGGGTGTTACAAAATGGAATCAGATCCTATTTTCCATGATTTATTATTTGGGGATTAGTATAATAAGGATATAATGGTCAGGACTTGGGTGGGAATCTATTCTTGTGTCTGGATAACACCTGTGTAGTAGATGTTTGAGTTTTTAGGGAATTGTGATTGCTTTTATTAGTTATAATATTATGGTTTCAAGATATTATACAAGCGATATTGTGTGGTTATGGTTTTTATTGGTTTTACCCTTGCCTTTGGTGGTGGGAGTGAATGAGTATATGCATCAAGATTTTGCATGTAGGTTCATATTTCATGTTCCCATTTGCTAGTGATTGATATATGCCTAAATTAATTAAAATCCAACGATAATATATTTTTTCTTTTCAAAAAATAAATTATTGATGAAATATAATTAATTTAACTTGATAATTTTATGATTCTATTATATATGAATAGGACTAATGTTTAGGTATTGATGGTATGGGATTAGGTTTTTGATGAGTTATGGGATGGGGTGTCTGGTGGTTAAGCCTTGTGTTGTGGGTAAACCCTTAGGGTGATTCTCCTAGGATTGTTGTGTTCATGTGAATCTATTAAATTAATATATGTTTTTAAAATTTAATTTGCTAAAATACATTTATAATTCGCTATTTTATAGTTTTAGAAAATATATTATAATATCCCCAAACCTGCACTCTGAGATCCGGTGATAAAACCTAATCTTTACATTTTTGGATTTGATACCAATAAATGTGACTGAATTTTTACAATCTATAAATTAAAACATCAAAAGGAAAAATTGGGCCACTTACATACCCAATAAAATTTTAGGTTCATAGTTTTAGATAATTAAGACTAACTCCTACATAATGATACATATGTCCACAAGTGATCATTTTTCCAAATATACCTAGTTTTTCTTATTTCAAAATAAGTCTCCAACATATTAAAAAAAATTATCTACATAAGAATAATTTATAGAAAAAAAACCATTTTACATCATTCCTCATAACCTATGGAAAATGAAACATAATAAGGGATAACATAAACACTCAGTAAGGGTAAACATAAGCATTAACAAGTGAATGTTATCACTGATCATAAGATGATTGTAAGGGTATTAAGAAATAATAAAAGTGCATGAGAATAACATAAAGAACTCATAAAAATAAAAACCTGTATCATTAAATATGTTACATGGAATATATATTTAACAAATTCAATATTCATAGAAATAAATAATCACAAGCTACGTGATTCCAATCTTGATCAAAAGAAACATTAAAATTCCACAGCAAGCATAGAGAGAATGTGTTGGTATCCTGAAACATTATCTTCACAACCCATTTCAGAATAACTAGAGCCTATTTAAACCCATATTAGAAACCTCCTAGGTTAACTCCCTCTTTTTTTCCTTAAATAAAAAGTATATTTCCCAATTTATTAGAGAGCTATATCAGGATCACCAGTCATATAAGCTGTATCAGAATCACTCCTTATATAAGCTATATTAGGCTCACCCATTATCATGATATATATCAAGATCAACCATAATCATAAATAATTTCCAAGTACCATTATTAAATATATAATATGTAATCTTTCATTTTCATCACTAATATTTTAGAAACATCTTTCATTCCTTTATAACTTGATTTACCCTTGGAAAAGTAACAAGTTTCATGAAAATATCTTTTAAAAAATAATTATAATAAATACCTAGAAATAATATTGATAGTATTATAAGATTATATTCCTAGTTAATTATAATAATCATTAAAGTATGTTTTCATAGATGAAAATACATTTAGAATAAATTGTTCTTTCATAGCTTCATTTACCCATGAAAAAACAACGAGTTCCACGAGAATATCATTGAAATAATCACAATTCATCTAGAGAAAGAATAAGGATGGTATCATTAAAACATATCCCCATTTAATCATAAGTTACATCACTGGTTTTTTTCATTTATGAACAAAAAAACCATGAGAAGATCATTAAAATCATCATTGAGTAAAATACCCTTCCCACTTTGAAAATCACTTTTAAAAAACTAAAAATTCACAATTTTTTATATATTTTAAAATAAAATTATAAACTTATAAATTAATATTCAAATAAAATAATAGTTCTTATGGTGGTAAAATCCATTGATATCTTAAACATTAAAAATAAACATTTTTCTCAAAATTTTGTAAAGAGAGTCAAAAGAGACTCATGTAGAAAACGTTAAGAAATATCCTATTAAAACTTTTTAAAATAAGGTCAAAGAACTTGTAAAAAAAACTTTATTAAGTCATTTCTATTTATAAAATAAAAAACTTTAAATCATTTTAGATAACATTTATATATAAGAGAAAAGTACTCAATCTAAAAGAAGATACAAGATCGATATCACTTATAAACAAATTTATTAATGTTTCTTTAATAAATATGGAATAAAATGGAAATTAAACATGTAAAACACATTAATAGATATTGGAAAAGAAAATATACATGTTTAATGATAATAATATCATATTATTTCTGCCAAAGGAACCTTGAACATAAATAATCCTGAAAATAAATAAGATTATATCATAAAACCATCACCGCTTTGGTAACTTTCAAAATCAAAAGTAATTGATATAAAGAATATGATATAGATTTATAAATTCCATTAATTTAATTAAATAATATTCTAAAATTTATTCATTATTTAGTAAGTATACTATACAAGGAAATCATGGTGCATGATATGAAACATGCTCAAGAAAATGATATTGAGATAAAGAAAACCCTCGGAAATATCATAAATTTTAAAGTAATAATTAATCCATGAAGTGATTATGTGAACATATATAAATCCACATAATGTTTTTTAAATTAATAATAAAAAAATTTGGAGATAAATTAACACATAATCATGGAATTATAAATTCAATGAAGTAGAATTATAACCCAATGAATGTAAATTGAGTTAAGAAACCCCTGACCACTTGGAAACTTTAAAGTCAAATCCCCTTGGATGAAATAATTTGAATTAAAACTTAAATTTTTTTTTATTAAGGATTAATGATATAATGTTTAAAATTGGTAACATATACACCATATAAAATATATTAGGTGCATAACATTAAAATATGTCTCAATGAAGGGAAATTGAGATGAAATCCCTTACCTTAAGTCCAGACTTGCTATGTATGTACTTTAACACATGGATAATAAACTTATATCAATTATTTATTTTATTAAAAAACTTTTAAATGATTAATAAATATTCCTTAAATAATTTATTTCATTTATTTTAATGACATATTTAATAAATTAATCAGTTAAGTCGATGTTAGTTTTTTTGAGAATGTTCAGTTTATAATTTCAAAATGATTTCAGTGTGTTGATTGTGGTCAAAGAGGTCATTTTTCCATCATATCCTAAATTATAATCAAAAAATAATTAAAACTTTTATAGATAAATTATACTTTTAAATCCAACCATGAAATATGAGTATGAAAAATGAATTACATTACAATCATGGAGATGGAAAAATGTATGCACACATGATCAACATTTTAATTTTTTAACAAACATGAAAAAATAAGGTAAGTATTATTTTATCTTAAAAAAATTATTATTATATAATAAATATCATATTATCTCTTTATATAATTTATTTATATTATCCATGTGATGTGTGAGGGTTAGAATTACCAATGATGGCCTAAGACATACCCTGGAGAGATTATTCCTCGATACCAAATGCCAATAATGATACACATAATGAAAGAAAAAAATAATAAATAAATAAACAAAAAGTAAGAGGGATGCTTAATGGGCTAGACTAGGGTGGAGTGGGACAAGTCCACATAAACTAGATCTAAACATGTATGGTATATTAAAGCCTATATTTAATTTAGGCTTAAAAAATTTAGTCTAATCCAATCCACATTTTATGTGGACTAGTTTTTGGGTCAGCACACATTTATAATCAAGATTTAAAACATTTAAAAAAATGAATAAAAAACACTAATTATTAAGGATTATTAAATATCAAACACAAAATAGTTATCACATAATTATGTATATATATATATTCATATTTTATATAAAAAATATAATTTTTTATCATAAAAAATGATACATTAAATAAAAATACCATTAAAATAAAAAAATAAAAAATTTATTTTGGGCTTGTGGGATAGTCCGTATATTCTAATATTGACTATCTTAATCCCACAAGATTTTTTTATCTGGTCCATTTAATCCTGTTTGAAATGTGAGACATTTTTTCTAGTCTATCCCACTCTATAATTGTAGGCTGGTAGACATGACTCATGGACCTAGGCCCGTTCATCACCACTACTCTTACATATGGGGAGGCATGCATGAGGTCATGTGGAGCTTTATCTCGGACCCAATGATTTGGGTCGAGGCATTATAAAATTTAATTAGAGCCTCTTTTACATGATTTATTTTTTGGGGTTTGGTAGAATAGAGATAGGATGGTCAAGACTCGGGTGGGAATCTATGCTTGTGTCTGGATAACACTATGTAGTGAATGTTTGAGTTTTCAAGGTAGTGTGATCAATTTTACTAGTTGGAATATTATGGTTTCGTGTTATTATAAAATATATATTGTGTGGTTATGTTTTGTTATTGGTTTTCATCTTTCCTTAGGTGGTGTGAGTGAATGGGTACATGTATCAAGATTTGTCATGAAGGATCACATTTCATGCTCTCATTTGCTAGTGATTGATATATGATTAAATCGATTAAAATGAAACAAAAATATATTTTTTGTTTTTCAAAATACATTATTTATGAAAGATAATTAATTTAAATTAAGAATGTTATGATTCTATTATATATTATTCTGACTAACATATACGTATCAATGGTATGGTCTTAGGTCTGTGACGAGTTATGGGTTGGGGTGTCTGGTGGTTAATCCTTGTGTTGTGGGTAAACCCATAGGGTATGTCTTTTAGGATTTTTGTGTGGATGTGCATCTATTAAATTATTCGATATTTTTAAAATTTATTTTGTTAAAAGGCAATTATAATTATCTATTTTATCATTTTATAAAATATATTATAATATCGCTAATCCTGCACAATAAGATCTGGTGCTAAAACATAATCTTTACATTTATGGATTTGATACAGATAAATGTGACCCAATTTTTACAATCTAAAAATTAAAATATCAAAAGGAAAAACTGGACCACTTACATACCCAATCACCCTTAAGGTTCATATTTTTAGATAATTTTGACAAACTCTTACATAATGGTACCCATGTCCTCAAGTGATCATTTTTTCAACTATACCCAACTTTTATTATTTCAAAATAAGTCTAAAATATCTCCCATAACATTTTATACACAATAATACTTTCTAGAAATAAATAATTTTAAATCATTCTTCATAAACTAGGGAAAATGAAACATAACAAGGGTGACCTCAAACACTCAGTAAGGGTAAATATAAGCATTAACTAGTGAATGTCATTAGTGATAATAATATGAACATAAGGGTATGATGACATAATCAAAGTGCATGAGAATAAAATAAAAGAACTCATACCCATAAAAAAACGGATCATAAAACATGTGACATGGATTAAATATTTAACAAAGTCAAGAGTCAGAAATATCAATAATTATGAGCCATGTGATGTCAATCTTGATAAAAGGAAACATTAAAATTCCATAGCAACTATAAAGATAATGTGTTGGTACCTTGGAACGCTATCTTAATAACACATTTTAGAAATAACTATATCCAATTTAAATCCATAGAAGAAACCTCCCAGGTTAACTCCCTATTTCTTTCCTTAAATACAAATTACATTAACCAATTCATTGGATAGCTATATCATGCTCACCCGTCATATAAGTCGTATTAGGATCAATCATTATATAAGTTATATTAGGATCAACAATTATCATGAGATATATCAAGATCAACCATCATCACCAATAATTTACAAGTACCATTCTTAAATATAGAACATGGAATCTTTCATTTTTATCATCAATATTTTAGAAACATCTTTCATTACATTATAACTTGATTTACCCACGGAAAAGTAATAGGTTTCATAAAAATATATTTAAAATAATCATTATAAGAAATCCATAGAAATAATAAAAAATTATCATAATATTATATTCCCAGTGAAGTAGATAAATCATTAAAGTATGTTGATATAGATGAAAATACCATTAAAAGAAACTGTTCTTTCATAGCTTGATTTACCTGTGGGAAAGTAACGAGTTCCATGAAAATATCATTAAAACAATCATAATTCATTCAGAGGAAGTATAATTATGGTATAATTACAAAATATACCCATTAAATCATAATTAAAATCAAGGATTATTGTCATCTATGAATAGAAAAACCATGAAAATATCATTAAAAACGTCCTTGAGGAAAATACCCTTCCCACTTTGAAAATCACTTTTAAAAAACTAAAAATTCACAAAATAGTTTAAAATTTTTTAATTTTAAAATAAAATTGAAAAATTATAAAGGAATATTCAAATAAAAAAATGGATATAATGGTGGGAAAATCCATTCATTTCATAAATGTTAAAAATATTTTTTTCAAACTTTGGTAAAGAGAGACAAAAGTGAATCATACAGAAAACGTTAAAAAATAACATTTTAAAACCTTCTAAAATAAATTAAAATATCATATGAAATAAATTTATAAAATAAATTATATTTAGAAGAGATAATTATTGAATTTTTTTTAGAAAACATTGATATTAATGAGAAAAATTTTCAATCTAAAAGAAGACACAAGATCAATATCACTTACAAACAACTTTATTGATGTTTATTTAATAAATAAGGAAAAAAATGAAAATGGAACTTGTAAACCAAATTTATAGATAGTGGAAAATAAAATATATGTTGTTAAATAAAATAAGATCATATGATTTCCCCAAAAAAAACCTTGAACATAAATAATCCTGAAAAGAAATGAAATTGTAACATAAAACCTTTACCTCTTTGGTAACTTTCAAAATAAAAAGTAATTAATTAAAAGAATATTAAATGAAACTATAAAAAACATGAATATAATTAAATAATATTCTAAAACTCATTTATGATTTAGTAAGTACACCATACAAGAAAATCAGGGTGCACAACATGAAACATGCTCAAGAAAACAAGACTAATATATATGAAACTCTTGAAAAGATCATAACTTTTTAAGTGATAATTAATCCATGAAGTGATTATGTGAACATAGGTTAATAAAAATAAAACAATTTTAAATATATAATAAAAAAATTTAGAGATAAATTCTCACATAATCATTGCATAACAAATTCAATGAAGTTGAAGTATAACCCAATGAAAGGAAATTAAGTTAAGAAATCTCTCACCACTTGGAAACTTTCATGTCAAATCCTCTTAGATGAAATTATTTGAATTAAAACATAAAATACCAAAAATTATTAAGTATTAATGATATAACATTTAAAATGGTAAACATATACACTATATAAAGTATATTAGGTTCATAGAATTAAAATATGTCTCAATGAAGGGAAATTGAGACAAAATCACTTACCTTGAGTCCAGACTTGCTATGTATATCCTTTAACACATGCATAATAAAATTATATCAATTATTTTATTTATTAATTTTTTATAGGATTAATAATTTATCCTTAAATAATTTATTTCATTTATTTTAATAAAAAAATTAATTACTTAATCAGTTGAATCCATGTAAGTCGTCTTGAGGATGTTTGGTTTATAATTTCAAAATAGATTTGGTCTCTTGAATGTGGTCAACGGGGTTATTTTCCATCATATAAAAAATAATAACAATTTAATAATTATAATTTTAATACATTAATTATACTTTTAAAACCAACTATGAAATATTGGTTTGAAAAATTAATTATATTACAATCATAGATATGGTAGACTATATGTATGCTTGGGAAATATTTTAATTTTTCAACGAATATGAAAAAAACAAGGTAAGTATTATTTTAAATTTAAAAAATTATTATTATATCATAAATATTATATTATCTCTTTAAATAATTTTTTTATATTAGCTATGTGATGTGGTGATGAAAAACGAATCACATCACTTTGTGAATGTGGTAATCCACACATATAGATGAACGATGTTATCATTTTTTAGTAGATGGAAAAGTGAGAAAATAAATAATATATTATCTTTATAGAATGATAATTATTTAATGAATATAACATATATACATTAAATATACTATTACAAATATCCATGAGAGGTAGTGATAAAAAAACACACCGCTTTTTGGAGGTGGTAGTCCACACATATGTAGGAACGATGTTTTTTCTCCCCATAGGATGGTAAAAAAGATGAAAATGGGTTTTAATAGAATCATAATTACATTTAATTATAGATGATATAATTATGTTTTTATGTTATCACTTTTTAAGAATATTTTAATGGGTTGTAAGAAGAAATAAATTGAAAGAGGTTGGGTTGGATGATTACCTATTATTTGGCTGACCTCCTTTAGACCCATTCTTAAGAACCCATTGGAATAGTATTTTAAGAATACTAGAACATATAATTAATGTATATGTATGTTTATAATATAATTGGACAAGGTTTGGAATATATATATGACTCAAAGTGGTGTAAAGAAGAGAAATGAGGGGTGTCCTTTTATAAGGGAGGGAGGGGGATTTTTTTAAAATTCCTGAAATATTATAATATAATATGTGTCCAACTCAGGTAAAAAGGTTCCAAAATTCCATAAATTAGAATATAACTAGTATATTCTCTTTATATAATCATAAAATAATTTTTTTATAGGTATATATATCATTTTAAACCTTATCTTTTGGATTAATCCTTCCATTAACCGTTTTTAACCGTAACCAGAGTAACAAATTTATTAATATTAATGGGTCATAATTTTACTTATATTGTGAAAATTGGATCATAAATAGAACATTTATGAAATTTTAGACAATTTATATTCCTAATTGTACTCTTAAAATAATTTTATTACTTTTATGTAATTTAATAAAGTATGATTTAACATAAAATTTCATTAATTTTATTTCGAAACTATTCATTTAAAAACATCCAAAAAATATTACTTTTAGTGTTTTTAAAATCATTTACCATATTTTTTTCTACCACTTGCACAAGAATTGTATCGATGTTGCGTAAGAATTTAAGATAATTATTTTATCACTAAAAATGAAATATAAATTAAATGATAAAAAAAATAATATTTAAAAAAAAATAGAACTCAACTTATCCTCCTTTCATCCTTATGTAAAAATTTTAGAGATATTAAAGTCAAGAAAGTGACATTTTGGAATTTTCTTTTCTTAAAATAATATAAACATCATTATCAAGGTAAAATGGAAAAAAATCCATATATTAGAATTTAGAATAGATATGTTTGAAAATATTCCATAAAATGAAATTAAGGAAGGTTTGTTCTTGATTTTGAGACCTCATTTCATGGTTTTAAGCTCGATTTACCCATTTTATCCTTACTGAAGGGACACATATTTACCACAGTTACTATTCATTAAGACAAAACAATAAGTTGATATTTTTACCTAATATTAATTATTCTAATTAAAAATATTAAATCTATTTTATCAAGTTAAATTTACATAAGTGGTATAATTTAATTTAAAATTAAACCTGGAAAACATGATGAAAAGCGATTTTGTAGAAAAATGTCTTTTTAAGTACAATTTTTTATACCAAATTCAAGTATAATGTTGATTATAATAAAATTTTATTGATTTTTAATAAAAATTAACTAATTAAATTTTAATATTAATACAAAATCTAATGTGACTTTTTAATTACTTGAAATGAAATGGCGATTTTCAATAAAAATCAATATTTTTCACTATTCATTGAACATAAAAAACTATTCAGAATTTTTTTAAAAAAATTCATCATAATGTAATTTTTAAATTCTTATTTAAAAAATGATATAATTATTTATAAAATTAAATTTCTAAATGTTCTAGAAATAAATTATAATATTCTCTCCCAAAAATTAATAAAAACCATTTTTGAAGAAAATATATTTTTGATGCATAAAATGACTTCACTGAAAAAATGATTACTAACTTTCTAGGAATTAATCAATAAATTTTTATTGAGTAGAAAATTTATATATGTTTTATAATTTTTTATTAATATTCATACATACTAATTCATTTTCTAGGTTATAACTATAATATTTAAATAATAATTTTTCATAGTTCGTTTAAGCTCGATGTTGCATGTCTTGTAGATTATCAAACAAAATATTATTATAAAATATCAAGATATTAATTCATACCCCCTTTAATAAATTTCATCCTTGAAATTTGAATTGGATCTCGATAATCAAAGGTTTGACAATTGAAAATAATTTTGTTGAAAACCCATATCGTAAAAAGGGTTAATAAAAATTTCTTTTGAAAAGAGGAAAAAGAAAATAAGAAGGTCATATAAAATAATGCATACTAGGTTTCCGAATAATATAAAATTATTAGGAAGTGAAAATGTGTACAACAATGATAAAAGTTATATCAAAATGATGAAAAATGACTGATAATGATATCACAAGAAAGTTAATGACCACAAAGCCATAAATCAATAAGGGATTAAGAATACCACCAATTCATAAAAAATTAAGGTAATAGGATAACGTTTTTATTTCAATATTATTTTCCTAGATTTTAGGAATTATTTTACCATCAATACTAAGAACATAAGGAAATATACTTACTTTATAATTAGCACATGAGCCTCAACCCAGTTGGTGAGGTCTCTCTAAGTGCATCCGTGAGACCCAGGATCGAAACCAGAAAGAGGAATAATTATGGGTACTGTAACAGTTACTATAGTAGGTACTGTAGAAGTATTGGGTAGGTACCTGTAGTAGTTAATGTTCGTTACTGTAGAATCCAAAACTAATCACCTTGGGCCACCTGTTTGGGCTTGGAGTCCTTAAGGATTTCAGGCCACCCAGGACTTCAGGTCAGTAAAGCTTTCTGGCCACCTATAAGGCCTTTGGGCCACCTCAAGACCTTCGACACACCTCAAGGCCTTCAAGGCACATGATCAGTGCAGTTGCCTCAGACATACTCTAAAAAAGGAGCATCCCTAGAGGAGGATTCTGAGCAGGTGCACTCACCAGAGAAGAACCAATGGATTTGGAATAATGAGTGGGTATGGAAACACCATTGGGACTAGCCTGTGCTTACACGGGAAGCTTATCTAGATAGCTATACGAAGGTGGAGAGCTACCATCATGATGCAGATGCTGGGGAGGGGTAGTTCCTTGTAGTTATAGTTTGGTTCAATTCCATAAGACCTTTGGGTCATGTAATGTCTCTTAAGACTATGAGCTATGTAATCACTATGCCTACGAGCCTTGTGAGGGTTCCCTATTATCCCTTGAAAGCGGGGTTATAAAAAATAAATAAAAATGAAGGCCTTAAGGCCATTAGAGTTATAATTATAATTTCATCCTTCAATTAATTTCCACCATAATCTTATCTTTTTATCCAAATGATGAGTATTCAAGATGAATTTTTCATATCTAAAGCACTAAAATAAACTTTTAACAGATCACATAATTCCACAAAAGGACAACAATCTATTCCTACTATCTTTATACATTATCTAAAAAAATAATTTTTCAGTATAAGGTAATATAATTCACAAAATGTATAAACCATCATATGAATAAATAATACATTAATCACTAAAATTAAAAAATAATGCCAAAGGTTCAACATAGATCATTCCATAAATAAATAACCTTATATCCCAAATAACCTCAAAAACCTCAACATTAAAGAATGTTTTAACCTCAAATGTTATCTCACATCGTTAATACCACATTCCCAAAATTATAATAGTATTCTTTCAAAATAATCCTTTATGTTTAACCACATGATATAATTAAGGGTTACTCGTACCTTAACCCAATAAAATGTTTCTCAAAATATCATTAATCACCTCAAAATCTCATCACTTAAAACCTCAAAATGGGTTTCTAAGCCTTTGAACATATTATTATCCTTAAACATATAAAACCATGATGGAATCCATAATTATTAAGTTAACCTCACTTCAAAACATTCTAATATCCAATGTTATCTAAAAATTTACTATGAAACCAACTATAATATCCCTAAACCCACACTCCCAGATCGGATGCTAAAACATAATATTTAAATTTTTGTCTTTGATATCGATAAACATACCCAAAAGTTTACAATCTAAAACTTACAACATCAAAATTAAAAAAATTATCACTTATATACCCAATAAATTTTTAGGTTTAGAGTTTTAAATAATTAGGACTAACTCTTGCATAACGAAACCCATGTCTTCAAGTGAGAATTTTTCCAACTATACCCATATTTTCTTATTCCACAATAATCATTCAACATCTCCCATAAAATCCACCACACATGAAACCTTTCTAGACACAAATAATTTAACATAATTCTTCATAACCTGGGGAAAAGGAAACATAAAAAGGGTGGAATCAAATTCTCAGTAAGGCTAAACATAATAATTTATAATTAAATGTCATCAGTGAGAATAAGAAGATTATAAGGGTATGATGACATAATCAATGTGAATGAGCTTAAAATAAAATAACCCATACCCATAAAAACCTATATAATTAAACATGGGACATGGAATAAATATTTAACCAAGTAAAGAGTCAAATAAATCAATAATTATAATCCATGTGATGTCAATATTGATCAAAGGAAACATTAAAACCCATCAAAAGAATAGAGAAAACATGTTGTTATCTTGGAAAACTATCTTCATAACCCATTTTAGAAATAACTATATTCCAGTTAAATCCAAATGATAAACCTCCTTGATTAACCCCTCTTTCTAGCCATAAAGACAAGTAACATTACCCAATGCATTATAGAGCTATATCAGAATAAACCTTTATTTAAGTTGTATTGAGATCACCCATTATATAAGCTATATTGGGATCACCTATCATCATGAGATATCTTGGTCTCACCCATAATCATCATTAATTTCCAATTACAATTCTTAAACATAACACATGGAATCTTTTCTTTTCATCGTAAATATTTTATCAACAAATTGCATTCCTTTATAAATTGATTTAACTATGTAAAAGAAATAGGTTTACGGAAAATATATTTAAAATAATCATCATAATCCATCTGTATAAAGAATATTTAGGGTATCATAATATTATATTTCCATTGAATCAGAGGAATCATTAAAGGATATTGAATTATATGAAAATACCTTTAAAAGAAAATTTTCTTTCATAGCCTGATTTACCCATGGAAAAGGGACATGTTCCATGATAGTGTCATTAAAATAATAATAATAAATCCATAGAAATTATAAGTATGGTTTCATTATAATAAATATGTAGTGTAGCATAATCAATATCAAGGGTTTTTGTTACTGATGAATAGATTTACCATGAAAAGATCATTAAAAAAATTCTTGAAGAAATACCCTTCCACTTTAAAAATCACTTTTAAGTGATAAAAATACGCAATATATTTTGAAAAAAATTTTATTTGAAAATAAAATTGGAAACTTATAAAGGAATATCCAAAAAAATAATGAACATGATGAAAAAAAAAATCCTTTCTTGTTGTAAATGTTGAAAATATTTCTTTTTTCAAACTTTTGTAAAGAGAGTCAAAAGTGACTCATGGAGAAAAAATAAGAAATATACATTTAAAAACTTTTAAAATATAGTAAAATATCATGTAAAATAAATTTAAGAAATAATTTGTTTTTATAGAGGAAATTTTTTTAACATATTTTAGAAAAAATGATATGGAATAGAAATATTCTCGATCTAACAGAAGATACAAGATTGATATTACTTACAAAAAAATTTCTTTATGTTTCTTTAATAAATAAGGGAGGAAATGGAAATTAAATATGTAAACTACATTAATAATCATATAAAAAGAAAATATATGTGGTACAATAAAATAATATCTTATTATTTCCCCCAAAGGAACCTTGAACATAAAAAAGCCTGAAAATAAATGGGATTATAACATAAAACCTTTATCGCTTCAATCAATTTCAAAATAAAAATTCATTGAAATAAATAATATGATATGGATCTATAAATCCCATGAATTTCATGAACTGATATTTCAAAATTCATTCATGAGGTATTAATTAATACAAGTAAATCATGATGTATGAAATGAAACATGTCTCAAGAAAATAGGATTGAGACAAAGAAAACCCTTGCAAGGATCATATCTTTTGAAGTGATACTTAACCCATGAAGTGATTATATAAACATATGTAAATAAAAAGAAAAAATGTTGAAATATATAATAATTTTTTTAGATCAATTCACACATAATCATGGCATAAAAAATTCAATGAAGTACAAGTACAACACAATGAATGGAAATTGATTTAAGAAATCCCTTTCCACTTGGTAATTTTCAAGTAAAATCCACTTGGATGAAATAATTTTAATTGAAACTTAAAATACCATAAACTATGTAGGATCCATGATATAAAATGAAAAATGTAAATCATATACACCATATTAAATAAATTAGGTTTATAACATTAAAATATGCCTCAATGAAGGGAAATTGATACGAATTTCCTTACCTAGAGTCCAAGAATGCTATGTTTGTATTTTAACACCAGTATAATAAAATTATACAAATTATTTAAATTATTAATAAAATTTTATAGTATTAATAAAATATCCTTAAAACATTTATTTCATTTATTTTAATGAAATATTTAATTACTTAATTATTTATGCCTACATTAGGGGTTTCAAGGTTTCTCAATTTATAATTTCAAAACACCTTCAGCATGTTGATCATAGTCAAATGGGTTATTATTACATCATATAAAGAATATTATTCATGAAATAATTATAATTTTTCTATATTAATTATACTTTTAAAACCAAACATGAAACATGGTTATGAAAAATGAATTACATTGAAATCATGGAGACGGTAGGTCGTACGCACACATGAACAACGTTTCCATTTTTTCAAAAAAAGAAAGAAAGAAGTTAAGTATTATTTTACCTTTAAAAAATTAATATTATATCATAAATATAATATTAAATCTTTAAATACTTTATATATATCCTCCATGTGATTCATTTATGAAAAATGAATCACATCACTTCGTGGAGGTGGTAATCCACACGTACGCACAAATGATGTTATAATTTTTCAATGGCTAGGTAGGTAAGAAAAAAGATGATATATTATCTTTAAATAATGATAATTATTTAATTAATATTTTATATATACATTAAACTCATCATTATAAATAACAATGATAGGCGTTGATGGAAAACAAAACACATCGCTTCGTGGAAGTAGTAGCCCACACGTACGCACGAATGATATTTTAGTTCCCCATAGGATGTAAAAAGGAGATAAAAAAGGGTTTTACCAGATTCATAATAACATTTAATTATATGTGATATAATTATTTAATTATATCATCATGGTTTAAGAATATTGTAAGGGGTTATAATAAGAAATAAATTGAAAGGGGTTGGGTTGGATGATTACCTTTTCTTCGGTAGACCTCTTTTAAATCCCTTATTAAGGACCCTCAGAATGGGTTTTTAAGAAGAAAAATACATATAATTAATGGATATGTAAGTTTAAAATATAAAAAGTCAATTTTTGGTAGATATATATGGCTCAACGTGATGTAAATAAGAGAAAGGAGGGGCTTACTTTAATAAGGGAGGGAATAGGCATTTTTGGAAATTCATGAAATATTATAATATAATATGTGTATAACTCATGTAAAATGATTAAAAAATTATATTAATTAAAATATAAGGAGTAAATGGTCTTAATATAATCATATAATAAATTTTTGATAGTTTTAGACATCATTTTAAACCTTATCTTTTAGATTAATCCTTTTGTTAACCGTTTTTTACCTTAACCGTGATAACAATTTTTTCATTATTAATGGTTTATAATTTTACATATAAGGTAAAAATTGGATCATAAATTTAAAAGAAATAAAATTTTAAACCTTTTATTATCCTAATTGTACTATTTAAATATTTATATGACTTTTAAATAACTAAATAAAATATTATTTAACATAAAATATTATTAATGTCATTTTTGACACTATTCAATTAATTTGACTTTGAAATCATCAATATAGTAATTAAATTTTCATATATACTCTTAAAAAATACCTAATATGTTTTATTGATATATAAAATTCATCTAAAACTAAAAATAAAAAAAATATTACTTTTAGAGTTTTTAAAATCATTTACTTGTTTTTTTTATACTGTTTTTACATGCACTGTGTTGGCGTTGTGTAAGAATTTTAGGTAATTATTTCTTCAATAAAAATTAAAATTAAAATAAAATGATAAAAAATAATTTATATTTCAAATAAAAATTTAAATCCAAAATTATCCTGTTTTTATAATTATGTAAGAATCTTAGATATATTATAGTCAAGAGAGTGACATTTTGGAATTTTCTTTAATTAAAATAATATAAATAACATTATCAAGATAAAATGGAACCAAAATGAAATATATTAGAGTTTTTGAAGGATATGGTCGAATATATTCCATAAAATAAAATTAAGGAAATTTTTGGGTTGATTTTGAGACCTTATTTCATGGTGTTAACCCTGATTTACCCATTTTACCTTTATTGAGGTGACATATATTTACCACAATTATTATTTTTAATAAATAAAACTAAATTAATATTATTTAAAAATAATAATTATTATAATTAAAAATATTTAATCTATTTTATAAAATTAAATTCAAATAATTTAAAGAATTTAATTTAAAATTATACCCACAAAACGCGATGAAAAGTGATTTTCTAGAAAAATGCCTTTTTAAGTATAAAATGTTTTTATTCCAAATTAAAGTATAATTTTGATTACAATAACATTTATTGGATTATTTTTTAATAAAAATTAAATAATAAATTTTAAAACAATCCAAAATATAATTTCACTTTGTAAGTAATTGAAAAGAAAAGACATTTTTCAATAAAAATTTGTATTTTTCATTATTCATTGAGAAATTCAAACTTTTCAGAAAATTGTGAAAAATTCATCCTAAGATTATTTTTACACGATTAATTAAAAAAAAGTATATAATTTTTATCAAATAAAATTTCAAAAAGTTACAAAAATTAATTATAATATTCACTCTCAAAAAATAATATAAACCATTTTTGAAAAAAGCATATTTTTAAAGCATAAAATGACTTACCTAAAAAACTGAGTGCTTATTTAATAATAATTAATCAATAAATTTATATTTATTATGACCTTTATATATATTTCATGATGTCTTTATTATTATTTATACCAACTAATTCAATGACTGGGTTAAAACTGTAACATTTAAGTAATAATATTTCATGGTTTGTTTAAGCTTAGTAGTTTGTGTCCTGTATGTTTTCAAACATTGTCTTCTTTTAAAATATTGGGATATTACATATCTACTTAATGAATAAAATACCTATTGTGGGGTGATACACAATATTATTTATATATTTCTAGAGTAGCACAATGTAAGACCAGGGTTATCTTTCGTAAGGATCTTTTTCACTCAATCATTCATTACTCTTAAACATTTTATTATATTTTTGATTTTTTTTTAATTTTTATAAAAGCATTAAAAGTATTGGGGTTTGATTATATAATGAAAAATATATTAGAAACATGTAGATGGAAAATTTATAAATAATGAACAAGGTTATCATGAAATAACTTTGTATTAGGGGTTGGCTACTCAGGTTCCTTCATTATCTATTATATTTATATAAATTATATTTGATAGTTTATCTCATAAATCAGGGATTACTATACCATAATTTTTGTGTGAAATTTAGAATGATTAGGATATGCCTTTGGAACACCAAATCCCACCTCCTCTAATATACACGGTTGATGAACACATTTCATCATATATGTGACACCTTCAAAGAATCGACTCCATCATATACAGTTTCATCCCTAAAACATACTCAACACCATTATATGAATAGTATTTCCATTAGAAGGGTGGGATTAATGTTTGATAGAGTATAGAATAGAATAATGGATAATGTATTGGTATAGTAGATAATCTTTGCATCACCCGTCAATAAATCAATTTCATTAGTAAAAATAGAAAATAAAATTAAAGAAACTGAGAGAAAGAATTATAGAATCACTATGAAAACCTACCCAAGGCCAAGCCACGAGTTAGTCACTCATCATCATGGATGTGAGAGATCAAAATGAAGATAAATAGTGAAATAAAGAGAAATAAGAGATAGATTCATAAATAAAAACAATTTATTGAAACTATACAACATAAAAATTATAGTGAAATTTAAATAAAATAATAGAAAAGAAATAATATAATAATATTAGTAGAACTTCTAGTGGTGCATCCTAAGCTATAGTGGTGTTCCAATCGTGGTTTTAGCATAAAGGTGGCTGGTGTAATTCTTAACAGGTATGTGAACCCTGATATCACCATAAGGAATATAGTGATGAATATTCCAATTTTTTTGTATGAGTGAACACATTTAAATGCAAAAAAACTTGTTGGAACTCATCTCGCATCAAAGATTCAGTTGAAAGGTGTCACTTCATTACCCGTGACACAAAATTTGACCATTGAAAAAATCAGGTGAAGCCACCCCACTCCTATAGTCCATTGTTCTACCCCATATGGTGGTTTTACCCTCCACTCAACAAAACCCCACATTGGGTGTTCTCTCCATAGGCGAGTGCTAACCCACACTGGCCTTCTTACATGATCTCCAATTCCAGGAATCACAGTCGATGATTTACTGACTGCTTCTTAGTGGATGGCTTGATCACCTATTGTGAAAGGTCCAGTTAAGCCATATTTTTTTGTAAAACTTTTTCAAATTCCAATCATGACTCATACACAGGTAAAAATCACTTTTATGAAGATCCTATATCATTGAAACTTCATAAGAGTTAACGACTCTTACAAACTTTTCAACACTTTTTCAAAAAAGTAGCGAACTCTTACATCAATACTAGAATTATTTATTTTATCATAAAACCACTTTTATTATTTAAAATAACCTCAAACCACCTGAAATATTCATTAAAACACCAAGATAAAATGTAGTATTTATTATAATAATTACAAAGATAGATGTGACATTTAAAAAACTAGTTTTAATCCATTTTTGAAGTTAAACCCAATTTATTACTATATATAAAATATGCGATATTTACATTCAAAACATAAATATTGTGGGATTAAAATTACAGAAATAGAAAATGAAATCAAAGAACCAATTAGCTCTATCAATTCTCCATACTTAAATATTTCTCTATTGGGAAATCATCTAATACTAAGGCCAATTCTGATTTCTCAAGACACTTATTTTCAATTAAAATAACAAAATAAAAATCTTACCTCCTTCTTGGATCCCAATTATCTCTTTCCTCACTAATAATTAAATCCCATTCAATATTTTGTTAATTATTATGTGTATTTTTTACTTACCTCTTCAGATGTGTATTTCTCTTCACTTAAGGATTTTGAATTAGATATTTTATCACTCTTAAGAACTTGCACAATTTCCAAAGGCTTAATGCCTTCCTAGAATCTACACTTCAAAAATTCATAAATATTCACTAACTATATGGACTTTACTTAGGTTAATCTATGGAGAAAGGGTTGGTAGGATTTAAATGTCAAATTTTTTGAGGTAGAATGAGGGGGATATGGATCTAATATGAAGTAAAGTCTATGAAAATAATTTATACTCAAAAATAGCATATTCCTCACTCCCCATTTACAATATTTAACTTCCAAACACCTATATATTATGTTGGAAAATCTATACTATGAAATTTCAACAAAAATATTATTTTTCCCACTTTACCTCTTTTACAGCAATAATGTTTCATCTTTTCAAATCTAGAATCTTGTGAAAAATTATATTTTTGAGGGAAAGAGTGGTCACTTTTGTTTTTGGGTGAATAGTTAAAATACAGATTTTTAATGAAAATCATATTTTCTAGTATTTTTAAAGCTTAATTTTGGTTGGTTCTAAGATTTCATTAGCTTATTATTGTAAAAATTAATTTAATTTGTACCTTTTTTATCAACATTATACTTTTACACTTAAAAAGGATTTTTTTTTGGAAATCATTTTTCATCAAGCTTTATTGGATTATTATAAAATAAATTTATGAAAATTATAGAGATTGAATTTGATAAAATGGATTTATATCTATAATCAAGAGGTTCAAAATTTTTAAATAGGCCTCTTTTATTTTTAGGCATTATGAATAGTAACTGTGGAAAAATTTATCACCTCGGTAAATGTTAAATCGGGTAATTATGATTAAAAATAATATGATAAAAACTAAGAATAATCCTAAAAATTTACTTCAATATATTGGATGAATTTTTTTCACCCATAATCATCCATTATTCTAATTTATGTATTTTTTTCCATTTTTATTTGAAAATGACTCATATATTATTTTAAGTAAATATAAAGTTAAAAATACCACTCTCTTACTTTTCATATATATAATAATTTTTAAATGAGATAAAAATGAATTATATTCGGTTCTTAATGTTTATTTTAAATATGAATGATTTATTTTATCATGATGATTTGTTTTTAATTTTTTAATGATTTAATAATTACCTTAAATGCTTACACAATGCCGACACATTATTTATTTATTTAATAGAGAAATAAAACAAATGATTTTAAAAATAATAAACGTAATATAATTTGGGTGATTTATAGGGTTAAAATAATTTAATAGAAAAATATAATCTATTATCGATATTTAAAAGGTTTATGTTCAAATTAATTTGTTGTCATGTTGTTTTCAAAGTCAAAATAAATGAATAGTTCCAAAAATGACATTACTGATATTATATAATAAAAATTATTTTATTAAATGATTTAAAATTTATAAAAAACCAATATTAGTCCAAGTGAAATGGATATAAATTAAAATATAATTAGTGGTCCATTTAATGGTATTTTTTCCTTTTATGGAAACATTATTGACCCTTAAAGTGTAGAAAAATTTAATATTGCAGTAATTTTCAAAAGGGTTAATTAGGATTAAAAATAAAATATAAGGGTGAAAACATAAAAAAACTTGTCCAACTTTTATTTTCTGAGATTATTTAGACTCATAATTATATTATATTATAATTATATCAATTTGGGTGTATTTGGACATGATAAATAATTTATATTAATTTAACACTTTAAGAAATTCTAGGAAAGCCTCTCCCCTCACTTATAAAAAGAAACCACTTCATTATTTTCTTTACACAAATTTGAGAAATATATACCAACAAAACCCTAAAAAATTACATTATGAACTTACCTATAAACTAATTATAGGTTTTGGTATTCTTAAAAAACCATTTAAAGGGTACTTAAGAAGAGATATAAAGGAAGTCTACCTAAGAAGAGGTAATCGTCTTTATTGGCTTCTTCAAGTTTATTTCTTATTCTACTTACTCTAAATATATTGTAACCATACTAAAATAATAACTCCAGAATCATAAATATATTTATATATTATTATAATTATGGTGAAACCATATTCCATCTCTTTTACATCCTATTAAAAGACCTGATTTTACTATAAAAGACTTGATTTTACTATATAACCTTTATTTCTGATGAATTGAAAGTCATATTTGATTAATTTTATATTAATTACCTTTCTCTTAAAACATTCACTTTCTTATGTTCATTTTCCATTAGACATTTTATTTCTCTTAAATATACATTTTATTTTTATCATGGATATGATTATTTCCTAAACCGTATAACATTTCTACATATACTGTTTTACTATGAAAGTTATTTGATTAACAATGAAAATATTGATATTTTGTATCCTTTACTCAATAAAAATATTTATTGATAGGTAATACTATTTATAAATTAAATTTACTATTCAATATATAAGAAATGCATTGGGAATACAGTTATGGGTGGGGCCTAGAATTATATATCCCCTTGATGCTTCGACAAGTCTCATAAGACAAATTAGTTTTCCAAATTAAATGGGTTTTTGGTGTATACCTACCCATCTATTAAATTATATTGACACAAGGATTTGATGGTAAATATATCATGGCGTCTGATATTATGACATCTAATATTAAACATTTCCTTCATTGAGAATTAAGTTGTTATTATCCATGAGATTATTGCACTGATATTATCCATGGATGTATTTCATGATCATGTTATTAATTAAATGAAATGTTTTTTCAGTTATTTTCCTTTCCATATTGATTATGCCTTATTTACTCATGATAGGTTATGTTGAATGCAACCCGTGAGCATCTAAGATCTCCCTTTATTTGTTTTCCTTTACCTAGGATATGAAGAATGATATTATGAATAATATTAAGGATTCGAGAATGTTTCTTATGCTATGTATTTTATATTTACAATGTAATATGAGAATCTTGTATGTATATAGTTGAACAAGACTACTAAACTGATCGATCCTATGTGGTGATATCCCTTGTATCTTGTACCAATGTAATAAAGTAAACAACGACTTTAGGTTACTAGGGTTTGGGTTTATACATTTTATATTAGAGGAAGTTTTTTAGAAACTTTAGGAACTATATTTTAAATGAATATAGATAATATAATATTTTAATAACCCCTTGTAGTATTTATAAAAATTTATCCTTAGATTGATTTTTATTTTATGGATCAACATTCATGATGCTTGTGAGCTAACTCAGTGTGTTCTATTATTTAGTGATGGTTCCTAATAGAATAAAGGGAATCAACACCCATAGATAATGTCGGGATTTCATTTCTAAATAAGAAAATACCTCTGGTGTTGGAATTGATTAGATTATGACCATATTAAGGTAAATTCCTTAGGTTATGAAAAATAACCTTTCCCGTATGAAGAAACATGTTGTTCCACAATGTGATCCTCCTATGTTAGATCACTTTATATGAAAGAAGCCTCCATATTTTTATGGAACTATTAATCCATTGGTAGATGAGAAATTTATTGAGTCCCTCTAAAATACATTCCTTACTTTGGGATGTAATGAAAGTGAAAAGGTTATTCTAACTGTTTATTGTTTGAGAGGATATATAGATCAATGCTGGTCATTTATCTAGAATACTAAATAAGATGAAGAAATAGAAAACATGGAATAAAGAACTTTTAAAGTTTCATTATTTGAAAAATAATTTCCCTGAGAACAATGATCTGAAATGGATAGGAAGTAATTCACTTTAATGTGGAAGGAAGAAGAGAGTATGGTAGAGTGTGAGGATAACTTTACAAGATTATCTAGGAATAATATAGACTAAATATGTAATCTTAAAAGTAATTTTGACCATTTATTTGATGGGATTAATCCAAATATATAAAGGGAACTAGTTTCTCAAATGTTTTTATATTTTGATGATATAGTATCAAGTTATATTAAGATAGTGAAAGAATTTTATAGATCCTATATCATCAGGGGAAATCAAGAGTAGAAGAGTTTGGCTGAGCACAAAGAAAAAATGGAATACATCAAATTATAATAATAGAAAAAAATAGTTTCCATATTATAAAAATTGTAGAAAGAAACATCTTAGAAAATGGTTGAAGTGATTGGGATTTTATTAAAAGTGTGGAGATAAGGGCCATCTGGATAGTGACAGTAGGTAAAAGAAAGAAACCACTACTATCTGGTACTTAAAATATGAAGATAAAAGGTATTATTCAAACTAGTTCCACAATAATAAATGGAACTTACCATATAATAATCCAAGGTGATAAGGCCAAGAATATATAATTACTATATCCAAAGTATATGTTCATACTATAGTGGTGAAAGGTACACTTATCATCCACTCTAGAAGTGAATTTTTTTTATTTGATTCAATATCTACACACTATTTTATATCTAAATAATTTTATAATGGTATCACATCACTACTTCAATTATTATATGTCATGTTGGAAATAAAAATAATAATTTTAAGATGATCACATATCAATTATTTTTCTCCTCTCATATAGAAGTTTGTGGATATTTCCTTATTATACATATCTTTATTCTTCCTATTATTGAATTTGATGTAATTTTGGGCATGGGTTGGATTTATTAGTATATATCTCATATAAATTAACGAGGAAGGGAAATCATATTTTATATTTTGAATCAACCTATGATAGTATTTTTATGTTAGGATTAATCTGAAATCCCAATGGGAATTACTTTTATTGTATGGGTTTTTCTACCTATTCATGGGGGATATTTATCTCAGATGGTTAGGGAGAAAATCAGTATTGAGTATATGCCTATTGTATTGGATTTTTTTGATGTATTTATATAATAGTTTCCTAGTATCCCCCCAAATATTGAAGTTTAGTTTTCAATAGAACTCATACCTGATACTACACCTATTTCAAAGACTCTATATAGAATAACCCCAATTGAGTTAAAGAAATTAAAGAAGAAACTAAAAGAGAATCCAAAAAAGGGATTCATTTAGATTAGTTCTTCACCATGAGGTGCACATGTTTTTTTTAAAGAAGAAATATGGGTCAATTCATATTTTCATTGATTATCAATAAATTAACAAGATAAATATTAAAAACAAGTATCCTCTACCTTATATATATGACATGTTTGATTAATTATGAGGATCTCAATATTTTTCCAAGATTGATCTTCGATATGGATATTATCAGCTAAGGGTCAAGAAGGAGGATATACCCAAGTTAGCCTTCTGTATGAGGTATGTTCATTATGAATTTATAGTAATTCTATTTGGACTTACCAATGCTTCTTCTTTATTCATGTATTTAATGAATATAATATTTAGATATTAAATTGATCAGTTTATGGTAGTCTTTATAGATGATATTATTATATATCTGAATATAAAGTAGGATTATGAAGAATGATTGTGCTAGAGACCTTGAGGAAGGATAAGTTATATGCTAAATTTACCAAGTGTGAATTTTTTCTTTTAAAAGTTTCATTCTTCGGTCATACAAACTCATGTGAGGGTACATTGGTGGATCCTCCAAGTATGGATGTTATTGAGAAATTTCATAGTATAATCACCATAACTGAGATATGTAGTTTTCTTAGGTTGGATGTATACTATATATGCTTTGTGATAGAATTATTATGACTATCTAATCCACTCACCAAGTTGGCTTAGAAGGGGGTTAAGTTTTTATGGATAGATGAATGTGGGGAAAATTTTAAAGAACTGAAGAGATGGTTGGTTAGTGCACCAATGTCTACACTAACTTGTAGTGGAAAAAGGGTTTGTGATATATAATGATTCATCAAATAAGGGACTGGGATGTTTCCTCATGAAAAATTAAATGGTGATAACATATGACTCTTTCCAATTGAAAATTACTGAGAAGAATTACCCAACTCATGATTTGGAGATGATGATGGTAAATTTTTCATTAAATATATGGTAGAATTATATTTATGGTGAAAGGTGTGATCTATATAATGGTCATAAATTATTTAAGAATATATTTACACAAAAAGAGTTAAATATGTTCTAGAGAAGGTGGTTGGAGTTTATCAAAGATCACGACTGCTCAATACATTACCACGTAAGGAAGACGAATAAGGTGGTTGATCCTATGAGTCAGAAAGAACATCATAGTTTTTCTATTATGAGGAGTGAAAGAGATATAATATTTATCTATTTTTAAAAAAATATCTTGAAATCTATAGTAAAGTATAAATATATTATCTTTCTCAGATCAATATTCAACCATCCATCCATGAGATGATTAATAAGGTTCCAAAGGAAGATATGGAATTAGAGAATAAAGTGAGTAATGTTTTTGAGTTCAACCATGATCATGATGGAATGATAAGGTTCAGGAACTAACTATGTTTCCCATCAATGATAGAGTTTAATAATGAGTTATTGGATAAATCTCATAGTTCAACATTCTCTATTCATTCTGAAAGTAACAAGATGTTTGTAAATTTTAAAGAATATTTCTGATGGGATAACATGAAAAGGGATATTATAGAGTGTCTATCCTGATAATTAGTGTGTCAGCAAGATAAGTATGAGAGATAGAAGTCTTGGGGGATGTTACAACCATTACATATACCAAAATGGAAATTAGAAAACATTACCATGGATTTCATTGTTGGAATCCTCAAAACATATAAAGGTAATATTTCTATTTGGGTTGTAGTCAATTACCTTATAAAATTAGAACATTTTATTTCCATTATAAAATATTTATATCTTGATCATCTTACTCATTTATACATTAAATATGTTGTGATATTTCTTGGTGTTACACTCTTAATTGTTTCTGATTAGGATTAGAGGTTTACTAGAAGTTCTAGAGAATCCTTTAGCAGGTTATGGATACATAGTTGAGTTTTAGTAATACATATCATCCTCAGATATATTTTTATCCTGATAGGACCATTCAAAATCTATAATACACATTTAGAGATTACTCTATGGGTTGTAAAGGTGGTTGGGATCAATAACTTCCTTTGGTGGAATTTTATTATAAAAATAGATTTCAATCGAGCATTCAGATGGATCATTATGAAGCCCTATATGGAGAAAAGTTAAGAACTTCAACATGTTAGGAAGAATATGAAAAAATAAATATATTTATACCTAATCTAAATGAGGAAATAAAAGAGAAGTTCATATCTATTCAACAACACATATGGAAATCTTAGAGTCGAAAAAAAGTTATACTAACAATCATCATAGATATCTAGATTTTGAAGTTGGTGATAAGGTATTCCTATGAATATCTACTTTGAATAATGTTATGAGATTTATAAATAAAGGAAAACTAAGCCCTAAATATATTGGTGCCTTCTAAATTTAGGATCATATCATGATGGTAGCTTATCATTCGACACTTCCACTAAATATCTCTCAAGTTCATGATGTGTTCCACATATCACTATTGATAAATTATATACTTGATCCTTAATATATACTAAAATCATAGGTTGTACTTTTGGATCAATATCTATCTTATGTGGAATAACCAGTGGATATTCAAGATAATAAAGAGAAAGTGTTATGAAAAAACACCACTCATATAGTCAAAGTTTTGTGGAGAAACCATAAATTTAGGAAATCCATGTGGGAACCAAAGGTTTTGGTGAGTCATAATTATCCTCATTTTTTTTGTATCATAGTGATTTCATTTTGAGGGAAAATTTCATATAAGGGTGTAGAATGTAATATCCCAAGATTTTATGGTATATTTCTCTTTAAATAAAATTTATTTGATAGTTTTCTTTAAATAAAACACCAAGATCAATGATCAATTAAAAGATATTTTAAATATTATTATGTGGAAATTATATCATTTTTTAAATAATCATGTAAATATTATATTTGGTTTTAATTTTTGGTAATTTTCTAAAGAATTTAATTTTTGGGTGAATTGTGAAAAATATCATTTTTAAAAGAAAACTGTGTTTTTAGTATTTTCAAAGATTCATTTTGATTGGTTTTAAAATTAAATTAGTTTATTACTGTTCAAAATATTTTATTTTATACCTTTTTTATAAAAATTATACCTGACGTTGTTATAAAAATACTTTTACACTTAAAAAGACATTTTTTAGAAAACAGGTTTTCGTCGCGCTTTGTGGGATTATTATAAAATGAAACTATACCAATTTTAGAGATTTAATTTTTAAAATAGTTTCCATATTTATAATTAAGAGGTTAAATTTTTTTAAATAATTTTCTTTTTTTAAGAATTATTAATAGTAATTCTGATAAAATTTATCACCTAAGTGAATGGTAAATCGTGTAATTAAGGTTAAAAATAATATGATAAGAACTAAAATAAACCATAAAACACGATTTTAATATATTTTATGAGTGGGTTTTGACCATAATCTTCCAATATTATAATTTATGACAATTTTTTTCCATTTCTCTTTGAAAATGAATTATATATCATTTTAAGTAAAAATAAACTAAAAAATGTCTCACTCTTACTTTTAAAATATATAATATTTTGTGACAGAGATAAAAACAATACATATTTAGTTATAAATAATTATTTTAGATATTATTTAGTTTTTTACCATTCCAATATTTTTTAATTTTTATTTATTGAATAATTAACTTAAATTCTTACACAACGCTGACACAATATTTATTCAATTAATAGAAAATTAAAAAAAATGATTTTAAAAATATTAAAAGTAATATAATTTCGGTGATTTATAGTGTTAAATTAATTTTATAGATAAATATAACCTATTAGGGATGTTTTAAATGTTTATATTTTAATTTATTTACTTTAATGTTGTTTTCAAAATCAAAATAAATGAATAGTTCCAAAAATTACATTAATGATATTATATAATAAGTAATATTTTATTAAGTAGTTTAAAATTTGTAAAAATACAATCTTCTTACAAGTGAATGAGATATGGGTTAAAATATCCTACATGGTTCATTTATGGGTCATTTTTCCTCTTATGGTAACATTATTGAACCTTAAATGGTAGAAAACTTTAATATTGCGGTAATTGTCAAAAGGGTTAACAGGGGGGTTAAAACTAAACGATAATTGTGAAAACATAACCAAAACATGATAAAATTTTATTAGATGAGATTATTTAGACTCATAAATATATTATATTCTAATTATATTAATTCTGATCCATTTGGAAAAGAAAAATATTTTATATTAATTTAAAACTTTAAGAAATTCAAGGAATGCCCCTCCCCTCACTTATAGAAGGACACCCCTTCTCTCTTTTCGTTACACCACTTTGAGAAACCTCGATGAACCAAAAAATACCAAATTATATTCTAAAACTATATATACATTAATTATAGGAGGTATTTTTCTTAAAATACCATTTCAATGGTCTTTAAGAGGAGGTCTAAAGGAAGTCCATCGAGGAAGAGGTAATCGTTTTTACTGGCTCTTTCAAGTTTATTTATTCTTCTACTTAATATAAATCTATTGAAACCACATTAAAATAATAAATAAAGTATCATAAATATACTTATATGTGAGTATGATTATAGTAAAACCATATTCTATCTATTTTTCATCATACGAAAAGAGAAAACATCTCTCGTGCGTACGTACGACTTACCGTCTCCACGTAGCGGTGTACTTTTTTTTCAACAAATATTTACTTGGATGGTTCTAAATATGTAAATAATGAATATATATTATATTTATGACATAATTATTCTTCTAAAATTATAATATAATATCTAAATTCTTACCATCCAATCTGTTGGAAAATGATAACGTCGCTCGTGCATGCGTGTCGACTACCACCTCCACGAAGCGATGTAATTATTTTTTCGTGTACTCTTTACATAGATGGTAATAATGATATATTTAATGAATATATAAGATATATATGACCTAAAAATTACCCTTTAAATATTAATTATTATTTACCTTTCTTTTGTTCCATCCATATAAAAGTTAAAACCGCACTCATGCGTATGTACGTCCTACCATATCAATGAATTGTGCAATTCACACACACACACACACACACACACACACACACACACATATATATATTATTAACGACTCCAAATATATATATATATAGAATATATATGATATTTATATTATTAATAAAATTATGTAGATGATGTAACCATGTTAAATATGAAAGGACTGAAACTAACGAATCAAAACATACATAAAAAACAAAGTAGTTAACACCCAAAATATTTATAATAATAAAATATTGTTAACAAAAAGGTGATAAAATATTATAAATGGATAATATATGATATTATATATATATATGGTTATTTTATTTATTTATAATAAAACTACATTTATTATACATGAGGTTAAAATAACTTATGAGGAAAGTCAAACTTTAGGTAAGGGGTTTCTTAACTCAATTTCCATTCATTGTGTTATACTTCTACTTAATTGGATATGTTATGTCATGATTATGTGTGAAATTACTTTTAATTATGTTATATATTATTTACACAATATTTATGTGGATTTACATTTGTTACACATAATCAATCCATTTATTAACTCTCACTTCAATGTTGCGATCTTTGTAAGGAATTTCATCTCAATTTCTACTCCATTAAGACATATTTGGTATCATGCACATATTTAATTTTATGTTGTGTATGTACCAACCCTTTGATGTATTTAACATTAATATATATTCATTCATGATTATTAATAATTCAATTGATGTTTACACTTTCATGTGGTTTCAATTTAAAAGTTACTAAAGATATAAGGATTTATTTTAAAAATCTCATTTTTGAGATTACCTTTATATGTGTTGAATGAATATTATATTCTATCATTAATAAACTATATATATTTTCTCCTCATATTAATATTTAATGGGTTTCGATATTTTATTCCAACTTTTCCTCTTTATATTATTGGTATTAAGAAAATAAATTTTTAAAAGAAAAGTCGATCTTATTTATCTTTTGATCAGATATATTTTTCTTCCATGTCCATATTTCTAAAAATCATCTTAAAAAAGTCATTTTTATTAATAAAATGATTTATTAAGTAAAATATCAATTTTACTTGACTTTTTAAAAGGTTTTAAAGGAACCTTTATAAAGTTTTTAAGAAAATAAAAATTTTCAACTCTCTTTAAAAAAGTCATAAAGAATGTTTGTTTTTAACATATACGACATTGACACATATCCCTATCCCCATAACCGTTTTATTCTATTTAGAGTATTCAAAAAAAATTCTATAGTTTTATTAAGAAAAATATTTAATGAAGTTTTATTTTAATATTTCATTTTTATTTTCCAAAATACCTAATTTTACTATAAAAATTATATTTATGTTGAAATAAAATTTATCTTTCATTAATTTTTTAGTTATTAACTTTCTCTTGAAACATTAATTTTCTTGTGATCATTTTTAATTAGAAATTTCAATTATATTAAATATATATATTAGTTTTATCATTTATATTATTATTTCCTAAACCATATAAAATTTATATATATGATGTTTTACTATGAACATTATTTGATTGACTAGGGAAATATGGATATTCTATATCCTTTACTCGATACAAATATTTTTTATAAGACTTGTTGTTTATGAATTAAATTGATAATTTAATATATGAGTAATTAATTATATAAGTAGTGATGGGTGTGACCCATAATTATATATACCCTCAATGTATTGATAGGTCTCATGAGACTAATCAGTTGAACAAATTAAATGGGTTTTGGTATATAACTACCCATCGATTAAACTGTCTTGAAACATGGCTTGATGGTAAATATATCATGATTTATGAAATCAAGATGCCCAATATTAAGAATTTAATTTATTAAAAATTTAGTTATTATTATCCATGAGATTACTACATTGATATAAACCAAATATATATTTCGTGCTCATGTTATTGATTAAATGACATGTTTTTTCTGTTTTTACCTTGCTATATTTATTGTATCTTATTTAATAATTATATATTTTTCTATATTAAACCTTGACAGAGATAAAATTTTCATTATTTTTTTATGTTTTTAATGATTTAACCCCTACCAATTAATCAATTTGAGCTGATTTTCATCATTTTAGTATTATTAGTGTATTTTGGGATTAATTGTGAAAATTGTTTAATTATGGAAATTTAGTAGTGTTTTGGATCATCTGTATTTAGGGAATATCTTTTATAATTCTGATCCAAATCGAGTTATTAATTTTTTTAGGATTAGTTACTTTTGGGATTCAACTTTTTCTTCTAGACCTAGGTCCAATTTGATACACAATGACCCAGAAAAATAAATCAAGTGGATAAAGTTTTCTGGATGAAAGAATGGACCTTACCTCAGTTATTGAAGTATATCTCAGACTATACAACTTCAAATGAAGTGATTCTAGCTAGAATATAAATAGGACTCCGCGTATCATTTTAATATTAAATTTCATGAAATAATTCTATCATTAAGGAATCCATTTTATGCAAAAAATTGGAGGTAGTTGAGACGTCACCTCAAGAAGAAAAATTCTTAATCAGTAATCTAGGGTTAAATTTTTTAAAATTGTCCAAATATGCTAAGATTTTGTTGGAGCATGCTCAAGATATCTATGAACAACTTTTTTGAAGGTACATACCTGATATTCGTCCATATATTATGCAAAATTGACTCAAACTTTTAGAGGAGTTAATCTAGGGGGAAAATTTTCCACCCCTCAACCCTATATATATGACTATTCACTTCCATTAAAAGGGGTTGAGGAAGGTGCAAGAGGGGTTGTGCTAGAGGATTGTAGTATTGAAGTGTTTTTTATTTTCAATTTTCTTTTTTCTTTGTTTCATTATGCTATATTCTTCCCCTTTCAACTCTATTACCCTTCACATGGAAGGGTAAAACCTTTGAGTGATCAGGGATGGAGGAGTTTTAATTTTGTAAGGTTGGAGTCTTGAACTTAAATGTAAAACTCTATTTTTCTATTAAATGATTTATATTTTAAGTGGTTCCCAATTATCTTAATGTGATCATGTTTTGGGTTTCGGTGTATTCATTTTTTATAGCTTTGGTTGAATAACTTTTAACTCTTTCCTCATGGTGAAATTTGTCTCGATCAAGCGTATTGTGTTAGACGTTGAGTATCTAGTGATCATTGGAATGTGTGTGGAACTAGTGAATCATTTATAGATTTATAAGGATCAACAATTCCTTATTGGTAATTGCCTTAGTTTTTTCGGAATTGTTTATGAATTTCTATGCAAATAGGAGTGGGTTCCATTGATTTCTTCAACCAAGGGTGATTGATAACTCGATTGAGGATTCTTTCATTTATTATTCAATAGGAAGAGAGGGTGAATGATTTTTATATTGCTGATGACATTGAAAAATGTGATCCTAACCTAACCCCGTCACTATATTCATCCACTTGTGTTGAAACTTTATTTTCAATTGCTTGATTTCTTTTTTATACTCAAACAATTTCCAAAACAACCTCCACTTATTTCTCAATTTTAAGGTGACAACTTGATTATTGTGCACTCCAATATGGAGAAAACCTAGGTTAACCACTATAATAAATTTTAACTGTAATAACCCAAATATTCATTTTAGGTATGGATCTTGTTTTCTGGTGTTTTTGAGAAAAGTGGAGTTTCTAGAAATTTAAGGAGTACACGTTGTGTATCTGGTTTCTATGGGTATCCGTGTATTGACCGTGTAATAGCCAAGTACATGGTTGTGTGGGGTGACCTGGAGATCTCCTAAAGAGGGGCCTAGTAAAGGCATATACACGCCATGTATCTTTAAAGAACATTTTGTGTAGTTTTATTTGTAATTGTTAAATCATACTAGGGTCACGTCTAATTAGCAGAAACAACTTCCTCTTGCTTCGTCTCGACCAGGAGAGATAGATATCACCGATTCTTTCTAGAGCCCTCGACCGAAAGTCTATTCTACAAATCAAACACCGTGGATTGTGTTGGAATCGCATCAGTGAGTTCTTCCTTCTTCTAGAGCCTCTTCTATTTATTTATCCTCTTTCATGAGATATCCATGGTTTAGATTTTTTGACATTTTTGTAGATCTACGATGTTCTAAGTTGATTCAAAGGCTGAGGTTCAAATATACCGATCGTACAACATCAAGGTAGGTGGTTTGTTCCTTTTTATAGATCGTCTTTGAATTATATGTGAAAAAGTGATCAATACCCTAGTTTAGGGTATTGTGTGTTTAGGGAATTTAACCCATTAATTTATGTTATTCCTTGATTTCTTGAGTTAAGGCTCTTGTTTGAGAATAGGGTTTAATTACCTTACTATGGATGTGTTTTCCCATGTTTGAACTGATATTGGCCATTGGGCATAGTTTTTCTTATTAGGCTGCTCTATTTTCCATGCCTAGTACTGTTAGGATAAAGTGATATTATCTGACTTCATTGTGCCATGCTTTGTAGATGTTTAGACAAGTAGTATATTGTGATTTACTATGGATACTGAATATCGTTTGTGCATGATGAATTACACAGGGTTGTGGGAACCTAGTGTAGTTAGACCATAGTGGAAATGGATGCCAAGGGCTTTCCCAGAGTATCTATTAAACTTTCACATTGCGAGACCATAGGGGGTATGGACGTGAGTGCTCCATCAGAGTTTCTATAGTTCCATGTTGCGAGACTACATTGGGAATTAGACGTTGAGGGATTTCCTAGAGTATCTGTAGTTTACCGATACAAGACCACATGGGGAATTGATGGTGAGTGCTTCCTTAGAGAGTCTCTATTAAGCCGAACCATAGGGTTTAAATTGTGAGAACTTCCTAGAGGGTATCTTGATATTTTTTGGTTGTTTATTTAATAAATGTAACTAAATGTTGTTGAAACTGTATGATTTTTTACTTTTTAGTATTTCCTTGTTTATTACTTCATTTTGCATTTTGATTTCCATTTATATATTCAAAGATAGTTAGGCACAGATCTTTGGGTGGTTACCTACTTCGATTCATCTCACACCCTGTTTGGGTCATACTTTTGGCCCAAACAGATTATATTGTTCCAGGTTTATATAATGGAAAGCGCCCTTCTACTTCAGGTACTTGATTGCTGTGGAGATTGAGAGTATGAGACCAATATGAGGCTTGCGATGCTGCTAGACTTATTTACTTTTTTTCTTTGTAATTTGGTTCAATACTATATTCCATCATTGTGACTTTTTTGGATTATTTCCTCGACATATGTGACATGCATCATTTATATATGTTCTCCAGTTGTTTATCTACTTGCAGTCTTCTGTTGTTTATTGTTGCATGTTATTATTATTGCTTCCGCTATAGTTATCTATTTATTTTTTCTATGCTACTCTGCAATGAGGGCATAGTTTCCTCACTATCACGCCCAAGGCCCTCATTACTAGTCATAAGCCTCTAGAATTTGGGGAAATGCACTTACTTCCATGTGACCAACTGGGTATGGGGCACCTCTGGGTGGCACCCAGAACCGGGATGTTACAAAGTGGTAATAGAGGAATTCTTTTCTTCTTTGACTGATTTTTTGGAGACTAAAACTAGGGATAAGAAGGAATAGGTAGTTTATAATGAGTTTTTCCCAGGAGTAGCTAACCCATGTATAGGGAAAAGCTAATTTACCTCGATTATTTCAATTTTTCTGGTTTTTCAATTATTACAGCTAATTTGATTTCACTGTGGGTGATTCACATGTTTTTATACTGTTATGATTGATATTATTGAGGTTCAATTTTTTTTTAAACCTAATGAGATGAGGGTATTCCATCTCATGCATTATATAGGAATTTTCTAGAGATCACATGTCATGAATTCTTGTCATGATATTTAGGGATCATTATCAATTGCATGTTGTTGTAATAGATGTTGTGCTAGATATGCATGCTGTTGTGATATATGCATTGATATAATACCTTATATTTGATAGGGTATTGCTTATTGGGTAAGGTTTCATTTGAACAAGCTCCAAACTTTGGTCCCTGAGGTGTTATGGGCCCTCATGGATCGAAATTTTGTGGATTATGCATTGTTTACACTATTATACTTGTTATGTGACATGAATATGATGCCAAGTTTTGATTCATGGGGAGTATGGGACCTCAAAGATCATAATTTGGAACATTAATGTTTATTTCAGTGTTTTTATGGGTTTTGGAGTAGTTTCTGAGGATTACTATTCAGAAAAATCCAGAATACATCGTGTGTGTTGATTAATACATGCCATGTATCCTTCTTTTTAGGAAGGAATTGTTTTTATTAAGTACACATCGTGTACTATATGTAAAAACCATGCAATCCTTGACCGTGTGACTACCTGTGTGGGCATGGACACTGGGTTTGGAAATATTTAGTGGAATACGTTGTGCACCTTAAGTACACGCTGTGTTGCAGAGGCCATGTGTTCAACCATGTGACTAATGAAATGGGTGGATGAAATGCTTTTAGTACATGTTGTGTCTAGCATGAACACACCATGTAGAGTTATCCATGTCTCCGACCGCATGACTAATGACACAGTCGGTTGAAACCTAAGAGGTACACGCCGTGTCTAGCACAAACAACCTGTGTAGTTTTGTTTTAGGTGAGAACCGTGTGGTTTATACATGTAGAAGAACTCAGGAAGGGGGAAAGGATTAAAGTACACACTATGTAAATGGAGATCATTACATCTGTATGGGATGTTACATGACCAGTTTTGGTAGAAGTACACTCTCATATAAGGACTTAAGGGAACACGCCGTGTAGGGGTTATACACGCCGTGTATCCATGTTTTGAAGAAATTTAATGTTTTATTTCTCTTGTTTCTTTCTTGAACTTTTAAGTTTCATTCCTTGAGATTATTGAACTAAGGTGTGCACTTGACCTTGTAGAGTCATTCCACTGTGACGTCCTCCAGTTTTACACCAGATTTAGGGAAAGGATCAGGCACCAGACATGGTAGATCAGGGACTACAAATAGATCCTCCCGTCACACCTGTCTTGGCACCAGATGTTATCTTGGATATAGGTGACGATGCATAGTTACGAGAAGGCTTCATGAGGTTTATAAAGACCTTCCAGGGAGGACCTCATCCTGCCCCGTCTATGGCAGAACTAACGTGGGTCTTTCAACAGCAACATCCTCCTACTTTATCAAGGGATGGAGGACCTAAGGATGCATAGTAATGGTTTGAATCCATTTTTTCAATCTTCAAGCATTTGGAGACACCTCCAGAGAGGAGGGTGAATCTTGATACTTATATTCTTCAGGATTTCACCAAGATATAGTGAGATGTGATCTAACAGGTGGGATGCTAGAAAGTTATGGATTGAGATTAGTTCCAGTGTGCCTCCTATGATTACTTCTACCCAGAGACTTTGAGGGCTGATTGATCCCAAGAGTTCATGAGTTTGGAGAAGGGTACTCTCTCAGCCATGGAGTATTCTTATCGCTTCACAGAGTTGCAGTGCTTAACACCCATTCTATGGGGTGATGAGTTATTTTTGGCGAGGGAGTTTGAGGATGATCTCAAGCATGACATCCGATCTTAGGTGAACATATTCAGGTTGAATTACATCACCTCTATAGTCAACCAGGAATGAATAAAAGAACATAATATGAGGGAGTCTGGGGATATAAGCCAGGGTGGATCGACATCTGGAGTTAGTACCCCTATGACTGATAGTAGGAATCTCCATAGGGAGTCTACACATGGGGATCCAAGTAGTTGGAATACTTCCTATGGTGGCCAGGTGGTGTGCTACAAGTGTGGGAAGAGTGGGAATACAAGACCATATTTCCCGAGAGACCCCGTTGAGTTCTGATATTGCGGAAAGATGGATCATATTCATATTTTCTATTAGTTTTTCTCACTAGCAGTTGGTGATAGGGGTTCTGTTTTGAATCCTCGTACCGGAGCAGGACCACCAATCCCACATCAGACCAGGGGATAGAGTTCTTTAGGACGTTCGAGCCAAGGTGGAGGTCATGGATGCAATGGTCTGAGATGGGGTTTTCGATAGCTTTAGGGTGGAGTAGCTCAGGGATCTCTGTCAGCTTCACAAGGCTGCGGCGCAGGTCAAGCTTTTGAAATAGTGTAGATCCAACAGAAGCAGGATCCCAAACCCTCTACATTTAAAGGTGCGATTTTGGTTGCCTCAGTTTTAGCTTCTTCTCTTTTCGATACAGGGGATTCCCATATTTTCATGTCTGCTGCTGTGGTGGAGAGCCTTGGGCTATGTATCTTTACCTATGCAGATTTATTGATGTTGGACACTCTATTGGGGACTAGAACAACTAGTTTACATCAGTGCAAGGAGTTCCCTCTTGAGTTTGGTGGGTGTCAATTCTTATGAGACCTCTATGTCCTAGAGATGACAGGATATGATGTCATTCTCAGGAAGGAATGGTTTGTTTCTTACCGGGATTTTGTCGATTTCTATCGATGTAGGTTGAGTTTCATGTTACCAGAGGGTATATCGTTTCTTAAAAAGGGTGAATGGGATGTCCAGGCGAGTATAGTAGGACCCGGACACCCTGTTTTGGGAGGAGTTACAACCCAGTTTTCTTGTCTAAATCTATATGACCAAGGGACTTCACAGATGGACTTTCCGCTAGTGGTGGATCGTTTCAGGGATGTCTTTCCAGAGGAATTTTCAGGTTTTCTTCTGGAGCGAGAGGTAGAATTTTCTATTGATCTTGTGCTAGGGGAGGCACCGATGTCCATTCATCCTTATAGGATGGATACAGCAGAGTTACACGAGCTCAAGAATCTATTATAGAAGTTGCAGGCAAAGGGTTTCATCTGACCCAGTACTTCTCCTTGGTGTTCTCTTGTCTTGTTTTTGAAGAAGGTGGATGATACCCCTAGGCTTTGTGTGTATTATCGGAAGCTAAACCAGTTGATGGTCAAGAAATGATATCCATTTCCAAGGATTGATGATCTCTTTGATCAGCTTCGAGAATCCAGGGTGTTCTCAAAGATTGACTTGAGAACCGATTATCATCAGTTGTGCATTAGACCATCAAATATACCTATTATAGCCTTTTGAAGTAGGTATGGTCTATACGAGTATGTGGTTATGTCGATCGGTCTCATGAACACGCCTGAAATTTTCAAGGAACTGATGAACCATGTGTTCTATCCATACTTGGATTCTTTCGTGGTAGTCTTCATGGAAGATATCTTGGTTCAATATCACACTCAAAACAACCATGCCACACATCTTGAGATCATTTTCATTACACTGAGAGAGCATAGGTTATATGATAATCTCTCAAAATGATACTTTTGGATGGACCAAATTCACTTCTTGGGTCATGTTATCTCAGAGACATGAGTATCAGTAGACCTAGAGAAAGTGATAACAGTAGTTTCTTGGGAGAAGCTAAAGAACATATTTGAGGTACAAAGTTTTCTAGGGATGGTTGGTTACTATAGACATTTCATATAAGACTTTTCATGCCTAGAAACACCATTGAAAGACCTGACTAAGAAGGGTGTGAAGTACTTGTGGTCATATTATTTTGAGTCAGCCTTTTAGAAGCTAAAAGGGAGGTTGAGTTCAACACCAATACTAGTTTTTCAGAGCTAGGAAAGAGCTATACTGTTTACTGTGATGCATCAGATATTAGTCTGAGAGAAGTACTTATGCAGGGAGAAGGAGTCGTTGTGTATGGGTCTCGACAATTGAGGACCCATGAGAGGAATTACTTGACACACAATCTTGAGTTGGATGTAGTTGATCATGCCTAACGTTTTTGGAGAAATTATCTTTTGGGATATCATTTTGTGGTTTTCACCAACCAAAAAAGTATCATATATATATTTACTCAGTGCCATCTGAATTTGAGACAGTGAAGGTGGGTTGAGTACCTTCAATATTTTGACTTTGAGCTTGACTAAATGCCTAGGAAAGGCAACTCAGTGGCTGATACGTTGAGTAGGAGGACTCAGATACATGCAGTTCAGGAGGCCAGCAGTGAGTGGAAGCTTATGGCTATGTTCTCTGAGATGCATTTTGAGGTGCACAACAGATAGAGATAGAAATTCATTTCTTCTGTAGATGTTACCTCTACTCGGCTTGGTCGAGTGGGAATGAGGTAGTTATTAGATTCCAAAGGCATAGTTCTACAAGAGAGTGTGTTCAGAGAGGACCCTATTTCTAGATGGACCGTAGGTGAGGATGAGATCTTGCAGTTTCATGGGTGCGTATGGGTGTTAGAAGACATACGCAAGGAGATGATGCTGGATTTTCATTTTTTATATTGGACAGTTCATCCCGGTGTCACCAAGATGTATCAATATCTACACTGTCAGTATTGGTGGCCATGTATGAAGAGATATATCATTGGTTTTGTCATAAGATGTTCCACCTTCCAGCTGGTGAAGGTGGATCATCAACGACCAAAAGAGATTTTGCATCACTTACCCATTCCTGAGTGGAAGTGGAATGATGTTGCATTGGACTTCGTGAAAGGTTTACCGAGGTCGTCTCGAGGGAATGATGTAGTTTGGGTTTTCATTGATAGACTTATGAAGGTTTCTCACTTCCTACCGATTAAGGAGACCTTCAGTGTTGCTGAGCTGGGAAGGTTGTACATTCAAGAGATTGTACATTTACATGGGGTTCCTCAATCCATAGTTTTAGAAAGGGATTTACATTTTACTTCTTGGGTCTGGAAAGGACTACAATGGTCTTTGGGTACATAGGTACTTCTGAGTACAACTTACTATCCCCAGACAGATGACCAATTCGAGTGTATGATTCAGGTGCTGGAGGACATTCTTCGAGATTGCGTCCTAGATTTTGGAGGTTCTTAAGAGAAGAACATACCTCTGGTGGAGTTTTCCTACAATAATAGTTTTCAGATAACTATTCAGATGACACCTTATGAGGCTTTGTACGGTAGGCCATGTCGATCACCCTTATTTTGGCTGGAAGCAGGAGAGGTAACTATGCTGGGACCTCGCCTTATATAGGAGACCACGAAGTATATAAAGTTGATTCAGAAGAGGATGGATACTTCACATTCATGGAAGAAGTATTATATTGATCGAAGGAGATGATCTCTGGATTTCGACGTTGGAGATCAGGTTTTCCTACATGTCACATCGAGGTTGGGACACAAGAGGATTAGGAGATAGGGAAAGCTTTTACTGAGATATGTCAGGACATTTAAGGTTTTGGAGAGAGTCGTACCAGTTGTCTATCAGTTTCAGTTACCTAAAAGGTACCTATCTATTCTTGACGTCTTCCATGTTTCTCAGATATGACATCACTTCTCAGACCCGTCTCATGTTTTTTAACCTGGGGAGGTTGAGTTGGGGGTGGAAGCCTTGTTCGAAGAGCATCCTATCCATATTTTTGATCGATGAGTGAAGGTTCTCTGTGGCCGGTCTGTTCCTATGGTATGGGTGTTATGGCTGCACGGACGAGTATAGGACGAGACATGGGAGAGGGAGGACGATGTATGATCATAATGGCTAGATATATTTGAGGGTTCTTCTTCTTCTTTTCATCCTTTTTAGGGAAATTCGGGGATAAATTTCTTTAAGGGGGGGGGGGAGTTTTTAAGAACCAAGATCTTCTTTCCAGGTGTGGATCTTGTTTTTTGGTGTTTTTGAGAAAAGATAAGTTTCTAGAAATTTAAAGAGTACATGTCGTGTACTTAGGAGTACACAACGTGTATCCGGTTGCCACGGGTATCCGTGTACTGACAGTGTAATGGCCAAGTACATGGCCGTGTGGGGTGACCTCAAGATCACCTAAATCGGGGCTTGATAAAGGTATATACATGTCATGTATCTTTAAAAAACACACTGTGTAGTTTTTTTTATTTGTTAAATCAGACCGGGGTCGCGTCTAATTGGCAGAAACAACTTCTTCTGGCTTAGTCTCAACCAGGAACGACGAATATCGCCAATTCTTCCCGGAGCCCCTGATTGACCACCTGTTCTCCGAATTGAACATTGTTGATTGCGTTAGAATCACATCGGTGTGTTATTTCTTCTTCTAGAGCCTCTTCTCTTGATTTCTCCTATTTTATGAGATATCCATGGTTGATAATTTTTTATGTTTTGTATATCTATGACGTTTTAAGTATATTCAAAGGCTGAGGTTCAACTATATCTATCGTACAACGTTGAGGTAGGTGGTTTGTGCCTTTTCGTAGATGGTATTTGAATTATATGTGAAAAATTACTCAATACCCTAGTTTAGGGTATTGCGTGTTTTGGGAATTTAACCCTTTAATGCTAGTTATGCCTTTATTGCTTGATTTAGGGATCTTGTTTGATAATAGGGTTTAATTAGCTTACTATGGATGTGTTTTCCCATGTTTTAACTGATATTGGTTGTTGGACCTAGTTTTTCCTGTTAGACTGCTCTGTTTTCCATGCCTAGTTCTATTAGGATGGAGTGATATTATCTGACTTGTTTGTGCCTTTCTTTGTAGCTATTTAGACAAGTATTATATTGTGATTTACTTTGGATTCTGGATATCATTTGTGCACAATTTAATTACATAGGGCTGTGGGAACCTGGTGTAGTTAGACCATAGGGGAAATAGATGATGAGGGCTTTCCTAGAGTGTCTGTTACACTTTCAAGTTGCGAGACCATAGGGGGATGAACATGAGTGCTTCCTCAGAGTGTACGTAGTTCCAACTTGTGAGACCACATGGGGAATTGGATGCTGAGTGCTTCCCCATAGTGTATGTAGTTTACCAATATGAGACCACAAGGGGAATTGACAGTGAGTGATTTCTCAGAGAGTCTTTGTTAAGCTGAACCGGATGGGTTAGACTGTGAGAACTTCCCATAGGGTTTCTTGAGATTGTTTGGTTGTTTATTTAATAAATTTAAATGAATATAGTTGAAATTGGAGGATTGTTTTCTTTTTATTAATTCCTTGTTTATTACTTCATTTTGTATATTTCCTTATATATATATATATATTCACTAATAGTTAGGCATAGATATTTGGGAAGTTTCCTACTAGGATTCGTCTCATACCCTATTTGGGTCATGCTTTGGGCCCAAACAGATTATATTATTGTAGGTTTAGATAAGGGAAAACACCCTTCTTCTTCAGGTAATTGATTACTGTGGAGATGGAGAGCATCAGACCAAGTTGAGGCTTGCAATGCTTCTGGAGTTATTTACTTGTTTTCCTTTTTTTTACTTTGGTTTAGTACTATACTCCAATAGTGTTACTTGTTTGGATGCTTTCCTAGACATATGTGAAATGCATCATTTATATATGTGATCCAGTTATTTATCTACTTTCAGTCTTTCACTGTTTATAGTTGCATGTTATTATTTATGCTTCTTTTACTGTTATATATTTATTTCCATAGCATTACTCTACCAATGAGGTCATAGTTTCCCCACTATCACACACAAGGCCCTCGCTGCTAGTCCGCAACCTTTGGAGTTCAAGGAAATGTGCTTGAGGCTATGTGACCAATAATGTATGGGGAACCTCTGGGCGGTACCCAAAACTAGGATGTTATATTAACTTAGTAAATATTTTTTTTGTTACACCCCATGATATTAACATGTCAAAACTTGGCGCCTTTGCTAGGGAGGTAGTGCCAACATTTTCTCTATCTCTATCTCTCCTTCTTTTCTCTTTTCTTCTTTTCTCTTAAAAATTGCATGAATAGAACCTCAAACACTGAACCTTGTGCCCTTGATTCTGAAATTGAAAGAAAATTGTTGAATATACTTAGAAACCTTAATTTTCAATCTGAATTTGAGGACATTTCTCTTGTAGACTCGAGTAAAACTTCAAGTGTTCACTGTGAGACTATCATCATGGATGGAAATCAAAACCTAACCCTTATAGACCTTTGTGGACCACAATTCATTAATAAAAACAATAAACTTTCCATGCCAGTGTTACAAAATGATTTTGAGATGAAACCTAATATGATTCCATTACTTCCAAATTTTCATGGCTTGGTAGGTGAAAATCCAAACAAACATATTAAAGAGTTCACACATGTCTGTGCAACTTTCAGACCTCGTGGAGTAGCCGAGGAACAATTGCAGTGGAACGTGTTCCCATTTTCATTAGAAAGAGATGCCAAAGAATGGTTTTATAGTCTACAACTTGGATATGTGAATGATTGGAATGAGTTGGTAAGATGCTTCATGCAACAATTATTACCCACATCTAGAATCACAACCATCAAAAAGAAGATCTATTCCATTAGGAAATCATCTCAAGAAACCCTTTATGAGTATTGGGAAAGATTTAAAAAGATATGTGCCAGCTATCCACATCTATCCATTTAAGAGAATCACTTTCTTTTCTATTTCTATCAAGTCTTACTGGACAATGATATAAACCTTCTTAATGCATCATCTCGAGGTGTATTGATTGAAAAGTCACCAGAAGAATCCAAGGTCTTGATTGAGAATATTTTCTAGAACTCTCAACATTTTGGTACAAGAGGTACTGGCACAAGAGATATTCATGAGGTATGAACTTCTCATCCATAACCCTTATTAGAATCCAAGATTGAAGATCTAACCAGTTTAGTGAGAAAAATGTCCTTAAAACAAGTGGTTGACCAACAAGCACCGACTAAGGTATGTGGTTTATGCTCATCACCAGATCATTTCACTCACCAATGTATTGAAATATAAGGAATGTAAAATTGTGTGATATTATTTCATCTGAGTTAGTTCTATAAAAATCAAGGATTAAGAGAGGATAACTAGGTTCAATATGGGTTTGGCAATCAGAAAAATCAAGCTAGACCCCCAAACCAAAACCAGTTCCAAAACCAACCCCCATTCTAGAAATAATTCCAAAAACCACCACCATTTCAACAAAAGAAATATTATAACCATATTTAATACCACCAACCACACACTTTTTCAAGACCTTATGATCAACCATCCACTAGAACACAACCTTCCATGGAGGATCTACAATCCAAGAATGATGACCTAGAAGATAAGGTTGATAAGCTGGCAAACACAGTGGGAATTTTTGTTGAAATCATTTCCAAAAACCCATGAAAAATTCCTTCCCAAATAATCACAAACCCAAAAGATAATTTCAGAATGATAACAATAATAAGTGGAAAATAACTCTCACCACCACACAACATTGATCCTAAAATAAGACCACTTTAGTTGAGGGAGAATGAAGTTCTAAATTCTAAAAATTCTTTTAAAATGCACTGTGAAGAGGAGAAGAAAGTGGAGGAGTAGAAAATAGGTCGAGGAAGAAAATACAAGAAAAAATATTTTAAAGGAAACAAAGGGATAATAAAGACTTACCTCTACCATTTCCATCAAGTATGATTGAATCAAAGAAATTGTAGGAAGAAGTGATTCAAAAAGAAATTATGGACACCTTTTGGAAAATGGAAATAAATATCTCCCTTTTTGAAGAACTCAAAAAATTACAAATTATGCTAAATTTTTGGAGGATATTTTCACTAAGAAGAGGATACTTCAAGGTAATGAAAGGATCAACTTGGAAAGAAGTTTCTCAGCCCTTATCTCACTATAATTTCCAACCAAATGTCAAGTTCCAAGGCTATTTTTCATTCCATGCACCATTGGTTATTTAAACTTATATAACACTTTGTGTGATATTGGTTCTTTAATTAATGTATTTCCTCACTTATCATACACTTATTTGAAGATGGGTGACTTAAATACCAAATAGTGGTGGTCCAGCTAGCAAACATATCCATAGTCTTCCCAGAAGGGGTTTTGGAGGATGTCTTTGTGAAAGTCAATGATCTCTTATTCCCAGAAGAGTTCTATATGTCAAATATGGAAGAAGATAGGAGCCCGTCACACTCAACTAATTTTTTTGGGAGATATTTCTTGAAGATGGACAAAACCATCATCATTTTCCACGAAGGAACACTCACTATGGATTTTGAAGATAGCACTGCACACTTCAATATTTTTGAATCCATGAGGCACCCATCAGATGACCACTCACTATTTGTACTCTCCCATGAAATTAGTACTGATACCATTGAAGAATAAGGTATGTTACATGAATTATTATCTATTAAATATACTTCATCCGATGAAAATATAATTGAACATGTGGATGCCCAAAATGCTAGAGATTCAGATTTCATGTGGGAGGAAGAGGTAAAATCTAACTTCTTTGATGATTTGTTACATGATGAAAAAGATGATATGATTTCTTGTGTGAAAGATGTCCAATTATTAAAAGTGAAGAAAATTAGTTTAGTTTTATCCCATGAGCAGCCCCTGATCTAGAATTAAAACCACTCCCCACTGATTTGAAATATGTATACCTTAGGGAGGGAGAGGAATTACCAGTGATAATTTCTAATATTCTATCTAAAACATTAGAAAAGTCATTGATTGATTCTTTGAGAGATAATATACAAGAAATAGGGTTGAGTTTAGGTGATATTATTTGAATCAACCAAAAAATATGCTCACATATAATTTTTCTTAAAGGAGATTTCAAACCTGTCATACAACCCCAAAGGAGGTTGAATACCACCTTGATAGAGTTTGTGAATAAAGAGATTGAGAAGCTATTGGAAGCTGGGATCATCTATCCCATCTCAAATTCACAATGGGTTAGCCCAATTCATGTAGTTCCAAAAAAAACTGGCCTAACCATGACAAGGAATGAAAAGAATGAATTAATCCCTATGAGAATTCAGAATAGATTGAGAGTGTGAATTGATTTTAGGAAGTTGTTTCAGGTCACTTAGAAAGATAATTTTCCCATTCCCACCATTGATCAGATGTTAGATATATTTATAGGGAGAACTCATTATTTCTTTTTGGATGGATTTTCAGGTTATTTCCACGTACCCATTGCTCTCGAGGATCAAGATAAGACAACCTTTACATGTACCTTCGACACTTTTTCATATAAAAGGATTCCATTTGGATTATGTAATTCTCTAGGTATATTTTAGAGGTGCATGGTAAGTATATTTTCTGATCACATTGAATATTACTTGTAGGTTTTCTTAGATGATTTCATAGTTTTTTGGAAACTCTTTTGATCGTTGTTTGAAAAATATTGAAAACGTTTTGAAACCCTACATTGAAAAGAATCTTGTTTTAAATTTTGTAAAGTGTCATTTCATGGTTGAGAGACGAATTTTCCTTGGGCATGTCATTTCCAAAAAGGGATTTGAAGTTGATAAATCAAAAAATGAAGTGATAAATTATTTTCCTTACCCGAATTGTGTAAAGCATGTTAGATCATTTTTAGGACATAAAGGATTCTACAGGAGGTTTATCAAAGATTTTAGTAAGATTTATCTCCCTCTCTCTAGATTTATTTTGAAAGATGCTGATTTTTATTTTAATGGTACATGTAGGGAATATTTTGATGAGCTGAAGAAGATATTGATTATGCCACCTGTGATGCAGCCACCAAATTGGGAAGAACCATTTGAGATACTTTGTGATTCCTTCAATCAAGCATTTGGAGAATTCCTTTCTCAGAAAATTGAGGGCAGGGCACAAGTCATTTCCTATGCCTCATGAACCTTGTATGAAGCTCAATTCAATTACATAACCACATAAAATGATTTTTTTAGTAGTTGTTTTTTCATTAGAAAGATTTAGATCATATCTGCTTGGAACTAAAGTCACTATGTTTTTAAATCATGTAGTTATTAGGTACTTGATGATGAAGGCTGAAGCTAAACCGAGGTTAGTGAGATGGATGTTTACTATCGGAAATTATAGCATTTTTGATGGGATCCCATCGCAAATACACCTTTTCAACGGGGCCCCGTCGCAAATGCCCCATTGTAGAAAAATACGTCATAAAGAGTATTTTATGATGATCTATCGCAAAAAGAAACTGTTTATTACGAGATAAAGATCTATCACAAATAACTTACTCATTGTTTTTAAATACCTTATTGTGATGGCCTGTCAAAAAAATCCTTGCTGAATTTTTGATTTTTTTTACGGCAAGCCCTTGTAAATACTAGTTGTGACGGGCCTCGTCACAAATAGTGTAAAATAATAATAATAATAATATAATAATAATAAAATAATATTAATATAAATGAAATGATAATATTAATATTAGTAAAATAAAATAAATAATAAAATAAAATTCATATAATAATAATAAAAATCATATTGATAATATAATAATAATAATATTATTAATATTAATTAAATATTAATATTAATATTAATGAAATATTAATATTAATATTAATGAAATATTAATATTAATATTACTAATATAATAAAAAATATATAAAATAATGAAAACCTTAATATTCATGAAAAAATATAAAAATATAATAAAAAGAACATAATAAAAAATAATAAGTTATAAAATAATAAAAAATTAAATTAAGTAATAAAATAAAAAAAATTAAATAAAAAATATAATATTCACAACAATATAAAAATGAACTATATAGAAATGTTGATAGTTAATATTTTAACTAGAATTTACATTCAAATGTTTGATCATAAAAAATAAATAGATTAGTTAGGGGGAGGGTTGTCTAGAAGAGATGGTAGGGGGAACTCCATCCCTAAACCACGAGTCATGCATCACATGTACTCCAACTACTCCTGCTCCCACTGCTACTGCCATCGAATAATCTCTTCCTGCATCTCTTGCTATTGCTGCTGCTACTACTACTACAATCATAGGAGCTCTTCCTGCTGTTGTTGTTTCCATTGATGCATCCCCTCCTGCTCCCTACACATACTCTCTATAAGCTCACTTTGAGCTCATAGTTGCTCCTGATACTATGCAACAGATGATGATAACTCTCTATGAGATCTTCTCGAGCAGGATTCCGACGTTTCAGCGGTGCCATAATAATCCACAAACATCAATCGAGATCCTATACCAAAAACTAGACCTTTCTCAAAGGCATACTGGGTCGCCTGAATCCATGTTGTCTCATCAAATCGGTGGGCACTAGTCTGAGTATTAGTCTCAGCCTGAATCTCAGTTTGTGTCTAAGATGTCTCGGCCTCATATGACTCCTTGAAATGCAATTTAACATTAAAATAGATAAAATATTATTTAGAGTTAAATTTTAAACTCAAAAAGAAAATATACTAAATGAAATTTATTGTTGGCGAGCACCTATAATCTCTCCAGTGGTCGGATCATGATACATCCTCTTATAAACGTCAAAATCTATAATATCGGGCTATTTGACTGCTTATATGAATATATAATAAACAGTTTACATTTACAGTTATATAAAATATTAAAAAAAAAATACTTACCATATTCTCCCTACGAGTACTGAATGTACGACTATCGGCTCGATATGTCACCTCCTGTATCCCCCAGTTTTGTCAACCTACTGATGATATCCTCTAAAAAGGACCACCTAACTAGTGTGAATATAAACCATCCCAAACCTAAGATGAAATGTAATCAGGTTGGTGGGCATGAAAACAATCATAAAACTCTATCACTCATGCTTTCTCCATTACTTTCCTTCACAAATTGTGAAAAAATTAACTGCAACACTGACACATAGTCACCCGTAATGCCTTCCAGATAACATCATGCATTCTATCATTAATGGGATACCATAAAACCTACAAATAATTTATAATATCAAGTTATTAATTAAATTAAATTCAAAATAAATATTATCTATTTATGTACCATCCAATTATCAAATATTTTATGTTCCACATCAATGGGAATATGATCCCATGAGATCCATTCTTTAGAAAAATAATTATGGAATGTAGTGCTCCCCTGTCTAGTAGCTATATGAGTAAAGTTGTGAAAAAAAGAAAAAATAATCAAACAATTAGTATATAAATAAATTATTGAAAACTAACTAAAATACATAGGTAAACATACCTCTTCATGCATGGATCGAATCCAAGATGTGGACGTCGCTTAGGGATAGAGTCATGAATAATCAATCATGAAAGACCACACCTCCTCCAAGTCCCCCCTAAACTTCCAGTAGTCTGAGGGTTAGATGATCCAAAATCCGACTCATCCAAAGGTAGATCATATTTCTCAAACAGATAATACAAATCCTCATCCATCTGAAACATGAAATTATTATTGTTAGAAAATAGTTAAAAAAACTATTATATATAAATATATATTATATATGATTATAACCATCATTTAAGCATGTCAATGTTCATCTTCATCCTCATCTTCATATCTAACAATGTCAATTTCTTCATATTCCTCCTCAACATCATCAATTTCTATATGAGTTTCAATTTCATCATCTCTTGTCATTTCAAATTAATTTTTAATATCATTAACATCATCATCACCATCAACCCTTAACTATGGGGTGTCATCATTAATATTCATGTCTTTTCGTGAAAAAGATGTATTTGGAGTATTCTCTTGAAAAATTTCAATTCCTTACACTTCAATAGAACTATATTCACTTTGAGAAAACTTATTTCCCCAAGATTTAATTTTTATTATGCTCCACCAAAAACTCGACTCTCTTAAAGTAGCACAGTATTTTGAATAATAAATTTTATGTACCTGATGAGACAATAAAAATGGTTCATTTACTATGAGAATACATTTATATATTTAATATCAATGATTCCATGGGTGAGATGAACACACAAACCTCTCTCAATATCAAACCACTGACATTTAAACATTGTTATGTAATGTTGTCCCATATAACAAAGTTTCATAATTTCTTCCAACATGCCGTAAAATTCAACTTCGGTTTCTCTATGATAAGATCCTCTCTAGAAAACACCACTATTCATTGTTGTTTGATTCCCTATATGCACATGTATGAAATTGAAAACCATTCACCACATATGAATTATAATATCTAACCATTTTTATGGGCAGTTACTCAATAAACACAATCAATTATCAATTTTATCCGCATGTTGAGATACTTGAAAATTTGTAAAAAAATTATCAATATAACAGATAATAAATTGATTTTATATGTTAAACCAAAAAAAAATTATGTTAACAATTTTTGAAACTAGTAGGAAATGTTTTTTGCTGATATTATTCAAGAGAAGCTTCTTTAATTTGTGGAAGTTGTATCTTGATATTATTATCATATAACCTAAAAATAAAATAAGATTAATTTATTTTAACAAAAATTATAGAATAAGTAATGGGATCACTCATTGTACAAATGGGGTTATTTCTTCATAGTTGATAAGAACATATGTAGGAGCTCTGTTATGCTTATCATCTAAAATCCATTGTTCATGAACTCTACCGAAACCAAGTTCAGGATGATTGAAAACTGATAATTGATTTCCTATTTCATCTTCAACATTTCCATTATTCTGGACCATACAATTGTGTTTTGAGGGATATTAAGATTGAAAGTAATGAGAGCATAAAAAATAAATTTCCTCTTGAAAATAATCTTCTACAATTGAAACTTCCATCGATGCTTTGTTACATATTTTTTTTCTTCAATTTTTGCATGCATATCTCAAATGGGTACATCCATAAGAACTGTAATGAACCTCTAAAATTTTCTTCATGTGAAAAATGTAATATCAAATGTTCTATTGAGTCAAAAAAAGCTAGCAGGAATATTTTTTTCAGTTTACATAAAATTAAAACAACATCTTCTTGCAGTCTTCTTAATGCATCATAGTCAATTGTCACCGCACAAATTTCTCGAAAAAAATATTATATGTCTGATAGAACATCCTAAATAATTGAATTAAAAAAACCTATTAATTTAATTGGTATAAGTATTTCTATTATAACATGAGTGTCATGAATTTTTAATCCATTGATATGATAATTTCTAACACATCTACCCAAATTGTAAGCATAACCATCTGGAAGTCTCAAATCAGCAATACACTGAAAAAATAATAATTGATTATCTTTGTAGAGTGTATAATCTTCCTTTGTCTTCATTGACTTCTGTGATCTGACATTTTTAAATAGTTCAAGTTCTGGTCACCTAAAAATTTGGGCAAGATCTAATCATGTATTTACATTATCTTTGGCCTTACCTGGTGTATCCAAAACTGTATGAAATAAATTATTAAAATATTTATTCTTAATATGCAGGACATACAACATGTTACAAACCAAAAAATCATACCAATATGGAAAATCCCAAAAAATTCTCTGTTTTATCCAATTGTCTTCTTTCCCAAAGTCATCAATTTTTTATTAGTTTATTGTTGGTCCAAATGTGATGGGAGGTAATGAAGAGACAATTTATTTTAACTATGTACCTAAGATCATTGTTATAGGTCCATCTCTTTCAATTGTTAATTTTATAAAATGATATTTGTTCCTCTGAAAAGGATGATCATTTGGATGGAATCCATGATGATAGTTGAAAAAACAATATTTTTTCCATTTAAGAGCATACACACTTTGATATCTCTCATACAACATAGACATGATTTTGGACCATTTTTACTCCAGCTAGATAATATTCCATATACTAGAAAGTCACTAATCATCCACAACAATGCAGCGTTCAGCAAAAAAAAAATTTCGCAGCAACATCAAATGCACTGAAAACATTACTCCATAATGAATTTAACTCATCAATCAATGGTTTCAAATAAACATAAATATTATTTTTCAGATGTCCTAGAATTAATTAGGTCAAAAAGATATATGTTTCCCTCATCAACATCTAATGAGGTAAATTTTATAGAGTTATAAATATAGGACAACATGAATACTGACTATCGTAAGAACCAAATGGATAGAAATCGTCAGTAGAAAGACCCAATCACATGTTTCGGGATTCTAGAGAAAAATATGGATGCACTTGGTCAAATGTTTTCCATAAATCACCATTATAGGGATGATTTAAGGATTTACAAATTGGAATATTGGTTTTGGGTCATGACATCAATACCGCTATGTTCCGATACATAAATAAACACTACAATCTGGGTGTAAGAGGGACATATCTCAATTTTTTTACTGGTGTCAATCCAAACTTCCCTTGTTGAGCCTATTTATACCTTGATTTTCCACATGTGGGATAACTATGAAATGAATCATTTTCACCATAATATAAGATGAAATAATTTGAACATGCAAAAATATTTTGATAACCAAGTCCCAAATTATGAACCATCCTCTTGATCTCATAGTAATTTATAGGCAACACATTTCTTTCAGGTAGCATCTTTTTTTACCAAAGATAATATCTGATCAAAACAGAAAATTGGCATTCCATTATCTTATTTAATAGCCATAAATTTAGTAACTAATTCAAATTTTCTTATCTTACAACCATGATATAAGGCATCCTTAGCAGAGATAAAAAACTCATAAAAATGAGATGGTTCCAAATCCGGAGTTAAATTAATATCATCTTGAGTTTTAGATTATTGAAAAGATGGAGTTTCCACATTATGTACTAAAGATTGAAACCGGGCTAGATCTAGAACCAAATTATTAATATCTTCTCTAGAACTGCATTCACCATGTTGATACCCAAAAAAATAATCTGGTTGAAAACCAAAATGCAATAAATTTCCCCCAACATTGTCAAATGTATCAAACGTCCTCAGAGCACATATTTTACAAGGTCACTTAATTGTCCCTTCTGAAAAAAATTCTAGTTTTGATGATGAAAATGATAAGAAAGCTTCAACACCCTCAATATATTTAGGATTTAAGATAAAAATGTTTGGATTATTACGCTGATTTATCTAAGCACTATCATCTAATAATGATTATTGTCGAATCCCTTGTTCCATATTTCTCTAAAAAAATATAAAATAATTATTTTTTTGTATAATTTGATATAAGAAAAATACTATCCAAAAAAGAGAAGACAATTAGATTCACTTTTCTATCAAATTATAATAATTTCTATTATTTCATACTTATTTATAGTATTTTTTTAAACTTTTATACTAATCTACACCAACTTATAATAATTTATATTAACTACCACTAATTATTATAAATTACAGCTAATTTGTACTAATAATTGTTAAATACCTAAAAAAAATTCCAGTGGATTGGTGGAAATACTTTTGCCTGATGACTAATCTCCACTCTCTCCAACTGGAATCGTTATGAAAAATATGCTCAAACATACAGATATCCAATTGTGTATTCATGCAGATGGAGAGCAGCACGGTGAGGCCTCCCTGATCTCTATCTTTGTGAATACAAAAATGGATTTCCGTATGTATGAGCAATTTTTTCATAATGATTTCAGTCGGAGATAGTGGAGATGAGTCATCGGGAAAAGATACTCTTTTTCCCGATAACTCATCTCCTTGCAAATTTCTCCAACTAAAATCAGTATGAAAAATATTCTCTGATGTACGGATATACATTTTTGTATGCACGAGAATAGAGAGCAGGAAGGCCTCGCCATGCAGCTCTCCATTATTGTGCATAAGAAAATAGATATTTGTACGCGAGGAAATATTTTTCATAGTGATTTCAGTGGGAGAAAATTGCAAAGAGATAAGGCGTCAGGAAAAAGGGTACCACTAATCCACTAGAAATTATTCCAATTTATTACAATTTGTTAAAATTTATTATAATATCTTTCAAATTGTTGCTAATTATAGTTAATTATTTCTAGTTATTATTAATTATTGCTAATTTATTACTAATTATTATAATTTATTACTAATTACTACAATTTATTACTATTTATTACAATTTATTACTAAATATCACAATTTATTACTAATTATCATAATTTATTACTAATTATTAGAATTTATTACTAATTATTACTAATTATTACATTTTATTAATAATTATTACAATTTATTACCAATTATTAGAAATTATTACTAATTATTAGAATTTATTACTAATTATTAGAATCTATTACTAATTATTACAATTTATTACTAATTATTACAATTTATTACAATTTATTACTAGTTATTACAATTTATTACTAATTATAATAGTCTATTACTAATTATTACAATTTATTACTAATTATTACAATTTATGACTAATTATTAGAATTTATTACTAATTATTAGAATTGATTACTAATTATTACTTATTATTATAATTTAGCAATAATTATTACAATATATTAATAATTATTATAATTTATTACTAATTATTATAATTATTACTATTTATTACAATTTATTACTAGTTATTAAAATTTATTACTAATTATTATAATTTATTACTAATTATTACAATTTGTTACTAATTATTACAATTTATTACTAATTATTAGAATTTATAATAAATTTTTACTAATTGTTTAAATTTATTACTAACTATTACAATTTATTACTAATTATTACCAATTATTACCAATTATTCTAATTTATTACTAATTATTAATATTTATTACTAATTATTAATTTTTTTACTAATTATTATAATTTATTACTAATTATTATAATTTATTTATAATTATTATTAATTATTTCATTTTATTACTAATTATTATCATTTATTACTAATAATTAAAATTTATTATTAAATATTCAAATTTATTAATAATTTTTGCAATTTATTACAACTTGTTGTAAATTATTAATATTTTTTTTAATTTATTACTAATTTTTTCAATTTATTACTAATTATTACAATTTATTACTAATTATTACAATTTATTACTAATTATTACAATTTATTACTAATTATTACAATTTACTCCTAATTACTACAATTTTTTATTAGTTATTACAATTTATTACTAACTATCACAATTTATTACTAATTATTACAATTTATTACTAATTATTACAATTTATTACTAATAATGAGAATTTATTATTAATTATGAGAATTTATTTCTAATTATTAGAATTTATTACTAATTATTACTAATTAATATAATTTATTACTAATTATTATAAGTTATTACTAATTATAATTTATTACTAATTATTACAATTTATTACTAATTATTACAATTTATTACTAATTATTACAATTTATTACTAATTATTACAATTTTTTCTAATTATTACAATTTATTACTAATTATTAGAATTTATTACTAATTATTATAATTTATTACTAAATATTACAATTTATTACTAATTATTACTAATTTTTTCAATTTATTACTAACTGTTGCAATTTATTACTAATTATTACAATTTATTACAAATTATTAGAATTTATTACAAATTTTTAGAATTTATTACAATTATTAGAATTTATTACTAATTATTAGAATTTATTACTAATCATTACTAATTATTCTAATTTATTACTAATTATTAATATTTATTACTAATTATTATAATTTATTACTAATTATTAAAATTTATTACTAATCGTTATAATTTATTACTAATTATTATAATATTTTACTATTTATTATTAATTGTTGAAATTTATTACTAATTATTACAATTTATTACTAATTATTGCCATTTATTTCTGATTATTTGAATTTATTACTAATTATTCAAATTTATTACTAATTGTTACAATTTATTACTAATTTTTGGAATTTATTACTAATTTTTGCAATTTATTACTAATTTTCTCTAATTTTTTACTAATTATTACAATTTATTACTAATTATTACAATTTATTAATAATTATTACAATTTATTACTAATTATTACAATTTATTACTATTTATTACAATTTATTACTAATTACTAATAATTTTTGCAATTTATTACTAATTAGTGCAATTTATTAGTAATTATTGCAATTTATTACTAAATATTACCATTTATTACTAAATATTACAATTTATTACTAATTATTGCAATTTATTACAATTTATTACAATTTAATACTAATTCTTATAATTTAATAGTAATTATTTTAATTTAATTCTAATTATTACAATTTAATACTAATAATTACTAATTAATATAATAACTATTAATTAGTACCAATTCATACTAATCACCAGTAATTATTTGTAAAAATAAATATAAACAATGATAAATAAAACTATCTAATTCTAATTTAATTTTACTTCAGCTAATTAACAATAATTATAACTAAAATAAAATAAAATGAATTAAGTAAAAAATAAAAAAATAGATAAATACCTTAAAAGTGAATCTTTCGAAGGATATGAGTTGCGAATAATGCCCCGAATTAAAATTTTAAACTATTACAAATCTTGAGAGAAAATTTTCCACTAGAGAGAGAGAGAAGTAGAGAATTGAGTGGAGTGAAGAAAAAACGGGTGGTGGTAAACATAGGTTAGATTTATTACGATGAGATTATTTGCAACGGGACTACCGTCGCAAATAATACTATTTGCGACAGGTCATGTCGCATATACCCACCCCCCTATTAATTAGGGGCGTTGGTTAAAAATACTTTTGCATTAGGGCCCGTCGCAAAAGGCCACTTGTCGACATATTATTTACGACAAGTTTTATATCCCATCATAAATACTAAAAATGACACCGGGTATTTGCGACGGGCTACTATAGCCCGTCACAAATACTCTTTCCCGCGTTTTGGCGCGCCAAACCTTTTACAACGTGAACCATCACCCCATCGCAAAAAACTTATTATTTGCGACGGGCTGATTCTCCCGTCGTAAAAAAACCTTTCCGACAGACTATTTTCAACGGGACACTGACCAGTCGCAAATGCCCACTTTTCCCATAGTGGTTACTGCTGCAAGAGTACAACATAGAAATCAAGGACAAGAAGGGATCTGAGAACCAAGTGGAAGATCATTTAAGTAGATTGCCCAACACTGCTGAAGCTAAAATTCCAGAAAAAGAACAATTGAATGATCACCTTCCAAGAGATCGGTTGTACTAGGTTAAAGGAGAAGTGCCATGGTATGCTGACATGGTCAATTATCTAGTAACATCTCAGGTCCCATCAAATTTCAATTCTCACCGAATTCACAGAATGAAAGATAAATCTATATATTACATTTGGGATGATTTATTTCTTTGGAATATTGTAATGACCCGTAAAATTCAAGGGAAATTTTTTCTTAATTTTCTTTGGAATTTTACAAGAACGCAGTTTCAGACGGCACTTGATTCTGAGGCCCGGAGTGCCTGGAATTTCTATCCGAAGTTTAGCTCGGGTACGTTCAGTGAACGGACGAGCAGGAATTTCTAACTTTTGAACTGGTGCTTGGAATTGAATTCCGAGGGCACCGATGGAACCGTAGCGCCGGTAATTGCTTAGGAACTCCTGTTCCGGAGTTGCGTTATCATGGGTGAGGATGATAAAAATTATGGAAGTTAATTTATTATTATTCTACAATTTTTATTTTCTTTTTGTGTTTTAAGGCTATGGGTGGAAGTTGGGTAACTACCCAACCTCCCTTGGGAGGTTATGAGGGTGGTGGGGCCCACACGAACCCCACCGCTTCATATTCTTAAACTCTTCAACTCCCCATTAACTCCCCTTCATTTAATTTGACAACTTGTGTATTTTTTAACGAGGTGTGTTATGTGTGGTTAATTGAATTTCAAACTCTTGAAATTCAAAAGGGTGAGTTGTGTTAATAAATTAAGACTTGGGCTTATTTTATTAATGTTAGAGTTTATGCCACGTTGAGAGGTTTTGGGAAGCGTGAAGATCTTCTTCATCTCCAACAAAGAACATCTTCGACGAAGAACGTGAAGAACACCTCGGACTCCGACGAAGAACACCATTCTTCAACGAAGAACATCTCCACTGAAGAACAAGGAGAACTTCTCCAAAGACGTTACCTCTTCGGACGCACCTCGACGACAACGGAATCGACGTTCGTTTTCCGCGACGCCTGACCTCCGCGACGCTCGTCTTCCGCGGCTCGTTGACGAGCACTGTTCTTGAAACCGAGGTAGGGGATTTATTTTATTTAATTATTTCCGTTCATGATTCTAGTTTGTCGATCTTCGTGGATAATCGACTAAATGTTATCGTTTAACGAGAGGGGGCCGGACCGCACAAACACGGCCAACCCTCCTCTTTATCCTTGTTGATACTTTGTGGTCTGGACAGAATGGCGTGGTGTCGTCGCACCACGCGGAATTCGCACAACAAGTACTTCGCGGCGCCGTCGCGCCGCGCCATGAAGTTGATCAAGGACGCGATGCCATCGCACCGCGTCAGAGACATCCGAAAAAACCGCGGCCAGTACCGGGGCCGCGGCGGAGGGGCGCGGCGCCGTCGCACCGCACCGGACGACAAGGGCCGCGGCTGGTTTCGGGCCGCGGCGGAGCAGGGTGATCGGCGGCCGCTACCGGGCCGCCGGCGTCGGATCTAGAAGGGGACCGTCCATCTCCGGTCCCGTTGAACAACAACCGGCCGGACAGGGAGAAGCTGGGGGAATTGAATCCCCCGTCAGGCCATCAATGCGGCCCCAATTAAGGGGCCGCGGTTACAAGAAACCGGGGGGGGGGGGGGGGGGCAATGCCCCCCCCCCCACGCGAGCCAAAAACGGCTCGGCCGTTTTGGCCGAGCACCATCCAGCGCACCCAGCGCGCGGGTCGCCGATCCGGGCCGGGTCGACCCGGACCCAGGTCGGGTCGGTCCGGGCCCGAAACCCCCGTTTTCGGACCATTTGGGTTCAATTGCCCATAACTCGGGCTACAGACCTCCGATCGACGCGCCGTCAGTGGCGACACGATCCTTGCAACGAGGCGGTTGTTTCGATATATCGCACTCAAGGTTTAAAATTACTTTGAGTTCAGCCGGGCTTGTTCGTACACGAAACCAACCGGGCCCTCGGAGCGGAAACGCTCATATCTTGAGCTTCGGACGTCCGATTGATATGTCGTTGACTTTTTTGGATTCCTCTAAGTGAGACGGATCTTCTGGATTACTCCGCCCGAGGTTTGGACGCAGGTGGAGTAAGGTCGGGTTGGTTTTGCCTTAAAAACCAACCGGGACCTTGGGACGAAAAAGCCAATAACTCTCAGGCCGGGCGTCCGATTGACGCACCGTCTTTGACGTTGAGTTCATGTTGATGATACAGAACTTTTGGATACATCAACTATGGACTATGTGTCAGTTGATGTATCAGCCTCTCGGCTCATGGAGCGGACCCTCCCGAACGAGCTTGCTGTGTGCGGGAACCCTAGTGCTGGCTGCGACTGCTACTGTGACTGCGACGACGACTGTGCAGAGATCCTCAGTGGATTCGACGATGACGACTACAGCACTCAGCGATCCTGTGTGGATCAGTGCTACCGATCCTGTGTGGGTCCGATCCTGTGTGGGTCAGCGCTCAGTGGTTCTGTGTGAGCCAGCGCCTACAGATCCTGTGTGGGTCCGATCCTATGTGGGTCATTGCGGGGGTTAGTTTCCTACCGATCCTGTGTGGGTTTTTGCGGGGGTTAGTACCTATCGATCCTTTTTGGGTCCAACGAATTAGATGGATCATTGATCATCTCTATCGTCTTTCGAATAATTATACCTGTGTGAGATGAATCCTGTTTGCTTTCTTATGTGGATTGTGTTGTGCTATCCTGTGTGGATTACGTTTTTCTTTCCTGTGTGGAATACGTATGCTTTCCTGTGTGGACTGGGTTGTACTTGGGCTCGGATGTTGGAGACGAATTGGAATTGATGACTTAGGTATATGTATTGGCATATACCTAAGTAGTGTCAGATGTTACTTCGTGATTGTATCTTACCTTTGTGGTTTATCCTTTGTGGATTTTGGGAGACCTTCGGGGGTCTCGGGGTCCCTACTGAGTAGCTTATACTCACCCCTGCATGGGCTATGCCCGCACTACGTTGTGTTGGTTGTAGACAACGGACAACGCTGATCGTGGTGGAGGCTTGCAGAGAAAAACGGTACCTGGAGGTGGACCACTGGTCGGGACGTACTCAGAGCGGTAGGCTAGACCCGAGGAGCAGTGGAGGATTTTCTGTACCCACCCTTCAGGTGGGATTCCCAGTGGATAGCTCGTCACTGCGGCTTTACCTTTCAGTTGCTATTTTCCCTTTCAAGTTGTACTTTACTTTCAGTTTGGGTTTGTATACTGGCCCACTTACTTTCCACACTTAAAGTTGTACTCTGTTTTTACTTAGTGTTTACTTCTACTGCTTGCTTGCTTTGTGGTGTTTGTTTACTTTACAAAGGCAATGCCTTCCCTTTTTACCGGGATTTATGCCTTGGTGCTAGTCGCCAGCCCCTGGCCTATGGAAGGCGGGCTTGGGGTAGTCACGACACGGGCCCCGAGGACGGGTCGTGACAAATTGGTATTAGAGGAGTTCGGTTCTACCGCAGAACTTTGGACTCTGATCTCTTTCTATGTAAAGCAATAGTGTTTAGTGTATTGAGTGTGGTTATCAGTCCAGGGAGTCCAGTGTTGGCGCGACGACCGACGTATCCGTACACCAGGACCCTGACTTCTGATTTCCGACTTAATGCACGAAAACATTGATTGCGTGTGTGTTTCAAGTTTTCTTTGTGATTACTTTGTGTCAGCTCACCAGGTATAATGTTCTGACCATGGCGCACCTGTTTCCTTTTCAGGATGGCCCCACGACGGCAGCCAGCTAGGGTTCCGAGAGTCGAGCGTGACGACAGCCCACCGAGCGATGAGGCCTCGGTGCAGGGCCCTTTGTCAGCAGTGGCACCGGCGGTAGATCTACCCGCTGAGCCACCGATGCTTCCAGCACCAGCCGTTGACGATGCACGTCGCCTCAGTGCACTGCATGAGTTCCAGTGCCAGCGACCGCCCAGGTTCCGCGGGGAGACGGACCCCCAGGCAGCCGAGGACTGGCTGGAGGCAGTGTTAAGAGTTTTCAGGTTAGTGAGGACACCAGCAGACCTCATGGTGATCCTCGCAGTGAGCCTACTGCACGCAGCAGCAGGCAGATGGTGGAGCTTGATGCTCCAGGTGCACGATGAGGCATCTCTTCTCTGGATGGACTTTGAGAGCATCTTTCGCTCAGAGTTCGTCCCAGCCAACCTCCGTGTGGTGCGCATCCAGGAGCTTCTTCAGCTGCGGTAGTGCAACATGATGGTCGCCCAGTACTCGACGAGATTTACCGATCTCTCGTGCTACTCGACAGACATGGTACGAGACCCATTATTCCGGGCCCGAACCTTTGAGCAGGGATTGAGACACGAGATCAGGGAATCAATGATCTCCCCCAGCATTCCGACTCAGACAGGAGTACTGGAGCGAGCCCTTTTGATCGAGAGCTTTCTTGCTGAGTCTACACCAGCACCGAGACCCACCGTAGGGCAGCACGTAGCAGAGTCTTCTACAGTAGGAAGTCGACGGATGACACATGGGTCCAGGCAGACCAGACCCTCAGGAAAATGACCTCAGGACACTGGCTCAGCAGTGCGGGGCACACAACGCAGATCCATTCTTTCGAGAGGTAGGCAGTGCTACTCATGCGGCGGGCAGGGCCACATGGCTCGTGACTGCCCAACCCACCGTGCCGAGGAGCAGCAGACGATTGAGGGACCACCGAGGCAGAGGCAGAGGGTCGACCGTGGCGGTCTGCTGGGAGGAGGCGGACGAGGCAGGGGAGCTGGCTGAGCGGAAAGTGGTGTGCGGCGCTTTGAGGCTCTACCACCACCACCACCAGGAGGTCCACCCCGACCACAGGGAGCTGGCGGGTAGAGACAGGCACAACTCCAGGCAGCAGAGGCCTACGACCACGGCGTGCCCGAGATGATTCGAGGTACTATCTGTGTCTGTTCTACCCTTGCTGCAGTTCTTATAGACACAGGAGAGAGTCATTCTTTCATAGCCGCTGCCCTTGTTCGGAGCTCGGAGGTTCCGACAGAGCCATTGGCTCGATCCTTACGGCTAGAGACTCCTAAGGGAGCAGACTCGACGATTACGCACCGGTGCTGGCAGTGTGAGATTACTCTAGGAGGTGAGAGCTTTGACTGGGATATTCTTGTAGCTGCGTCGAGGCCTTACGACATAATCTTGGGCATGGATTGGTTATCTACGGTCCATGCACAAATTGACTGTTTTAGGCACAAGGTGCGATGTGTACGCACCGACGGGAGCAGGTTCACCTTCACCGGCGAGAAGGGAGCCTTTGCAGCATAGGATGGACTTCCGTGAAGGAGAGGACAATCCATCACTCATCAGTTGGCTAGCCTCATCCTAGGAGAAGTTGACGTGCAGAGTCTTGGTTTTCCTGCAACGGTGGATCAGTATGCGGACGTTTTTCCCGACAATGTTCCAGGGATACCTCATCGCAAAGAGGTAGAATTTTATATTGACCTGTACCCCGGGACAAACCCAATATCGACTCCAGCATATCGAATGGCCCCCTCCGAGCTTCGAGAGCTGCGGGTACAGTTGGAGGACTTGCAGGGCAAGGGGTTCATCCGACCCAGTGTTTCACCCTGGGCTTCCCCGATTTTGTTCGCCAAGAAGCCGGATGGGAGCTTGCGAATTTGTGTCGACTATCGTCGCCTGAACCAGGTGACAGCGAGGAACAAGTATCCGATACTAAGGATTGATGACCTCTTTGATCATCTCAAGGGAGAATGGTGGTTCTCGAAGATAGACCTCAGGTCAGGCTATCATCAGCTCAAATTTCGAGACGAGGACGTGCAGAAGACGACCTTCAGATGTCGGTATGGCCACTATGAGTTCTTAGTTATGCCATTCGGCATAACCAATGCTCCAGAAGTGTTCATGGCCCTCATGAACAGGATCTTTCAGCCATACCTCGATCGATTTGTCGTGGTCTTCATCGACAAAATTTTGATTTACTCGACGACTGAGGAGTAGCACGCCTACCACTTACGGGTTGTACTAGACACACTCTGAGAGCCCCAGCTTTATGGTAAGCTCTCGAAGATCCAGTTCTGGATACGTGAGGTCCACTTATTGGGACACGTCATCTCTGAGGCGGGAGTTGCAGTGGATCCTGCGAAGATCGAGGCAGTGCTAGCTTGGGAGCCACCCAGGAGCGTGACAGAGGTGCGGAGTTTCTTGGGACTAGCTGGATACTACCGGAGATTCGTGCCAGACTTCTCCAGAGTTGCAACACCACTATCATCTTTGACGAAGAAGGGGAAACCCTTCGTGTGGTCAGACAGATGTCAACAGAGCTTTCAAAAGCTGAGACAGAGATTGACCAACGCCCCTATCTTGAGGTTTCCTAAGGAGGGAGTTGGGTACCTAGTCTATTACGATGAATCAGGGATCGGGCTCGAATGTGTCCTGATGCAGGAGAGGGTAGTGATCGCCTATGGATCACGTCCGTTGAGGCTGCATGAGCAGAACTACGCTACCCATGACCTGGAGTTAGCAGTAGTGGTCTTCGCTCTGAAGACATGGTGACACTATCTGATGGGAAAGCACTTTACAATCTTTTCTAACCATCAGAGTCTAAGATATATCTTCTCTCAGAAGGATCTGAATCTGAGACAGTGACGATGGCTTGAGTTCCTCCAGGACTATGACTTTGAGATAGTCTATACTCCTGGGAAGGGGAACATGGTAGACGATGCCCTCAGCAGGAGGACGGGCATTCAGATACTTGAGGAGGCGACAGATCAGCTAGCATCTTTGCAGATATCCTTTGTGGATAGAGATGGATCAGCCTTCCTTCAGTCTCTCACAGTCACTCCTCCACTACTGCAGCGGGTCAGAGAGGCACAGCGTGGGGGCACTGACTGTGAGACGCGGCGTGCACAGATATCCTCAGGACAGGCACCTGATGGTTTCTCCTTTGGAGCAGAGCACGACACCCTTTTCAGAGGACGTACCTTGGTACCAGTCGCTTTACTATGGGAGGTGCTGAGAGAGTTTCACACTTCTCCTTTGGCGGTACATCCTGGATTGACGAAGATGTACTAGGGCCTCAGGCGACAACACTGGTGGCCGGGCATGGAGAAGGATGTAGCAGAGTTCGTTTCACGATGCCTCACCTGCCAGCAGGTGAAGGCTGAGCACCAGGTACCAGCAGGCTTGGTACAACCCTTGGAGGTCCCGGAGTGGAAGTGGGACGGGATATCTATGGACTTCGTGACTGAACTTCCACACACTTCCAGATGTCACGACTCCATTTGGGTGACTGTCGATCGACTCACCAAGTCGACTCACTTCTTACCCATCAGAGAGCAGGGCTCAGTGGAGAGCTTGGGATGACTTTATGTTCAGGAGATTGTGCGGCTTCACGGTGTGCCATCATCTATCATCTCTGATCGAGATGATCGCTTTACTTCCCGGATTTGGAAGGGGTTGCAGGAGCCGTTTGGGACGCAGCTACGTCTGAGCACAGCCTTTCACCCTCAAACGGATGGTCAGACAGAGAGGACCATTCAGACTCTCGAGGACATGCTCCGTGAATGTGTCCTCGACTTTGGTCGCAGCTGGGAGGACCACCTACCCTTGGTGGAGTTCGCGTACAACAACAGCTACCACTCCACCATCGGGATGGAACCATACGAGGCGTTGTACGACCGACCTTGTAGATCTCCTTTGTGCTGGACAGACCCTGGGGAGTCAGCACTTGTGCGACCGGAGATGGTTCAGGCCACGACAGAGAAGGTCCAGGTCATCCAGGAGCGGATGAGGACAGCTCAGAGCCGGCAGAAGTCTTATGCTGACAGGAGGCGGAGGCCACTAGAGTTCGAGGATGGCGAACACGTCTTCTTGCGTGTCTCACCACGATGTGGAATACAGAGATTTGGCCGAGGCGGCAAGTTGTCTCCACGCTTCATCGGACCATCCCAGGTCCTCAGCAGGATTGGCGAGGTTGATTATCGTCTGGCTCTACCACCTCAGTTGCACCGGGTGCACGAATTCTTCCACGTATCTCAGCTGAGGAGATACGTGCATGACCAGATGCATATCATTGACCATGGGGAGCTCGACGTTGATGATGGGGAGACTTTTGCAGAGGTCCCAGTGGAGATCGAGGATCGACCGGAGCGGGTCCTACGTGGACGGTTGATTCCTCTAGTGCGCATCAGATGGCAGCACGGGAACCTCCAGGAGAGCACTTGGGAGCGGGAGGCTCAAATGCGTGCTTAGTACCCTCATTTGTTTCCCTAGTTTTCGATGTATCTTTATGGGGACGTAAAGCCCTGAGGTGGGAGTAATGTTAAGACCCGTAAAATTCAAGGGAAATTTTTTCTTAATTTTCTTGGGAATTTTACAAGAACGTGGTTTCAGACGGCACTTGATTCCGAGGCCCAGAGTGCCCGGAATTTCTATCCGAAGTTTAGCTCGGGTACATTCAGTGAACGGACGAGTGGGAATTTATAACTTTTGAACCGGTGCTCAGAATTGAATTCCGAGGGCACCGATGGAACCGCAGCGCCAGTAATTGCTTTGAAAGTCCTATTCCGGAGTTGCGTTATCACAAGTGCGGATGATAAAAATTGTGGAAGTTAATTTATTATTATTCTACAATTTTTATTTTCCTTTTGTGTTTTAAGGCTATGGGTGGAAGTTGGGTAACTACCCAACCTCCCTTGGGAGGTTATGAGGGTGGTGGGGCCCACACGAACCCCACCCCTTCATATTCTTCAACTCTTCAACTCCCCATTAACTCCCCTTCATTTAATTTGACAACTTGTGTATTTTTTAATGAGGTGAGTTATGTGTGGTTAATTGAATTTCAAACTCTTGAAATTAAAAAGGGTGAGTTGTGTTAATAAATTAAGACTTGGGCTTATTTTATTAATGTTAGAGTTTATGCCACGTTGAGAGGTTTTGGGAAGCGCGAAGATCTTCTTCATATCCAACGAAGAACATCTTCAACGAAGAACATGAAGAACACCTCGGACTCCGACGACGAACACCGTTCTTCAACGAAGAACATCTCCTCCGAAGAAGATGGAGAACTTCTCCAACGACGTTACCTCTTCGGACGCACCTCGACGACAACAGAATTGACGTTTGTTTTCCGCGACGCCTGACCTCCGCGACACTCGTCTTCCGCGGCTCGTTGACGAGAACCGTTCTTGAAACCGAGGTAGGGGATTTATTTTATTTAATTATTTCCGTTCATGATTCTAGTTTGTCGATCTTCATGGATAATCGACTAAATGTTATCGTTTAATGAGAGGGGGCTGGACCGCACAAACACGGCCGACCCTCCTCTTTATCCTTGTTGATACTTTGTGGTTTGGACGGAATGGCGTGGTGTCGTCACACCATGCGGAATTCGCACGACAAGTACTTCGCGGCACCGTCGCGCCGCGCCATGAAGTTGATCAAGGACGCGACACCATCGCGCCGCGTCGGAGACATCCAAAAATACCGCGGCCGGTACCGGGGCCGCGGCAGAGGGGCATGGCGCCATCGCGCCGCGCCGGACGACAAGGGCCGTGGCCGGTTCCGGGCCGCGGCGGAGCAGGGTGACCGGCGGCTGGTACCGGGCCGCCGACGTCGGAGCTGGAAGGGGACCGGCCATCGCCGGTCCCGTTGAACAGGAACCGGCCGACCAGGTCGGACAGGGAGAAGCCGGGGGAATTGAATCCCCCGGCCGGCCATCAATGCGGCCCCAATTAAGGGTCCGCGGTTACAAGAAACCGGGGGGGCAACCCCCCCCCCCCCCCCCCCCCCCCCCCGTGCGAGCCAAAAACGGCTCAGGCGTTTTGGCCGAGCACCGACCAGCGCGCCCAGTGCGCGGGTCGCCGGTCCGGACCGCCTGGCTGGGGCGCACCCAGGCCGGGCCGGGTCGACCCAGGGGGTCTCGGGCCGGGTCGGTCCGGGCCCAAAACCCCCGTTTTCGGACCATTTGGGTTCAATTGCCCATAACTCGGGCTACATAATTCTGATCAACGCGCCGTCAGCGGCGACACGATCCTTGGAATGAGAAGGTCGTTTCGTTATATCGCACTCAAGGTTTCAGATTACTTTGAGTTCAGCCGGGTTGGTTCGTACACGAAACCAACCGGGCCCTCGGAGCGGAAACACTCATATCTTGAGCTTCAGATGTCCGATTGACGTGCCGTCGACTTTGTTGGATTCTCTAAGTGAGAAGGATATTTTGGCTTACTCCGCCCGAGGTTTGGACGCAGGTGGAGTACGGTCGGGTTGGTTTTTCCTTAAAAACCAACCTGGCCCTTGGGACGAAAAAGCCAATAACTCTCAGACCGGGCGTCCGATTGACGCGCCGTCTGCGACGTTGAGTTCCTGTTGACGATACAAAACTTTTGGATACATCAACTATGAACTATGTGTTAGTTGATGTATCAGCCTCTCGGATCGTTGAGCGGACCCTCCCAAACGAGCTTGCTGTGTGCGGGAACCCTAGTGCTGGCTGCGACTGCTACTGTGACTGCGAAGACGACTGTGTAGAGATCCTCAGTGGATTCGACGACGACGACTATAGCACTCAGCGATCCTGTGTGCATCAGTGCTACCGATCATTTGTGGGTCCGATCCTGTGTGGGTCAGCACTCAACGGTTCTGTGTGAGCCAGCGCCTACAGATCCTGTGTGGGCCCGATCCTGTGTGGGTCATTGCGGGGGTTAGTTTTCTACCGATCCTGTGTGGGTCTTTGCGGGGGTTAGTACCTATCGATACTTTGTGGGTCCGACGACTTAGATGGATCAGTGATCATCTCTATCGTCTTTCGAAGAAGTATACCTGTGTGAGCTGAATCTTGTTTTCTTTCCTATGTGGATTGTGTTGTGCTATCCTGTGTGGATTACGTTTTGCTTTCCTGTGTGGAATACGTATGCTTTCCTGTGTGGACTGGGTTGTACTTGGGCTCGGATGTTGGAGCTGAATTGGAATCGATGACTTAGGTATATGTATGGGCATATACCTAAGTAGTGTCGGATGTTACTTTTTGATTGTATCTTACCTTTGTGTTTTATCCTTTGTGGATTTTGGGAGACCTTCGGGGGTCTCGGGGTCCCTACTGAGTAGCTTATACTCACCCCTACACGGGATATGCCCGCACTACGTTGTGTTGGTTGCAGACGACGGACAACACTAATCGTGGTAGAGGCTTGCGGAGCAGAATGGTACCTGGAGGTGGACCACTGGGCGGGACGTACTCAGAGCGGTAGGCTGGACCCGAGGAGCAGTGGAGGATTTTCTATACCCACCCTTCAGGTGGGATTCCCAGTGGATAGATCGTCATTGCGGCTTTACCTTTCAGTTGCTGTTTTCCCTTTCGAGTTGTACTTTACTTTCAGTTTGGGTTTGTATACTGGCCCACTTACTTTCCCCACTTACAGTTGTACTCTGTTTTTACTTAGTGTTTACTTCTATTGATTTCTTGCTCTGTGGTGTTTGTTTACTTTACAAAGGCAATGCCTTCACTTTTTACCGGGATTTACGCCTTGGTGCTAGTCGCCAGCCCCTGGCCTATGGAAGGTGGGATTGGGGTAATCACGGCACGAGCCCCGAGGATGGGTCGTGACAAATATTTTCAATGACCAAGTTATAAGAAAATGTTTACCTGAGAGTGAAATTGGTTCTATCTTTGAGCTTTGTCACACTTTAGCTTGTGGAGGCCACATTGGGCCTCAAAGGAAATCAAGGAAGGTTTTCGAATATGGACTTTATTGGCCCACCTTTTTAAATATTCTCATGAATTTTGAAAAAGGTGTAAAAAATGTCAGTTTTCAGGAAACATTTCAAAGATACAAGAAATTAACTAACAACCACTTCATTTTTGTGAGATTTTTGAAGTCTAGGGGATAGATTTTATGGACCCTTTCCCAATATCATTTGGAAATTCTTATATCTTTCTTGCGGTTGATTATGTATCCAAATGGGTGGAAGAAAAAGCTTCTAGGACTGATGATACTAATTTTGTTTGTGATTTTTTCAGGTCTAACATATTTTGTAGGTTTGGAGTGTCTAGAGCCATCATCAGTGATCAAGGTACTCACTTTTTCAATAGGATAATGGAGGATTTTTTGAAGAAGTATAGGGTGCATCATAAAACACCAACTCCCTATCACCCACAGATCAATGGTCACACTGAAGTGTCCAATAGGGAAATAAAATGAATTTTGGAGAAGACTATTAAACCAAACAAGAGGAATTGGAGGAAAAGGATAGAAGACACATTATGGGATTATAGGATAGCCAGAAATCCTCTGATTGGAATGAGTTCATATAGGCTGATTTATGGGGAAAGTTTTCACCTACCTATAGAATTGGAGCATAACATGTATTGGGATATTTGGATGATGAATATGGATATTGAAGGTGTTGGGAAAGAGAGAATATTGCAGTTACAGGAGTTAGAGGAAATTCAAAGGGAAACATTTAAAAATTCTAGGATTTACAAAGAGAGAACAGGAGTGTCTAATGACAAAATGATCCTAACGAAATATTTCTATCCTAGAGACAAAGTGCTGTTATTCAAATAAAGCCTCAAGATGATTCTAGGTAAACTTCCTTCCATATGGGAGGGTCCATTTATGGTTAATCATGTATATCCATTCATTGTTGTGCAGATTATGAAGGATGGAGAGCAGGAGCCATTCACTGTTAATGGACACAGGCTGAAGAAATTCCATGGGACCATTCCATTAGATCCTGTGGTGGATATCACACTCCTACAACTTGTCTATCAATAAAATCCATTAGGTCATACCTCTCCTTTACACTTACTTTCTTGGTGTGATTCATTTTCAAAATTTATGACATGTTATATCCATTTGAATTCATTAAGGACACTTCATCAATTAAGTGTGGGGGAGAGAACCTTTGTAGTTTAGGATTTTCATTTTTGTGTGTTTTTGGAAATTTTTAGCTGAAAGAATTGTCATTTACATTTTTGAAACTCATTTCAATGAATGAACTAATTTATTCCATGAAACTGAACTTAAATGAATGCTAAAAATGACTTTGTTTCAAATTCAAATGTTTTGGGAATTTCATGAAAAGTACTTTTATTTTTGAATCCCATGCCACATCTCACTGTCTTAATATTTGAAATCACTTTCTTTTGAGGCTTCTGAACCATTGTTTTCATATTATTTGCTTTCACCTCACTTCTTGAGAGAACCAATCCATGATTTTTTATACCAGAATTTGATTTATTCATGTCAAAACTTGATGGTTTGAGGTACTTGTGTTTTAAATGATTGAGGAATTTCCTTGGTTTTAATTTCCTTTTTAAAGATAATTATTTTCATTCTATCATTCCTTGTACATTTAATCCTTGTAGCCCTTAGAATCCATGAATATCCTATTAGGTTAGCCACATTACAAGACAATTTTCCCTATCCAACCTGCTCTTGAAGTGAAATTGCATGATCTAGTTGAACTTAAGTATGGGGGGAAGATGTATTGTATTTTGTTACCTCATTTTGTGATACTTTGGGTGGAAAATAAAATTATTAAGAGTTGTATTTTCTTCTGAAAAAAACCCATTTTGTTGAAATATGTACCCTTTCTTGAGCTTTCAAGAAAAAAAGAAGTTGTGCCATTCTGGAACTTCTAAAGAGAAAGAAAGATGTGCATATCTATAGATTTCAAGAAAAATAATGTTTGAGATGATTTAATTTTTTTTCTGAAATGATTAATTTTGTGAACATTCCTTGAGTTTTAATGATGATTGAGATGATTTTCTACTAAGGGAAGTGAGTAGGTGACCATAATTGAGTGGAAATTAGAATCTTGCAATTTTGATTCAAAAAGAGCCAAGCCCTCCTCATTCGACCTCAGATTTTTTCACGTCAAAATCCTACCGACTATAATACACATAACAACCCTACCAAGTCCTCATTATAAATACATTTCTTTGACTCACATAGGCTGTAGAAGTAGGAATTTATCAAGCTTATGGAAACTCTTGCATTAGTTTGTATGAGAACAGCCTAGCTGAAAATTAATATTTGTGAGATGAGATTCATATGAGGTAGGTGTCTTGTGTGAATGGGAGTATAAATGAGGTGGGAAAATATTGAATTATATGAATGGATAACTTGGAATAATTGTTCTTGATGAGTCGTGATAATTTTTGGTTTCTTGGTATGGAATTGGTGGATCTCATTGACATGTGTTTTGAATTTGCTTTGATTTGATTTTGATTTGTCTGGGAGTCCAAGTGATAAGTGTGGGGGAAATGATAGAGATAATATTTTCATTATTTTTATGCATTTTTTAATGATTTAAACCCTTCCAATTAATAAATTTGAGCTTATTTTCATCTTTTTAGTATTTTTAGTGGATTTTGGGCTTAATTGTGAAAATTGTTTAATTCTGGAGATTTAGCAATTTTTTGGATCTTTTGTATTTTGAGCATATATTTTATAATTTTGATGAAAATTGAGTGATTCTTTTTTTAGACTTTCCTTACTCATGGTATTCAACTTTTCCTTCTGGACCTACATCTAATTCGACACAAAATGGCCCATAAAATAAAATCAAGTGGACAAAGTTTGCTGGATGATAGAATGGAAAGTACCTCGGTTATTGAGGTATATCTCGGTCTAAATAACTCCAAATGAAGTTATTATAGTTTTAATAGAAATATGACTCCATGGATAATGTTCATATTAAATTTCATGATGAAATTATGTCATTAATAAATCCATTGCATGCACCAAATTGGAGGTAGTTGATCAGTCTCATTAGGAATACAAAGTCTTAATCAGTAATACGAGGATAACTTTTTTTAAAATTGTCCAAATATGCTAAGATTTTATGGGAGTATGAAAAAATGATAGGGGAACAAATTTTATGAATGAACCTACCCGATATTCTTCCATTTATGATGCTAAATTGACTCAAAATTTTGTTGGAGTGAATCTAGAGGGAAAATTTTCCACCCCTCAACCCTATATATATGAGTTTTCACATCCATTAAAAGGGGTTGAAGAAGTTTCAATATGGGATGTTCTATAGGATTGGATTATTTAAGTGTTTTTTAATTTCTATTTTCTCTTTTCTTAGTTTCATTATGCTCTCTTATTCCCCTTTCAACTCTATTACACTTCATATGGAGGGGTAAAACCTTTGAGTGATCGGGGAAGGGGGAGTTTCACTTTTGTAATGTCGGAGTCTTGAACATAAATTTAAAACTGTATTTTTATATTAAATTATTTATACTTTAATTGGTTAACAATTCTCTTAATGAAATTATGTTTTGGGTTTTTTTGTATTCATTGTTTATAGCTTCGGTTGAAGAACTTTTAACTCCCTCTGCTTAGTGAAATTTGTCTCGATGGAGTGTATTGTGTTAGGAAGTGAGTGTATAGAGATCCTTGGCACATGTGTGGAACTAGTGAATCATTTATATATTTATAAAGATAAAAAATTCCTAATTATGAATTTCCATAGTTTTTAGGAATTTTTTATGAACTTCCATGCACATAGAAGTTGGTTTCACTGCTTTCTTCAACTAAGGGTGATTGAAAATTTTATTAGGGAGTCTTTAAATTATTATACATTAGGAAGAGAGGGTGAATGTTTTTTTATAATGATGAAGAAATTGAAAAAGGCCATCCTACCCTCACCCCATCACACTCTTCACCCACTTGCGTTCAAACTTTATTTTCAATTGCTTTCTTTCTTTTTAAACTCAAACAATTTCAAAAACAACCTCCACTTATTTCTCTATTTTAAGGTGAAAGTTTTATTGTTGTGCGCTCCTCTCTAGATACAACCTAGGTTAACTACTATACTGAATTTTAACTTAGGAAATATTTTTTTTTCACACCCCATGACAGGAACATTTCAAACCTTTATTGAGAATTTGAGCTCACCCTTTATTTGTTTTCCTTTCCCAAGGATATGAATAATGATATTATGAATAATATCAAGGATGTGATAATGTTTATTATAATATTTAGTTTACATATATAATATAATATAGGAATTATGTATGTATCTAGTTTTCTAAGACTGCTTACCTGATCAATCCTGCTTGGTGATATCCCTTGTATCTTGTACTAATATAAAAAAGTAAACACTGGATATGGGTTACTGGAGTTTCAGTTTCTAGAGTTGGTATCAAGAGAAGTTTATCATAAACACTGAGAAATAGATTTTAAATTAATATATCTAACATAAGAATTATTACAATCCCTTATATTATTTGAAAACTCTTATCATTAGAGGGTTTTTTATTTTATGGATCATTATTCATGATGATTATTATCTAACTCAGTGTGTGCCATTATTTAGTGATGGTGAAAAATGTAATACAAGGAATCAATGATCATAGGAATTTTAGGATTTCCTTGTTGAGGAAGCCAACACACATGGTGTTGGAACTAAGTCGATCATGGACATATTAGGGAAACTAACTCAGGCTGTGACAAATAACCTTTCCCATATGAAGAAACCTATTGTTAAAAAATGTGATTCACCTATGTTGGATCACTTTATACAATTGAGTCCTCTATATTTTAATGTAACTACTAATCCATTGATAGATGGGTAATGGATTAATTCCCTTAAAAAGATATTCCTGGATTTGTGATGTAATGAAAGTGAAAATATTATCCTGGCAGTGTATTTTTTGAGAGGAGATACTGATCGATGGTGGTCAATAATCTAGAACACTAAAGAGGATAAATAAATAGAAATCATGGAATAAAGAACTTTTAAAGTGATATTATTTGAGAAATACATTCCCTGATAACAGTGATCTAGAATGTACATGAATTTTCCTACTTTAAAGAATAATTAATAAGAAAGTGTGTTAGAGTATAAGGATAACTTTACAAGATCATACAAGCATTCTATGGACTACATACATAATCTGAAAATAAATATTGACCATTTATTTGATGGTATTAAGCCTAGTCTCCAAATGGAACTAGTTTCTCAAATTTTTTCATCTCATGATGATATAGTATCAAGTTCCGTTAACATAGAGACATAATTTTATAAATCCTATATAATTAATGGAAATCAAGTGAAGAAGAGTTCAGCTATGAACTTATAAAAAAGGAATTCATCAAAGAATAATAAGGGAATGTAGTTTCCATCACGTAATTTTTTTGGAAAGAAACATCCTAGAAAACCGTTGAAGTCTAGATGAGTTTATTATAATTGTGGATATAGGGGTCATATAGGTAATTAATGTATGGTAAATAAGTAAACCACTAACATCTAGTGCTTCAAATTTAAATATACTAGGTATTATTCAAAATAGTTCCCCATGAATCAAGGGAACTTACTATATAAGAAGCCAAGGGGAGAAGGCTAATCACATGGAATTACAATTTCCGAAGTGGATGTTCCTTGAGACGTGGATAAATGTACACTTATCATCCAATATATAAGTGAAAATGTTTTATTTGATTTTGTTTCTACCCACTCCTTTATATTTGAATAATTTTATAAGGGTATCACATCACCACCTCAATGATAAGTTGTTGATATGGTAGTGAAAACTCATAATGGAAAGATGATTGCATCTTAAGACTTTTGATCCGCTCTGATAGAAGTTTTTTGGAATGTTCTTCCCAAAAATAGTGTTATTATTACTATTATTAAATTTAATGTAATTTTGGGAATGAATTAGATCTATTAGTATAGATAACATATAAATTTTTTAGAATTTAAGTTACATTTGATATTCCGAATCAACCTATGATAATATTTTGACGTGAGGATGAACATGAACTACCAATGGAAACTACTTCCATAATATGGGTTTTTTACCAACATGAGGGATATTTATCTTATATGGTCTTGGAGAAACTAAAAATTAAGGATATGTCTATTGTATGGGAGTTTATTGATATATATCCAGAAGATTTTCCTAGTCTTACCCCTAATCTTGAAGTTGAGTTTTCAATATAACTCATACCCCGTGCTACAAAAATTTAAAAGAATATATATAGAATATCCTCAATTGAGTTGAAGTAATTGAAGATGAAAATCCAATAGAATATGGATAAGGGGTTTATTTGGACTAGTGATTCACCATAGGGTGAACCTATTCTTTTTGTTAAGTAAAAAGATGGGTAAATGCATCTTTTCATTGATTATCATGAACTTAACAAGATCACTATTCAAAAAATTATCTACTACCCATTATTGATGAACTATTTGAAAAATTATGAGGAGATTAATATTTTTACAAGATTTATGTTTGATCTGGATATTATTAGCCAAGGGTCAGTAAGGATGATATACCTAGGCCATCCTTCCATAGAAATTATAATCATTATGAATTTATAGTAATGTCATTTGGGATTTCCAATTATTCCTCTATCTTCATGGATTTAATGAATAAGGTATTTATATATTACCTTGATAATATTATGGTAGTATTTATAGAATACAATATTATATATTCTAAGTGAAAGGAAGAGCATGAAGAATATTTTAGGATTGTGGTAAAGTCCTCAAGGAAGGAGAATTTATATGATAAATTTACCAAGTTTGAATTTTGGCCTAATAAATTTTCATTCTTGGATCATATAATCTAAAGTTATGGTATATTAGTGGATGCTTCAAAGATAGAGTTATTGAGAAATAACCTAGATTAACTACAAAAACCAAGATACATAGTTATATTGGGGTGTCTAGATACTACTGATGCTTTGTGATATATTTCTCATAACTATCTAATCCACTCACCAAGTGGACCCAAAAGGGGGTTATGATGAACCAACACATTTACACATAATATTACATGATTATTAAACATAAATATTGAATAATTATAGCACAAGTATTATAAAGCCCAAGTGTCTTTGAAATACTAGGTTCCTAATATATAAAACATGGAATCCTTATTTTATTTTCCATAGTGAGCTCCTAAAATCCTCTCAAACTCCTAAATATGAATGGGATAACATGGGAATACATAAAGAAATGGGTGAACTAAAAAAAATAGTAAGGTAATAAACCTAATAAGGAAGCATAACATGTGATCCAAATGCATAACATGATATCATAAAAGTGAAAGCACATGAGTAATCACATAAAAGAATATCATAAATAACATGGTATTATAAGATCATGTTAGAATAAAAAATATGGGATAAACACATAACATGACATAAATATGAGTCAAGGTTAACTGCTTAGACAATATCACATGGTGGAAAAATTCCCATAATGGATTAGGTTTACTCCCTAATCCCATAAATAACATATCATGAGACTAAAAATGAAAACATGGAAATAGAATAAAACATATTTATTTTAATCATACATAAAGATATCCTAACTTTCATTGAGATCCAACATCTTCATATGATAACCTAGGGAATACATGAACAAAAGGGATGAGCTAAAAATCCCAGTAAGGGTATAAACATAGAAATAAAGAAAATTACATGAGTTAGAAGGCATAAAATGATTACATAAAAAGACATGGATCATTAATAAAAATAAGGAATAATAATATAGAGCATGTATATGTGTAATAATTTCATCATACTAATTTTTAAACAACACACAACATGATATAAGCATGTTTCAAGGCTAACTTCCGAGACCAATGCACATGGAAGACAAAGTCCCATAAAGGAATCAGGTTCACTCCCTATCGCAGCATGAAGTATCATGAGACTAAAAATTACTCAATGAATTGTAGAAATATATGGGTGAACCTATCATAAAATTTTCATGTATATGTTTTACACATGAATAATCAAACATAAGGGTTACCCATGGAAAGAACTGGGTATCATAGTCATATCATACAGCATAACAAAAGGAAATATCATAATAATTTCAATGAAAGAATGAATTTAAATAATACATGGAAATTAATTAGGTAAAATAGGAATATATAATGATAAGTGATGTCAAACTAAAGTAAAAACATATAAAAAGAGTGTTTAAGAGACAGTATATATAAAACATTTTAGTGCAGTTTACGGAAAATATTAAGGAGCATTTAAAGAAGAAAAGGCATTTTTTTCATAAAACAAGAAATGAAACAAGATATTTTTCATGATGAAATTATTTATTGAAAAAAAATAATGGTGGATTAAAACAAATTATGGAGTGTACTTAAAAATGGGTAAGAAATCAGGAAGTTCTCTTTAATTAGGCCTGCTTATCGGAAAGATTTATGAAGGGAACCTTTAAAAAATCTATTTCCCCATCAACGAAAGAATAATTGGGATATGAAAATATTTTTGGAACATTAATACATAACATAGGAATATTACATAATAAAAATTAATAATTAAATTTTGTTAAAGATAGATTAAGCGTAATCTGAAGGAAAAATGGAGGCTTTGAAAGAATCCCATGCCTTATGTGTGAAAGTGTTATGAACTTGATCATAATGTCCTATATAATCAAATTAAATCCATTAATTAATTAATTCCAAACCATTTATAAATTTATTTTATTTATTATTATTTTACTAAGTTCATTTATGGAATTTTTGATGAGTTATAAGATACAATTTCATCATTTGGGAGTGTTTGTTTCCTTGGTTTTCAAGATTGGTTCACTTGAATAAATGTATGAACGATTATGTAAAATGGGAATAGATATCTAGAATTGAATTTATATATTGTTAAAAAAAATATAATATTAAATGGTTATATAATTCACTTGGTTATTTGGGGTGAGTATGAATCATTAGATAAAACATTAGTGATAATCGTTTAGATTATTTTGGTGGTTTTTTGATCATCACAAACTTTTTTTGTTTCATTATTCATTATTATATATAAAATTTTGTTTCAGAACATAAAAAGGGTTATAAAATAAATTTTAAAATATTTACCAATGATTATAATGGTTTTATGTCCATCCTTGAAGGCATTAAAGGAAAATGAAAACTTGTCATCCTCGAAGGTGATAAATCAACACCTCACATACGATATTTTCATTTTTAGAAATAAAAGGAAGAGTGGAAGTGAATTGATAGCGGATTTTCAATTAATAGAATAACCTTATAGTATATATAATATAATTGAGTTATCATTAATGTTTTCATAGAGGGGGATAAGAGATTATAAGAAAATAAAATAAAGTGAAATGAAAATAAAGAAAGTGAAAGAGGATTTTACCTATTGAATTCTTCTCCTTGAGAACCTCCTTAGGGAAATTGGTTTTGGTCTTTTGTTGAGAATAGAACCTCATAGTTGTTGGTAAGAAACTTGGTAAGAGTATTGGGAAGAAATTGAAAAAGCTTTAAGGCTTAAGAGAAGTGACGAGAAGAGGTGTTGAGGGGTGGTATTTATAGTAAACGAGATGGGTGTTTTTGATTGTTTTATTCATTTGTTTATTATTTTGGATCAAGACTATGAATAGTGAATATTATTATGACTATGTACAGTAAATAGGTCATATGATTTCGAAAAAATTGTTCTTACATCATCCAAACATCATCCATGACTCAATAATTCATATATTTAGATTATATCGTAAATTACCGTATGTCACTATTCACCAAAAATTCAACTATTTTAGAAAAATCCAAAAAATTCAACCTAACCATTTTTTGATGTGTAGAATTAAAAAATGTACTCCATTTTATGAAAATAATATTCTAAATATGATAAATTTAATTTTTAATTAAAATCAACATTTATTCGAAAAAAACCAATTTTAAAATTATAAATGATTTTATAAAAATTTGAAAAATTAATTACAGTCTCATAAAATAATCTTATAATCATTATACAAAAAAATATCAATTTATGAATCTATTTTATGAACTAAATTTTATTTTAAATCATTATATTAATTATAAAATTGTAAATAAACATTTATATTTCACAAAAATACCAAAACTTAATTTATCATTTTCAAAACATTTATTTACTTATACAATGATATAATTATATCATATTTTCATTTATAAGATAACTAAATTTTAATTATAATTTCATGGGTGAGGTTACTATTCAATTGGTTGATTTACTATTTATAAGAGTTATATTACTATTCCAAAGGTCAAGTTGTTATTCCATTGGTATTAGTTCCTTAATTTCTAGAAATACCTCTTATTTCATTCATTTTTCATTTATAAAGTTTTTATTGTGTTATTTATGTGACTTTATGTAATTTATAATATATTAAATAATTATAAAAAGTGGAATTTTTATTTATATAATTATGTGTTGATACATTCTACCTCCCTTATGTAATCCATTCCTGAAAATTTTGTTTTTCAAACCATGGGGAAAATATGTGAGGGTATTTATCCTTCATTGCTTCATATGGTTTCCATGTTGTCTCTTCGTACTTATGGTTCCTCCATATTACTTTGAATAGGTGAGTTTCTTTTGTGTAGAACAATATCTTTATGATCCAAGATCTTCGGTGACTGCTTCTCATAAGAGAGATCATTTTCTAACTATACCACCTATAAATTCAGTAAATGTGAGGGATCCAGTATGTACTTCCTCAAGAGGGATATGTGGAATACATCATGTAGTCGAGACATGGTTGGTGGAAGTTCTAGTTGATTGGACATAACTTCAATAAGATCAAGAATCTCGAAGGGGCTGATGTACATAGGACTTAGATTTACTTTCTTCCCAAATCTCATAACCATATTCCTTGGACATATGTGAAGGAGTACCATGTCTCCAACCTTAAATTCAAGGTCTAGTTAACGATTATCCACATAGATCTTATGTCAACTTTGGGATGCTTTGATTTACTATTGAATGGTTTTCAACTTTTCCACCATTTCATCAACCATTTCAGGTTTTAACATCTTACATTCACCGACTTCATCCCATCAGGATGGTATTCTGCATATTTTCCCTTAAAGTGATTCATATAGATCCATTTGGATGATCAAGTGGAAATTTTTGTTATAAAAAAACTTGACTAGAGGAAGATGTTTGTCTCATCCAACATTGAAGTCCATATAACATTCCCTCAACATTTCTTCCAATGTCTGAATATTCCGTTTATATTAGACATCAGTTTGAGGATGATAAGTGATGCTGAAGTTCAGATCAGTGTTTAGAGCATGTTGTATAATTTCCCATAACTTGGAGGTGAATCTAAAATCTTGATCAGATATAATATACAATGGTACTCCATGTAGCCTTACCACTTATCTCATGAATATTCATGCATGTTTCTCCTGTGATAATCCCTCTTGAATTGAGTTAAAGTGAGATATCTTTGGGAGATGATCCACAACAACCCATAGAGCATTTTTTCCTTTGGATTTCTTTGAAAGTATAGTGACAAAGTACGTGGTTATGATTTTCTACTTCCATATTGGTATGGGTAATGGTTACATCATCCCCTTATACTTTTTCCTTTTATCCTTAACTTACTGACATACTAGGCACTTTGATATATATTCAGTGATCACCTTTTTCATATTGTCCCACCAATAGTACTCTTAGATATATTGATACATCTTTGTGATCCTTGAGTGAATGGATAATGTTGAGCTATGTGCATTACTTAGAATCTATTTCATTATCTCTAGATTGGATGGTACACATAGTCGTGACCCAAATATTATAACTCCTTCCCCATCAATTTTAAACTCTGAGGATTTATCCTTTCTCATGGCTTCCACATTCTTCTAAATTTCCACATCATTTCTTTGAGCATCATTTATTTTATCTATGATGGATGGTTGAGCAATAATTTGAGAAAAGATTGATGATATTCCTTCCTTAATGATTCCCATGTCCATCCTTTGAAAATCTAAGAAGACTGGATCATTCTCAATTGTCATCATTGATAATGTTGTAGGATACTTTCTACTTAGAGCATATTACACTTTATTTTCCTTATTAAGATAGTAGTGGATTGAGTAGTCATAATACTTGATAAGCTCTAACCATCTTTTTTGGCACATATTAAGCTCATTTTGTGTGAATATATATTTTAGTCTCTTATGATCAGTATATATTTTACACTTCTTCCCATTGATATAATTCCACAAAATTTTCAATGGGAAGTTCACAGCCGCCAACTCCATGTCATGCATGGGATAGTTTTACTCATGAATTTTCAAATTCCATGAGGCATAGGATATCACTTTAGCATTTTGCGTCAGTACATAACCTAAGACATTATTTTAAGCATCACTATACATCATAAAGAGTTCCCCAATTATCAGTAGTGTGAGCAATGGTGCATTGATAACCTCTTTTTAAACTCTTTGAAGCAGTCTTCAAATTCACTGCTCCTAATAAAATTCACTCTCTTCGGATTTATCTTGGTTATTGGGTTTAAAAATCATGATAATTTCTTCAAAAATCATCAGTAGTACCCAGCTAGACCAAGGAAACTGTGGATCTCCATTACAGATATTGGAATGGCCCACTACTCAATTGACCTTTTCATGTAGAGGTCCACATATATTCCATTTCTGGTGATAAAATTCCACAATAATGATACTTCATCCATACAAAACTCACATTTAATGTACTTTTCATAAAATTTATCCCTTTTCAAATTCTTCATCATAGTATTCAAATTCTCCTCATGTTCCTCCTTGCTTTTGGAGTATATTAGAATATAATCAATAAAGACTACCAAATTTTTTTAAGATAATCTATAAAGACACTATTAATTAATCCCATGAAAATTGATAGAGCATTATTGAGTTCAAAGGTCATCACTATGAGTTCTTAGTGTCTATAACTTGTTTAAAAGTCGATCTTGGGAATATCTTCTTTCCTTACCTTTAATTGGTGATATCTCAACCAAAGGTCCACGTTTTAGAAATACTTGTCTCCAAGTAGTTGATCAAAAAATTAATCTATCTATAGAATGGGATAATATTTATTTATTGTGATTTTGTTGAGACCATGATAATCATTACATAAGTGAATTGATATATCCTTCTTCTTGAATAATAGGACTGGTTCACCCCATGGTGAAGCAATCAGGTGTATAAAACCCTTATTCATATTCTCATGTAATTTATTCGTTAGTTCTTCTAACTTAATGGTGGCCATTCTATAAGTTGTTTTTGGAATTAGTAGAGATCCAGGAATAAGTTTGATTGAGAACTCGTCCTCTCGATCAAGAGGAATACTAGAAAATTATTTGGGGAATACATCAGTGTAGTCCCTCGCAATGGGCATGTATTTGAGCATGATTATCTCCTTTATATAAATTGTTTGAGTTAAATAGTCTTGCTCATAAGTCAATAATATCCACAGTTGAGATAATGATTTTAAAGGATATACATCTTCCTCCTTACACTTTTAAAGAATTTGAGTATGCCTCAGGATGTGAAGAGTGATCTACCTTTCTCAATGGTTGATATTGGATTTGTATTAATATAGCCAATATATAAAAAATATAGCATCAAACTTCACAAAAAGATGTAATATAATATTTTTTGGGAGATCAGTCCACAAAAATTAATTATGGAGGAGTTATATATGCTGGATGCACTAATTTCCCCATTTTATATTCCAACGGATAACTCAACCTCTATATTTTGAGATGGTGTTTTAATAGTTCTACTAAACTTTCAAGGTATGAAAGAATGAAAATAACCAAAATAAAATAGTACATTCACTAATCTTGAGTGAATAAACATCCTACCTATTACCACATTATTTTTGGGTTCCACCCAGTATAAGTGATATCATATACCCTTCCTTGTTGCCTTGGAGGTTGTTTTTGTTGATTGTGTACAACAACCCTTAGATTGGGGAAATGGATTGCATAATGACTATGTTCCTTGTAGTTAAAACACTGCACTATAGGTTGAGTGTTTATCTGATCATTACATTCTTCTTCCACATTAGTGGTATTCGTCATATCCCTTTGGAAGTTATTAGCCATATTCCACTCTCTTCCACATTTAAAGCATCTCTAGGTTCCCTTTAAGCAGTTTCTAGGATACTTCTTCCCACACTTTTGACATGTGGGATATTGGGTCGTCTTTCCATCATGGGATTTATTTGTTGATCCACCAATATTAAACTCCATTTTCATTTTCTTCATCAGGCCCATGAGACCACTAAGAGTCTCTAATCCCCATTTCAACCTTAAGGGTATATGGAAAATATCCATATAACTATCGAAGTCTCTAATATCCAACGCTTTTCATATACTCATCTTTAGTCTAATAAAGAATAAATAAACCTTGATTTTGGTGTTAATGACAAAGAAAGAGGTGTATCATGAAATCCTTATGATGTTTTCCTCATATGCTATAATAAAATCATCTTAACTTTTCCTTAGTATAAAGAACTCCCTCTTGATCTTAAGATGGAGGGTTTGGGGAAAATATTTATTGAAAAATATTTTCATGAAATATTCCCATTTCATGGAATCAATTTCCTCATTAGACTTTGTGTTCTTGATCAGTGACCACTACTGACCAGTTTCCATATCAAAACCATATACCACCAACACAACTTTCTCTTCTTCTGATCACTGGAGGACATATAATATATTATCAATGGAGTTAATTTGTTGTTCTGTGATGATGGGGTTAGAATACCTACTAAATATGGGAGGCCTTTTTCAGATGATGGATTCGACCACAAATTGCTATTTCTTTGGAGAAGGAGAGAGTTACACATGATTAAAGTTATTATTCATAACTTGATCCAGTTGAGAAAGTACTTTCATGAAGTTTTGAGTACCCGTTCCCATCATTTTTGGCATATCATTAGTGAAATTGTTACATTTCCTATCACATTGATTGTTGGAACGAGTTCTTCTATTTCCATACATTAACTAAGAAAAATTAAGTACAATTAGGGGGTCTTGAATACTTAGCTAATAATAATATAAAAAGAAAACAATCAACATAGAAGGATAAGCTTGTAAATGAAATGTATATCCTAACTTGTGATACCCTAAGTTTCAATATAGGTTATACGTAGTAATAGAATTATCCCTAGGGTTATTACTAAAGTGCTATAATACTAATATATTAAAAAAACAAGACCCTACCTCTGATACCAATTATATAAACCCTATCATTTTACATATACTATTACATGATTTTAAGCATAATTAACCATCAAATTACAATCCAAGGATCATAAAGTCTAATGTGTTTGGATGATTAGGTACATAAAACTGAATACATGGAAATAGAATAAAACATATTTATTTCAATCATCTATGAAGAGATCATAACTTCCATTGTGCTCTTACACCTTCATAGGATAACATGGGGAATACATGAAGAAATTAATGAGCTAAAAATCTTAGTTAGGGTATAAACATAGGAATAAGCAAAGTAAATGGGTTAGAAGGCATACCCTGATGGAATAAAAAGGAATGTATAATGGAAAAAAATAAGTTAGAATAACATGTATAGCCTGGGGAAATGTAATAATGGCATCATAGGAATGTGGAAACAACACACAACATGACATAAGCCTGAGTCAGGGCTAATTATAAAGACCATTACACATTGTGGCCAAAGTCCCATAAAGGAATCAGGTTCAATCACTATCCCAACATAACATCTCATGAAAATAAACATTACCCAATGAATTGGAGTACTATCTTGGCACACCCATCATAAAATGTTCTTGTATATGTGTTCCAAATGAATAATCAAGCATATGGGTTTCCCATGTAAAGAATTGGGTATCATAATCATGTCATAAGGAATAACAGAAGGGAATATCATAATTTTTCCCATCAAAGAATAGATTTTAATAATTCATGGAAATTAATATGGTAAAATAGGAATAGATAATGATAAGTGATTTCAAAATTAATTTAAAACATGTAAAAATAGTGCTTAATAGATAATAGAAATGAAACATTTTAGTGTGGTTTAAGGAAAATATTAAAGAGAATTTAAAGAAGAAAAAGAATTTTTGTTTTCATAAATTTACAAATGAATCAAGATATTTTTTCATGATGAAATGTGTGATTTTATAAAAAATGGTGGATTAAAAAATATTATTGAGTTTACGTAAAAATGGGTAAGAAATCAGGAAGTTCCTTTTAATCGGGCTTTCTCATCAAGAAGATTTGAGAAGGGAACATTTTTAAAACATGTATTTCCACATCAAAGAAAGATTAATTGGGCTAGGAAAATAAGTTTGGAACACAAATATAGAAAATAAGAATATTACATAAGAATAGTTAATAATTACGTTGGGGTAAAGAGAGAGAAAGTGTAAGATGAAGGAAAAATGGAGGATTAGAAAGAATCACTTACCTTATGTCCAAACGTATTCTTCAATTGATATTAATGTCCTAGATAATAAAATTAAATCCATCAATTAATTAATTATGAACCTTTTATAAATTTATTTTATTTATTATGATTTTATTAAGTTCATTTATGCACTTTATTATGAGTTATAAGATACAATTTAATTGTTTTGGAGTGTTCATTTCCTTGGTTTTCATGATTGGTTCACTTGAATAAATGTATGAAATATCACGTAAAATGGGAATATATATCCAGAATTGAAGTTATATTTTATTAATGAACATCCATAATATTAAATTTTTATATAATTCATTTTTATTATTTTGGGTTGAGGATAAATCATTATATAAAACGTTAGGGATAACCGTTTAGATTATTGTGGCGGTTTTTTGATCATCACAAACTAGTTTTGTTTCATTATTAATTATTGTGTATAAAAGTTAGTTTAAGAACATCAAAAATGTTATAAAATAAATTTTAAAATTTTTACCAACTATTATAATGGTTTTCTGTCCATAATTGAATGTTTTAAGGGAAAATAAAAACTTTTCATCCTCAAAGGTGATAAATCAACACCTCAAGGATGATATTTTCATTTTTAGAATAAAAGGAAGAGGAGAAGAGTCTTGATGGTATATTTTACATTAACATAACAAAAATATAGTATATATATTATAATGGAGTTATCATGCATGTTTTTACAAAGGAGTTTAGGAGAGTGTAAGAAAATAAAATAAAATGAAAAGAAAATAAAGAAAGCGAAAGAAGATTTTATGTATTGAATTCTTCTCCTTCAGAACCTCCTTAGGGAAATTTGTTTTGGTATTTTTTTGAGACCATAACCTCCTAGATGTTGGGAATATACTTGGAAAGATTATTTGGTATAAATTTTACAATATTAAAGGCGTAATAGGTGTGATAAGAATAGGTGATGAGGGGTGGTATTTATAGCAGGAGAGAGATGTTTTTTTGATTATTTTATTCATTTATTTATTATTTTGGATCAGGACTATGAATAGTTTGGATTATTGTGACTAAGTATAGTAAATATTTCATGTGAGTTTGAAACAATGGTTATTACATCATACAAATATCACCCATGACTCAATAATTCATGTATTTAGCTTACTGTAAATTAGCGTATTTCACTATTTACCAAAAATTCAACTATTTTAGAAAAATATTAAAAATTCACCCTAAAATTTTTGTATGTGGAGATCTCAAAAACGAACTCCATTTTTTCAAAATAATTTTCTAAATATGATAAATTTAATTTTTAATTAAAATCATTATTTATTCGAATAATACTAGTTTTAAAATTATAACTGATTTTATAACACTTTGAAAAATTAATCAAGTTATCATAAAATTATCTTATAATCATAAAAAAATATTAATTTATGAATCTATTTTATGAAAATAAATTTTCTTTTAAATAATTATATTAATTATAAAATTTTAAATACATATTTATGTTTCACTAAAATACCAAGACTCAATTTATCATTTTTAAAACATTTATTTACTTATACTATGATATAATTATATCATATTTTCATTTATAAGATACCTAAATTTTATTTATACTTTCATGGGTGATGTTACTATTCTATTGGTCGGTTCACTATTCACAAGTGTCATATTACTATTCCAAAGGCCAGGTTACTATTCCATTGGTATAGGTTCCTTGATTTCTAGAAATACCTCTTATTTAATTCATTATTTAGTTATAAATTTTATATTGTGTTATATATGTTATTTTATGTGATTTATACTATATGACATAATTATAAGAAGGGAAATTTTCATTGATAGAATTACGTGTCATTATAGTATATATTTGAGAGACATATATATTGAATTTAGAGTTATTCCATAACAATAAAGGTTGTTTTAATTGATGAATAGATTTACTTTAAAAATATAGTCTTGAGTAAAATAGACTTTAAAATTTGAAAATAATTATTGAAAAAAAAAATTCACAAAAAATTATAGAAATCAATTTTGTTTGAAAATATACTTGGAAACTTATAAAGGGATATTAAATGAAAATAATCTCCATTAAAACAGAAAATACCATTCATTTAATACATGTTTAAAATAAATATTCCTTTAACATTTTTAGTAAAATCCAAATGGGCCTTTTTTTGTAAACAATATGAAGATTACTTTTAAAACATTTTTTAAAAATCTAAAAAAGAGTAAAATTGAATTTAAAAAATTATATATATAACAACCCTGCTCTTTATTTCACACTTAAACATGATTTATTAAATAAAACCTTCACTTGATACAAAATATAAGATTAAGAGGCCTAGTGTTTTTGGGGATTACGAACATTACATAACAACTTAAAACATAGAACTCAACATCTTATTGAAAACTTCCATTACATGACCACTACATTCCCTCTTACTTAGCATTGCATGGGATAACCTGAGGACATGCATAAGAAAAGGGTGAGATATAAATCCCAGTAAGGGAGTAAACAAGGAATTACATGAAGATTAAAATACATGTTAGGATATAGGAATATCAATGGATCACAATATAAACATGAACATAAAGGCATGATAAAGCATGATAATAATAACATGGAAATGTGGAAACAACACTTAACATGGAATTAGCATGAGCCAAGGCTCATTGCACATGGAGCATAAGTAAAACCTCATTGAACCTGAAGCATGAGTAAACCCTCTTTTCACGTGAATTAGCATGAGTCAATACACATTTCACATGAAGTACCATGATACTATACTTTACCCAATGCATTGGAGCGCTATCATGGCACACCCTTTTTAAACATTTCATTTCATGCATAAGTGTGCCACATGGCTCATTAAACATGAAATCAATCATCACCATTTATTCCATAATAAAGGGATTTTAAATACATACATGAATCTTTATAATCAATAAGTAAATATGCACACCCTTGATAGAGAAATGGGCATGGTATTCACTACACAATGACATTGGCTTGGATAATCGTAGTGCAATTTCGGGAGCATAACAACGTGAAATAAGAACTCATAAAAAATGGTTTATGGGAGATAAAGGGCTGTCTAATCATATTTACATGAAATGGAAAGTAATGGGGTCATATATATACATGTACCAAGAAACTTAATAGAATTTATATGCATAATACAAAATAATTACTTGGATGTAAAAGAGGAGAGAGAAATCCATCACAGAATTTCAGCATGGTAACTAGTGTACATGAGAGGAATTAATGAGAGAGAAAGGTGTATCCCATAATCCAAACATAAATAGGAAAGTATGGGGGAGGTGTTAAATTATACCCTCAAAATTTTTAATCAAAAAAAGGGAATAACAACTTAAAGAAAATTGGACAAAAATGAGAAAGGAAGAAATCCTTTACTTGGAAGTGTGCTTCCAAAGGCTTGGGAGAGGCTTGAGAGGGGCTTCTTGGGAGATTGGGGCACATTGGGAGGATTATAGAGAGAGTAGGGAAGAGGTTGGATTAAATCCAAAGGCTTTGAGTGAAGAGGAAGTGGGAGCTTGGGTGGGTTTATATAAGAAAGGAGAGAGAATTCTTTATTATTTAGGTTTGAGACACCACATATTAAAGTAATTAAAACCCCAAACCAGCCCAAGGTTTTTGCCCATGATTTTTTCCAAAGGGGAGTGGAAAAAAATATTTGCTGAGGCCAATGTCATAACTTCTTAAAATAATAGGGTTTCTTATGTGGAGGTGAGTCACACTCTCAAAGAAAACAATTTAAAAAGACAAAATGTTTTATAAGTCTGGGAGGGTCCAGTAAAGATTTGTAAAATAAATCAAACAAATCCAAAATCACATTATTTTAATGGTAAAAAATATATTGTCCAAACATAATGTTTATAGTATTTTATTACATTACTATTTGGTCATTATGATGTCATAAAACATAATAGATATTTAAAAGGTATTTAATTTTTACCCAAAAATTTGACTGTATTAGAAAATTATGAAAAATTATCCATTGGATAATTTCGACATACTGATTCTAAAAATAATATTCATTTTATCTAAATAATTTTCTAAATATGTGAATTTTTACTTTTAAAATAAAAATCTAAATTTATCAAAAATTCATGGGTTTTGACAAAAATAGCTTTCAAACCTTAATAAAAACTACAATTGTATTCATAAAAAATTGAACTATCATTTATATTTAATAAAATGTAATTTATTGATAATATTTTATTAACATATTATATAATTCAAAAATCCATTAATTTATCAAAATAGATTTCTTAGTTGAATATTAACTAAAAAAATACTATTTGTGCTTTAAAAACTATTTACAAAGTAACAATAATAAAATGAATGCACATTATTTATACAAAAATAATGTACATAGTCATAGAGCTAGGGTATTGTTACATAACCCCTTATAACACCTTCATAAGACTGAAGGGTAAGGTGTGTGATGGTGACAGACTCTTGGGGTGGCTCAGATAACATCGCTCGGGTGGTAATATATATTTACTTCCACTTCTCCCGTAGTCGGTTCCGCTAAATCATAACGTGTTCAAGCTCAGCATGGGCTTGGTCAAGAGCGATGTACAATGACGCCACCCCCTTTACAAGCTCTAAAAAATGGGCTTCGTACAGGGAAAGTATACTAGATGAGGTCATCGCTTCCTTGGTCTGAGTAAATTGGATTTGTTAAAGCCCTATATTTATACTAATCATATGATCACTATTCAATGGATATATTAGCAAAAACCAAAATTCTTAATGGTATTTTAAAATCCAGAAACATAAAACCAATGAAGTTCACATTTTATATAACCATAATAAGACATTTAACTACATCAAGAGGAATTTTCATTAATGAATGTTTGGGTCGTTACAATATTCCCCCTTAATAAATTTCACTCTCGAAATTTCCTTTTCCCATAATAAAATAGATGTGGGTAACTTTTCTTCCTCACTTCCTCTGATTCCCATGTCGCTTCTTCAATCTTGTGGTTTCACCACAATACTTTGATGGGGGCATTGTCTTATTTTGTAGAACTTTTTCTCTATGATCTAAGATCTTCACTGGTTGCTCCCTATAAAAAAGATCATCCTCTAACTGTACTACTTCTGAAGAGATTATATGTGAAGGGTCTAGTATGTACTTCTTTATGAGGGATATATGAAATACATCATGTACTTTAGCCATGGTAGGTGGAAGTACTAGTCGATAGGCCACAACCCTAACACGATCAATAATCTCGAAGGGGCCGATTTACTTAGGACTTAACATCCCTTTCCTTCCAAACATCATGAATTTCTTCCATTGATATATGCGTAGAAATACAATGTCTCCAACTTTAAACTCAAGGTCTCATCGATGGTTATCTTTATAACTCTTTTTTCGACTCTAGGCTGGCTTGATATACTACTAAATGGTTTTCACCATCTCTACCATTTCTTCAACAATTTCTGGTCCTAACAGCTTTTGCACACTGACTTCATCCCAACATGCCAATGTTCTGCACCTCTTCCCATACAGGTCTTCATAAGGTGCTATTCAGATGCTCGAGTGGAAACTGTTATTGTAGGAGAATTCAACAAGTGGAAGATTTTGGTCCCACCCTCCTTTGAAGTCCATAGAACATGATCTTAACATATCCTCCAGTGTCTGAATAGTTTTCTCAGATTGGCCATCAGTTTGATGATGATAGGCCATACTGAAGTTCAGTTCAGTATTCAGAGCATGTTGAAGAATCTTCCAAACATAGAGGTGAATCTTATATCTCAATAAGATACATTAGATAGTTCTAATCCATGCAGCCTTACCACTTCCATGATATATATCTGTGCCAGTTGATCCAATGAGAAATCCTCTAGAATTACAATGAAGTGTGCATACTTTTTAAGATGATCCACAACAACCCAGATTTCATTTTTCCCTTTGGATTTCTTTATAAGTCCAGTGAAAAAGTACATGGTGATGTTCTACCATTTCCATGCTGGTATGGGAAATGTTTGCATCATCCCCTTATACTTCTACCTCTCTGCCTTCACTTTCTGACACACTAGACACTTTTATGTATACTCAACGATCTACTTCTTCATATTATCCCACCAATATTGCTCTCGGAGATCTCAATACATCTTTGTGCTTCCTAGGTGAATAGAGAAATTAGAACTATGTGCATCATCCAAAAGTTCATTCTTCGGCATTGGACTTGATGTAACACATAGTATTTTCCCAAATCTCACAATTCATTCTTCATTAACATTGAACTCCAAAGATTTCCCTTTTCTGATAGCTTCCACTTTCTTCTGAATTCCCACATCATCCTTTTGATAATCCTTTAACTTTTCTAAAAGAGATGATTGAGCAATAATTTTTGAAAGGATTGATGGTGTTCCCTTCTTTATGATTCCCATGTCTATCTTCATCAAATCTAAGACGATCATATCCTTTTCAATTCTCATCAATGATAGAATCATTGGGTCCTTTTTACTTAGAGCATTTGCCACCTTGTTTACTTTCCTAGGGTGTTAATGGACTTAGAAATCATAGTCTTTGATTAGCTCTAACCATCTTTGTTGGTGCATGTTCAACTCTTTCTGTGTGAATATATACTTGAGGATTTTGTGGTTCGTATATATTTCACACTTCTCCCCAAAGAGATAATGCCCCAAATTTTTAAATTTAAGATCACCACAACCAACTCCAGATCATGTGTTGGATAATTTTGCTCATGAACATTCAATTGACTTTAATCATAGGCAATGACTTTGTCATTTTGCATCAACACACATCCCATGCCCTTCTTTGAAGCATAACTGAATACAACAAAAAGTTCTCCACTTGTGTGTAATGTGATCATGAGCGTAGTGATAAGACTCCTTTTCAACTCCTTGAAGCTTTCAACGCATTCATCACTCCAATAAAACTTTACTCCCTTCCGAGTTAGCTTGGTAAGAGGGTTGGAAAATCATGAGAAATTTCTCACAAATCGTCGATAATATCCAACTAATCCCAAGAAGTTATGGATATCCATTACCAATGTTGGGCTCAACCATCCCCCTATTTCAGCTGTCTTGGAGGTATCCATAGATATCCCATTTCTTGTGATGATATGGACTAGAATGAGACCTCATTCAACAAGAACTCACAATTTCTGAACTTTTCATAGAGATTCTCCTTTCGCAAGGTCTCTAGTAAAGTTCTTAGATTATCCTCATGATCCTCCTTAGTTTTGGAGTATATTATAATATAATCTATAAATAATACCACAAACATTTGAAGGTAATCTCTAAATACTCTATTCATCAAGTCCATGAAGATTTCTGGAGCATTAGTGAGTCCAAAAGGCATTACTAGGAATTCATGGTGCCCGTATCCTATATGAAAAGCATTCTTGTGGATATCTTCCTTCTTCACCTTTAGTTGATAATATCCTGACTAAAAATCTACCTTGGAGAAGTATTATGATCCACTTAGCAGATTGAACAAGTCATCAATTCATGGGAGGGGATACTCATTCTTTATCTTGATTTTTTAAGCTCATGATAATTGATGAAAAGGTGCATTGAACCATCCTTCTTCTTGATGAAGAGGACTGGTGCACCCCATGGTGAAGCACTTGGGCATATAAACCCTTTATCCAAATTCTCTTATAGTTGTTTCTTCAGCTCCTCAAGCTCCACAACAGCCATTCTATACAGAGTCTTGGATATTGGCAACGCCCCAGGTATATGATCAATTGAGAATTCAACATCTCTTCTAGGAGGAATACAAAGAAATTCCTTGGGAAATAGTTCATGGAATTAATTCACAATAAAAATGTCCTCAAGGATGGTTTCCTCCTTAGACTTAATCATCTGATCCAGATATGCGTTCTCATAGGGTAGTAATATCCACAGTTGATATGGTGAATCTAAAGAAGATTCATCTTCCTACTTGCACTTGTATAGAATCGGGGATCGTTTCTAAACATGGATAGTGATTTACCTCTCACGGAAATTTATGTTGGCTCAATATAAGGAAATAAAATCCATGCCAAGAATTGCATCAAATTTTACCAGAGGGAGTATGGCGAGGTTCACCGGGAAGTTCAATCCACCGAAGACATGGGAGGAGTTATATTCATGGGATGAAATGATTTCCCCATTTTCCATACTCACCGGAATCTTTACTTCCATGATTTGTGCTGGTGTTGAGATTGTTCTACTAAACATTGTAGTTATAAAAGAATGCGTAGAACCTGAATCAAAAAGTACATTCTCTATTCTTGAATGAATAAATACCGTACTTGTAACCACTTCATTTTGGGGTTCACTTTGGTAGTAGTGATGGGAAAATCTCTCCCTTGATACATTGGAGGTCGTTGGTTGCCTCAAAAAACCCTTGGATTAGGGCATTGATTTTCAAGATTCCCTGGTTCTTTGCAGTTGAAGTAATGAACAACGCATTGAGAGTCGAACAGAGCATTCCTCTCATCTGTCGCAGTTGTGGTTTTTTTATTGTCAGTAGTTAATGGATAGGTTCCCTTCTCTTCCACACCTAAATCATTTCCTCGCCCCCTTCAGGCGATTTCTAGGGTGCTTCTTTCGGCACCTTTGGCAAGTGGAGTGATGGATTTTCTTAGCACCGTTGGATTTATCCATCAGACTTCCATAATTGAAGTCTACCTTATGCTTCTTATCCCCATGATTCCCCTCAGGTTCACCGATCTCTGTTTCAACCTCGAGGGCACATCATCCAATTTCCTCATAGTTGTCGAAGTTGCAGATCGCCAGGGCTTTCCGCAGGCTAGGTTTCAACCCAGCAAATAAGCAACCAAACATGCATTCAGAGGTAACTATAAAGCCGGAAGCATATCGTGGAAGCCTTAGGAAGTTTTCCTCATATTCTCCAATATATTCATCGTCTTTTTTCTTGAGGGAAAGTAAGTCCCTTTCCATCTTAAGCTAGAGGGTGCGTAGAAAATATTTATCAAAAAACATATTCCGGAAATCCTTCCATTACAACGCCTCGATCTCCTCCTCAGGCTTCGTATTTTTGATCAATGTACACCATTGATCGGATTCACCCTCTATACAATAAGCATACAAAATAAACTTCTCTTTTTCGGAACATTAAAGGATGGAAAAGACCTTTTCAATGGAGTTGATCCATTGTTCGACGATTGTGGGATCAGATGATCCATTAAAAGTAGGAGGACTTTGTCTCATGAATCTCTTGATAGTGACTTGTTATTTCTTGGGGGGGGGGGTTGAATGTTCCTATTGACTCATGTTTCTATTCAATTATTGAGTTAAGTGAGAGAGTATCATGACAAAGTTCGCGATTCCTGATCCCATCAGATTGGGAATCTCATTAGAATAGTCATCACATTGGTCTTCACATCGGTTGTTAGATTGAGTCCTCCTATTAGAAGATATTGTCTATAATAAAAGGAAAGTTAGGGGTAAAACATAAAGGTTAATCCAAAAATAGATGACTTATAAATAGCCTTTATTTCCTTAACTTATGAATCTATAAGATTCAATATATGTTATCCATGATCTAGTTTCTAACATATATTCTTAGGGGAATTTTTTTAATTCCATTAATAATGGTTTATAATAATCTTGTGAATTTACCAATGAATATCCCCCAGGAGTGTTGTAACCAAGAGTGTTGCAAGGCCCGTTGTCATGTACCAGGATACCCCGGGTCAAGCCTGAAACTCATTGTTGGGGTTTTCACCCCTAGGAATATCTGTGCTAGATCCGCCTCTACCTGCTCATATCCAGACAAAGTTGTATTTTCTTGATAAACCACTTACTCAATACTCAGCAAAACATATGAATGTTTTTATTATACTTAGTCTTATCCCTAAGGCTTTTACTATGGTTTTATAATCATAATTCTAAAAATAACTAAACCTATCCTCTAATAATAACTATAACAACCCTGCTCTTTATTTCATACTTAAACATAATTTATTACATAAAACTTTCAATTGATACAACATAGAAGATCGATAGGTCCAGTGTCTTTGGGGCTTAGTAAAATTACATAACAACTTAAAACATATAATGTAACATCTTATTGAAAACATCATTTACATGACCACTACATTCCCTCGTACTTAGCATTGCATGGGATAACCTAAGGACATGCATAAGAAAAGAGTGAGCTATAAAGCTCAGTAAGGGAGTAAACAAGGAATAACATGAATATTACAATACATTTTAGGAAATATTAATATCAAAGGAGCACAAGAGAAACATTAACATAAAGGCATGATAAATCATGATAATCATAACATGGAAATGTGGCAACAACACTTAACATGGAATTAGCATGAGCCAAGGCTCATTGTACATGTGCATGAGTAAACCCTCATTTCACATAAAGCACAATTAAAGCCTCATTTCACTTTAATTAGCATGATTAAAAACTCATTTCACATTATGTATCATGATACTATACTTTACCCAATGCATTGGATCACTATCAGGGCACACTCTTCTTAAACATTTCATTTCATGCATAAGTGTGCCACATGAATCATACGACATGGAATCAATCATCATAATTTATTCCAAGATTAAGGGATGTGGAAGACATACATGAATATTTATAATAAATAATTAGATGTGCATAAAGGTTAATACCCTTAATAGAGAAATGGGAATGGTATTCACTACACAATGACATTGTCTTGGAAAATTGTAGTGCAATTTTGGCAGCATAACGGCGTGAAATAAGAACTGATAAAAAATAGTTTATGAGAAAGAAAGGGGTGTATCATCATATTTACTTTAAATGGATAGTAATGGGGTAATATAGATACATTTACCAACAAACATAATGAAATTTAGATGCATAATAAAAAAGAATTACTTGGATGTAAAAGAAAAGATAGAAACCCCTCACGGAATTTCGACATGGTAATGGGTGTACATGTGAGGCATTAATGAGAGATAATGGGGTCTCACATCATCCAAACATAAATAGGGAAGTATGTAGGAGGTTAAAAGTCATACCCCAACATTTTTAATTGAAAACAAAAGGGAATAAAAACTTAAATAAAATTGGACAAAAATGAGAAAGGAATAAATCCCTTACTTGGAAGTGTGCTTCCAAAGGCTTGGGAGAGGCTTGAGAGAGGATTCTTGAGAGATTGGGGAACCGTGGGAGGATTATAGAGAGAGTAGAGAAATGTTTGGACAAACTAAAAAGTCTTTCAGTGAATAGGAAGTGGGATATTGGGTGAGTTTATATAGGAAATGAGAGGGAATTATTTATTATTTAGGTTTGGGACACCACACATTAAACTAATCAAAACCACAGACCAGACCATGGGTTTTTCCCATAGTTTTTACCAAAGGGGAGTGGAAAAAAAATATTTTATAAGGTAAATGGACTAAATTCTTAAAATAATAGGGTTTCTTATGTGGAGGTGAGTCACACTCTCACGGAAAACAATTTAAAAAGACAAAATGTTTTTTAAGTCTTGGAGGGTCCACTAAAGCTTTTTAAAATAAATAAAACAAATCTAAAATCACATTATTTTAATGGTAAAAAATATATTGGCCGAACATAATGTTTATATTATTTTATTACATCACTATTGGGTAATTATGATGTCATAAAACACATTATATATTTAAACGATATTTAATTTTTACCCAAAAATTCGACTGTCTTAAAAAATTATGAAAAATTAACCATTGGATAATTTTGACATCCTAATTCCATAAATAATATTCATTTTATCAAAATAATTTTCAAAATATTTGAATTTTTAATTTTAAAATAATAATCAATATTTATAAGTAATTCATGGGTTTTGATAAAAACATCTTCCAAACCTTAATAAAAATTACAATTGTATTCATAAAAAATTGTATGATCATTTATATTTAATAGAAGGTAATTTATTAATAATATTTTATTAAAATATTATTTAATTAAAAAATCCATTAATTCATCAAAATATGTTTCTTAGTTGAATATTAACTAAAAAATACTATTTTTTCTTTAAAATCTATTTACAAAGTAACAATAATAAAATGAATGCACATTTTTTTATACAAAAATAATTTACATAGTCATAGTGATAAGGTCTTATTACATAACACTTTATAACACCCACATAAGATAGAAGGGTTAGGTGTGCGATGGTGACAAACTCTTGGGGTGGCTCAGATAACATCGCTCAGGTGGTAATCTCTATTAACTTCCACTTATCCCGTAGTCAGTTCAGATCAAACATAACGTGTTCAAGATCATCTTGGGTTTTATCGAGAGAAAAGCACAATGACGCCACCTCCTTTTTGAGCTTCGAAAAATGGGCTTCATACAGGTAAAATCTATTGGGTGAGGCCATCACTTTTTTTCTAAGTAAATTGTATTTATTAAAGCCCTATATTTATACTAATCATGTGATCACTGTTCAACGACTATATTAAAAATGGTCACAATTATTAATGGAATTTTAAAATACAGAAACAAAAAACCAATGAAGTTCACATTTTATATAACCATAATAAGAAATTTAATTAGATCAAGATGAATTTTCATTAATTAAAGTTTGGGTCGTTACAATATAGTATCATTAAAACATTTTTTAAAACATTTTTTGAAAACATGTATTTGTAAGAAGAAATATTTTCGACTGAAGAGAGAAATAAAGTTGGATTTTCTTAAAAACATTTTCTCAATCAATTTAAGTACCTAAGAGAGGAAAATGGTATTATTACATGAAAAATTCATGAATAACTAGAGGATAATAAAATGAAATGGGTTTATTATAAAATTTTCATATAATTTACATTAATATAAATTCAAGCATAAGTAATCCTGATTAAAATTATATTGAAACATAAACCCCTACTGTTTTTGTAACCTTTTAATCATAACTTCCTATAAATGAAGTATATGAATTATAAATTAAAATATCATGATGTAGAAAGAATTCATGATATAGTATATAAAGGAATAATATATAAAACATTAAAAATAAATTAGGAATATATATTACATGAGTCTCAAAGAAGGAAGTCTGAGATGAAACCCTCACAAAGTTCCCATCTATGAGGCGATTATGTGTAAAAAATGTAGATCCACCCAAATATAAGTAAAAATACAATATAAAGTAATTAAAATTAATTTCATACATTATTTGGGTTTAATATAATCAATTAAGTAGTTTTATAACTCAATTAATGGAAGTTGAGTTAATAAACCCCTTGCCTCACATTTCCCTTTAGTTGAGCGCTCTTTAACCCCCTTTTCCTCGGACAACTTCTTTTGGTTTACACCAAAAGCCTACTTAGGATGACTTTATGACCAAAACAAGGATTATATAATGAGGGGATATAATTAGGTAATTGATTTGGGTAGGTCTTGTCCAAAACAACGAGTTTTGGAAGTGTAAAAATGAGAAGATATGGGTGGCCTTTTATAAGTGGGGGAGAGGACTTACTCATAATATTTGAAAAGAAAGAATCCTACCAATGTTTTTCTCATAGAAAAAGGCTCCAAAATAGACAATTTTAAAAATTTATAAGATATAATGCTTAAATATGACTTTAAAATAGGAATTATATAAATTTTGTGTCATTTTATGCCTTATCTTTTTAGTTTAACCCCTAAAAAACTTGTTTTTACCTTAACCATGATAAATATTTTTTTTAATATTTTCACTATTAATTTTTGTAAAAAATTAAGTTAATTTTTTTAAAATAATATAAATTTTTATGATTCCAAATATTTAATCCAATTTTCCAAATTCAACTCATATAAGTGGTAGAATTTATTTTAAAATTAAACATGCAGACCTGTCAAAAAAATGATTTTCTAAAGAAAAAATTTCAAAAATAAAAATAAATCTATATCATAATTCAATATGAAATAATTTAAATGAAATAAATTACTTAAATTTTAATATAATTGAACTATTTTTTTTAAAACCAATTTAAAATATAATTTATTTATGTATATAATTTAAATTAAAAGACAGTTTTCAATACAAATCAATATATCCACTGTTAATCAAAAAATAAATATTTTCATAAATTTATCAAAATTCTCCCAAAGAAAATTTTGAGATTTATATTTAAATTCTAATGTTTATTTTTTAAAATAAATTTTCTAAAAGTGGTAAAAATTAATTTTAAATTATGTGTGCAAATCACGACTAATTTTCCTTTCAGAAAAATACAGTTTTTTCTGAAAAAATTTATATATCTTTCTAATTTTTCTTAATTTATTTCTAATAAAAATATAACCATTGAATTTATTTTATACATATGTAAAATATAATTATCATAATTTAGTTATTCCTATTCATACCCACCAATTTAACAACTAGTTTATAATGGCCATGTTTAAATAATAATATTATGATAGAGTATCATGTTTTCTTTAAACTCAGTGTTGTGTACATCATAAGCTATCAAATAGATTGAATTTATTTAAAAAGAAATATATCATAAAGTCTCATGGTGTTAAATTCTCTTATAATCTTTGTTTTTCATTTCATATACACTATCTGACATGCTGTTCCTCTTTTAAAAAATATCAGGGTGTTACATTCTACCCCATTAAATAAATTTCATCCTCTTAATTTAATTTTGATCTCGATAATCAAGGGTTTGATATTTGGAAATTTATTTGTAGAAAAAGCCACATCATAAAAAGGGTTAATAAAAATTTCTCTTAAGAATATGTAAAGGGAAATCTAAAAGTCATCACACAACTAGGTTTTTTCGTAGGAGAACATCAGTGGAAAGTAAAGATATTGACATGGAAGAAAAGCATAAATAATTATGATAAGTGATAGAGATAATTTTTATAAATAAAGTGAATGATCAAGGAAAATTTAAGGACCTCATATCCATAAATCTATATTGATATAAAAGACTATTTATTTGTCAGATATGAAGGTAATAGGGTAACATTTTTGTTTTAAGATCCTTTTCCTATAGTTGATGTATTAGTTTTCTATCAAGATAGAGAAAAAAAAATACTTGATATATTTTTTAAATAATAAACGAAATTTCATACTTTTGTTTCACTTTGATCAATTTCATCTTTACTTCTTACTCTAATTAAATTAATATCCAATATGATTTTTATGTATGAATCACTAAAATTTACTTTTAATAGATCATAAGATCCATAAAATAGAAACAATATATTCTTCCAATATTTATTAAAACCCAAATGGTTAGAACAAGGTATGATAATAACCAAAATTAATATGAATATATCAATATCTAAAATTCAAAAAATGAATGTAATGGTTTAATATAGATTATTAATTAAATAAATTACCCTATATACAAAATACTATCAATTACCTCAACATGAAATAAGGTTTTATCCTAAAAGGTTATCTCATACCCTTTCAACTTACATCTCCAAAAACACAATATCTTTCTTCCCCAATAATCCTTTATGTTAACCCAAAATTTTATATATACTTCAACCTAATAAAACAAATTATGAAATATCATTAGTCACCGTAAAATAAAATAAAATTATTCTATAATATGTTTCCCAAAATGAACTTAATATTTAACCTTAAAACCATCTATGTAAAACAGTGTTATACTAAACATTACATCACGTAGTCCAGTGGTAGGTGATGCACCCTAATCGCCCTTTGGTTGTGGGTTCAATCCCCATGATCTTGCCGGATGTGATGGATTGTCACCTGTCTTGCGATTTTTCCTTTTTATAAAAAAATGGAAACAATTATGTGATAATAATATTCACAATTTTCCATGATCCTATAAAATTATCAAGAATATTGTGAACATATTCAAAAATTAATTAGTCATTCAATCACTTTTTTTACCATGATTTTTTTCTATATTTCTCATTATTTTCCACAAAATCAATTAATTAACTCAACATCAAGCACATCTCCAAGATTATATTTTCCTCAATTATTTATTTTTTTCAAGAGTATTTCCTTTCCATTAAACCACCTTTCTAGGTCATTCAACATATTCTTGAAAATACTTAATGAAAAAATTATACAAATCAATCCTTATATATATATATTTCATGATTCACATAATTCTTGAATTCCAGTACATAAAAATTTCAGTCATTCCACTTCATTCTCAAAACATTAATTGCGATTCATCATCTTATTTCTTAACTCCTTACTTTAATATGTCATTTATAGTCTATTTATCATAAACAAAAAACCTTTACTCATAAAACTATGTTTATCATATTCTTGAGCTTTCCCCCTAGGACATCAATTATCATAATGTCCATATTTTCCATATTTAGAACATTCAACTATCGATAATACCTTAGGGATAACATTATTCTCATCCATTATGTTAAAAAAACTTTCATTTTTCCTTAGAAATTACTTGCTTTGTTTCCTTTTCTCACACCCAAAACATCTTCCCGTTCCCCTGATACATTCACTTGGGTGTGTAACATCCCACTACATTCCTTGAGGTATTTATCATCTCTTTTTTAATTTACCTTTTTGTTAGGGTACATTTCAATCCTTCCAAGGACAGGGATAATTTTCTAGGTAAAAAACCTTATGTTTTAGGATGTATGTTTATTTTAATTAATGGATTCTTGGTATAAATGTGTAAAATGATTAAGCGGACTTACTTTTGGGTTTGGGTTGACCTGAGGTATTTTATAATTTTTTCAACAGAATCCAGTCATTGAACACTTTCACATCATGAGCTGGTTACACAACGTGAATCCTTTATTGAGAAGATGCTGCGAATTGGTTCAGAGCATGAAAATATTTCATGTGGTGAAACCGGTTTACATCATGAAGAGGTCGATCAGTGTTATTTTAATCCTAGGTGATTTATTTTTTAGCATATCTTGTAATTCTTGAAATTCACATCGTGAAAGGGGTTCATGTCATGAATGGTTTTGGGACAATGATTTTAAAAAAACCACACATATTATTTAATTTTAATTAAATGTTCAGGCTTCTCTATCAAAACCTATGAGCTCTCCTGGGTGATTTTAGGGACCACTTCTCCTTTCAGATCATTTTATTTGGAGATTGATCTTCATGGTGGATTTGTTGTGTCTCTCCAGGTAAGTGATCTTCCTTCTTCTTCATTTGATTTGGCTGCAGTATCACTATTGCATTATGTTTTAATATTCTTTGATCTTGTAGAGATGTTTTTCTTGATCCCTTATAGATCCATTGTTTGATCTTCTTCCAGGGTCTGGTCCACTGTTAGTTGTGGTGTGTCAGGTTCATTTTCTCTAAGGTATGTGTGATCTGACCTCTTTTCTGACCTTATTTGTTATGTAATATGATTCTAAAGTGTGATAATCATAGTTATGACCTTGGTTTGTAGTTCTTAATTTCTTATGGTGGTAGTGGATCTAGTTACAGGCATGTGGAACTCAATTTTGAGGTAGGTGGTTCTATATATATCCAATATTGGATGAACCATAACTTCTCTTGATTTTATAAATTGTTTTATAAATAAATTGTCATGATTTATTTGAGTGCATAAATGAATTTGTTCTAAAAGATGGTTTTCCCATAGTTTTGGTAAAAGATTTTTTTTTCAAATCATTATTAAATGGATTTCTAAATGGGTTTTAAAAGTATGTTTTTTATTTAATAAAGGTTTGTTAGAAATCATTTGTAAAATGTGAAGACCTTTTAAATTGATTTGATAAATGCAGAACATGATGATCCTTGGTTTCTTATGTGGAAGGTGTAGTATTGGGCCACATCCATTTTATTTTGGGGGGATTCACTCATGGGTTGTTTCTATCCTCCCTAAGACTATGTTCTATACACCCAATTTTGAAATTGTGGGGGGGGGGATCACTCATGGGGTATTCTGCAAATCTTAGGCCTATGTTCTAAGGACTTGAGTGCGTACTAGAAATTTATTTTGGTATAATTAGTTTTTTAGACCGGCCTATTGTGATACTTATCCTATTTACCAATATTTTTTTGTCTTTGTAATGTTTTGGATTTGATATACATGCTTTGTGGAAATGTGGATTTATTATTTGAAATTGTTTTACCTACCTTGGTTTTATAATTGTGGAAAAAATGCAGTGTTTTACCATACTTTTGATATAAACACTATTTAACTAATTATCATGATTTATTTTATTTAAAGTTGAGAATGTTTGGATTATTGCATAGAGAATTGTTATATAACACATAGGTGGGATCCTACGAATCCTATTAGCTCATACCCTGCACACCCCTTCAATAGTTCATATACCTTTTTATGTATTTCGATGTTTGGAAAGGAAAGGCAGTATAATGAGGTGGTGAGATTGTTTTAGCTGAGTTGGGTAGCTGGTGGTGAGAGAGTGGGATGTTATCTTCTTATCACATGGAGCAGCTATTTCTCATCTTTGGGTTTATCCTTTCTTGTTGGACTTGTGCCTTAGAGTTTTTGTAGCTTATTTTGGGTTGTTTTGATTCTAATATTTTCTTTTTTCTATGGCATATATTTCCTATTTTTCGCTTCTACTATTTCTTCCTACTGTGTGTGTGTGTATATATATATATTTCATGTTTCCATCTTTATGTTAGGATAAATCATTTCCTTTAGTTATTATTGATGCTTAGGTGAAGGTCTCAAGCCTATGGGGATTGAGAACTCCATTCATGTATGTGAAATGTGAGGTATGGTATTGTTTTGGGTGAGTATCTAGGTCGATTCATTAGAGTTTGGTATAATGGGTGCATTGTGTTGATTTTGGGAAGTTGTAGACTAGAGATAATATTGTTGAGACTTGAGAGATAGGTTTTAGTGAGTACCTGGCTAGATCTTTCCATAACTATACTGAAGTTACCATGGGATATGTGTATCCTATTTTGAGTTCTTGATCTTAATATCTTTTTTTATTATGGTTTTTTGGTTATAATTGAGATTTATACAACTGTTTGATCACTTCTTCTGCTTTTGGTGTGCAGTGATATGCCTATGAGATGTATTCCATAGGTTCCCCAGGCTTAACAGGAGGGTTTAGTGGATTATCCTCAAGGGAATTTTCCTTTGGATCAAAATATTGTAGATAATATCATGTGAGTAGTTCTCACGAGGGACCAAAATGCACCACAATCCTAGAACCCAATTGATAAGGTATAACTAAGAGTCAGGGGGAAAAGGGGTCAATTACAGGAGATCTTATGTGAGAAGACACCATCATTTGGAGGTATGAATGAACATAAAGAGGTGGAGGACTAGCTAGACAAGATCAATAATATTTTTAAATTCTGGGATACACTTAATAATATCAAGGTGAAGTGCGAATCATTCATACATGAGAGTCCTAGTAAACAATGGTGGAATTCCATAGTATCGGAAGATAGACATGTGGAATTAGACTGGAAGAGTTTCAAGACTCTATTCTTCCAGCAGTTCTATCTAGAGACTTTGATGATGGAAAAGTCACTAGAGTTCCTCTCTTTATAGTATGGAGAGAATTCAGTGTCAATTTACAATAAACAGTTCATGGAGTTGGTTCTTTTTTCTCTGGAGGTGGTAAATAATGATAACAAAAGGCTCAGAATCACCTATAAAGTTAATGACTAGGTATTAGATCACATGTATTTATTATAAATATTTACATTTATATAGAGATTGTAGATAGATCTATGATAATAGATATGGATAAGGTAGGAATGGTTGGTCATTCTACCCCTTCTCTTCCAACTAGTGGAAGCTTCAGTGGTGCATAGGAAAGGAATAGAAAGTGGAATGAGAATCATAGGGTTGGTGTAGGTAATTCTCAGTAATGTTCATCCTCCACACCATTACTTATCACCACTAGTATTCCCTTGAATTTTTATCAATGTGTTAAGGCCAAACAAACCTGAAATTATTGTCCTGTGCCTAAAAATATGTGTAATCTTTATGGCCTCTATGACCATATGCAATGATTTTTTCAGGCTATGTCTATACCTCATTATGTTTTGGGATCTTCATTTCCAAAGGATACTATGATGCAGTCATATGATTCAAAGACTAAAAGGCTCCATTCACAAGCCTCAAGAGTGAATCAAATTTATTTTGTAGATGAGTTTCAGATGGAGGTTGACATGGGACCAGTGATAGTGAGATGTACCATCTTTATTTCATCCTCTATAGTGGATAATTTATTTGATACTGGTTCCTCACACTCATTTATTTATACCTATTTTGTTGATATAATTAAACTTACACTGGAACTCATTTCATTTGTTATGGAGTTATAAGAAACTCTTTGGAAGAGGTGAGACCAGGGGTTTCAGTTTCCTTGTTCACTATTGATAGCTGATATGGAGTTAATATGAGATTTCATAATTCTTGATCTAGATCTGTTTGATGTCATCATCAGGATATATTGGATTATTTCTCACTATTATTTGATTTATTTTTATCATAGGAATGTTTTGTTCTTCACTGCTGATCGGGGATGTTGGGTGTTTTAGGGAAAGTGGGATCCGATTTCATGTCATGAAGGACCTTCCCAAAAAGAGATAGAGTTTTTTTGTCCACTATAGTAGTTGATCCTGATGAAGTTTCTTCTTTTTTTGATCTTCTCATTGTTTTTTTACTTTCACGATGTTTTTTCAAAATACTTCTCCAGTCTTCATCCATATAGGGAGGTAGAGTTCATATTTGATCTGTTATCAGGTACATATATCCAGTTTTGATACCCTCTTATCATATGGCACCTGTGGAGATTAAATAGATATAGATTAATTTGGATGATCTAGTGTTGAAAGGTTTTTTTCTCCCTGGTATTTCACTTTGGGAATCCCTTATGCATTTTTCCATGAATGTATATGGTTCAATATAATTGTGCGTAGACTATCATAAGTGGAATCTATTTATGGTAACGAATAAATATCATTTTGGTCATGCAGATGATTTATTCGACCCATTAAAGGGGTGAAAGTGGATTTTAAGAATCGATCTTCAGACAGGTTATCATCATCTCAGTGTTTGGAAGTCTGATATAACAAAGTTGAATTTCAAGAGTAGGTATGACCATTATGAATATATATTGATAACTTTTATTATTACTTAATCTCCTATTGTTTTTATGGATTCTATGAACTATATAATCCATGAGTATCTCGACACCTTTTTGGTAGTTTTAATGGATTATATTTTGGTTTATTTGAGATCTAAGAATGAGTACAAGCACCATTTGAGTTTTTTATAGAAATCCTAAGGATTGGAAATTTGTATGGAAGGATTTAAAAATTTAGTTAATAGATATAAGGAGTGAAGTTATTGGGATACATGATTTATGAGTGTGGCTTATCAGTTGATCCTAAGAAGGTGAAGACTGTCTTTTCATGGGATAATCCATGAAACATCTTTGAGATTCAGAGCTTCCTTGTTCTATCTAGACACTATTGAAAGTTTTTCATTGATTTATCAAAATGGGAATCACATTTGACTTATATTACCATGAAAGGGGTGAAATTCACATGGGATGTGAAACGTTAGTCCTCTTTAGATGAGTTGAAATAGCTTATGAAATCACCTCTTATTTTGATCTCACCTAAGCTCAGTAAGGGGTATGTAGTGTAATGTTATGATTCTAGTGCTGGTATGGGTTGTGTGGTTATGCATGATGTTCATGTTGTGGCTTATGGATCTTATAAGCTATTTCTTCATGAAAGGAATTACCCCACTCATGATTTAGATATTTTTGTAGTTATGAATTCACTTAAATTTTGGAGAAACTATCCCTTTTGGGAGAGGTTCATAGTCTTTTCAGATTATAAGAGTTTGAGATATATATATTCCTATAAAGAATTGAATCTCCGAAAAATATGGTGGGTAGAATACCTTCAAACGTTTTACTTCAACATCACCCACACCTCAAGGAATGTGAATGTTGTTATAGAAAATATTAGTAGGAAACTACTATTGTAGGATGTTCTGGAATCGAAGTATGAGTGAAAACTTATGAGAATATTTTCTCAGTTGCATCTAGATGCCCAGAAGTATGTTTTAGGTATGGTTTTGACTAGTTTTAATTTATAATAATATCTTCTTAAGTATATTTTATAAGGGAATCATCAGGATGACGTGTTCAGAGAAACTAGAGAAACCCTTTATAGTGGGGATACCATTTCTTGTTGGTATCTCTATTAAGATGGTAAAAATATATTTCAGTGGATCAAGGGATATCCATCTAAGATTGGTTATGTTTTCATATAACAATAGATATCAGTTGTTTATCAGAATGGATCCCTTCAAGTCTTTTTATGTTAACTCGTGCATCCCACCTCTTTGTTTGAATGAGATGAGTGAGGCCTCTTTGGTGGACCAATTCTCATTTAGGTAAATTTGGTGAGGATTCAAAATATACACCAGTGTACGGTTATATTTTAGAGTCAGTAGAAATCATATGCAGATCATTAACGTCATACTTTGGAGTTTTCTATTGGTGATCGAGTTTTCTTGAAAGTTACTCATTGGTTAAGTCCCTGTCATATTAGAAAATAGAAGAAGTTGTCTCTATCCATTTGAGTTCAATGAGTGTATTTGGAAGGATTCTTATTGGTTGAAATTTCTAGTTCAACTGATAGGTATGTATGATGTTTTACATATATCACATCTTAGGAAATATCATCTTGATAATCTCATGTTCTGAGTTGGGAAGAAATTTATTTAGAGCTAGTAATTACTGTTGTGGATGATCCAGTGGATATAGTTTAATATTAGGTGAAAATATTACATGGAAAGTCTATCCCATTATTGAGAGAGTTATGGATACATAGATCAGATTCTCATGAGAATCAAAAGCGTGAAGCGTTAGTGATGGAGCAATGGCCTCACCTATTTCTGGAGCTCCATTCTTCCACATGATATATCAGGTATGTGAAGTCTTATGGTGGGGAGTTTGTAAAATCCCATTACCTTTCTTCTGGTATTTCTCATATTTCTTTCCATTTCCCCACTTTTTAGGGTGCCTTTCATACCTTCTAGGATAAAGATCATTTTCTAGGGAAAATGACTTAAAGTTTAAGGATGTATTTTTGTTTGAATGAATGGAGTCCAGGTATGAATGTGGAAGATTATTAAGAGGATTTACTTTAGGGTCTAGGTTTAATTGGTGGATTTTATATGTTTTGCTTTAGAATATACCCACTTGATACTTTTACACCATGAACTAGTTACATGAAATGAATATTTTTCTAGGAAGATATTGTGAAAAAGTCTAGATCGTGGAAATTTTATAAGCTGTGAAACTAATTCACATCATGAAAAGGACGATCAATGTTATTTTAATCCAAAGCGATGCCTTTTTCAGTGAATCTTGTAAATTTTAAAATTCACTTTGTGAAAGGGGTTCACATCATGAATAGTTTGGAGTAAGTGTTTTTAACCATGTTTCATGTATATTTTTTGTTTTATTCAATGTGTATGATTCTCTCTCAAAATTTAGGAGCTCTCCTTGGATACTTTGGTGATCTCCTCCCCTTTCAGATCATTTTGTTTGGCGATTGATCTTCATAGTGGATGCACTACGTCTCTCTGGATAAGTGATATTTTTTCTTATTCATTTTCATTGGTCATAGTAGCACCATTTCATTATGTTTTTAGATCCATTGATATTGGGGTGATTTTATTCTTGATCCTTTCTATATCTTCTATGTAATCTTATTTTGGTGGCCGACCCTTTGTTTGTTATGGTGCGGCAGGTGCATTTTCTCTGAGGTATGTGTGATCTAACCTCTTTGTCGACTTTAGTTGTTATAGAATACAATTATCAAGTGTGTAAACTATAGGTATGGCCTTCACTTGTTGTTCATTGTTCATTCCAATGGTTTTGGATCTAGTTGTGTCCATGTGCGAACCGATTTTGAGGCAGGTGGTTTCATCTCTAGCCTACGTTGGATGAACTGTAATTTCTATTGATTTTATAAATTGTTTTATAGATAAATTATCACGATTGATTTGTGTTCAAAAACGAATATGTGCTAAAATATGGTTTCTATTGTTATGGTAAAATAAAAAGAGTTCTCTAAGCATTGTGAAAGGGATTGTGAAATGGGTATTCAAAGCTAATTTTTATTGAATAAATTATTGTTATAAAGCATTTGTTAAATGTGAATCCCTTTGAAATTGATTTGATAAATGTAGCTCATAGGAATCCTTGGGTACTTCGGTGGAAGTTGTATTATTAGGCCTCATCCATTTTATTATTAGGGTGTTCACTCAGGGGGTGCTCCTCTAGTCCCTAGGATTATGTTCTAGGGACATGATTTTTGCATTGGGGGGGGGGGGGGGGTTCAATCACGATGTTTTCCTATGCTCCTTGGTCATGTGTTCTAAATACTTGAGTATACACTAGTCATTGATTATGGTATGATTAGTCTGGTAGCCCAACCTATTATGATCCTTGGACCATTTACCATTGTGATTTAGCTTTGTAATATTTTGGATTTGATATACCTACTTTGATAAATTTTGGATTTATTCTTTGAAATTATATCACCTACATTTTTTAGAACTATCGAAAAAGGGGAATTTTTTTACCATTATTTTGATATAAAAACTATTTAACTAATTATCATACCTTGTTTTATTTAAAGTTGAGAATATTAGGATTATTATATAGAGACTTGTTATAGAACACCTGGGTGGGATCCTACTGATCCTACTAGCTCACACACTACGCACCCCTTCGGTGATGCATAGACCTTGTTATGTCTTTTGATGTAGGGAAAGACAAGTAACTTTAGTGAGGCAGTGAGGTTTCCATCAGCTAATTTGGGCAGACTGTGATGAGATATTGGAATATTATCCATTAATCATATGGAGTTTCTATTTCTCATCTTTTCCTTTATTCCTTTGGTGTTAAACTCGTACCTTAGAGTTTGTGTAGCTGTTTTTGGGTTGTTATTAATTGACTGTTTTCATTTTTACTATGGCATATATTTCTTGTTCTTCTCTTCTATTGTTTCTTCTTATGATGTGTATATATACCTGCCATGTTTTATACTTTAGGTTGGAATAAATCATTCCCTATGGTTGTTGGTGATTCCCAGGTGCAGTCTCCAGCCCGTGGTGATCAAGAACACCTTTTGGGTATGTGATGTGTTGGTATGGGTACTAGTTTGGGTGGGTATCTTGTTCAATTCATTACAAGGTGTTTCTTTCCACATTATTTACATATAGTGAACTAAATCTTCTTTCCTCCATGGTCTCTACCACCTAATATCTCAGTGAACTCTATCCTTCTCTTATTTAGTGAGTCCAAGATTTGGTTAATGTGCAGGTCATTAATCATATATCATACCAACTGATTAGGAATAATCACAACATATTTCACTCTAGTCATCATCCAATTTGGTTTCTCATCATCACATTGTCTATCACCTTCAACGTTAGCCCAGATCCTTCTGGTTCCTTCCATTGACTAAAACCATAAATCATTGTGTGATCAACAATATCCATAGTGGTAAACAATATGATCCTGAAAAATTATTTATATAATGACTAAATCATGAAACAATATTTTCAATCTAAGTCACCTTAGGTTTAACCTAGGTCATTCATGATGATAATATATTAAAATCCTTTATGAAGGTTCATAAAGAGTTTTTGAATCTCCAAATAATATCCCCCAAGTGTGTCAAACCAGGTGCACAGTAAGGCCCATTTTTGAGTACCGGGTAACTCAAGTCAAGACCAATACACCTTTTTCATATTATTACCCATGGGTATATCTATTCTAGAACCACATCTACTTGTGTTATCCAGATAGGTATGCAAGTGATCATAAACCACCCACTCTATACTTCACAAAGATTCAAGGATATTTTATATACTTAGTTTTATTCTTAGACTTATCCATAGGGGTATCACTAAAGTTTTCTCATCCTAGTTCCAAAGGTCAACTAAAACATTCATTTGATAACAATTGTGATGGCTTAAGAGTTTTACAAACAATATTACATGATTATTAAACATAAATACCCAATAATTACAACATAAGGACTATAAAGGCCTAGTGTCTTTGTAAGGCTAGGTTCTTAATACATAAAACATGGAATTATAATTTTATTTTACATAGTAATAACTTAAAATACATCTGAGCTCCTAATTATGCATGGAATAACCTGGGGAATATATAAAGAAAAGGGTGTGATGAAAATCCTAGTAAGGGAATAAACATGATAATAAAGTATAACATACGAGTTAGAGGTATAACATGTTATCATACAAGAGAGGACATGAGAGTAATCACAGGGAAGAAAATCATAAAGAACATGGTATAATAATATCATGAAAACATAGGAAATGTGGAAGCAATATATAACATGACATAAACTTGATTCAAGGCTATCTGTCTATAAAATATCACATGGAAGACAAAATACTATAATGTATTAGGTTTACTCCCTAATCTCATACATGACGTCTCATGAGAATAAATATTTACCTAATACATTATAGTGCTATGTGGGTGAACCCATAAAAATATTTTCATGATATACATGTTCCATATAAAGGAAATCAATCATAAGTCATATCATAATAATTACCCATGGAATGAAAATGGATTGCATAATCTTGATTAATATCATAATTAAATGATATTTCATGATGGAGTAATTTGATAACTAATCATAAGGAATGTATTAACCAATCATAGTAAGGGAGAATAATCTAGTTATATATTTGAGAGACATATATATATAATTTATAATCATTCCATAACATTAAAGGTTATTTTAATTTATGAATATATGTACTTTAAAAAAAATTCTTGATGAAAATAAGCTTCCCACTTTGAAAATAATTTTTGAAGAAATAAAAAATCAAAAAATATTGTTGAAATACTTTTATTTGAAAATATCCTTGTAAAATTATAAAGTAACATTCAAGGAAAACAATTTTAAAGATAGAGGAAAATACCATTCATATCATGAACATTTAAAATAAATATTCATTTCAAATTTTTGATAAAATCTAAATGAGCCTTGTTTTTGAAAAATAGATGATGATTTATTTTAATTTTTTTTGTAAAATTAAAAAAAGCTTAAAATTGATTTAAAAAAAAAATATAGGAACATTAAAACATTTTTGAAATCATTTTTTGAAAATGTGGATTTGGGAGAAGAAGGATTTTTTTTCAAAGAGATAAATAATTTTCTATTTTCTTAAAAATATATTCTCAACCATTTTAAGCAACGAAGAGAGGAAAATGATACTAATGCTTGAAAGCTTCATGAATAACCATAGAATAAGAAAATTAAAGGGGTTTATTATAAAATTATAAAATAATTTCCTTCAATGTAAATTCAAGTATAAGAAATCCCAATTAAAATGAGATTCAAACATAAAACCTTACCACTTTGGTAAATTTTGAATCATAACTTCCCATGAATGAAGTAGATGAATTGTAACCTAAAATATCATAGTATAGGAAGGAATAATGATATAATATGTAAATGTTAAGTATATACACCCTTAAAAATAAATTATTGGCATAAAGAAAATGTGTCTCAAAGATGTAAGTTTGAGATGAAACCCTTATAAAGTTCGTATCATTGAGGTGAGAGTTAATCGATGAGGTGATTATGTGTAACAAATGTAGATCCATACAAAGACAAGTGGAAATAAAAAATAAAGCAATAAAAATAAATTCCACACATAAATTTGGAATCATGTAATAAATTAAGTAGTCATATAACCCACTTAATGTAATTTGAGTTATGAAACACCTTACCTCACACTTCTCTTTAGTTGAGTGCTCTTTAACCTCCTATTCCTCAAACAAATTCTTTTGGTCTACACCAAAATACTTATTAGGATGGATTTTTACCAAAATAATACCTATATAATAAGGTTAGGAATTAGGGAAGTTATTTGGGTAGGGATTTTCTAAACTAATGGGTTTTGGAATAGTATAAATGATAGGAGATGGGGTATCCTTTTATAAGCGGTAGAGAGGACACACTTGAAATTTTTGAAAAGAAAGACTTAAAACTACATTTGTCTCATGAAAAAAGGATAAAAAATATACAATTTTATAAAATTATGTTATATAAGGTAAAAATATGACAAAAAAATAAGAATTATACAAGTTTTAGGCCATTTTTATCCCTTATCTTTTTATTTTAACCCCTGATAAACCTGTTTTTACCTTAACTACGGTAAATAATTTATACTATTTTCACTATTAATTTTGGTTAATAATTAAGTTAACCTTATTAGATAATATAAATTATTATGATTATAATTATTTAATAATTTTTTTAAAATTTAACTCATAAAAGTGGCAAAATCTGATTCAAAACTAAATCCACAAACGTGTCAAAAAACTGTTTTTCCAAAGAAAGAATTTTAAAAGTAAAAAAATTTTATATCAGAATTTAGTATGAAATTGATTGAAATGACTTAAATTAGTTAAATTTTAAAATAATTCAACTAAATTTTCTTTAATACCAATTTTAAATATAATTTACCTTTGTAAATAAATTAAATGAAAAATCATTTTGCAATAAAAATCAGTATTTTTCACTGTTTATAAAAAAATATTTTCAGAAAATTATCAAAGATTCACCAAACTATAATTTAGACATATAGATTTAAAAAATTAATTTTAATTTTTTAAATAAAATTTCTAAAAGTGGTAAAAAATAATTTTAAATTATGTGCGCAAAGAACAATTATTCTACCTTTCAGAAAAATAAAGTTTTCAGAAAACATTTCTTTCTATTTTAAATGGTTCTTATTTTATTTAAAATTAATAGAAAACAATTTAATTTGTTATATAAATTTTTAAAAGATAAATTTAATAATTTATTTATTCCTATTCATTCATTAAAATTTAATGGCTAGGTTATAATGGTCATGTTTAAATAATAATATAGTAATAGAGTATCATGTTTTGTTTAAACCCGGTGTTGTGTGCATCACAAACTATCAAAGAGATTGAGTTTATTTAAAAAAATATATATTATAAATCATTAGGGTATTAAATTATCTTATACTCTTGGTTTTGTGTGTCATATATACTATCTAACATGATATTCCTCTTTTAAAAAATATTAGGGAGTTACAGGGGTTACGTTATTGTGCATAGATGAATGTGATAATAATTTCAAAGAAATGAAGATAAGGTTGACCAACATTCCAGTTATTACACTATCCTATAGTGGAAACTGTATTGTGATATATAATGAAGAATCAATGAATTAATTGATATGCATTCTCATATAGAATGAAAAGTTGATAGAATATGTCTCACGCCAACTAAGAATTCATGATCAGAATTACCTGACTCATGATTTGGATCCAAAAGTAGTAATTTTTTTATTGAAGATATGATATAATAATATATATGGTGAAAGTTGTGAAATATATACTATTAATAAAATATTTAAGTATATATTTACATAAAAAAATTGAATATACTTCAGGTAAGGTGGTTGGAGTTGATCAAAGATTATAACTACTCAATACATTATCACCTTGGGAAGGAGAACAAGGTGGATGATGCTATGATTCAAAAAGACCATTATAGTTTTTCTATGATGAGGATTGAAAGATATCCAATATTTATAGATTTATAGAAGATGGATCTTAAAATATTGAGTAAAGGGGAAAAATATTATCTTTATTATATGAATATTCAACCATCCATTAATGAGATGATTGATAAGGTATAAAATGAAGATGTGGAAAAAGGTGAGGAATGTTCATGAGTTCAACCATGATAATGATTTAATGATAAGGTTCATGAACTGAGTGTGTTTCCCATCAATACCATATTTAAAGATAGAGTTGTTGGATGAAGCTCATGGTTTAACATTCTCTATTCATCGTGGAAGTATGAATTTGTATAGAGATATGAAAGAATATTTTTGATGGGATAACATGAAAAGGGATATTGAAGAGTATGTATCCTCATAAATGGTTTTTTATAAATTTAAGGCTAAGAGACATAATTCAAAGTGGATATTACAAACATTACCTATAACAAAATGGAAATAAAAAAACATTACCATGGATTTTATCATTAGACTCCCCAAAACATCTAAAGGGAACAATACTATTTTGGCTGTAGTTGATCTCCTTATGAAAGAATAAAATTTTACTTTCAATAGAGAATATTTATCTCTTGATCATATTTCTCAGTTATACATTAATTAAGTTGTGAGACTTCATGTATTACCACTCTCAATAATATCTGATTAGGATATTAGGTTACCAAGAAGTTATAGAGAATCCTTTAGCAAGATTGGGATACATAGTTGAGTTTTAGTACTACTTATCATCCTCAGTAAGATGGTTATTCTAAGAGGACCATTCAAAATCTATAAGGAATTTTGAGAGATTTCTATATAGATTTTAAAGGTGTTTTGGAATCAACAACTTCGTTTAGTGGAATTTTATTACAATAATAACTATTACTTGAGAATTTATATGGATCCTTATGAATAACTATATAAAAGGAAGAGTATAAATACAATGTTTTGTGATGAAATTGGAGAAATAAAGCTATTGGGACCTGATCTATTTGAGTAAATTATAGAGAAGCTTATATCAATTAAACAACACATAAGGGAAGCTCAGAGTTGAAAAAAAATTTATGCTAACAATCATCAGAGGGATCTAGAGTTTGAAGTTTGTGATAAGGTGTTACAATAAATATATCTTTGGAAGAATGTTATTATATTTTTAATGAAGGTAAAGATGATATCTAGATATATTTATCTATTTAAAATTCTTGATCGTATCAGTACGATATATTTTCATTTTTTACTTCCACCAAATCTATCTCATGTTCACAATGTGTTACATGTATCACTCTTGAGAAATTACATACCGAATATTACACATTTAATAAAAGCATAGGCCATATAATTGGATCAATATATATCTTATGAGAAACAACCAATGGAGATTCTGGATTTTAGAGAGAAAGTGATATGAAACAAGACCACTCATTTGATCAAAATTTTATGGTGAAACAATAAATTTAGGGAAGCTATGTGGGAACCCAAGGTTCGGATGAGGTATAATTATCCTCAATTTTTTTCATTATATTTATGTAATTTCAATGGTGAAATTATTAAAGGGGGTATACTGTAAAAGCCCAAGAATTTATGATATATTTATCTTTAAATGATATTTCATTGATAGATTTTTTTACATAAAACACCAAGTTAAAAAAGCCACGAAAATATATTGAAATATTATTATATGAAAATTATATCATTTTTTAAATCATCATTCCAACATTTTTTTAATTTTTTTTGAATTCTCTAAAAAAATTAATTTTTGGGTAAATAGTGAAAATATCACTTTTTAAAGAAAACTATATTTTAAATTATTTTCAAAGATTAATTTTGATTATTTTTAAAATTAAATTACTTTCCTATTATTAAAAATAATTTAATTTATACCTTTTAGATCAACATTATACTTTATGTTGATGTAAAAATACTTTTACACTTAAAAATACATTAAAAAAAACAGTTTTTCATCACATTTTGTGGGTTGTTTATATAATGAATATATACCCCTTATAGAAATTAAATTTGATAAAATTTATTAAATATTTAGAACTAATAGGTTCAAATTTGGTAAATAGGTCTTGTTTATTTCTAGGCATTATGAATAGTAACTGTGGAAAAATTTATCACCTCGGTAAAGGGTAAATCAGGTAATTAGGGTTAAATATAATATGACAAGGACTAAAAATAACCCTAAAACCCATATTCAATATATTTAATCAGTGGGGTTTGACCATAATAATCCAAAAATAGAATTTATTGTAATTATATGGCATTTGTTTTTGAAAATGGATTATATATTATTTTAAGTAAAAATAAAGTAAAAAATGCCACTCTCTTACTTTTAATATCTATAATATTTCATGTCAGGGATAAAAACAAATTATATCAAGTTATAAATAGTTATTTAAAATATTATTGATCATATTTTATTATGTTAATTTATTTTTAATCTTTAGTGATTTAATAATTACTTAAAATGCTTACACAACGTCGACACACAATTTATTCAATTAATAGAAAATTTAAATAAATGATTTTAAAAATATTAAAAGTAATATCATTTGGGTGAGTTATATTATTACATGAATTTTTTATATAAATATAACTTATTAGAGATGTTTTCAATGTTTTTATTCGAATTAATTTTATGTTATATTGTTTTCAAAGTCAAAATAAATTAATAGTTCCAAAAGTCATTAATGATATTATATAATAAAAAACATTCTATTAAATGATTCTAAATTTATAAAAATTAAATTTTCATTAAATTTAATGATATATGGTTCAAAATATCATCCATGGTATATTTATAGGTCATTTTTGTTCTTATGGGAACATTCCTAGCCCTTAAAGGGCTGAAATATTTAATACTGTAGTAATTATCAAAAGAGTTTATGGGGGTTAAAAATAAACAAAAAGGGTGAAAATGTAACCAAAATTTTCAAAATTTTATTGGATAAGTGAATTTAGAGTCATAATTATATTATATTCAAGTTTTATAAATTTTTATCTATTTGTTCATGAAAAATAATTTGTATTAATTTAATACTTTAAGAAATTCCTGGAATTCCCTTCCCCTCACTTATAAAGGGACACCCTTATGTTTTTTATTTAAACAAATTTGAGAAACAAAGCTCAAAAAACTAATAAAAAATACCTTATCAACTTTATATCAATTAAATATAGGTTATTTTATTCATAAAATACCATTTCAAGGGTCCTTAAGAAGGGATCTAAAGGATGTCTACAGAAGAAGTGATAATTGTCTTTACTAACTCTTTCAAGTTTATTTTTTATTCTACTCAATATAAATCTATTTTAACAATAATAAAATAATAAATTAAGTATAATATACATAATAAAATGTTATTATTATTATTTTAAAACCATATTACATATCTTTTACAACCTATGAAAAGATAAAACATCACTCGTGCATATGTATAAATTACCGTCTCCACATAGTGGTGTAATTCATTTTTCATATTCACTTTAATTGGATGGCTATAAAGATGGAGATAATGAATTTATATTATATTTATGATGTAATAGACCAGGTTGGGATACCATCCGACCTGACACTCGACTCGTTCCAAGACATAGACCAAAGGGCATTCCTGATCCCTAAAGGATGGCAACTAGTGCCTAGAATCAATGTAATTACAAAGGGAACCGTTTTTTCTCAATAAACCATGATAAAATAAACTTAAACTGAACACACAGTAATAAACCAAAAAATGATCATAAATAAATTATATACAACTAATTCAAATAAAACTTCTAATCAAAATATAAACTGAATAATTGAAGGATACAAAGAAGAAACTAAAACTAGAACAAAGAAAACTCGATCTCCATGTGACCTAAAGGTCACCATTGTCCACAAACCAGCATGTCAAAAGGAAAACCAAACTAGAAACCTACACCTGAAAAAATAGCTTGGGTCTATCGACACTGAATGGAACAAGTAAGGTGTAATATTTGACAACTAATTAGACAAACACCACATAATCCATACATTCCCTTTCCCTAGATAGTCCTAAAATAGTAGTTTTAAAAACATATAAAGAAATGGTTTTTTATTATTTTTAATAAAGAACCAAAACATTCCTTTTTCAAAACAACACATGCCACATTCCCATTTTCAATTTTCTTACCATTTTTAAAAACCAAATTCCACACTTGGATCTAGAACAAGTGATACAAGGATATGATGAAAATAAAATAAAGTGATAACAAACTAGAAACCAAGTGAAATAGAAAAATAAAGAATCACATACAGATAGTAACCATGGGAATTTCCTAAACATCCCTATAGAGATCCTTAGATATATTCAAATTAGACTCACCTTATATTGTATGGTGTATCTCAATAGTCAATAACTAACTGGCTTCTCTAAATAAGCCTCACCAATGGTACGTCATACCTAGTCTCTGTACATCCAAGGGTTAACAACCCGTATAATTAGGATCGACAAGAAACCATCACTCTACCCTCTAAAAGATGACTAGGAATCCCATGATGATGATGATACCAATAATAATACTTGAAAAAATGTGGCATAACAACCAAAACTAATAGAATTATCATGAAAAATCCATTAGAGGGGATCCCATCCAAAGTTCCAATGAAATCAGTACCACACATTCTCATTCATGAGCCACTTGGGAGGATCTCATCCAATGTTTTAGTGGTATTAAGTTATAATCCAAGAATCAAAACTCACATGAAATTATATTTCTTTCACAAGTGCTGACTAGGTTGTAACATCACACAATATTTCAAACCATTTCTCAAATCATGCAAAGTTTCTAACCGAGAATTTATATTTCCAAAACCACATTCATTTACTAATCACCATAAATTTACAACCATTCCTTATATCATTTCCCTTTCAAATATACTTATAAAAAATTTCCAAACCATTTTTTAAATAATATGAAACACCACTTTCATGTGCACAATGAGAAAAGAGCCTTTAAATTTCAATTTCAATTCCATTTCCAATTCCATTTTAAAACCAATATGAAAACAAACAAAATGATTAGATGTGCCAAATGAGATTTCATACCATTTGAAAACCAACTGCATTCCAAAGTACCAACCATTCCATAATTTCAAACATAATATTTAAAACCATATTCAATCCACTTTGAGACCATGAACCATTTATAAAACATGTAGGATTAAAGGAAATTGAGAATTATGGTAGGAGGAAATGTTGAGTGTTTTGAAAACCAGGTCTTTAAGTTAAACAAGGCCATTATCATTTGCTGGAACATCCATACATGCAACCCATGCACATATATATGTGCCAACATCAAATGGAACACACATGAAATCCAAATATAGAATCAAAAACCCTTTTAAAGAACCACATATTTTACACAAGGTTCATATCACCATCAAACTAATCCATCATAATGTAACCAAGGACAAACATACTCTTAAACCACTCAATTTCATAAAAAGGGACCAATTGAAATTTTATCAAACACCTTGCACACATGAACACATAAAAATATTTAATAAAACCCTTTAAAAAAAATTTCCACCAATTTTCCATCATAAAAACAAAATAGCAATTTATAATAACACCTCACAAGAAAGATTATATTACTTTGTAAGCAACTAGGAAAGCTCACTCATTTAATAGAATATATCGAAAAGTAAAGTAATGGAAACGCCTATCTCAATGACATTATAATGAAACAAAACTTCAGGAAGTGGAAGAATATGCCCCAAAAGACAATCCTCACACCCTAAAATATAATAAATTGACCAAAATAATCCAACCCTAACCCTAGGGTTCAACCAAGAGGGGTCCAAGCCAAAAGAAAACCATGAAATGAGAGAGGGGGAAGAGGAGAGGAATAATGAAGAATATTTGATGAATAAATCAGGAAGAATAACTAACATTTGGTGATAAATCTCCAAAAAAGTGGTCCAAGACAAAGGAAAACGAAGTTGGGGAACCCTATGGTCGATACCCAACTGCTAGGGATTTAAATGGGAGCTGGAATAAATAAAATTAGGTATTTAAAATAAAATTTATTTAGGTTCGAATGGGATATAGGGTTTTTATACATGGTTTTTTAAACTATGAATAAACCATGAAAATGAATATGGAAACATTCTTAAAACTTTTAGATTTAAGTTGTACAGTTTTGGAAACCTGTGATCAAACCATGTGACTTGAAATTTTTTCCAAATACCCACAAATGAAACCCAAAAACTAGTAGAGTCTACCCAAATATCATTTAATTACATAAACAAAATTTATTGACACCATAGGTGTCACAAACTCCCCATTAAGCCACATTATCTCAATACAATTCACAATAACCATGCATAAGGCTAGAAGCACACCAATACAACTAAAAGCCAAAGACTGTTTTTAGACCCTCAACCTGAACCTCAACCAAAAGATCCAACATCAAGAAATAAAAAAATAAAAGAAAACCATGGTCGAGGTGTGAAATATAACCTAATTATTATTCTAAAATTATAATATCATGTCAACCTTCTTACCTTACACTCTATTGGAAAATGATAACATCGATCGTGCGTACGTGTGGACAGCCACATCCATGAGTTGATGTGATATATTTTTCATTTCTTCTTTAAATGGATGGTAATAAGGATAAATTTAATGAATATATAAGATAAATATGAAATAAAAATGACCCTATAAAGGTGAATTATTATTTACCTTTATTTCCTTATATCCATAGAAAAGTGAAAGTAGCGTTCTTGGGGACATACAGCCTACCATATCTATGAACGATGTTATTTATTTTTATATATCTTTATTTTAAGGATCAATATAAATATCTATATATTGAATATATATTATATTTATATCATTAATAAAATTATAGGGATTATTTAACCATTATAAATATGAAAGTAAAAAAACTATAGAATAAAAACATACATGAAAAACGAAGTAGTTAACCCCCAAAATAATGGTAATAATAAAATATTGTTAAAAAATGGTTTATAAAATGTTATAAATGGATTAGATATGATATTATAGATATGTATATGGTTATTTAATTTATTTATAATAAAACTAAATTTATTATAAAAGATGTTAAAATCACTTATGGGAAAATTCTAACTTTAGGTAAGGGGTTTCTTAACTCAATTTTCATTCATTCGGTTATACTAATACTTCATTGACTATGTTATATCATGATTATGTGTGAATGAACCTTTTATTTTATTATGTTGTATTTATTATTTATTTATATGGATTTAAATTTTTTACACATAATCACTCAATTGATTAATTGTCACTTTAATGTTGCGATATTTTTAAGGGATTTCATGTCAATTTTTACTCTATTGAGACATATTTGGTATTATGCACCTGTTAACTTTATGTGGTGTATATAATTCACCTTCTACGTATTTAAAATGAATATATAATTATTCATGATGAATAATTTTTCATTTCATGTTTACACTTTCATGGGGTTTCAATTTAAAATTTATCAAAGAGGTAATGTTTTGTTACAAGAATATCATTTTTGTGATTTTTTAACTTTATTTATGGAATATTATAATATATCCTTCATAAAATTAATATATTTTCTTATATTATAGATATTTAATGAGTTTCCATACTTTATTACAAATTTTCCTCTCTATATAACTTGTATCAAGCAAAAAAATGTTTTAAATAAAAGATGATATTATTCATATTTTAATTGGATATATTTTTCTTCCATGTACATATTTTTCAAAATAAATTTTCAAAAATAATTTTTATTACTCAAATGATTTATTAAAAAAATTTTAAATTATCCTTGAGTTTTTAAAAAATTTTAAATGAATATTTCTAATTTTCTTCCAAAATTTTATTTTTATCTCTCTTTAAAAATGTTAAAAGGAAGGTTTCTTTTTAACGCATATGATGTTAATAGATTTTTTCACCTCTATAAGCATTTCATCCTACTTATCTTATTATAAATTTTCCATAGTTTTACAAAGAAAAAACCTTAATGAAATATTATTTTAATAGTTATTTTCATTTTTAAAAGGACCTAATTTTACTACAAAACCTATATTTCTACCTAATTAAAATTCATCATTCATTAATTTTGTGATCATTAAACTTATCATGAAACATTAAATTTATTGCGATCATTTTTCATTAGAAATTTTATTTTTATTTAATATCCAGATTATTTGAATCCTGGATATGTTTATTTCCTAAATCATATATCATTTTTATATATGATGTTTAACTCTGAAAGTTATTTGTTTGACTGGGGAAATATTTATATTCTATATCCTTTACTAAATATGAATATTTATTGATATGTTATGTTATTTATGAATTAAATTTATCATTCAATATATGAGGAATACATTGGAAATACATTGATTAATGGGGCCTAAATTTATATAGCCCCTCAATGCTTCAATAGGTCAGATGAGATAATTCAGTCAAACAAATTAAATGGGGTTTTGGTGTATACCCACCCATCAATTAAAATATCTTGGCAGAAGTATTTGACAGTAAAGATATCAAGATGTATGAAATCATTATGTCCAATATTAATAATTTCATTCATTGAGAATTTTATTTTTATCCATGAGATTACTGAATTGATATAACCCATGGATGCATTTTTTTTACTCAAGTTATTGATAAAATGACATGTGTTTTCAGTTATTTAACCTTCCATAAATATTATGCCTTATTTTCTCAAGATATCTTATGCTTTACACAAATATTAATGAGAATTTGAGGTCACACTTTATTCTTTTTTCCTTTCCCTCAGACAATAATGAGGATATTATAAATAATATCAATTATGAGAGAATGTTTCTCATGATATGTATTTTATATTTAAAATGTAAAATGAAAATAATGTATGTATCTATTTTTCCAAGATTTCTAAATAGATTGATCTTTCTTGATGAGATCCCTTGTATCTTGTACTAATGAAATAAAGTAAAAATTATCTCTGGGTTACTATAGTTTTGGTTTCTATAGTCAGTACTAGAGGAAGTTTAGTATAAAAATTGGTAACTAGATTTTAAACGAACATGGATAACATAATAATTATTATAACCCCTTACAGTATTTGAAAACTTTTACCCTTATAGTTATTTTTATTTTAAAGATTAATATTCATGATGATTATGAGCTAACTTAGTGTGTTCCATTATTTAGTGATGACACCTAATAGAAGTAAGGGAATAAACACCCATACACAATGTAGGTATTTCCTTCTCGATCAAGAAAATACAACTGGTGTTGGAACTGAGTAGATCATGAACATATTATAGAAGAGACTTAGGTCATGAAACAAACATTTCCCATATAGAGAAACCCATTTTTATATAATGTGATTCACCTATGTTTGATATCTTTATATGATAAAAGCCTTCATATTTTAATAGAAACACTAATCTATTGGTATACGAATAATGAATTAAGTCCATTGAATAAATATTCATGGTTTTTGGATGCAATGAAAGTGAAAAGTTTATTATGGTAGTGTATTAATTTAGAGGATATACCGATCAATGGTGGTCCTTGATCTAGATGACTAAAGAGGCTAAAGAAATTGAAATCATAGAATTGATAAATTTTAAACTAGTATTATTTGAGAAATACTTTCCCCAAGAACAATGAGATGAGATAGATATAAATTTCTTTAATTTAAATCAAAATTAAGAATAAAGTGTGGAAGAGTGAGGATAACATTAAAATATTATTCGTACATGCTGTAGACAACACATGTAATCTAGAAAGAAAGATTGACCATTTATTTGATGGACTTAAGATGAGTATTCAAAGGGAAATAGTTTCTAAATATTTTTCATTTTATTATGATATAGTATCAAGTTACATAAATATAGGTAAATAATTTTATAGATCCTATATCATCAAGATAAATCAATAGAAGAAAAGGTTGGATAATCACCAAGAAAAAGAATACATCAAATAAGAAGAATGAAACAAAGAAGTTTCCATCGTATATAAATTATGGAAATAAACATCCTTGAAAAATTATTTAAGGGCATGGGAGTATATAAAAAGTGTGAAGATAAGGGTCATATGGATAATAATTATAAGGAACAGAATGAAAATAATACCAACCAGTGCTTTAACTATAAAGATCTGGAGAATTATTCAATCGAGTTACTCAAGCATCAAGGGAACTTACCACATAATAATCCAATGGGAGAAGGCCAAGAAAATGGAATTAAAATAGTGAAAGTGGACATTCCTAATAATATGCTTAAAGGTACACTTATCATCCACTCTAAAAAATAAATGTTTTATTTTACTTGGGTTATGAACACTATTTTATATCTAAAGAATTTTTAGGGGTATTATATCACCACCTTAATGATTAGATGTTGATTTGGCATGGAAGATAACTAATGGTAAGATGATCACATATCAATTATTTCCCTCCTCTATAATATAAGTTTGTGGGAAAATTCTCCATGAGAATATTGTTATTCTTACTTAAGTTAAATTTGATGTAATTTTTGTCATGTATTAACCCTCTCATTATATATCTCATATCAGTTATTATGGTAGGAAAGTTATATTTGATATTATAAATAAAACTATGATAGTATTTTGACGCGAGGATGATCCTGAACTCCCAATGGAAATTACTTCCATCATTTGGATTTTTCTACCTATTCATGTGGGATATTTATCTCAGATGGTTGGGGAGAAACTCAACATTGAGGATATTCCTATTATACTAGAGTTTTTTCATGTATTTATATAAGAGATCCCTATTCTTCCCCCGAATCATGAAGTTTAGTTTTCAATAGAACTCATATCTGGTGAAACACCCATTTCAAAGAATCCATATAGAATGGACCCGATCTAATTGTGGGAATTGAAGAAGTAACTCTAGAAGAATATAGATAAAGGATTCATTTTGAAAAGTGCATCACCATGGAGTGTATCTATTATTTTTATTAGGAATAAAGATGGTTCAATGTGTCTTTTCATTAATTATTGGGAACTTAACAAGATCAGTATTAAGAACATGTATCCTCTACCATGTATGAGTGATCCATTTTATCAATTATGAGGGTCTCAATATTTTTTGAAGATTTATCTTCGATATGGGTATTACTATATAAGAGTCTAGAAGTAGTATATACCCAAGATATCCTTCCATATAAGGTATGGTCATTATGAATTTAGAGTAATGACATTTATAATTACTAATGATCCTACCATCTTTATGGATTTAACGAATATTGTATTTAGAGATTATGTTGATTAGTCTGGGGTAGTCTTTATAGATGATATTATTATATATTTGAAGAGAAAGGAAGAGAATGAAGAATATTTAAGTATTGTGATGAAGACCATGGGGAAAAAGATTATATATTCTAAATTTTACAAGTGTTAATTTTGGATTAAAAAAGTTTCATTATTGGATTATATAATCTCAAGTGAGGTTATATTAGTGGATCCTTCAAAGATGGAAGTTATTTAGAAATGGACAAGACCAACCATGGTAACCGATATCTGTATTTTTCTTGGGTTGGACAGATACTACCAAATCATAGTGATAGATTTATCATGAGTATCTAATCCACTCACCAAATTGACATGAAAGAGGGTTAAGTTCTTGTAGATAGATAAATGTGAGGAAAATTTCAAATAACTAAAGAGAAGGTTGGTTAGAGCATCAGTGATTACACTTACCTATAGTAGAAAATGGGTTATGATATATAGTGATGTATTAAATAAGGGACTAGAATGCGTCCTCATGGAGAATTACATAATGATAACATATACATCTCACTAATTGAAAATTCATGAGCAGAATTACTTGAATCATGATTCATAGCTGATGATGAAAATTTTTACATTGAATATTTGGTGGAATTATCTGTATGGTAAAAGGTGTGATATATATAATGATAATAAAATATTTAAGTATATATTTATACTAAAAGAGTTGAATATGAACTAGAGAAGGTGGTTGGGTTTGATCAAATATTATGACTTCTCAATACCTTTCCACCCAATGAAGGAAAACAAGGTGATTGATGCTCCGAGTTAGAAAGACCATGCTAGTTTGTCTATGATGTGAATTGAAATAAATCCAATATTTATAGATTTATAGAATACATATATTTAAATCTTGAGTAAAGAGTAAAAATATTTTCTTTCTTATATAAATTTTCAACCATTCATCCATAAGGGGATTAATAAGGCATAGAAAGAAGACATGGATTTACAGAAGATGGTGAGGAATATTCCAAAGTTCAACCAAGATCATACTAGATTGATAAGGTTCATGAACAAATTATGTGTCCCTTAAATACCGAAGTTTAAGAAGTAGCTATTGGATGAAAATCATGGTTCAATTCTCTCTATTTATCCTAGAATTATAAAGATGTATAGAGATAACAAAGAATATTTCTGATGGGATAACATGAAAAGAGATATTGTAGAGTATGTATCTCGTTTCTTTATGTGCTAGTAAGTTAAGTTTGAGAGACATAAGTACAAGTGGTTGTTACAACCATTACCTATACCAAAATGGAATTGGAAAAAAATTACCATGTATTTCATCATCAGGATCCCAAAACATCTAAATGAAACAATGATATTTTGGTTGTAATAAATCACCTTATGAAAAGTACACATTTTATTTCTATTAGAAAAGATTTCTCTCTTTATTATCTCATTCAGTTATACATTTAGATTTTGTGATATTTCATGGATTAACACTCTCAATCATATCTGATCAAGACTTGAGGTTTACCTCAAATTTATAAAGAATCCTTCAATAGAGCCTAGATACAAAGTTGAGTTTTAGCAATTCTTATCATCCTTAGACAAATGGTGAGTATGAGAGGACCATTAAAACACTAGAAGACATACTGAGAGATTTATTTATAGATTTAAATGTGGTTTGCATCAACACCTTCCTTTAGTAGAATGTTCCTACAATAAAAGATTTCACTCGATAATTCAGATGGATCCTTATGAATCCCCATACACAAGAAATTGCCTAAATCCAATTTTTGGGGGAAAATTTAGATAAAGAGTAATATTGGGACCTGATCTAGGTAAGGAAATGGTATTGAATGTTATATATATTCAATAAAACATAAGGGAAACTCAGAGTCAATTAAAAAACTATGATGAAAATCATCAGTGAGATCTATATTTTGAAGTTAGTGATAAGGTATTCCTATGAATATCTCTCTGGAATAAATTTATGATATTTGGAAAGAATGTAAAGATCATCCCTATATATATTAGTCCCTTTGAAATTCTTGATCATATGTGGACAATAGCTTATTGTTTGGAGATTCCATCGAATCTCTCTCAAGTTCATGACATGTTCCATATATCACTAAGAAGTACATAACTAATCCTTCACATGTACTAAATGAAGAGGTAATACCATTCGAGCAAGATATATCTTATGAGGAATAAACAATGGATATTCTGAATCACATAGAGAAAGTAATATGAAACAAGACAAGTTTTCTGGTCAAATTTTTGTGGTGAAACCATAAATTTGAGGTATCTACATGATAACCCGGGGATGTGATGATGCTAAGTATCCTAAGTTGTTTTTATCATAGTTTTGTAATTTCGAGGGTGGAATTCTTATAAGGGGGTAAAATGTAACAACCCATAATTTTATGATATATTTATATTTAAATAAAATTTATTTGATAGATTGGTTTATACATAACAATAAGTTAAAAGAACTATGAAAAACTATCGGAATACTATTATGTAAAAAATATATTATTTTTAAAATCATCATGTAAATATTAGCTTAGGTTGAATTTTTGGGAACCTTATGAAGAAGTTGATTTTGGGGTGAATAGTGAAAATATCAAATTTTAAATAAAATTGTATTTTATAGTATTTTTATAGGTTTTTTCTATTTTTTTAAATTAATTTAATTTATTGTTGTTAAAATTAATTTAATTAATACATTTTGTAACAAAATTATGAGTGATCATGGTATCAAAAATACTTTTACACTTAAAAAATCATTTTTTAGAAAACCATTTTTCATTACACTTTGTAGGATTATTATAAAATGAATTTATGAAACTTATAGAGATTGAATTTAATAAAATTCATTAAATATTTTAACTTAGGAGGTTCAAATTTGGTAAATAGTTATATTTTATTTTTAGGCATTATGAAAAGTATCCATGGTAAAATTTATCTCCTTAATAAAGAGTAAATCAGTTAATTATAGTTAAAAATAATATTATAAGGATAGAAAATAAACATAAAAATTTAATTTAATATATTTATTGAGTGGGGTTATAAGTTACCCATCAAATATTATAATTTATAGAAAAATTTTTAGTTTTATTTGAAAATGACTTATATATTTTTTTAAGTAAATATAAAGTAAAAAATGTCACTCTCTTACTTTTAATAACTATAATTTTTTTGTGATGGAGATAAAGAAAAATTATATTAAATTATAAATGGTTATTTTAAATATTAATGAATATTTTTTTATTATGATAATTTATATTTAATTTTTAGTGATTGAATAATTATCTTAAATTCTTATGCAATGTTGATGTAGTATTTATTCAATTAATTGGGAGATATAATAAACGACATTAAAAATATTAAAAGCAATTTAATTTGGGTGATTTATATTGTTTCATGAATTTTATAGATAAATATAACCTCTTAATAGTATGTGAAATTATTATATTTAAATTTATTTATTGTCACGTAGTTTTCAAAGTCAAAATAAAAGAATTGTTCAAAAAACGACATTAATGATATTATATAATAAACAATGTTTTATAAAATGATTAAAATTTTATAAAAACACAATATTAATCCAAGTGAATGGTATATAGTTTAAAATACCATCCATGGTCCATTTATGGGTTGTTTTTCCTCTTATAGAAACATTCTTGACCCTTAAAGGGTATGAAACTTTCATACTGCGGTAGTTGTGAAAGGGTTTAAGTGGGGTTAAAACTAAAAACAAGGCTGAAAACATAACCAAAACTTGCCAAAATATTATTTTGTTAGAGTATTTAAAATAATAATTATATTATATTGTAATTATACCAATTTTTAGCCATTTGGGTGTGAAAAATAATTTATATTAATTTAATAAGATATGAAATTCCTGAAATGCCCCTCCCATGACTTATAAAAGGACATCTCATCTCTCCTTTATTTACGCCACTTTGAGAATACTAGATTGACCTAAAACTATAAAATTTAATTATAAACTTCATTATAAATAATTTTAGGTGATTATATTATTAAAATTCTATTTAAAGGGTTATTAATAAGAGATCTAAGGGAAGTCTATTGAAGAAGACGTAACCATCTCAACTGACTCTTTCATGTTTATTTGTTCTTCTACTTACTTTAAATATATTGTAACCATAATTAAATAATAAATAAAATATAATAATATTTTTTTATTATTATAATTTAAAAACCATATTCAATCTCTTTTCCATCCTATGAAAATTGAAAACATCACTCATGCATACGAACGACTTACCATCTCCACAAAATGATGTAATTTGTTTTTCATCACCAATTCACTTGGATGGTTATAAATATGTAACTAATGAATATATATGATATTAATGAAATAATTATGATTCTGAAATTATAATATCATATCGAATTTTTTTAATATCATATATACCTTCTGACCTTCCAATCCATTGAAAAATGATAACATCGCTCATGCATATTTGTGGACTACCACCTCCACGAAGAGATGCCACAATATTTTCATTTCTTTTTTATATGGATGGTTATAAGGATATATTTAATGAATATATAATATATATATATGAAATAAAAATTACCCTATAAAGATGAATTATTATTTATCATTCATTCTTTCCATTCTTCAAAAAGTGAAAACAGTGTTCATGTGTATCTACGACCTACAATCTCCATGAATGGTGTAATTAGTTTTTCTATATATATATTGAATAAATATGATATTTATATCATGAATAAAATTATATATATTATTTAACCATGATAATATATATTGAATAAATATTATATTTATATCATGAATAAAATTATATATATTATTTAACCATGATAAATATTAAAGTACTAAAACTACCTAATTAAAACATACAAGAAAAATGAATCGGTTAACACCCAAAAGAATGATAATAATAAAATATTGTCAACAAACCGTTGATAAAATGTTATAAATGGATCATATATGATATTATAGATATATATATATGGTTATTTTATGTATTTATAAAAAAATTATTATATAGAAGTTTAAAATCACTTATTAGGAAAGTCAAACTTCAGTTAAGAGGGTTTTTAACTCAATTTCACTTCATTGGGTTATACTTCTTCTTTATTGACTATATTATGTCATGATTATGTGTGAAATTTACTATTATTGTATTATGTTGTATTTCCAATTTATTTATGTGGATTTTCATTTGTTACACATAATATCTCTATTTGTTAATTCTCACTTGAATGTTATGATCTTTATAAGGGATTTCATCTCAATTTCGACTCCATTGAGACTTATTTAGTATTATAAACCTATTTAATTTTATGTGGTGTATATACCACCTATTTGATGTATTTAACATGGATATATATTTATTTATGATTATTACATTTTCAATTCAAATTTACACTTTTGAGTGACTTCAATATAAAATTTATCAAGGTGGTAAGGATTTATTTTAACAATCATATTTTTGAGATTTCCATTATTCTATTTGATGAAATATTATAATATATCCTTCATAAAATCCATCTATTTTATTTTAATCTATATATTTAAGAAGTTCACATATTTTTTCCAGATTTTAATCTCTATATCACTTCTATCAATCAAATAAATGTTTAAAAGAAAAATCGATCTTATTTCACTTTTGACCAGGTATATTTTTCTTTCATGTCCATATTTTTCAAAATAATTTTACGAAATTCCTTTTTATTACTCAAATGATTTATTAATTAAATTTAAATTATCCTTGAAATTTTAAATTTTTTTGAAATGAATTTTTTAATTTTATCCCTAAAAAGGACATTTTCAACTCTCTTTAAAAAATTTAAAAGAAATGTTTCTTTTTAATGTATACATTGTTAATTTTTTTTACCACAAATATAACCATTTTAAAATATATAGTTTCTTTTAAATGTTTTCCATACTTTTGAAAAGAAAAATATTTAATGAAATATTATTTTAATATTTCACTTTTATTTTCCAAAATACCTAATTTTACTATAAAACCTGTAATTATGATGAATTAAAAGTCATATTTCATTAATTTTGTAGTAATTAACTATCTTGAAACATTGACTTTTTTTTATGATTATTTTTCATTGGACATTAAATTTCTATTAAATATCCATATTCTTTGTATCATGGATATGATTATTCCTAAAACATATACCATTACTATATATGATGTTTTAATATGAATGTTATTTGATATGAATGGGGAAATATTGATATTTCATATCCTTTACTCAATATAGATATTTAAAAATAAAGAATATTTTTTATGAATTAAAATGATTATTAAATATATGAGGAATGCAATGGACACTTTAACATCCCACCCCATCTCATTGGATTGAGAGGGTGGAGGAATGCTACTTGGCCTTAAGTGATGTTCCCAAGGCGCCAAAGTCTGACAATAAATGTTCAGGGCTTCATGAAAAAATTGGGGAACGATTTTCCCTTAAGAAAAAACCAACCAAACCATCCACTAACAACAACTATATGATGCATGTCAATAAAACATTCAAGCATGTATTACAAAAAAGACAATCAAGTTGTTTCACAATACAACCCAAAACTAATACATCCAAAAACAAAATTAGGGTACTATGTAGAAGACTAAACAAGAGACCCCAAAATAAAACAAGACACACTCTACAGCTCCACACCAAGCTCTATGCTCCAAGAACCAACACATCTCCCAAGAATCACCACAAGCCACTAGTAATGAGATGCTTTACCTATACCTGTGTCCTAGAATATGACATCTGCAAAAGCACCCAAGTGACAGAGAAGGGGGTGAGTACTAATACTCAAAAAGTTTTCCCCAAATGACATCCCTATACATGCCACTAGGATAAAACCATTAAAAACTTATAAAAATATGTTTATATAAAATAATAAAAAGTGCAACCGTTATCATAATCCAAACATTCCCTTACCAAGCCACCTCACCCAAACCAAAAAACCCAAGGGAAATCCAAACAATCAAACAATAATCCATCTCACCATTTAACATTAGCATAACAATTTCAATATTTCAAAGAAATGCACAACAAGAAAACCAAAATGGTGGGACTCCTACCCATCCCGTTCACCCCATTCTCAACTAGAGGTACTTCCCAACCACTACCCATAATGGTGGTTCTTCCAACCACTATCCATCACCTTTAATAGTGAGACTTCCCACCCACTTCCATAATGGTGGTTATTCCGACCACTATCCATCACCTTTTATAGTGAGAATTCCCTCCGACTTTCACACAACCAACACAAGCCATAACACTCAATCATCCAGCAAGCACAAAGCACCAAGGCTACAGAAAAATCACACAACCATTTACAGTACATTCCAAATTCACTTTAATAAATCACCCATTTTTTTAAACCACCCTTAAATCATTTTCTATGCCAAAACACATTTCAATAAAATAATATCTTTATTGAAAACAATTTTCATAAACCATTTTATCAAATCAATACTGACAACCCATTTTAAAATCTCCATTTTAAAATCCACAAAAAGATAATTTCACCACAGACCCCTTTTCCCCCAAAAATCTCCAAAACATCACCAAAATGATTTCCAACCAATTTCGCACATCAAAAACACAATTAGTTTTAAGCCAAAAAATTTAATTGTAACCAAACATCAAGTTCTAGAAAAGTGGAGTCGAGAGAGAAGACACCTACTTTTATGGTTCTGACAAATTTGATCCACATGCAACAACACCCCAAATCCGGCAAACAAACCACCAAAACTAATCTAGATCCCCTTCCCTAACATCCACAAGCCTTATAATAAACACACAAGGAAAACAAACCCCTATATCTACACACAATAGGTGTAGATTTAGAAAACTAAGAGAGAGAGATATATAGTTCTAGGGGAAACCATAAAATAATCAAGAGAGATGACTTAAACAAGATGAATTGCCTTATAACCACCAAGAAACCCATTCAAATCGCTTCTAAAATGAGTGAAATAGCCTCTCCAAACCTTGAGAACTGAAAATACCGAGTGAGTCTCGAGTGGGAGGATGTTTGGAATGAAATGAGGTAAGCCCGAGGGAGTCCATATTTTAAAACACTATCTTTAAGTGGCCGCACAGTTAGTCCGCACCGTTAGGTAAACTGTGCACTAACCATGGTCATGCCACTTCCACAAGAGAAGGGTTCTGCATGGTTGCCTCGTACGGTTTGGAAAACCATGCACAGGACATTCGAAGACCACTATCTCCCCCTGTATGGTTTCCTAGAGAACCCACACGGTTTTTCCTAACCGTGCTCAAACCATGCGCCCTTAGAAAAGCCTCCAATCTTATTCAAAACCCTTCCAAACTCTCCCAATATCTTCCCAACTCATCTCAAGAACTTTAAACACATAAAAATTCATAAAAAATGCTACATACATCAAAATGGGGGTACTACATTCTCCCCACCATTGGACTTTCCGTCCTTAGAAGGTAAGAAACCATCGGTTTGCCGGAAGAGCTCGGGCCATTGCTCGACCATCTATTTCTCCCGCTCACAAGTCTCCTATTGAATCTGAACATGCTTCCAAAAAACATGAACTAACTGATGATTTTACCACACAATAATTTCTCTTTCCTTTCCACAATCCGAACTGGCACGTGCACCAACGAAGCATCTGGTTCTAACTCAACATGATCCCAACGAATCACATGGTCACGATCCTGCTGATACCTTTTCAACTATGACACATGAAAAACATTCTGCACTGCACTAAACTGTGGTGGAAAAGCCAAACGATAAGAGACCTCTCCAATCTGCTCAAATATATCAAAAGGCTCAATATACCTTGGAGATAACCTACCTTGCTTCCCAAACCAATGATGTCCCAAATTAGGAGAGATTCTAAAAAACACATGATAACCCACCTCGAACGACAATAGTCATTGACGATGGTCTGCATATGATTTCTGAAGACATTGAGTTATCTCCATCCTCTTTCTTATTAACTTGATTTTATCTGTAGTCTCTTGGACAAGGCTTGGTTTGATCATCTAAATCTCACCCGTTTCCACCCAACATAGTGGAGAACAACAAGGACACCCATAAAAATCCTCAAACGAAGCCATATGTATCGAATCTTGATAACTATTATTATAGGATAACTCCACCAATAGTAATTGATCCTCCCATAAACCACAAAAATCTATCACACAATCCCTTAACGTATCCTCCAAGGTTTGTATCATCCTCTCAGATTGGTCATCCGTCACCGGATGATACACCATGCTCATAATCAATTGTGTCCCAAGGGCTTGCTACAAGGATTTTCAGAAATGATTTGTGAACATCAGATCTATACCTGATACAATCAAAATTGGAACACTATGCATCTTTACCACCTCATGGATATGGATTTTGGATAGATCCTCTACCATATGAGATTCACAAATCGGGATGAAATGGGCTGACTTTGTGAGCCAATACACAATCACCCATATGGCATTGTTCTTCCGAACTGTTCTTAGGATACCCATAAAAAAATCCATTACTATCTTATCAAATTTCCACACTGGGATAGGTAAAGAATGCAACATGCCTGCTGGCCAATGATGCTCTGTCTCGACTTGCTGAAAAGTCAAGCATCTCAAGAAAAATCTGACCACATCTCTTTTCATACTAGCCCACCAAAATAGTGAACTCAATTACTTATACATTTTCTGAATTCCAGGATGGAAAACCCACCTAAATGATGATAAGCCCTGAGAAGTTCCTCCTAAAAAGCCACTAGTACCACCATCTGATTAAAAAAAAAACAAGACTGAATTCTCATTCAGTTTCCAGCTCTCAATGGTCTCCCCACCATTGAATTTTGACCTCATCACCATTCATTCGGAATTAGATTCTTGTGACTCTTTAACCAAACCAGCCATGTCATGAACCAACAAAATTAGAAAGAAGACCGCTCTGTCACCCTAGTCCTCACATTCCAACCACATGTCAGATATGACCAGCATCAACTACCACTGATCTGTTACCTGCTTCACCACTTGAGCATATTATTTCCTACTTAATGCATCCATAATCAAATTTTATTTATCCGGTGTGTACATTAAGTCAAAATCAAACATCTATAGATATTCCATCCATCTACTTTGACACATGTTCAAATATCTCTATGAAGAGATATACTTTAAGCTCTTGTGGCTGGTAAACACTATAAATTTCTCACCGAAGAGATAATGACGCCAGATTTTTAAATCATGATCCACTTATGCCAAGTCCAAATCATGTGTTGGGTAGTTCTTCCCATGAAACCTCAACTACTGTGATCCATATTCAACTACATGACCCCCTTCATGAACACACCACAACCCCAATCTCGATGCGTCACAATACACCATGTACCCTTTACCTGGTTCTGGAAAAACCAATATTGGTGTTGATGTAAGGTGACCCTTTAGTTCTACAAAACATTTATGACGCTGCTCATCCCATTGAAATGGAACATTCTTCCTTGTCAAATCTGTCATCAGTGAATCCAATCGTGAAAAATCACGAACAAAACGTTGATAATACCCACCTAGACCAAAGAATTTTCGTATCTCAAAAACATTCTTTGGTGGTTTCCATGAGATAACAACCTCTATCTTTTCCAGATCAACTAAAACACCCCTCTCAAAAATAACATGGCCCATGAAACTAACCTCCTATATCCAAAAGTCACACTTTGATAATTTGGCATACAACTGATGATCCCTCAAGATCCCCAACATGATATCCAAGTGATTTTTATGCTTTACCCTTATACTCGAATAGGCCAGTATATCATCCAAAAATACCACCACAAAAGAATCCAGATATCTCTAAAATATCCGATTCATCAATTCCATGAACACCGCTGGTGCATTCGTTAGACCAAAGGGCATAACCAGATACTCGTAATGGCCATATCTACTTATGAAATCTGTTTTTTGAATATCCTTCTTCCACACCCATAGTTGATGATACCTTGATCGCAAGTCAATCTTGGAGAACCATTGAGCTCTACTAAACTGGTCAAAAAAATCATCAAGGCATGGAAGTGGATATCAGTTCTTTATCATAACTTGGTTTAGTCTATGATAGTCGACGCATAACCGCAACGTTCCATATGCCTTCTTAACAAACAACACTAGCGCTGCCCATGGAGATGTACTAGTCCGGATGAACCCTTTGATCTCTAACTCTTCTAACTGCAGTTTTAGTTCCCATAATTCTGTTGGTGCCATTCGATAAGACAGAAGTGAGATAGGACTGGTCTCTGGAAGGAGATCAATCATAAACTCTACTTCTCTCACGGGTGGTAAACCTGAGAATTCATCAGAAAAAACATCCATGAACTAATCCACAATCACTGTAAAAATACTTTTCTAAACACTTTCCACCGATTCCAATGAAAAATCCTCCAATTGATACAATATCGTGCCAACAGTTGGTGCCGAAAAATCTGTTGCACCCATATTTTCACTTTTCTCCCCTCTAAAGAGATGTCTAATGCTATCCTCTGTCACAAAAATAACTCTTTTCACATAGAAATTGATGTGGGATTTAAACATCGCCAACCAATCCATTCCCAGGATTACTTCATAAGAATCCATCTCAATAACTAAAAAATCCCACATTAATTCAATGTCATCCACAACTAAACAACACACTCGACATAGGAAGGCTCAACACTCTCTTTGACCCAAAGAAGTTTGTAGGTTAAAAACTTATGGAATCATTTCCCTGTGTAAAACCAATAGATCAACGATGTGAGAAGAAAGAAAAGAATGGGAAGCACCCTTATCAAACAAAGCTTGCATCAACGTGAAAATTAAAAGAACCGTACCTCACACTCTGGATGGTCCCGACTGATCATACACTACAAATTGATCATATCCAAGAAGATGCCTGCTTTAAATGATCTCCAATTTATTATCCTATTGAAACTTCTCTTTTTGAGGAGTCTCATGAACACATGACCTCAAAGCATTACGAAAATACTACTGAATATGCCTCATATGCTTGCAGTTATGACATTATCGAGATTGTGTCTTACAATGCCACTTGATGTGGCTCGTAGATCTACACTGGAAACATCCAAACATACACTTGGGTCTTAGAGGAAGTTTTAACAATATTTTGGTCCAATTATTACGTGCTCTATGTTAGTGAGAGAATGTTTCTGCCTTTCTCTTTCTCTCAATGTTAGGGTTCACACCTCCTCTCGTGAGGAAAATCATACTTCCATCACTTGGATTTCTGACTGTTATAGATATTGTAATAGGCGTATCTAGTTGTAGTCCTGACTGTATTGTTTGAAAATCCTAAACAATGCTTTGGGACAACTTCTGGTTCACCTGGGGCTCAGGTGCAACCACATTTTCATTAGCTTCCTCTGATTGGTCTCTACGATGCCTATCTGGTTCCATCTCTATCATCATAATAATCACCATAATTCTCACTCCCTAGAAATAGAAGGCTTAAAATTTCAATGTCAATTACATAGAAACTAACACAACCAGGCTTTCCAAAATTTCACATTTCCCACGTCAGACCATTTTGGAAAAATCCCCCCATGTTTTGGAAATCAACCCAATTTCAAAATACCAAGAATTTCCATGGTCAAACCCTTCCGTTTTGAAAGCCAATTCAGAATTTCCCAAAATCCACACATCTATACCACACCATAAATCATTATACCCCAATTAAATATGCATCCTAGTGGGAAGTCATTTCTACCATGCATGTCATACTCATATCATTGGCTACACCCATGACAATGAGATATTCAATGCCTATAAGTGTCTCCAAACACTTATGTACCCAACTCCCTGGTAACTTGAAGTTCAGCATAAAAGGGTTAGTTACATCCTTTTATACTATAAAGTCCATGTTCTAACAATCCTATGCCTTGCTACCATCCCAACTCAAGGAATATACCAAAACGAATGTCAACACTAAGACCAATGATCAACACCAAATATCAAACAACTGTACTCACTTGAAAGCCAATGACTGAAAAAACTGATACCACTTGTAACATCCTGCCCCATCACATTGTCTTGAGAGGGAGGAGGAATGCTACTTGGCCTTAAGCGATGTTCCCAAGGTTCCAAAGGCTGGAAATAAATGCCAAGGGCTTTATGAACAAATTGGGGAATGATTTTCCCTTAAGACAAAACCAACCAAACCATCCACTAACAAAAACTATATGATGCATGTAAATAAAAAATTCAATCATGTATTATGAAAAATACAACCAAGTTTTTCCACAATATAGCCCAAAACCAATACAACCAAACAAAAAATGAGAGTATTATGAGGAAGACTAAACAAGATACCCCAAAAGAAACCAAGAAACACTCCACAGCTCCACACCAATCTCCAATCTCCAAGCACCAACACATATCTCAAGCATCACCACAAGACACTAGAAACAAGATGTTTTACCTTTACATGTGTCCCGAAATATGACATCTGCAAAAGCACCAAAGTGCCAAAGCAGGGGGTGAGTACTAATACTCAGTAGGTTTTCCCCAAATGACTTCCCTACACATGCCACTATGATAAAACCATTAGAAAATTATATAAAGTAGTTTATATAAAATAATCATAGGTGAAACCATTATCATAAGCCAAATATACCCTTACCAAGCCACCTCACCCAAACCAATAAACCCAAGGAAAATCCAAACAATCATTCCATAAGCAATATCACCATTTTACATTAGCACAACAATTTACATATTTCAAAGCAATGCACAACAAGAAAACCAAAACAGTGGGACTCCCGCCCATCCCGTTCACCCCATTCTCAACTAATGGTACTTCCCGACGATTACCCATAATGGTGGTTCTTCCAACCAATATCTATATCCTTTTATAGTGAAACTTCCCGCCCACTTCCACTCAACCAACATAATCCATAACACTCAATCAACCAACAATCACAAAGCACCAAGACCACACAATAAGCACACAAGCATTTCCAACACATTCCAATTCAATTCAATAAATCACCCATTTATTTAAACCACCCTTAAATCATTTTCCATGCCAAACCACATTTCAATAAAACAATATCTTTCTTGAAACCAATTTTCTTCAACCATTTTCCTAAACCAATCTTGGAAACACATTTTAAAATCTCCATTATAAAATCCACAACAAGAGAATTTCACCAACCCCCCCCCCCTTTCCCCAAAAATTCCCAAAACATAACTAAAGGGATTTCCACCCAATTTTCCACATAAAAAACACAATTAATTTTAAGAAACAAAAATTAATTGTAACCAAGATTCATGTTCTAGAAAAGTGGAGTCAAGAGAGAATCCCCCTACCTTTAGGGTTCCAATGAAATCGACCAACAAGAAACCAAACCCCAAATCCAGAAAACACACCACCAAAACCGCTCTAGATATCCTTCCCTAACATCCACAAGACTTAAAATCAATACCCAAGGCAACCAAAACCCTAGATCTACACAAAACGGGTGTAGATCTAGAAAATAGAGAGAGAGGGAGATGTAGATCTAGAGGAAGCCACAAAACAACCAATAGAGAAGACTTACCTGAGATGAACCACCTTCAAACCCCCAAGAAACCCCTAAAAATTTCTTCCAAAATGAGTGGAAGAGAATCTCCTACCCTTGAGAACCGAAAATACCAGGTGACACTCGAGTGGGAGGATGTTTGGAATAAAATGAGGTAACCCTAAGGGAGTCTGGATTTTAAAACCCTATCTTTAAGTGGTCGCACAATTAGTCCGCATGGTTTGGAAAACCATACACTAACCATGTGCACACCACTGACTCAAGATAAGGGGTCTTTATGGTTGCCTCGCACAGTTTGGAAAACCGTGTGCAAGCCGTGCGAAGCCCACTGTCTACCCTGCACGGTTTCCTGGAGAACCCACACAGTTTCCACTAACTGTGCCCAAACCGTGTGCCCTTATAAAATTCTCCAAACTTATTCAAAACCCTTCCAAACTCTACCAACCTCTTCCCAACTCATCCCAAGCACATTCAACACATAAAAATGCCTAAAAAAGGCTACATACCTCAAACCAGGGGTGCTACAGACAAGAATTGAAGGGTAGGGCCTAGAATTATATATCCCCTTGATTCGTCGATAGATCTCATAGGACAAATAATCTATCCAAATTAAATGGGTTTTAGGTTAATACCTACCAGTCGATTAAACTGTCTTAGAACTAGGATTTGACAGTAAAGGTTTCATAATGCTTGAAATCATAATGTCTAATATTAATCATCTCCTTCATTGAGAATTCTATTATTATTATCCATGGGATTAATGCATTTATATTATCCATGTATGCTTTTCATGCACAATTTTTTGATTAAATGACATGTATTTTTAGTTATTTACCTTTCCATATTGATCATTCCTTATGTACTCGTGATATATTCTATTGTATGAAACCCTTACCGAACATCTGAGATCAACCTTGATTTTTTCCTTTCCCCAGGATATGAAGAATTATGTTATGAATAATATAAAGGAAGTGATAATTTTTCTTAGGATATGTATTTTATATTTCCAATATGATATGAGAATCATGTATTTATCTAGTTTTTCAATACTAAAAAAATTATTGATCCTATGTGGGGAGATCCCTTGTATCTTGTACTAATGTAATAAAGTAAATACAGGCTCTAGGTTACTAGAGTTGTAATTTCTACATATAGAATCTCATGAAAAAGGGAAATGTAAAGAATATTTAAAAATGGTTTATAAACCTCTAAAGTTTGGGAAAATTATTCATTAGACAACACTTATGCACATGAGTTTCTCTTTTGATAAAACTTCATTAAATGATAAGATTGAAAATAAAAAAAATCATTTTAAGAAATCATTTAGAACCTTTTAAATTAAAATAAAGTAGTTTTGTTAAAAAGAACCAATATATTCTTGATTTTTTATAAAGTTTTCAATGGAGCTCAATACATCCTAGAAACACTCCAAAAATGAAAAATAGAAAACAAATCAAGAAAATCCTAAACATATTGATACCACTCCCCTAAACTTATACTTTTACTAACCTCTCCCCTATTTTAATTCAATAATGTTCTTTTTAGTTTTTTCACAAAAAAATTATTTCTTGTAGTAAAAAAATAAGGGAAAAAGGAGCGACACAATGAAGCTAGTTTTAAATGGTAGATTTGAGTTAATGTTATAAATTCTACATACTGAAAACCTACAAGTAAAATTAGAAAACCAGAGAAATTTACTAAAATAAAAATAATATGTAAAGGGAAAAGAAAAGAAAAGAAAATTATTGATCTTGATTTGGACCCCCAAATTGGGTACTAGGGTTTTACTACCCCTAAAAAGGTAATTACAGTGGTTATCTAAAATATGATGTTGGATGTGGTTTGTGTGATATTCATTTTTAATTTCTTATAGATGATCCCATAGATATAGTAGTTTTGGTCCATCCCAATCAAAATAAGGAACAACTTTCAAGGTGGGGGTAGGAAAAATAATGGTTCTTCCTTTTTTATTTGTTAATAAATTTTTTGGAAACTTATTATTTATAATCCATGGTTTTCTCAGGATGTGATATCATTTAAATGTAAAAATGGAAGTAAGAAAATAACTATATTTGAATAAAATTGATATAGTCTGAATTCAGGTCTAATTATTCCTGAAATTATTGATTACTAATCAAGGTAGTGTATAGCTCATCTAGATTATAAAATTTATCATAGAAGGAGAGATATGGTAATTCCAACAATGATAAATCAAAATTAAGTGATTCTAATGTAATAGTTACTCCCTTGAGTGAATCAGACTCTAGATATTGTTCTTGACTGGATACCTTTGGAATGGTTTCTGTTTAGAAGTGAGTGGGTAATAATCTTATGTAGCCTCAACCTCTTGCATATATTCTCATAATTTGGGAGTTAATATGAGAGACTCTTCTGGTTCCTTGGACACTTGTGTATAAAACTCTATAAATGAAAAAGAGAAGTCATTTAGTTCTAAAACCTTGGAGTCTAAAATTGGGTGCTCAATGTCCTCTTTAAGATTCTCGATGAGCACTAAAAGTACCCCTATCTCTAAGATAATATCTAAGATCCCATAACCTATCTAGAAAGTAAATAAACAACCCATCTATGAGTGACAATGAGTCAAACAATGGATCAATTTCTTTAGAGAGAACAAATAAAAATTATTTAGAAACAATAAAGAAAATAATATGTTATTTATTGCTTGGATCCATAAAAATGAATCCAAATTCTAAAATACCTATTATGGGGTGGTAAAAAATATTATTTATATTTTTTTAATGCCGCATGGTTGTTGAAAATGATAATCTCTCTTTAGAAGATTTTGCAGTCGATCACTCTCTACTCATAAAAAATTTATCATATTTTTAGGTTTTTATACTTTATAAAAGAAATAATAGTATGGGGGTTTGATTGAAGAATAAAAAACAAAAAAGAAGCATGCATATGAAAAATAAAAACAGAATGAATGATGTTATCAGTAATGAACTTGGTCTTAGGTGTTGGCTACTCAGGTTCCTTCATTATCCATTATATTTTTCCAAATTATATTTGATATTACATCACATCATACAAAGACTACTATCCCCAACTTTGAATGTGGAATTTATAATGTTTATGATATCTCTTTAGTGCACTATACCCCACCTCCTTCAATAAACAAGGTTTATTAACACACTCTATTATATGTGTGACACTTTCCAGGATTTGGCTCCATCATATTTCATTTAATCCATCAAACACACCCTACTACATCCCATGAATAGAATGCCTAATAGAAGAGATATATTGAATGTTATGTAGAGAATAGAATAGAATAGTGGATAATATCCTAGAATGATGAACAATCACCACATCTCCCCTCAATGCACCCACTTCATTATTATAAATATAAAATAAACTTAAATAAATTAAGATCAATAATTCAAGAAACATGAATAAAATTTCCCCCAAATACAAGACTCAAGTCAATCAGTCACCATTGTGAGAATGAGAGATCACAATGAATAGAAATAACGAGTGATAGAAATGAGATAGATAAAGATTAACAATTTATTAAAACTATGTTGTGATAATTATAGTAAAAGTAAAAAAAAATAAAAAAAAAATAACTAATCTAAAAGTAGTATAATAACTTATAGTAAAACCTCATAAGTGAACCCCCTTGCAAAATGGAGATCTCTTTTTATTTATAGGCTAAAAAACTCATCTAAAAGGTTTTATATTTCAAAAAAAATTTCCTTCTACATGATCAAGAATATTTGTGGTCAAACATTCATTATACCCCCTAAATTCTCATTGGTTTTTTATTTTTAATTTACCTTTGACCGAACCTTTCTAGGAAAAAATCACATTCCTTCAGACTCCTCTTAATGACCGATGAAACATATGTTTAGATACATGGAAATTCATTAATTGTTCATGAATCCATGGTGTCACATTTTGTTACATGGAGTATCTCCGTACATCGGCCTCCCACTCTAGATTCTAATACATCGAGGACTCTTGAGGTGGATTCCCTTATGTGATGGAAATAACCTTATGTAGATTACCTTAAGTAATTATACATAAGTTAAATTCCCTTATATGTGTATCACAACTCCAGTTCTTCTCTAGATTCATTGGTAGTTCTAGGATTAATAGTGGTGAAGATGATATCCCATGTAGTATGTAGTAGTGTTCGACAACATCTTTGGTGCTCATGGTTCTTTGAGGCACAAAATACACCCATGTAGGCTCCACCAACGTTATTTAGCTTCTTCACAGCTATCTTAGAGATTTACAATGGTGTATCCTTATCTCTGATTGTGTTCTAATGGTGGTTCTAGCATATAGGCTATTGGTGTGATGCTCGACAGGAATGAAAACCCCAAGAGAAATGAGAAGAAGTTGAAAAAGTTGAAATCATTATGTTATATATGAGTGCATGAATTTAAGTGTGAAGTACTTAGGTGGAGCACATACCATATAAAATATTCAGTTGGGAGGGTGATTCTTAATTACCAAAGATGAAACATTCAACAACCAAACAAATATATCCGACTCATCCTATTCCTACACTTCATAATGATACCTCACATATTGATTAACCCCTCTTCCCAATGCCACACCATGGTATGTGTGTTCTCTAATGATCAATGCTGATCCATGTTGTCCTTCTTCTATGCTCACATGCTAGACACCATATTCAATGATTGGTTGACTACCTATTATTGGATTTATTTATATCCTATGGTTCTAGGATATGTTGAGACATATTTTTTAATAATACTTTTCTAAATTCCAAGAACAACTCATACATAGGTGAAAATCATCCTTATGAAGATACTCCATCCTAATAACTTCATAAATGACTCTTAAAAAGTTTTCAACACTTTTCCAAAAAAAGAAGCAGTTACCTCCTTCAGTAGTTCCATAATTCTCCATTTTAGAAAAAAATAACTTTATTTCTTTAAAATAATATCTATCCACTTAAATTGATCATTAAAATACCCAAGATAAAATGTAAGATTTATTCTAATATTTAAAAATATAGAAAAAATAATTAAAAATCAGGTTTTAAGGTAATTTTTCAATTAAAAATAATTTATTCATATAATAAAATTTGTGATAATTACCCTCAAAACATGAAGATGGTGGGATTAAAATCACTAAAATATCATGTAAAATTAATTAATAAACTAGATTTGTTAGTGAATTCCCATGTTTCCACCTAAGGATTAGATTGAGGATTTTCCCAAGATTGGTAATCCTCTCATTATCCATCTATATATTCAATAGGGTTGGTTTGAGAAAACTATTTAGGATTATCAATTGGTTAAAGTAATGGATCCACTTCATCCAGTGGTGTTTGTACCGTAATGATGGGTCGTATAGGTGTATATCATGGTGGAAAAACTATGGTGGTTTTTGATCAGGGATTATAAATGTAACAGCCTTTATTGTTCTTGGGTTTTTGTGGTTCTTAGTGTTTTGAGGCCTATAAAAAGGTGATTGTGGGTGTATTCAAGCTATTAGAGACAACCAAGGACCAACAAGTAGCATTATGATCCTTTATTCTCGATGGACCCTATAGGAGATGGTGGGGTGTTAGGGTTCAGGACAAGAGTTATAAGGGCTTGTCTTGGGAGTCCATCAAGGACCTCTTCGTCAAGGAGTTTTTCCATGAGTTGGTAAATATTGATATTATGTGAAAGTTTATGGATCTATAGTAGTGGGTGGTATCTGTGATAGACTATGCTACCCACTTTGTTGAGTTCTTATGTTTTTCTCCATTGTTGGCAGAGAATGAGGCCTAGAAGGCCCACAAATTAGAGACCAAACTTTGACCAAATATTTGGTTATAGGTGAGGATGTTTAACTTGATGTCATATACCGATGTGGTTCGTTAGGATCTTACTATTGGGGAGGTCTTGGTGGGGGGTTTTTCAACTGGCTCACTTCCCATATTTAGTGGCCCAAGTGGTGATCTTCTTTTAGTGTGGATGGTGGTGCCTCCTCTAGTGGTAGTAAGAGGATATTTGATGAGATTTTCCAAGGTTTAGAGTGATATTTTTTCATGGATGGGGTTTTTTTATCCCTCCCATAGAAGGAGTTCCCCTTACACATTATCAGTTCAAGAAGATAATGAATTTCTATAATTCATGTATAAGTCCACTGAAGGAGTGACATGCATGTAAACTGATGGGTCACCTACAATTATTCTATTCAAGGATACCTCAGTTTGGTTCATGGAGATGTTCCAAGTAGATATAGGTTTTTTCATAATGGTTTTGAGGACCTCATAAAGATAATAGGGCCTCATCTAGGAGGTTAGTCCACAGAGTTAGCTAAGTATATCAATTGAAATAATAACCATAGGTTCCTCAGGGTTCAATTCCTCAAGAATTTATGGGATTATGTGGCTAGGGACATGGATCCAATATAGGTATGGGGTACACTATGAACTAGATTATATGTAATGGAGTAGAGGTTTTTTCTACCATGATAGGTATAGTTCTATTTGATTTGATGATTTCTACTACTTTGTTTGATATAGGGGCATCTAATTCTTGTATTTATACTTGAGTTATATGTGGATTAGGGTTTTTTATAGAGTCTCCCCATAGGATATTTTCTCTTGATACACCTTTTAGAAATAGGATATATCATATCTAAAAATTTATAGTATGTGTCACCATTTTTTAGGGATACAGACATTAGTAGGATTTCCTTATTTTAGACACGTAGAAATTCAACCACATTTTTGGGATGGATTAGATGAAATGTATATGGGATCAAACTTACTTATTTTGGATGCATTTGTATTTTGATTCCCTATAGGGGAATGAGCATATATGAGAATGAGATATGTTGGAAGGTAGAGGGGGATTCTACCTCAGTAAGATAAAATCCATTTTATTTTATTCAGTGGGTATGGTTCTTGTAGTGGATCAGATAAAAATTCTATCTACTTTCCCCCATTGGTGGATCATTTCCAAGATGTTTTCCCTAATGAATTATCAATATTTATTTTTTAATAGGGATATCATGTTCATGATATATCTTTTATCAAGTGAAAAGTCCATATCTATACCTTCTTACCATATATCATCAACCGAGTTGAGAGAGTTGAAGTTACAGGTCTAGGACCTTAAGGAAAAGGGTTTTATTCTTCAAAATACATCTCCTTGGGGTGTTTATATATTATTCTCCAAGAATTTGGATGATATACTTTGGTTATTCATGTATTTATGGAAGTTGAATCATTCTATAGTGAATAAAATGTATCCATTGCATTAGATATATGATTTTTTTGATCGGTTGATGGGTTCCTAGTGGTTCTCTAATATTGAACTATGAGTATGAAATCATCAGTTGCAGTCCATGGTATAGGATATACCAAATATGGTTTCTATAATAAGATATAGGTTATATGAGTATCTCATGATACCATTTGGTCTTGAAAATGTGTCAACAATGTTCATGGATATCATGAACTGGATTTTTCACCCATACATAGACTCTATCAACATAGTTTTCATTGAAAACATTATGGTATACTTACCAACCTATAAATTTCATATCAAGAACCTAAATATTTTATCAAGTGTACTTTAATCAAATAAACTTTATTCCAAGTACTTAAAGTGTCACTTTTGGATTTTGGAGGTGAGCTTTCTCAGACATTTGACATCAGAGGTGGAGATTTTGGTTCATCTAGAGAGAGTAGAGGTAATAATGTATTGGTATCTACCTAAGAATGTGTTTGATATTAGAAGTTTTCATGGTCTGGATGGGTATTATATACAATTCATTTAGGATTTATCTCACTTAGTAGTGTTGATGGTAGGGTTATCCAAGATGGAGGTGAAATACAAGTGTAATGATCAATGTGAAGAGTCTTTCTAAGAGTTAAAAGTGAGGTTTATTTCTGATCTAATATTGATTCTTTAACATCCATGGAATGGTTATACCGTATATTTCGATGCCTTTGAGGTTAGTCTTGGATCTATTCTGACAAAAGGAGATTATGTTGTTGATTATGAGTCTCATAATTTTCAACCCTATTGAATCTCAAAAAAACATTCGAAATGGATCAAGGAGTAGGAATGATAAGGAAAAGTAACTTGAATTTAAATTCCTAGATCTCACATAAAATAAGTGTTCTATGAGAGAATTTTAGAAGGCACCACACAATCCCCAAGTTGTGTGAGTGTAAAAATTCACTTTTCATTATCAATAAAAAACATCACCTCCAAGATCAAGATACCTAAGAATACCCCCTTAACTCACCATTTTGGGATATTTTTTTCAAGATGTTTGGGAAACTGAAGAATATCAGTTTCCACAACATTGAATTCGACACTTCACATAACCCCAATAGAACAAATTCCCATGGACTCCTATATTTTATATTTGTAAAGATTATCTCTTATAAATCTGTTAAATTCATTGGAAAATTGGTGAGAATGGATCATGAAATACCAATTCTATGAAAACACTTTTCATGCAGCTATATAGTGCCTCGTGAAAATGGGAGTTTTGTGAAACAAATTATTTATTAGAAACCATGTTATGCATGACCATTTTATACCCCTTTTTTAGAGACAAACTTCTATGAGAGTGATTAAATTTAGGAAATATATTTACCTTATTTAGTATTACTCATTCAAACCCCCTTTATGTGATCGAAATTAAAAGTTTTCACTTCTTATCCATTTATATGGGACATAGATCATGGAACTCATGGGAAGTCACCATATATACCCTTGTTGCTAACCTTTTCATGACACAAGTATCCTTACCACATGATGATAAACTATATGGATGGGTCCTAACACACAATCTTAAATATTTCAACTCAAACTACATGGGTTTTGATTTCTATTTAGTCATATACATAGGATGAATCATTGAGGTTCAATCCTGGAATTTATTTCCCCTCATGTCCTCTTGAGAGGTGTTATCCCCCCCACAAAAAACTCAATCCCATTTCTAGAGATTATTATTAACATAAAGATCCCACATATAGGGATTCATTATATATAGTTTCCCCATTAGAATCTAAATTGTGAGTGTCAAAACTATACTGTAAACTGAGTGTGTCCCCCATAAAATCTAAACCATGATTGGATCCACTAGAGTCTAAACTGCAATCATCCCCGTTGAACTCTAAATTGTGAGTGTCACCATTGAACTCTAAACCACAAGTGTATCTATAAGAATCCAAACTATGAATGAATTCTTGTTTGGGTTCAAAATATTAGCACTATTTTCTTATTGTATTTAAACCATGATTATAGACTTCTTTATGTGATGAAAATAAGATTCCTTCATTCCCTAGCATGAGGAATAAATAGTATCACCCAAGATTCACAATGAAATCATCCATTTGATCGAAATGTCTTCACCCCACTAAGGCATAAAGAAATGTAATTGATCTATGTACTCATGGATGGTGTTGGTATGAGGTTCAAAAACATGATTAAATATATGGGAGATTTCTAGACTAGGAAATAAACTCCTTAGTGGGATGATTCAACCTCTTATACTCTCATCTGATAAAATGTGCTATCATCATCACCTAGATGGATAGAGGCCACCCACATTTTGAAAGTGGGAATGTGAGACTAGATCAAAATAATATTTACCTCCCAATAGAAAAGTATCAAAACTATAAGTTGTGAATCTGATATGAATCCTTCTCCTCCAACAGTGAGTGGATGAGTGTATTACACATTTCCATTATTATAAACTATCCATGGTTAGCATTTTTCTACCACTCTTGTATAATCTTAACCACTGGGAATGTCAGGAAAGGTTCCCTTGCTACACCCAATAGGAATGGAGGCCTGAGGGATTAACAATATGATATTAATACTCTCACACACCAACATGCGGTGATCCAATATACATATTCTCAAGTTGTGACCATTGTTTCTCCAATGACCCCTAGGATCCCTCCCCCCTTTATATAAAAGTGGTGATACAATAATGGGTGTTAAATTTCATCATTCACTAGTATGATCAAGAATGAATTATCCCATCCAGAAAGATGGATCAGGAGGACCTAGAAGTCATGCTGTCATATTGGCATACCTAACATCATAAATCTTGTAGGGGTTTTACATCTAATATTTACACTTCCAAAAACATTGAAATTATATCCCTAGAGTGAAATGAAACATACTTATCTTATTCTAGGGATATGGGGGTGTTCTAGGCTACATTAATCCTAGTTGCCACCAGGGAATCACTAAGGAAGGATAACATCAATCAAAACCGACGTTGATACATGACCACTCATCCAATAAAGGAACAATTTCATGTTTCCCCAATTAAAACCCTACAAAACCAATTAAAGGGGAAATATACTATCCTTTCTTTAGAGGAGGTCAATACATAGGTCCTTATAGCTATTATTCCGAACACTGTATAGGGGAAGTCTATCTTAACATTGGGATCAAAGCCCATTCCAACTATTAGAAAATTTGAACTTCTATCCTAACTACTGACACTTCCAGATCTTCTTGATGAAAACTACACATTATACCCATGAAAAAACCAATGAGTGGAATTCAACTACCTTAACAGTAATTGGTTTGTGTATCCTAGGTATTTTGACCACCTTGTGGCCCTCAATTAGAAGTTTTAAAAGGTATATCTATCTATAATTTTGGTTGTGAAATATCCAAATTATGAGGAATGTTTTCATGGTTTCTAAAAGTCACGTGCCAAAAACTTTGGTGCATTACATCAAATAACCAAGGAGGACTCTCCTCATGTGAGAATCAGGGGATGGGGAAAATATACTACCCTATATTTTTCCCCTCTCAAATATTGAAAAATGTCCTATAAAGGTCTACCACTTGGTAATACCCTTGATAAAACATATGTGATATCTTTTTATGTGATCATGATAAAATATAACATGTGAAAAAATATAACACAATGCAGAATGATGTTTATCATTCCTAAGTATTAATAGATTCCTGATCTATATCTCTCTCAAAAGTGGCTTGATTGATATAAGAACACAAATATCAAGAGAATCTAAGAGGTGGTCTAGCCAGTGAAAGATATGAAACATTAACAACCTTTGACTATCACTATTTTCTAACAACAATAAGTGGTTATGGTTCCACATATTAATTACACTAGGCTAGGGATATTAGTGTGGATGAATGAGCCTTCATAAACTATTATATAGCTATTTATCTCTCTATATTTTTTTCTCTACCGTGGATATAACATGTTTTCACTCGATCAGAAGTAGGCCTACCACAACTATTGGTCCATGAAACTAGGTGATTACTATGATCGACTCACGCATGTTCACCCTTCATGATAAACTAGGCCACCTAGCTATAAAACAATAGAATCGGGGGGGGGGGGGAGTGGAATACTTGGAGAGAAATTGGGATTATTGTTCAGATAGTGTGGTTGGACCTCAAGGAGTGATTATGTCATGTAAAAATGTGAAAACCTTTTTTGTACATTAAAAAAGGTCATTGAATTTTCATATATGACCACTTATATAGTGAATTTCATCACAGTTAAACCCCCTAATAATAAAAATCATGATGCATGAAATGTGAAAGTAGGGACAATTTTCCCTGGAGGACCCACTGTGATAGAGAAATACCCCATGAAATTTTTACACACATGACAAAAGGAAATCCATGGGCCTAGAAGATCTACCCATCATGCCACTTCCCTCTATATATCACGACATCCATAAAGGTAATGGTATGAATGAGAATTTAGATATGCATGAATCTAATGAGATAATCTCTATGGATGCATGTATTTTTTACATGTTCCAAGATCTTGATAAAAATCAATATATTAATGTTGGGATCCTCATGGGTTATCAACCTAACATGAAGGAAACTCAATAAGACTTTATCATACTTCCAATAGATTTTCAATTGAAAACGCTCATTCGATCAACCAGAATTGAGGAAACGTTCTCTAGTAATCTGAGATAGGACCCAACTGTCCCCATGGTACCCCCTCTAGTGGATTGTAATGATTTTACCCTTCCCAACCACGACCTTTTTACTTCATGGGTAAGCCAATCAAAAACGGTAAAAATGAGTGAAAAAGTCTCCTAGAAAAATCTAATTAGATAAACATAAGTTATACCTAGAATGGGTGGACCGTGTTCCTATACCACTGAAGTTTGAGAATATGAACCTTGTATCCCTTAATGAAACTAGTGATCTAGAAAAAAAACATTCACAATTTTCCACTCAGTGTGGCTCAATGTTAGGGACCTCAAAGTAGCATGTGGAAACCAAAATTCATTGTTTTGTTTAGAAATTTGATAAACCTACCATTGTTTGGTATAAAAATCTACCCCTAAGATCCATCATAACTTGATAGGACCTTCATTGACAATTCCTCTACTGATTTAGATCAAATTTGAAAATGATGAGCTTTAATAATCTCTCCAAATGCAAATAGTGAGAGAATGAATACATCACTAATTCCATCACTTGGTATAAGGGATTGATGTACACCATTTTTACTCTAAAAGAATGATCTGTTAGGGATGTTTATAGATAATGTATAGGATAAGGGATGAGTTAGTCTTAACTTTTTTCACCTTGAATTATCCAGGTGGGTTATGAGAGTTTGTCTAAAGGTAACAAAAGTTAAAAGAGGTTTCATAGTGAACCCAAAAAATATCTCATCTACTACCTCTACCATATACATGAATTTATGGAAAGGTTAAAGTGGTAACAATGATACTAGAACTTCTCCTCAACTGATATAGTTCCAGGTGTCCCCCCAAAAAACAAGCCTTTCTAGGTGCAAGCCCACATCAAGACCGAGGCCCAAGGCTCTTTGCAGGACCAAAAGACAAGACCCTTCAAGGATCAGAATAATAAGGTCTACTCCTTTAGGAATTAATATGTTCCCAGATAATTTTTATGTGATATAAAAAATTACTTTTTCAATATTTTAGAAACAATAAAGTCATATAGTGATAATATATAAAACCATCACAACTATTTCCCCTACCATAGGTTCCTTGGACGCACCATCCAAGACTATTTCTTCTTTAAGGATTGGATCTAGAGGATGTTAGTAGGGGGAATAGTGAAATTGGGTGACACTTTTGTGTAGTCCACATTCATTTAAACCACATTGGATGATAATAAAGATATGGGGTGTCATGAACCAACCTTATCCACCCCTGTTATAGTCAGATGAACTCGCCTATGACATGACCCGAGGAATGTTCTAGATTGACCTGAGCTAGAGAAAAACACCAAGGAATAAAATATAACAACGATAACAGTTTCACATAATGAACATAATAAAATTCATAGTGGAAGTTTTTTGAGGATCCAAAATGGATTTTCTATAAGTTGGATGTCCATGAAACTCAAAATAAAAGTTTAAAAATATTAAACAAAATAATGAAATCATAAAAAAACATAAACATATAAATAAAGTCAATAATATAAAAGATAATACAACACCAGAAGGAGGTCTCAAGATATAAAAAAGTATAAATAGTGAATACATACACAATTCCAAATAAAGAAAGGACCCAAAAACCACAAAAAAAGTCTCCATGTGACCCATAGTCACCATCCCACCTCAATATTAAACCTAATCCAGAATAATCTAGTTAAAATGAGTCAGTAAATCAAAACTCATATAATACCCAATCATAAAATTAAATTTATATATACATCCATGATTAAAAATTCCTAGTAGGTATCATCCCCACACCCCATGCATAATATTTAAAAATAAATCCCTTTAAATTCTAGTTTGAAATAAATTTTTAAGAAAATAGTACCCCTTTTTAAATTTAAATAAATCAAATATCACTGTTAAATTTCAAATTCCACATTTTTTAAACCAAATACTTTACCTTATAAAAAATAAAAAAAATTAGGATCATTTTACTCAATACCCTTTAAAAGAAAATAAAGACACGCCTTTAAAAATAGTAAAAAGTGAGCAACTTGATTTAAATACCTCTTTATAATAATTTAATTTAAAAAAATTCCAGAACTTGATTTTTACACATTATTAAAAGTAGTGAACTAAAGATGTGATGTAACACCCCAAGCTACCATGGTACGATTCTCTTTGAATAATACAGTAGCATGTGTTGTACGTAACTTCGAGATTCTAACACACCACGACCAATCAAAGTAGCCGTTATGAATAGTATTACCCACTTTTTGAAATTTTATAAATTTTTTCTCTCAAAATGTACTTAAATTTTGGATTCAGAATATCGAAATTAGCCTAGGGTGAAATTTTGGTACTTTTCGGATAACTTTTATATTTTGATGAATAGTGAAAATTACTAAATATTAATTAAAAACAAATTTTTTAATCAAAATAATTAATATTGATAAATTATAAATTTGAGTGGTTTTAAAGTATATTTAGAATATATTTTTACCATTAAATACAATTTTGGTCATTGGACATAATTTCACATTTAAACCGGACATAAACAAGTGTCAATATTTTGATAGTTATTATCTCTTAAAAACATGTTTTTTGTTTTAACAACCGAAATTAACTTTAAATTAATTTCTGCCACTTCTGTATTTTGAATTTAGAAAAATGGATTCCATATTTAGAATCAGGAGGTTTATATTTTCTAAATAGGTAACTTTTATTTTTAGACATTTTGAATAATTACCTCGGTAAATATTTTACTCACCATGGTTAAAGGGTAAATCCAGTAAATAAGGGTAAAAAATTAATATTATAATAATAATAAATTACCCTAAAACATGTCCTAACCCTATTGGTTGATACATGTCTGACCATGGGCATATTTCTATCGATTTTGGGACCCCATTGATCCACTTGTAAGTGATAATGGCACTTTATATTAATTAAGTTAAAGTAAATACAAAAATGACAGAAGTGTATATCTTTTAGAAAAACAATTTTTACATAGGGTTATATATGTTATATTTTCAACTATAAATATTAATTAAAAATATAAAAAATATTTTATACATAATTTTATTTTATTTATAATTTTTAGACATTGAATAATTAAATTTATTTATGACACAATAATGATGCATTATTTTCCTTAATAATAAAATAATTAAATAATTGGTATTATAATAGTTAAAATAAATATAATTTGAAAGTTATGATGACATAAACGAATTTTATTGGTTAATATTACATGTTAGTATTTCTCAAATGAATTTTATTTGAATTAATAATGTTCTTAATACTTTAAAAAAAATCAATTATTGAATAGTGTCAAAATTGACATAAATGAGTTTTTAAAACAAATATTATATTATTAATTGATATTATTTTCTAAAATTATAAGGTTTGGCCAAATGAATTATATAATGGTAGTTGTATTATTAATGGACCACTTGGGGGGTCTCTTGGATGTATATAGTATCTTTATTAACAATATAATATAAAAATACAAAGTGACGTGGTAAGTGTCAAACTAATTAACTAAAAGTTAAAACTAAACGATAAGGTTAATATAATGACCCAAAGATATCTATAATATATTGGTTGAAAGTATTTCGACCCATAAACACCTTATAATTTGAATAATACACTTTTGAGCCATTATAAACCGAATATAAATTTATTATAAAATAATACTTTAAGTTTTTCCTAAAGAGCCCCTCCTCTCCCTTATAAAAGGACACCACTTCTAACCAATTATTCACACCTTCAAAGCCTTTTCGTTCGTCCAAAACCTACCCAAATATTCTCTCAACTTCCCCAAATTCATCCTAGAGGCCTTACTTTAGTAATTAATCAAACCTAAGGACCCCTTTTGATCAAATAAAAAGGAAGAACCTGAAGAAGAGGTAAAGTTTTCACTACCCTCTTTCAAGTTCTTTTCTTCTTCAACTTCTTCTTTCTTAGTTATTTCCATTATAAAATAATAACTCCAGTATCTTTTATATATTTTTATGTTATTATAAATATGGTACAACCATATTGAGTATTCTATCCATCCTTTGAATGACATGTCACCATACGTGCGTACGTACGGCCTACCGTCTCCACGTCGTGGTGTAATTGTTATTCAATACATTATTATTTGGATGGGTATAATAATAATGTGTAATTCATGTAAATAATAAATATAACATTATAATTATTCTATATATATGATATACCATCCAATTATATATTATTTTAATAGCAAAAGAATGATATTTTCGCTCGTGCGTATGTACGGACTACCCTCTCCACGAATGCGATGAGATTCATTCCCCATCGCATCCATTCAAGTAAAATTATCATTTGATTATTAAAAATAATGTTTAAGGACTTTATATAATTCTAGATATTAATAATATACAACCTATCCATAACAAACACGACTTATGTAACAAAACATATAAAAGAAAACGGGTAAGTTAACACCCGAAATGACGATAATACTAAGATATTATTAACAAACCAATGTTAAAAGATCATATAAGATATCATATTAATGTATATGATTCTTGTATAATTTAATAACAATCATTTAACCATTATATAGGAGGTTAATCTACCCTCAACCAAGGAAAAGTACAAGGTAAGGGTTTATTTCACAATCTCTTCATTATCCAAGGTTGTTTATACATAATTATCTGCTGGGACCTCTTTATCATCCACATCCATGTTTATTAAAAATGTATTTCAAAAACATTTTTACTATTTTAAAAAATATGGGTTAAAGTCATTTATACCCTTGTTTGAATTTTTATAAGATGTTTATAAAGTAATCTTTCCATCATTTTCCAAACAAGGTTCTTTTTAACCTTTTCGACAAAATTAAGGTAAGAATATCTTTTTTAACTTATATAGCGGGTTCAGCTATTTTCCACCATTATAAAATCATTGAAGATTCCATTATAATCTTATAAGAATATTTTCAAAGTAAATGTTTTCTTTTATAATTATGTGACTTTTAAATGATTTCAAAAATAGAGATATTTCTCTCAAATAGTTTTGATTTCATCTATGTCAACATCCTTTGATAGATTTTAAGATTATTTGAAGTTTATTTATTATGATACAAAACATCCATATTGTATTTAAGGTTTTGTGATATGTTTGAATATGGATGTGTTATTTTTATACCATTCATGGTTTATGGAGAAAGTATTGACATTTCGTATGATAGTTTTAATACGAATGTTTATATTATGTTTAAACCTATTCATATGAGGAATCCATTGGAATTAATAATCGAATGGTGGAGCCCGATATAGCTCCTCGATGCATCAGTAGGTCTCATGAGACAAACTAGTGTCTTGGCACAAGGCCTTGAAAAAATCTTATTTATAGTATTGGCGCAAGGCCTTGACTATGTGGTTATGATAGTTTGGCATTATGCATTCCATCATTATGAAAGGGGTTATTGATATTGAATGTGATTATTAGACTAGTAGAATATCCATGTGAATAAGTAAATAGCATTATTTCATTTTATTTTTTCCATATTATGCTGACGTTCTTGTTTAAAAGGCTTTTGTTTTAGTTATACATTGCCTTAAATGTTTATGCCTATTTATGAATGTTTTTGCTATATTGTTATCCTTACTGGGTATTTGAGATCACCCCTTTCTATGTTTTATTTTTCCCAGGATGTGAAGAAGTATTTTATGAATAACCTGTAGGGATAGTATAAGTGGATTTGAGTGTGGAGACAAGATGTTGTTTGAGTTCTCACTTTATGATGTAATGTAAGACTTATGAATGTATCTAGTGTTTCCAAGGCAACTAAACTAATCGGTCTTTCGTGACTTGATCTTTTGTGATCATGCCAATGTTATGTAATAATGCACTGACTCTGGGTAACTTGGGTCGGGGCAATAAAATTAGTATCAGAGGATGTTTAGTACCAAACATGGAAGCTAGATTTAGATAAACTCTGATTAGAGCACATAGCCCTAAAATAGAATTTAAGGATTAGTATAGAAGAACTTCCTAGAGTTTTGTTATTGTAGAGATTTTGTGAGTTTTTTGAGAAATAAATCCCTTTCCGGATATGAACAGGTAGAGGTGGCTCTGGCACAGACATACCTAGGGTTAAAACCCAAAAACACCACTTTGAGCTAGACTCGAACGAGAACTGGTGCACGACAACGGGCCTTGCTGCACTCTTGGTTACGACACTCCCAGGGGATATGCTTAAGATAATTCTCATTTTCTTTAAAAATAATTATGAAGGGTTTATGAGTATATACTTCCTCAAAGAAAACATTTTTTTATGATTATGGATTATAGCCATAAATAGTTCAATTTATGTTAAGTGTTTTACAAGTATGGAATTATGTATTTTGATTCATAAACCGATATAGTTTATGCCATTGTTTAGAAATGGTGACTAGTGGAAGAAATGGAAACCGTATCAATGAATTCACTCCATATAGGGATTGACCTCCTAATCAAGATAATTATAGTGAAGCTGGTGGTGCAACTGGGGCTAATTAGCTAATCACCATACTGGGACAACTCACTCAGGTTATGAATAATAACCTTACCCATATGGAGAACCCAGATCCACAACGTGGAGGATCTATGTTAGATCGCTTCATGAGGAAACAACCACCAACACTCAATGGGAGTAAAAATCCCTTAGTATCTGATCAATGTATAAATTCTTTAGAGAAAATATTCCATGCCTTGGGGAGTAGTGAAAGGGAAAACGTTATCATGGCAGTTTACTGCCTCACTGGAGATGCTGATCAATGGTGGTCATTGATACAAAACACAAAGGAAGATGATGAAGTGTCAAATATGTAATGTAGAGAGTTCAAATAGTTTTTCTTGGAAAAATACTTTCCTCGTGACCATCAAGAAGATATAGAAAGGCAATTTGTGAGTCTGAAACAAAAGGAGGATGAGAATGTCTCAAAGTATGAGGATAACTTTACAAGGTTTGCGAGGTATGCTGCAGATTATATATGTAACCCAATAAGTATTATTGATCGTTTCTTTGATGGGTTTAAACCGTTTATCCATCAATAATTAGTCTCACAAACCTTCTCATTGTACGAAGATATTGTATCATGCGCTATCAAGATAGAAAAAGAATTCTCTAAGTCTTATGAATTTAAAGAAAAGCAAGAGAAGAAGAGATCTGCTGATCAATCTGGAAATGGAAATAAGGGGAAGAAGGGAAAGGTTGAATATACATCCTGTATTAAATGTGGGAAGAAACACCCTGGTACTTTCTTGAAAGGAATGGGAGTCTGTTACAAGTGTGGTGAAAAAGGCCACCAAGCCCGTGATTACAAGGGGAAGAAAGAAGCTACCGATGTTCAGTGCTATAATTGCAGGGAGATGGGAAATTATGAAAATGAATGTCCTTAAAGTCAGGTAAACATACCTCAAAAAAGGTCAAGGGATCAAGGCCAAGATTATGCTATCACTACTGCTGAGGTAGAAGCTCCGAAATATGTGGTGGCGGGTAATTTAATGGTTTCCTCAAGTTTAGAAAATGCTTTATTTGATTCTGGATCATCTCATTGTTTCATATCCTACCAGTTTTCTAAGAAAATTAGATATTTCCAATTTTATTTAACAAGGGATTTGTTAGTTAAAACTCCTAAGGGAAGTATCATTGCTACAAAGTTTTGTGAATCCGTTCCCATTAGAGCATATAAATGTTCTTTATCTGCTGATCTCATCATCATACCTATGATTGAGTTTGATATAATCCTCGGTATGGATTGGATTTCATACCATGATGTGATGATTTATTGTAAGAAGAAGAAGGTTACAATTTTTTATGATGATGATAAGGAACACCTTATCTTTAGAGCATAATCATCACAACCTAATTCTTATCTAGATCCACCCCCAATAGCTCAACTAAATTCAATTATTGGGGAGAAAGAGAATTAAATGACTGTGGGTGAGGAAAGGAATGTTCAAATAGAGGATGTAGATATTGTGAGAGAATATGTTGATGTGTTTCCATAAGATTTACCTGGACATCCTCCAGAACGAGAAATTGAGTTTTCCATTGACTTAATTCCTAGTTCAAGGCCTATATCGAAGACCCTGTATAGAATGACCACTATGGAATTAGTTGAACTAAAGAAACAACTAGAGGAATTGAGTAATAAGGGATTTATTCTCCCTAGGGTTTCTCCATGGGGAACCCCTGTCCTTTTTGTTAAGAAGAAAGATGGATCTATGAGGTTATGTATCGACTACAGGGAAATCACTGCTATAACAATAAAGAACAAGTATCCCCTACCTTGCATTGATGATTTTTTTGACCAACTGCATGGAGCTCAATACTTTTCAAAGATTGAACTTCGATATGGATACCATTAGTTGTGTTTGAAGAAGGAAGACATTCCGAAGATAGAATTTCGAACCAGGTACGGGCATTACGAGTTTACAATAATGCCTTTTGGGATGACTAATGCACCCTCTGTTTTCATGGATCTAATGAACAGAGTTTTCAAGTAATATTTTGATGACTTTGTAGTGGTATTTATTGATGATATCTTGGTATAATAAAAAATCTAGAAAGATCATGAAAATCACTTTCTCATTATATTGAAGACTTTGAGAAGACATGAATTATATGGGAAGTTTAGCAAGTGTGAATTCTGGTTTCAGGAGACTTCTTTTCTTGGCCATATTGTCTCTAAGGATGGAATATCTGTTGATCCTTCTAAGATAAGAGAAATCCAAGAATGACCATCACCGACGAGTATAACCGAGGTACGTAGTTTTATTGGTTTAGCAGGTTACTATCAACGTTTCATCCAGAATTTTTCCCGATTGGCTAACCCATTAATGAAGATCACACGTAAAGGGGTTAAATTTGTCTGGACAAAAGAGTGTGAAGAATGTTTTGAAAAACTTAAGAAAAGATTTTTCAATGCTCCTATATTGACTCTACTATTGAGGAATGATGAGTTTTTTTATAGTGATGCTTCAAAGAAAGGACTTGTTTGTGTCTTTACGCAGAATGATAGGGTTATTTCTTATGCATCACAACAGATGAAAATTCATGAGAAAAAGTATCCTACTCATGATCTTGAGTTAGCAGCTGTGATCTTTGCTTTGAAGATATGGAGAAACTATATCTATGGTGAGAAATGTGAGATTTATACTGATCACAAGAGTTTGAAGTATATTTTCTCACAGAAAGAACTCAACACGAGGCAAAGGCAATGACTCAAACAGCTCAAGGATTATGATTGCACGATACACTACCACCCGAGGAAGGCAAATAAGGTGGAAGATGCTTTGAGCAGAAAATATCCTGGAGTTTTGAACATGATGAGAATTGAAAGGGATCCTATTTTCATGGATCTAGTGAAGATGGATATGGGAATTACCATGGAAGGTGAAACATCGATAATTTTTCAAATGGTTGCCAAAACATATTTATTAGAAAGGATAAAGAGTTTTCAGACCAGTGATGAAGAGTTTCAAAAGAATATTAAAGCTATGAATAATGGGAGATTGAGAGACTTTGTGTATGAAGAAAGAATTTTGAAATTTGGGAAGAGACTTTGTGTTCCTGATATACCTGATCTAAAAAGGGAATTGTAAGATGATGCTCATAGTTTCAATTTCTCTATACACCTTGGGAGCATCAAAATGTATAGAGATTTGAAGGAACATTTTTGGTGGGACAACATGAAGAGGGAGATTTCTGATTTTGTGTCAAGATTTATGGTTTGTCAACAAGTGAAATCTAGAAGGAAACATCCGGGAGGAGTCATGCAACCTCTTCCTATACCTGAGTGGAAATGGGATAATATCACGATGGAATTTTTCATGGGACTACCAAAGACTCCAAGAAGGAACGATGCAATATGGGTCATTGTTGATTGTCTTACCAAGTCAGCACATTTTCTTACTATAAGGGAAGATTTACCACTTGAACGTCTAGCAAGACTATATGTTAATGAAGTTTTGAGACTTCATGGAGTACCCATATTTATTGTTTTTTATCATGATCCAAGTTTTACATCAAGATTCTGAAAAAGTCTTCACAAAGCCCTGGATACTGAACTTCATTTGAGCACTGCTTACCACTCTCAAACTAATAGACAATCAGAACGGAATATTCAAACCTTATAAGACATGATGAGATCCTGCTCACTTTACTTTTAGGGTATGTGGGATCAATATTTACCTATGGTCGAATTTTCCTATAACAATAGCTTCCATTCAAGTATTCAGATGGCACCATATTAAGCATTATACAGAAAGAGATGTCGCACACCAACTTGTTGGGATGATGTTGATGAAAGAAAACTCATAGGTCCAGAACTGGTGGAGGAAACGATGGAAAAGGTGAAGGTAATCCAAAACCACATCAAAGAAGCACAAAGTAGGTAGAAGAGCTAAGCTGATAACCAAAGAAAGGATTTGGAATTTCAGGTAGGAGATCATGTTTTCTTAAAAGTATCTCCATGGAAGGGAGTTATAAGTTTCGGTAAGAAGGGTAAATTGAGTCCCAGGTACATCATACCTTTCAAAATTCTATAACAAATTGGGGCTGTAGCTTACTATTTGGCAATGCCGCTAAGTCTCTCCAAAGTTCATGATGTGTTCCACGTATCACTATAGAGAAAATACATGCCTGAACCAAAGCATGTACTCACTTACGAGGAATTAAAACCGGAACACAATCTATCTTATTGCAAAGATCTTTTCAAGATTCTTGATACGAGAGAACAAGTGCTGAGACACCGGACGACTCGTCTGGTAAAAGTTCTATGGAGGAACCATAAGATGGAAGAGGCAACGTGGGAACCCGAGGAACTTATGATGAGGAACCACCCGAGTCTTTTCATGCGGTAGTATTATAGAAATTTCGAGGACGAAATCATTTTAAGGAGGGTAGAATGTAACACCCCAAGTTTACATGGTACGATTCTCTATGAATAATACAATAGCGTGTGTTGTACGCAACTTCGAGATTCTAATACACCGTGACCAATCAAAGTAGCCGTTATGAATAGTAATACCCACGTTTTAAAATTTTATAAATTTTATCTCTCAAAATGGACTTCATTTTTGGATTTGGAATATCGAAATTAGCCTAGGGTAAAATTTTGGTACTTTTTGGATAACTTTTATATTTTTATGAATAGTGAATATTACTAAATTTTAATTAAAAACAACTTTTTTAATAAAAATAATTAAGAGTGATAAATTTTGAATTTGAGTGGTTTTAAACTATATTTAGAATATATTTTTACCATTTAATACAATGTTGGTCATTGGACATAATTTCACATTTAAACCGGACATAAACAAGTGTCAATCTTTGGATAGTTATTGTCTATTAAAAACACGCTTTTTGTTTTAACAATGAGAATTAATTTTAAATTAATGTATGCCACTTATGTGTTTTGAATTTAGAAAAATGGATTCCATATTTAGAATCAGGATGTCCAAATTGTGTAAATATGTAACTTTTATTTTTAGACATTTTGAAAAATTACTTCGGTAAATATTTTATTTACCATGTTTAAAGGGTAAATCCGGTAAATAAGGGTAAAAAAATAATATTATAATAATAATAAATTACCTTAAAACGTTTCCTAACCCTATTGGTTGATAACTTTTCGACCATTTACATCTTTGGGTCGATTTTGGGACCCCATGGATCCACTTGTTAGTGATAATGACACTTTATATTAATTAAGTTAAAGTAAATACAAAAATGACAGAAGCAGATATCTTTTAGAAGAACAATTTTTTCATACAGATATATATGTTATATTTTAGACTATAAATATTCATTATAAATATAAAAATATTTCCTACATAATGGTATTTTATTTATAATTTTTAGACATTTAATAATTAAATTTATTTATGACACAATAATGATGGATTATTTTCCTTAATAATAAAAGAATCAAATAATTGGTTTTATAAATGTTAAAATAAATATAATTTGAAAGTTGTGATTACATCCACGAATTTTATTGGTTAAGATTACATTTTAGTATTTCTTAAATGAATTTTATTCAAATTAATAATGTTGTTAAGACTAACAAAAATCAATTATTAAATAGTGTCAAAATTGACATAACTGAGTTTTTTAAACTTATATTATATTATTAATTGATATTCTAGTCCTAAAATTCTAAGGATCGGCCAAACGACATATATAATGGAAGGTTTATTATTAATGTACCATTTGGGGGTCTCTTGGATATATATAGTAAGTTTATTAACTATATAATATAAAAATACAAAGTGACATGGTTAGTGACAAACTAATTAACTAAGAGTTAAAACTAAAAGATAATGTTACTATAATGCCCCAAACCTGTCTAAAATCTATTGGTTGAAATTATTTAGACCCATAAACACCTTATACTTTTAATAATAAACTTTTGAGCCATTAGAAACTGAATATGAATTTATTATAAAATAATACTTTAAGTTTTTCTTAAAGAGCCCCTCCTCCCCCTTATAAAAGGACACCACTTCTAAACAATTCTTCACAGCATCAAAGCCTTTTGGATCGGCCAAAACCTGCCCAACTATTTTTTTCAACTTGCCTAACTTCATCCTAGAGGCCTTACTTTAGTCATAAATTCAACTTAAGGAGCCCTTTTGGTCAAATCAAAAGGAAGAACCCGAAGAAGAGGTAAAGTTTTCACTATCCTCTTTCAAGTTCCTTTCTTCTTCAACTTCTTCTTTCTTTGTTATTTCCATTATAAAATAATAACTCCAGTATATTTTATATATTGTGATGTCATTATAAATATGTTACTGTAACACCCCGAGCTTCCACAATACGCTTCTCATTCAATAATGCAATAGCTTGCATTGTACGCAACTTCGAGTTCTAAAACACTGCGACTAATCAAAGTAGCCGTTATGAATAGTAATAACCACTTTTTAAAATTATAGAAATTTTATATTTCAAAATGGACTTCATTTTTGGATTCGGAATATCAATTATATCTTAGGGTGAAATTTTGGCATTGTTCTGAAAAACTTCAATTTTTGATGAATAGTGAAACCACTAAGTGGTAGTTAAATAACTGATTTTTCGTTTAAATGAAATATTACCACTTCTGTGATTTGATTTTAAAAAATCCGACATACATGGTTGTAATTAATAAGTAAAATGTGGTTCAATGAGATTAAAATAATTTTTGGTGAATAGTAACTTTTAAGTTCTTAATCGCGATTAGAGGTAATTAATGTAGTTTAAGGTAAAAATAATGTTTTAATAATATGAGATGAGATTGACACATGTCCTACCATCATTGGATGTGCCATGGCCGACCAATACAATCCATGGGTCAACTTGGGGACCCCATGGAGCCACTTTAGTTGGAAAATGACATAAATACCTTTTATTTAATGTTAAAGTAAAAAAAATGACACAAACATGAAATGTTTTACTAAAACAATTTTTACATGGGGTTATACAAGTCATATTTTTTACTATAAATAGTCATTGGAAATCTCAAAGATTTCCTACAACATAGTATTTTTTTTATAATTTTTAGACATTAAATAAATTAAATTATTTATGAAATCATGATGATGCATCGATGACCTCATTATTTAACGATTTAAATAAAATAAAGAGATAATGTAAAATCAAAGGCTTACACTTGTCAAAAACCTATTGGATGAGTATATTTAGAACCCTTATCACCTTAGCCTCGAATTATATAAGTGTGGGACCTCTAAAATCTGAAACTCATTTTATAATAAAGTGACTTTTCTTTACTTTCCAAGAGTGCCCCTCCTCTCCACTTATAAAAGGCCCCCACCTCTACCACCTCATACACACATTCAAGCCATTTGGCTCGGCCAACCTCTACCCAAATAATCTCCCAACTTCCCCCTCTTACTCCTAGAAGCCTCACTTTGGGCATAACTCTTCCCAAGGAAGCCTTTGGCTCAAATCAAAAAGAGTTACCCGATTTTAAGGTAATGTCTTCTCTAATGTTGTATTGTTTTATTTTTCTTCTCCAACCCCCTAAACTCTTTTTATTCATTTCTTTTGTAACAACACCAGTATCCTCAATATACTATGATGTTGTAATAAGAAGGATTTGAGCTACACTTACACACACCTACATCTAATGGTTAAAAAACATACGGTTTCTGTGGATGGCGAATTTCTGCCTCACGAAATGATGATTGTTCAACACTCATATAACACCTTCAAAGGTGTCCATTAAGATGTCACTATATTTATATAGGATATATAATATGTTCATGTTTTACTTATGCTTCTTTATTTCTCATTTATGGCATACCTTATGATTTCCATTATGGGTAAACACGATAATTTTATTTTAGGAAGTGCGGACTACCGCCCCCTCAAAGTGATGTGAATCGTTAATGCCATATGTGGGATGTATAATATAGCATCCCGTCTTTTTATAACATAACTTTCATTCCATTACACGGAACTGAGGATCTTTACGGTTTAGTGTCTTGGAAAAAAGGAACATAAAACATGAAACAAAAAAACATTCTTCTTAAACACTTGAAAGACTTCTCCTCATGTTCACCCTAGGCTCATTACTGCATCTCATAACCTGGGGACATACATCAAAAGTAAGGGTGAGCAGAAGGCCCAGCAAGGGAAACAAGTGAAACATTTTACATATGAACTTGAGATACATCAATAAAGTCATGAAAAGAACTTTAAGGCATGAAAATGAAATAAGGAGGCATATCATAATAAAAATAACATTTTTCATAACTTGAAAATGTGGCTACATCATTTAACATAGACAATCATGAACATATCACCAAGGTCCATCCCCAAGGTGTCATTTGAAAATTACCAAGGTTATTCACCAAGGTATCGTGAAAATTGTAATCTCTAGTGGTTACATCATTACCCAATGCATTGGAGCGCTATCAGGGTGCACCCTTAAATTTTCCTTTATTATCATGTGAGCCACATATATCATCATCAAACATTTAATAAATAACCCATATAGAATAAAATAAATGGGTTTCATTTCATAATCATAACGTTTTAAAAACTGCTTTAAAGACATGATCTTTACATCACTTTAAAACCCACAGAAAAGGAAGGTGGGTCTCATGTATGTAAATCCCAGAATTTAAAATAGAACATTTTGGTATATATGTGAATACCCCTTTAGAATAAAGATATTTGAGTATTCACATAATAATATAAAAGAACTTTAGAAAAAGAGAGAGACATTTTGAGACGGAAATTCTGCAGCATAATGGCTATGTTACGAGGTTTTAGAAGACATTAAAAAGAGAGGTAAAATGGGCCAAACATTCATAAATGACCCATAAAATAGTATATGGACAGAATAAGAAGGATACATGATCATGTTAATGAAATTTCAAGGACATACCATTTGAAATGAAAAACATGGAAGGAAGACAAAAATTAGATTTCTCTTATGAAAGTTCGGCAGCCTAACAACGTTACTTAAACATCAACAAAAAATGATTTGAAAAGATCAAATAGGGTTTCTCATCATGTGAACATAAGAGTTCAGTATGATAGATATAGAGATAATTCCCCAACATAACAAAAAGGAACTTGAAATAATTGACATGAAAGTAGAACTTCAAAACGAGAAGGGTGAAGAACCACTTAAAAATTCGGCAGCCTAACGGCGCCACTTAAAACTTCAAAATACTGAATTGAAGAGATAAAATGGGGTCTCTCATCATATGATCATAAAATATAAGTATGATAAATTTAGAGATCATACCCCAACATAATAAAAAGGAACTTGAAATGCTTTACATGATAATAGATCTTGAAAAATGAGAAGGGGGAAAGAATCCGTTACAAAAATTTCGGCAGCCTAACGACGCCACTTAAAACTTCATAAAACGAAATAATGAGAGCAATAGGGGATCTCTAATTATATGAACATGAAAAGGGAAGTAAGGGGAGTATAAAAGAACATCCTCCAACATAATAACATGGAGCATAAAAGGAATGACATAAAATAGATTACTTGAAATGAAAGAGAGAGGTCAGATCCCTTACCTTAAAACGTAACTCTTAAAACTCAAAGGTTTGGACCTTGAGGGCTTGGGGGCACCTTGGGAGGACTCCTTGGGAGGTAAGGAGATCAGAACTTAGTTGGGGGAGAGTGGGGAGTCGAATGGATGAGAGGATGGCTTGGTATTTATAGGGAAAGTGAGGGGACAAGGCATTAATGGCCAAGGGACACCTCATTAGTGGTTTTGGCAAAACCATGGGCTTGCCCATGGTATTTGCCCATGGTATTGGCCAATTGGGACACCTCATACCTTATCTTACTATTAATAATTCGACCATATTGAATATATACTTAATACATCATTTAATGATGTCATTAAACACCCGTAACTTAAAAACTATATTTTCACTATTCATCGAAAATTCAACTTTCTCAGAATAATCCCAAAATTTCACCTTAACCAAATATCAATGCTCTGATTTCAAAAATGAAATCCATTTTATAAAAATAATTTTCTAAATATTTTTAATTTAATTTTTAAATAAAAACACTATTCATCGAAAATTCATTTTTTTCAGAAAAATCCCCAAAAATTACCTTAACATAATATCGATGCTCTGAGTTCAAAAATAAAGTCCATTTTATAAAAATAATTTTCTAATTATTTTTAATTAAATTTTTAATTAAAAAAAACACTATTCACCTGAAAAAGACTAATACTTGACTAATAATTTATGAAACCATTATTTACCCATTTTATTGAATCTCATTACTTAATCAAGGTGCCTAGATTATTTTAATACTTTCTTTAAGTGAGATTACTAATCCGTTTGGACACATTATTAATCCTAATCATAAAATCACTATTCATAATTTACTATTCATCAAAAATCAAGTTGATCTTATTAGACTCTAAATTTCGTACTGAACGTAATTGTAGAAGACCATTTTTTCCAAATCATTACACATTTTTAATTATTTAAGGTTTACAAAAACATTTAAAATATACTTTTTTCTAAAATTCATCCAAAATATGCATACTATATTTATCCGGTCATTTGAAAATTCATAAACTTCATCATAAGATGAAATCCCAATTTTTATTTAAAACAAAGGATTACACAAGGCAGTTACGGTCTCCTTACATAGCCTCTTATCACACCAGCATAGGACCTAAGTGTAAGGTGTGCTAAGGTGAGAGAATCTGAGGGAGGCTCGGCCAACATCACATGAGTAGTAATTTCTTTCAGTTTGAACTTCTCGCGAAGGCGGTCCCGTTCTAGCTTCACATGATGAAGTTCATATTGGGTTTGGTCCAGAGCAAAGCCCATTGGTGCTACCTCCTTCCCAAGTTCTGTTAGATGGGCTTCGATCGGTCCAAGACTACTGGGTGAGGCCATCGAATCTTCTTTCTATATTAATTAACCAAGATTACTTGTATTTAGAGACAATAATAAAAACGTTTAGTTTCCAGTGGTGATATTGACCAATGGTCATATAATAGTCAAAAACCAACAGTATCATTTTAATTATACTCATGTTATCAAATGAAACATTTTTTTTGAGTATAAAAATAAAATAACACATAAAATTAGGAATCAAGATTTATTCAAAATTTTGGGTTGTTACAATCTTCCCCCCTTAAGAAATTGCGTCCTCGCAATTTTTAAAAAAATTGGGTTTTGAAATTTCATTGAAAGTCCCACATCGGAATAGGAGTCAGTAAAACTATTACTTTAAAAGAAATAAAGGGAAGTACGAAGGTCACCCGAGTGTGCCCACACTAGGATTCCATGTAGGAAAACATGGACATGGAAGGAAAACAAAGGGTCAAGTTCTGAGGGAGAGTGATAGAGAACATGATTAGGAGAAAGTTAACCATAAGAAAATCCCAAACTTATGATGTGTGTAAACGGTCATTGAATACCTAGTAGGAAACGTAAAACAACAACATTTTTGTTTTACGTTCCTTTTCTTAATTTTGAGGAATTCATTTACTATATAGAACAAAAACATAAGAAAATATACCTACCTTTATGTAGAGTTTCATCCTCTAATAAGTTTCTACCAAAACTAATCTTTTCTCCAAATGATGAGCATTCAAGACTACTTGGTCTCATCAAAACACAAGAATCATCTTCTAGAGAATCACATAATCCACAAAAGATTAACTATCTATTTCTTATATCTTTAATCATTATCCCAAAAATAGAAAGGGTAAGGTAAACAACTCTTCAAAAGGAAAGAATCCCATAGGAAGGGAAACTATTTTTAAATCATCAAAGTTCCATGGTACTACCCAAAGTTCATCATAGACCATCCCTTAAATAACGGTCCTTAAAATTCCTCAAAATAAACCAAACTAAGATTGAAACCCAAATACAAGAGGGATTTGATAACATAGTCTTCCAAAATAAACTTCATTGTTCATCTCCAAACAACATCAACCACAACTAACATCTTATAACAAAAGTATCTAACCTAAACATATTTTACCCAATATAGGTTAATCATTTCCATAAGTAACCTAAATTACTATAAGTCCTCCTTAAATTCATTGATTCTTCAAAATATAAGTCAACCTTACTCCTCAATGAAAATACCACAGTAATCTATTTACCTTGATCATATAGGGTCCTCAAAATAGTGAACGTCTTCCAAAATAATAATCATCTTTTAATCCCCTAATCATCTCTGTTGTATTAATACGGAAATCGTAGAATTTCCTATCACATTGGTTGTTGGGACATGTTCTTCCATTTCCCGCCATTAATTAAGAAAAGAAGCTATAATTAGGGGCTTAAATACTTAGCCAATAATCATGAAAAGAAACTTAAAGCATATAAGGATAACTTGTAGAAGAAAAGTATACCCTAACTTGTGATCCCCTAGGTTCCCATCTAGGTTATCCATGATCATATATTCTTATGTGAACCTTTATTTAATTTTATCTTTGTTCCTTTAACAATGGTTCATACTAAGCTTATGAATTTACCATAGCATATCCCCTGGGAGTGTCATAACCAAGAGTGCAGCAAGGCCCGTTGTCGTGTACCAGTTCCCGTTCGAGTCTAGCTCAAAGCGGTGTTTTCGGGTTTTACCCCTATGTACATCTGTGCCAGAGCCACCTCTACCTGCTCGTATCCAGACAGGGATGTATTTGCTTGGTAACCCCTTACTCAATACTCACCAAAATACCAGGAATATTTACTATATTTAAACTTTTCTATAGGGTTATTCCTAGAGTTTTCATATCCTAATTTCCACAAATAACTAAACCATCCTTTGATACCAACTATAGAATCCCGTCTTTTTATAAAATAACTTTCATTCCATTCCACGAAACTGAGGATCTTTAAGGTTTAGTGTCTTGGAAACAAGGAACATAAAACATGAAACAAAAAAAAATTCTTCTTAAACACTTGAAAGACTTCTCCTCACATTCACCCTAGGATCATTACTGCATCTCATAACCTGGGGACATACATCAAAAGGAAGGGTGAGCAGAAGGCCCAGCAAGGGAAACAAGTGAAAAATTTTACATATGAACTTGAGATACATCAATAAAGTCATGAAAAGAACTTTAAGGCATGAAAATGAAATAAGGAGGCATATCATAATAAAAATAACATTTTTCATAACTTGAAAATGTGGCTACATCATTTAACATAGACAATCATGAACATATCACCAAGGTCCATCCCCAAGGTGTCATTTGAAAATTACCAAGGTTATTCACCAAGGTATCGTGAAAATTGTAATCTCTAGTGGTTACATCATTACCCAATGCATTGGAGCGCTATTAGGGCGCACCCTTAAATTTGCCTTTATTATCATGTGAGCCACATATATCATCATCAAACATTTCATAAATAACCCATATAGCATAAAATAAATGGGTTTCATTTCATAATCATAACGTTTTAAAAACTGCTTTAAAGACATGATCTTTACATCACTTTAAAACCCACAGAAAAGGAAGGTGGGTCTCATGTATGTAAATCCCAGAATTTAAAATAGAACATTTTGGTATATATGTGAATACCCCTTTAGAATAAAGAGATTTGAGTATTCACTTAATAATATAAAAGAACTTTATAAAAAGAGAGAGACATTTTGAGACGGAAATTCTGCAGCATAACGGCTATGTTACGAGGTTTTAGAAGACATTAAAAAGAGAGGTAAAATGGGTCAAACATTCATAAATGACCCATAAAATAGTAGATGGACAGAATAAGAAGGATACATGATCATGGTAATGAAATCTCAAGGACATACCATTTGAAATGAAAAACATGGAAGGAAGACAAAAATTAGATTTCTCTTATGAAAGTTCGGCAGCCTAACGGCGTTACTTAAACTTCAACAAAAAATGATTTGAAAAGATCAAATAGGGTTTCTCATCATGTGAACATAAGAGTTCAGTATGATAGATATATAGATAATTCCCCAACATAACAAAAAGGAACTTGAAAGAATTGACATGAAAGTAGAACTTCAAAACGAGAAGGGTGAAGAACCACATAAAAATTCGGCAGCCTAACAGCGCCACTTAAAACTTCAAAATACTGAATTGAAGAGATCAAATGGGGTCTCTAATCATATGATCAGAAAAGATTAGTATGATAAATTTAGAGATCATACCCCAACATAATAAAAAGGAGCTTGAAATGCTTTACATGAAAATATATCTTGAAAAATGAGAAGGGAGAAAGAATCCGTTACAAAAATTTCGGCAGCCTAACGACGCCACTTAAAACTTCATAAAACGAAATAATGAGAGCAAGAGGGGATCTCTCATTATATGAACATGAAAAGGGAAGTAAGGGGAGTATAAAAGAACATCCTCCAACATAAGAACATGGATCATAAAAGGAATGACATAAAAGAGATTACTTGAAATGAAAGAAAGAGGTCAGATCCCTTACCTTAAAATGTAACTCTTAAAACTCAAAGGTTTGGACCTTGAGGGATTTGGGGCACCTTGGGAGGACTCCTTGGGAGGTAAGGAGATCAGAACTTCGTTGGGGGAGAGTGGGGAGTCGAATGGATGAGAGGATGGCTTGGTATTTATAGGGAAAGTGAGGGGACAAGGCATTAATGGGCAAGGGACACCTCATTAGTGGTTTTGGAAAAACCATGGGCTTGCCCATGGTATTTGCCCATGGTATTGGCCACTTGGGACACCTCATACCTTATCTTACTATTCATAATTCGACCATATTGAATATATACTTAATACATCATTTAATGATGTCATTAAACACTCGTAACTTAAAAACTATATTTTCACTATTCATCGAAAATTCAACTTTCTCAGAATAATCCCAAAATTTCACCTTAACCAAATATCAATGCTCTGATTTCAAAAATGAAATCCATTTTATAAAAATAATTTTCTAAATATTTTTAATTTAATTTTTAAATAAAAACACTATTCATCGAAAATTCATTTTTTTCAGAAAAATCCCCAAAAATTACCTTAACATAATATTGATGCTCTGAGTTCAAAAATAAAGTCCATTTTATAAAAATAATTGTCTAATTATTTTTAATTAAATTTTTAATTAAAAAAAAACACTATTCACCTGAAAAAGACTAATACTTGACAAATAATTTATGAAACCGTTATTTACCCATTTTATTGAATCTCATTACTTAATCAAGGTGCCTAGATTATTTTAATACTTTCTTTAAGTGAGATTACTAATCCGTTTGGACACATTATTAATCCTAATCATAAAATCACTATTCATAATTTACTATTCATCAAAAATCTTGTTGATCTTATTAGACTCTAAATTTCGTACTGAACATAATTGTAGAAGACCATGTTTTCCAAATCATTACACATTTTTAATTATTTAAGGTTTACAAAAACATTTAAAATATACTTTTTTCTTAAATTCATCAAAAATATGCATACTATATTTATCCGGTCATTTGAAAATTCATAAACTTCATCATAAGATGAAATCCCAATTTTTATTTAAAACAAAGGATTACACAAGGCAGTTACGATCTCCTTACATAGCCCCTTATCACACCAGCATAGGAACTAAGTGTAAGGTGTGCTAAGGTGAGAGAATCTGAGGGAGGCTCGGCCAACATCGCACGAGTAGTAATTTCTATCAGTTTGAACTTCTCGCAAAGGAGATCCCGTTCTAGCTTCACACGATGAATTTCAGCTTGGGTTTGGTCCAGAGCAAAGCCCAGTGGTACTACCTCCTTCCCAAGTTCTGTTATATGGGCTTCGATCGGTCCAAGACTACTGGGTGAGGCCATCAAATCTTCTTTCTATATTAATTAACCAAGATTACTTGTATTTAGAGACAATAATCAAAACGTTTAGTTTACAGTGGTCATATTGACCAATGGTCATATAACAGTCAAAAACCAACAGTATCATTTTAATTATACTCATGTTATCAAATGAAACATTTTTGTTGAGTATAAAAATAAAATAACACATAAAATTAGGAAACAAGATTTATTCAAAATTTTGGGTTGTTACATATAAAGGATGGAGTAAATGATATTATATATGATATTATACTGGAACTATATTATACCTTTATATAATTATGATTTCATTCCATTAAATACGAAATAGAAATGAAAGTAGCGTTCATGCGTACGTACGGCTTACCGTCTCCATGAACGGTGAATTTCATTTCTTACCTCTAAATGTTATGTAATATTATAAATATATGTATATACTGAATATATATGATATATATGATATCTACATCATGAACATAATTCTGGATATAATGGATATATCACCACATGAACAACTTGTAATTATAAGAATTTTATTTTTGACTCAAGTACCTAAGATCGACAAAATGACCGTTATAAACTTAAATAATTACATAATGTTCATAACATGGTAATAAGGGATATAAAAGGAATAATGAACATGAAAAAGGTTCTTAAGTAAATAGAAATTAACTCTAGTTTATTATTCAGGAGGTTAAAGAACGGTCGAGTCAGGACAGGATGCAAGGTAAGGGAACTTCTTAACCCAATTTCCATTCTTTGGGTTAATCTACTGCTTTCAAATTATGTCATGATATTATTATGTCCTATTTTGTATTTTTACTTTCTTTATGTGTACCTATAGTGAATACACATAATAGATCTATTTTATTTTAAAAATGATATTTTTAAGGACTTCGTCTCAATCTCCTTTCATTGAGGCATATTTGGTTTTATACACAACTTTCTTTTATACAGTGTATAAACCCCTTTGACTTTTACGTTTATTCAAAAAGAATCTTTTTTATACGAAGCGTTTTACTAAACGACAAAAAGGGAATGTTTTTCTTTCCGTACATATACGGCGACAATGACTTCTCCGCCGCCGTGACCATTATTTGAGTTTCGGCTTCCTCTACAAGCCATCACCTTTTTTGATGAAAAATAAATACAAAGTTTTAACTTTCTTTTATTTTGGTATTGAAAATGGTTTTGAAAGCGTTTTTATTATATCAATGTGTTATATTGATATCTTGTGATTGAAATGTGGAAATTTTATGTTTTCTTTATGCATGTTTTATGTGATATGATTATGTTATGGTTTATGAAATGTTTAAACCTATTCATATGAGGAATGCATTGGACTTAATAAGTGACAGGTGGAGCCCGCTATATCTCCTCGATGCATCGGCAGGTCTCATGAGACAAACTAGTGTCTTGGCCTGATGCCTTGACAAAATCTTATTTGTGGTCTTGGCACGAGGCCTTGACTACGTGGTTATGATAGTCTGGAATTATGCATTCCATCATTATGAAAGTGGTTATTGATATTGCATGTGATTATTCGACAAGTAGAATATCCATGTGAAGAAGTAAATGGCATTATCTCATTTTACTTTTGCCATATTATGTTGATGTTCAAGTTTAAAAGGCTTTTGTTTTAGTCATACATTACCTTAAATGTTTATGTTTATTTATGAAAGCTTCCACAATATTATTATCCGCACTGAGCATCTGAGCTCACCCCTTTCAATGTTTTAATATTTTCTAGGATGTGAAGAAGTATTTTATGAATGACCTTTAGGGATAGTCAGAAGAGGATATGAGTGTGGAATATGAAGACTTTGTTATTAGTTTTTTACTTTATGATGTAATGTAAGACTTATGAATGTATATAGTGTTTCCAAGGCTACTAAACTAATCGGTCTTTCGAGACTTGATCTTTTGTGATCATGCCAATGTTACGAAGTAATGCACCGACTCTGGGTAGCTAGGGTCGGGGCGTTACAGTTGGTATCCGAGGAATTTTAGTACTAACCTTGGAAGCTAGATTTAGATAAACTCTGATTAGAGCACATAGCCCGAAGATAGACTTTAAAGATTAGTATAGAAGAACTTCCTAGAATTTTGGTATTATAGAGATTTTGTGAGTTTTCCGAGAAATACATATCTGTCTGGATACGGGCAGGTAGAGGTGGCTCTGGCACATATGTACCTAGGGGTAAAACCCAAAAACACTGCTTTGAGCTAGACTCGAACGGGAACTGGTGCATGACAACGGGCCTTGCTGCACTCTTGGTTACGACACTCCCGGGGGATATGCTTTGGATAATTCTCATTTTCTTTTTAATCCACTATGAAGGGTTATGAGTATATACTTCCTCAAAGAAAACATTTTTATGGATTATATCCATAAATAGTTCAATTTATGTTAAGTATCTTACAAGTATGGAATTATGTATTTTAATTCATAAACTAATCTAGTTTATGCCATTGTTTAGAAATGGCGCCAAGTGGAAGGAATGGAAACCCTATCAATGCACGCACTCCATGTAGGGATTTCCCTCCTGCTCAAGATAATTATTGTGGATCTGGAGATACAATTGGTGCTGATCAACTTATTACCATACTGTGACAACTCACTCAGGTTATGAATAATAACCTTACTCGTATGGGGCACCCTGATCCGCAACGTGGAGGATCAATGTTAGACCGCTTCATGAGGCAACAACCACAAACATTTAATGGGGGTACAAATCCGTTAGTATCTGAGCAATGGATAAACTCCTTAGAGAAAATATTCCACGCCTTGGGGAGTAGCGAAAGGGAGAAGGTTATCATGGAAGTTTACCACCTCACTGGAGATTCCGATCAATGGTGGTCATTGATTCAAAATACAAAGGAAGATGATGATGTATCTAATATGGAATGGAGGGAGTTCAAATATCTTTTCTTAGAAAAATACTTTCCTCATGACCATAGAGCAGATATGGAAAGGCAATTTCTGAGTCTGAGATAAAAGGAGGATGAGAATGTCGCAATTTATGAGGCCAACTTTACAAGGTTGGCGAGGTATGCTGCAGATTATATATGTAACCCAAGAGGTAATATTGATCATTTCTTTTATGGGTTAAAACCATTTCTCCGTAGAGCTTTAGTATCACAATCTTTCTCAACATACGAAGATATTGTCTCATGTGCTATCAAGACAGAAAAGGAATTCTCTATGTCTTATGACAACAAAGTAAAGAAAGAGAAGAAGAGAACGGTGGAACAAGAGACAGATAAATGGAAAAAGGGAAAGAAGGATTTTCCATTATGTGATAATTGTGGGAAGAATCACCCTGGTACTTGCCTAAAAGGAATGAGAGTTTGTTATAAATGTGGAGAAAATGGTCACCAGGCGCGTGATTGCAAGGGAAAGAAAGAGGCTATCAATGTTGAATGCTACAATTGTAGGGAAATGGGGAATTATGCAAATGAATTTCCTAAGCGTCAGGGAAACTTACCTCAAAAAAGCCCAAGGGATCAAAGACAATCTTATGCTGTTACTACAGTTGAAGCGGAATAATTAATGTATTGGTGCTTTTGGACTCATGGATTATATTATGGTTATTAGAATAATGTGATATATATATAAGGATTGTACTGCAGTACTTGTTGTTTCAGTAAGGTTTTAATATGATGAAGGTAATCATATTTTTAGTATGTGACAATAAGAGAAACTTTACTTTGTTTGGGGAATCTGATAAATTGATTTTGGAATTAAGAGACCTTTTAGAGAATGTCTGGACAGAGGTATTTTGGATAACTATAAAGGATGGAGTGGATTAATTTGATCTTTGGATAGTATTGTTTAAGGTTAAAAAATTTATGAAGATTATTTTTGGAATAATATACTACTATAGTTTTGGGAAAAGGACAACCTGCAGGGTGGGGCATAACCCGTCACGTCGGACAAAGCTGCAGGAATCGAACCCACAACCATAGTGCGACATGCCTTTATTTCCTACCACTAGACTACATGAAGTCCCTGGTTATTACAAAATAATTTTACTAATCTAAATGGTATGTGTTAACATTTGGAACCTTATACAATTAGGATAAGTATAATATTTTTGAGTTCTATTATCTTTTTGAGTGAAAGATGAGTTGAAGGTTGAAACTCTAATTGTCAAGAATAAATATATATATATACCTATCTCTTATTCAATGAATAAATAAATTCTTAAACTTTATTAAAGGGATATTAAAACAAAAAAATGTGTTATCCTAATACCTTATGTCTTGTTGAACTGATGATATTTTAAATCAACATAGATTGAAGGCTTTGAGGCCCTCAATTTGACAGTTGATTGTGATTGATGACCTCAATCACTCCCTACAAATATTTACGTTTTTCCTCCAATTATATGTCTCTAATTTCCACCAATTCTCTCCTAATCGAGATCATAATTTGGTGGTGACTTTTTCATTTCCCTTTCCCTCTTATTAAGGCTAAATTTTATTAATCTTATTTCCGATGTGGGTTTTCCACAAAGTTATTTTCTCTTTTCAACCTTTTATTTTCCAAGAAAAATTTCAAATTGCGAGGATTCAATTTATTGAAGGAGGAGAGAATGTAACACCCCGAGCTTCCACAATACGCTTCTCATTCAATAATGCAATAGCTTGCATTGTACGCAACTTCGAGTTCTAAAACACCGCGACTAATCAAAGTAGCCGTTATGAATAGTAATAACCACTTTTTAAAATTATAGAAATTTTATATTTCAAAATGGACTTCATTTTTGGATTCGGAATATCAATTATATCTTAGGGTGAAATTTTGGCATTGTTCTGAAAAACTTCAATTTTTGATGAATAGTGAAACCACTAAGTGGTAGTTAAATAACTGATTTTTCGTTTAAATGAAATATTACCACTTCTGTGATTTGATTTTCAAAAATCCGACATACATGGTTGTCATTAAGAAGTAAAATGTGGTTCAATGAGATTAAAATAATTTTTGGTGAATAGTAACTTTTAAGTTCTTAATCGCGATTAGAGGTAATTAGTGTAGTTTAAGGTAAAAATAATGTTTTAATAATATGAGATGAGCTTGACACATGTCCTACCCTCATTGGATGTGCCATGTCCGACCAAGACAATCCATGGGTCAACTTGGGGACCCCATGGAGCCACTTTAGTTGGAAAATGACATAAATACCTTTTATTTAATGTTAAAGTAAAAAAATGACACAAACATGAAATGTTTTACTAAAACAATTTTTACATGGGGTTATACAAGTCATATTTTTGACTATAAATATTCATTGGAAAGATAAAAATATTTCCTACAAAATAGTATTTTTTTTATAAATTTTAGACATTAAATAAATTAAATTATTTATGACATCATGATGATGCAGCGATGACCTCATTATTTAACGATTTAAATAAAATAAAGAGATAATGTAAAATCAAAGGCTTACACTTGTCAAAAACCTATTGGATGAGTAGATTTCGAACCCTTATCACCTTAGCCTCGAATTATATAAGTGTGGGACCTCTAAAATCCGAATCTCATTTTATAATAAAGTGACTTTTCTTTACTTTCCAAGAGTGCCCCTCCTCTCCACTTATAAAAGGCCCCCACCTCTACCACCTCATTCACACATTCAAGCCATTTGGCTCGGACAACCTCTGCCCAAATACTCTCCCAACTTCTCCCTCTTACTCCTAGAAGCCTCACTTTGGGTAGAACGCTTCCCAAGGAAGCCTTTGGCTCAAATCAAAAAGAGTTATCCGATTTTAAGGTAATGTCTTCTCTAATGTTGTATTATTTTATTTTTCTTCTCAAACCCTTTAAACTATTTTTATTCATTTCTTTTGTAACAACACAAGTATCCTAAATATACTATGATGTTTTTATAATAAGGATTCGAGCTACACTTACACACACCTACATCTAAAGGTTAAAGAACATACGGTTTCTGTGGATGGAGAATTTCTGCCTCACGAAACGATGATTGTTCAACACTCATATAACACCTTCAAAGGTAGCCATTAAGATGTCACTATATTTATATAGGATATATAATATGTTCATGTTTTACTTATGCTTCTGTATTTCTCATTTATGGCATACCTTATGATTTCCATTATGGGTAAACGCGATAATTTCATTTTAGGAAGTGCGGACTACCGCCCCCTCAAACTGATGTGAATCATTAATGCCATATGTGGGATGTATAAAGGATGGAGTAAATGATATTATATATGATATTATACTGGAACTATATTATAACTTTATATAATTATGATTTCATTCCATTAAATATGAAATAGAAATGAAAGTAGCGTTCATGCGTACGTACGACTTACCGTCTCCATGAACGGTGAATTTCATTTCTTACCTCTAAATGTTATGTAATATTATAAATACATGTATATACTGGATATATATGATATATATGATATCTACATCATGAACATAATTCTGGATATAATGGATATATCACCACATGAACATCGTGTAATTATAAGAATTTTATTTTTGACTAAAGTACCTAAGATAGACAAAATGACCGTTATAAACTTAAATAATTACATAATGTTCATAACATGGTAATAAGGGATATAAAAGGAATAATTAACATGAAAAAGGTTCTTAAGTAAATATAAATTAACTCTAGTTTATTATCCAGGAGGTTAAAGAACGGTCGAGTCAGGACAGGACGCAAGGTAAGGGAACTTCTTAACCCAATTTCCATTCTTTGGGTTAATCTCCTACTTTCAAATTATGTCATGATATTATTATGTCCTATTTTGTATTTTTACTTTCTTTATGTGTAACTATAGTGAATACACATAATAGATCTATTTTATTTTAAAAATGATATTTTTAAGGACTTCGTCTCAATCTCCTTTCATTGAGGCATATTTGGTTTTATACACAACTTTCTTTTATACGGTGTATAAACCCCTTTGACTTTTACGTTTATTCAAAAGGAATCTTTTTTATATGAAGCATTTTACTAAACGACAAAAAGGGAATGTTTTTCTTTCCGTATATATGCGGCGACAATGAATTCTCCGCCGCCGTGACCATTATTTGAGTTTCGGCTTCCTCTACAAGCCATCACTTTTTTGATGAAAAATAAATACAAAGTTTTAAATTTCTTTTATTTTGGTATTGAAAATGGTTTTGAAAGCGTTTTTATTATATCAATGTGTTGTAGTGATATCTTGTGATTGAAATGTGGAAATTTCATGTTTCCTTTATGCATGTTTTATGTGATATGATTATGTTATGGTTTATGAAATGTTTAAACCTATTCATATGAGGAATGCATTGGACTTAATAAGTGACGGGTGGAGCCCGCTATAGCTCCTTGATGCATCGGCAGGCCTCATGAGAAAAACTAGTGTCTTGGCATGAGGCCTTGACAAAATCTTATTTGTGGTCTTGGCACGAGGCCTTGACTACGTGGTTATGATAGTCTGGCATTATGCATTCCATCATTATGAAAGTGGTTATTGATATTGCATGTGATTATTCGACCAGTAGAATATCCATGTGAAGAAGTAAATGGCATTATCTCATTTTACTTTTTCCATATTATGTTGATGTTCAAGTTTAAAAGGCTTTTGTTTTAGTCATACATTGCCTTAAATGTTTATGTTTATTTATGAAAGCTTCCGCAATATTGTTATCCTTACTGAGCATCTGAGCTCACTCCTTTCAATGTTTTAATATTTTCTAGGATGTGAAGAAGTATTTTATGAATGACCTGCAGGGATAGTCAGAAGAGGATATGAGTGTGGACTATGAAGACTTTGTTATTAGTTTTTCACTTTATGATGTAATGTAAGACTTATGAATGTATCTAGTGTTTCCAAGACTACTAAACTAATCGGTCTTTCGAGACCTGATCTTTTGTGATCATGCCAATGTTACGAAGTAATGCACTGACTCTTGGTAGCTGGGGTCGGGGCATTACAGTTACAACCATATTCAGTATTCTATCCATCTTTTGAATGACATGCCACCATACGTGAGTACGTACGGCCTACCGTCTCCACGTCGTGGTGTAATTGTTATTCAAAAAATTATTATTTGGATGGGTATAATAATGATGTGTAATTCATGTAAATAATAAATATAACATGATAATTATTCTGTATATATGATATACCATCCAATTATATATTATTTTAATATCAAAAGAATGATATTGTCGCTCGTGCGTACGTACGGACTACCGTCTCCATGAACGCGATAAGATTCATTCCCCATCGTATCCATTCAAGTCTAATTCTAATTTTATTATTAAAAAAATGTTTAAGGACTTGATATCATTTTGTATATTAATAATATACAACCTATCCATAAAAAACATGACTTATGTAACAAAACATATAAAAGAAAACGAGTACGTTAACACCTGAAACGACGATAATACTAAGATTTTATTAACAAAGCATTGTTAAAAGATCATATATGATATAATATTAATGTATATGATTCTTGTATAATTTAATAAAAATAATTTCACCATTATAAAGGAGGTTAACCTACCCTCAACCAAGGAAAAGTACAAGGTAAGAGTTTATTTCACAATCTCTTCATTATCCGCGGTTGTTTATACATAATTATCTACTGGGACCTCTTTATCATCCACATCCATGTTTCTTAAAAATGTATTTCAAAACATTCTTACTATTTTACAGAATATGGGTTAAAGTCATTTATACCCTTTTTTGAATTTTTATAAGATTTTTATAAAGGAAACTTTCCGTTGTTTTCCAAACAAGGTCCATTTTAACCGTTTCGACAAAATTAAGGTAAGAATGTATTTTTTAACTTATACGGCTGGTGTGGCTATTTTCCACCGTTATAAAATCGTCGAAGCTTCCATTAAAAGATTATAAGAATATTTTCAAAGTAAATGTTTTCTTTTATAATTATGTGACTTTTAAATGATTTCAAAAAAAAGATATATTTCTCTCAAATAGTTTTGATTTCATCTACGTCAACATCCTTTGATGGATTTTAAGATTATTTGAAGTTTATTTATTATGATACAAAACTTCTATATTGTATTAAAGGTTTTTTGATATGTTTGACTGTGGATATGTTATTTTTATACCATTCATGGTTTATGGAGAAAGTATTGACATTTCGTATGTTAGTTTTAATACGGATTTTTTTGTTATGTTTAAACCTATTCATATGAGGAATGAATTGGACTTAATAAATGACAGGTGGAGCTCGCTATAGCTCCTCAATGCATCAGTAGGTCTCATGAGAAAAACTAGTGTCTTGTCACAAGGCCTTGACAAAATCTTATTTATAGTCTTGGCGCAGAGCCTTGACTATGTGGTTATGATAGTGTGGCATTATGCATTCCATCATTATGAAAGTGGTTATTGATATTGCATTTGATTATTCTACTAGTGGAATATCCATGTGAATAAGTAAATGGCATTATTTGATTTTATTTTTTTTCCATATTATGCTTAAGTTTAAGTTTAAAAGGATTTTTTTAGTTATACATTTCCTTTAATGTTTATGCCTATTTATGAAAGTTTCCTCTATATTTTTATCCTTATTGGGCATTTGATCTCACCCCTTTCTATGTTTTATTTTTCCCAGGATGTGAAGAAGTATTTTATGAATGACTTTTAGGGATAGTATAAGGGGATATGAGTATGGAGACAAGATTTTGTTGTAGTTTTCACTTTATTATGTAATGTAAGACTTATGAATGTATCTAGTGTTTCCAAGACTACTAAACTAATTAGTCTTTAGAGACTTGATCTTTTGTGATCATTCCAATGTTATGTAATAATTCACCGACTCTGGGTAACTGGGGTCGGGGATTTTCATGTGAATTTAAATATCCAGTAATAATATCCACAATAAATTGAGAACAAATAAAAAATAAAAAATAAAAAATATTAGAAGGAGATATAAGAAAGGTACTCAAAGTAAAAAACAATTGGAACATCATAAGGTTGGTTAAAAATAAATTTAAATAAAACATAATATAAAAATAAATAACTAAAAGTAAATAACTTCATGAGAGTGGCCCAAGGAAAAATAATAATAGAGATACCTAGTGAAATTATTACACTAGTTTGGGAAAAACCATCAAATAGTGGGATGGAGTCATATGGACTTTATTAGGCCTGTGGTGGCACCACATATATTACTTCACTTGTAACGGTGACACACTCAACTAGTGGGAAGAACCTCATCTGTTATAGGATTTCTTACCCATGTTCCTGGGATCCCATGACCAACTAAGTAGAGGTAAGCATGAAAATCATAAGTTTAATCACATGAAATGTTGGAAACATATAAAAACCCAACTCACATTATCTTCAGTACATACCTTAATAAATCAAATATAGTCTATTATAAAATAAACCTATTAATATAACAATCAGGAACAAAATAGAAATAATTAAGGGATAAATCCAAACCACTTCTATAAAGTGCCAATCGGGCCTTAATACCTCTTTAAAAGAATCAAATCAAGAAATACATTTTAAAAACAAAACATGGTTCAAATATTTGAAATAATACTTTTAAAATAACATAATAATCAATTACATCATAAATATATTTTTTATATTTAATATTAAACCCAAAAAATTTTTCAATCTCAAATAATAAAATAAACTTGAAAGATATAATCACACAAATAACCAAGAATCATAAAAAAATATTTAGTTTAATCCAGAAACACCCATGGTTTTTAAAGATGGATTTTTATTAGTTTAGAAGTCAAAACACCCATCATAGGTTAATAAATCCATTTCAAAGATCCAATTGGTAATTTAACAGACACCACGTGTGTGTAGAAAATTTAAAATATATTTTAACCTTAAATCATAATGGAATCCCTTTCTAATTGAATGAAATCAAAATTAAACTATATTAATTAATAAAAAACTATTAAACAAACTTAATAAATTCCATTAAACTCTAAAAAATCGTTTTATAAATTCTTGTAAATCAAGGTGTTAATTGTAAAGAGTTATTCATGGAGAAAACCTACCTCAAACCAAGCACAGATGATATGACTCCTTTAAATATGGGAAGAGGAGGACCCAAAGATAAATCCACACCACCTAAAATCAATAAACATTAGAGATTTAGAAAAAAACCTCACCTAGGGTTTGGAAAATATAGACTTAATAAGAGGAAGAAGAAACATGATAGGTGGGACAGGAGAAGGAGATGATAAAAGAGAATTTTTCATTGAGAAATCCTCCAAGAATTGAAGAAGAACCTAGTAAATCCCTGGAGGAAGGGAGGTAGAGTTTCCTAGGGCTTCTTATTGGTTGGATCATGGGAGTGTGGAGGAGAGGTGGACCAAGAGGGTATAATTAGGGGAGTGATAGAATAATAATTTCAATGATTTTAAAAACAAGCTAGGTCACATGGGTTGGATGAAGTGTTTACCAAACTGGGAACCAATAATGAACCCCTCATTAAAAACACCTAGGAATAAACATGATTTTTATGGATGGTTTGGATACAATGTGATAATATTTCAAATCATTATTGATAAGGAATTACCTGTTTTTCATGGTTGGCATCACAAATATCACTAACCATGCACCAACCATGCGCCTAGAAATACAACTTCAAATTTAAATTTTTTCAAAAAACATCAACTCAAAATTCAAGGGAAAGTCTATAAATAAATGACAAAAATAAATATTTTTAGAAAACTAGGGTAGGGGTTTGACAATTCTCCCCAACATAACACTTTCTTCCACTAAAAATCCACTAGCTTAGAACATGATCTGATTAACCAGACTTAAAAAATAAGAAAAGCTGAGTTCAGAAATGAAACAAAAAATTAACTCACTTAATACACATATCCAAAACTACATATATATACAATTATTAATTCATAATTAGAACCAAAACACAGACATGAGATACAAATATTTCTAGGGGATAATTGAATTGAACATGACCTATATCCGATATCCCCACCATATAATACATTTACTAATACGGTGGGAAAAAAAAACCAAATGACACCATAAGGGAATCACTATAACCAAAATAAAACTCTAATCCCAAGAAACTCTACTAAAACTTTAAATAAAGGACATGTCCAAAATTTCATTAAACCAATTATCTAGGTCACTAAAAAATATCATGGTAAAGATTATCCCAAATTACATATCACATATCAAGAAAACAGAAAAGAAAAACCTTAAATAACTCACTAGGTTGAAATTTTTAGTCTATTGGAATAAGGAGAACAATGGGAGTTGAGAATAATGAATTGATCAAGGGAGAGAATAAAGAGTAACACCCTTAAAAAGCTTACTGATATTAACACCTAGGTTTAAGAAAATGGATTTTAATTCCCAAGACAAATACATATGAGCATACAAAGAACTACTCCTTATAGAATCCTTCAATAATCGAAAGTTTTACACGCCCTTAACCATTGACTTGATAAAAAAGGACCCACCTACTGACATAAAAATTAAAGTAAATGAATAATATTAGTTAAGCCTCAACCACCAAGAATTGGTCAGCTTCACCACTCCACCTAGAGTTTGGGGAACCCAATAAATAAAAATAATTAAACATCCCCAAATCACAGGAAACACAAACATGGGAACATTTCAAAACATGAACTTCTCATAATCCACCAAGATATTTCTAGGAGGCATACTAGATAATAAAGAAACATAAAACTAAATCAATAATGTAATCAAATTAAACTCATACAAAACCGAGTAAACGATAATTAAAAATGAAAAATCCAAGAAATCAAATCGTAACCACCAATTTAAGTATCAAAATTCCAAAAAAATTAAAAGTTAATTATAAAATTGTTCTAAAATCATGAGATTTACCCCAAGTTTTTTTAAAACTCAATTTAATCTTTAAAATTATTAACACTTACCATCACATAAAAATTCATTTCATTTAACATTTTAAGATTAATTTAAAAATTAAAATTTTAACTTTAACCATTCAAAACTATGTTTCATTAATAAAACTATAAACCAATTAACTTTTTCAGTCAAAATCATTTTTATAAATTTAAGTTCAAAATAACCCATAATAATGTAGAAATCTTAAAATTATACTTGAAATATAACTTGAAATTTTACAATTCTCTCATTAAAATAATTTTTTAAAATAAAATGCTTCTAAATAATTTCAAATAATTTTATAAAAACACTATTATTACTTTTAAAACATGACCTTTTTCTATTAGAGCAAAGTTTTCAACATGATTCATTATCAAAATTTGATCAAACAACATCAAAACAACTTAAAATTATTATTTTTTATTCCTAAATAATAAATAATTATAACTAAAAGAAATTAAAAAATCTAAGGTATTCAATAAAAATATTAAAGAAGGGTTAGTGGATATTCATAGTTTGGACTCAATGTTTAGAGGACTATTGGACATTTATGAAACTATCAATGGGAGCCTAAGACAGTACTATATGCTTGGGAATCACATGGTTTTCTAGATCATGTGTGCTAAATGAGTGACTTCAGTTATTCTCCCATTTTAACTCTAAAACATGAAATATATCAAAATAAACCACCTAAAATATATAAAAATTTAAATACCACCTACCCAAATCAAAATATATCATAAATAATGAAGAACAAACTCAAACTTTCTGACGGTAATTCGACCACCCAAGGTAACTCAAGGATTCAGTGAGAAAGAGACATCTAAAATATTATCTAACATACCTTTTCAGTTCTTAAATTCATATCCTAATAAACCATATAAATAAAAATACCATAGGGAACTCTAATACCAGTTCTTCATGAACCAACTCAGGTCACCCCTAATCTGGGCACCCGAGACGGCCTGTAACATGACCTGAGGTGAATTATCGATTTTCTTGGGATAGTAAAAAGAATAAATTAATAAAATATATTAAATTGAGAATGGTTTCACCAAATTAAAATAATAAAATACACAGTGGAAGATTTATGATAATCTAGCATGACTCATCTATAATTTGGACTCCCATGAAAACCAAAATAAATGTTTCAAAATAAGAAACAAAGACAAAAATGCATAACCAAACATAAAAATTTAAATAAAGGACATAACATAAAATAGAATAAAATTCTAAGAGAAGGTATCAAGATAAAATAAGGATGGAAAGAAAAATATATACATGATTAATAAAGCACTGTCATGTGCGCTCTCAAAATTCTGTATAACTAAGTGCAACATAGTGACTGACCTGGGTTGTTCTCTTAAGAAGCCTTTGGGATCAATCAATGACTAAATCTAATTCAATTTTTTTATATTTATATATATATATGAAATAAAATGAACATAAATAGTTTTTTTAGAATAAAATATAAATAAAATTAAACATGCAATTCATAATGCAAACAAAATTAATGCAGACAAAATGATGTTTGATAGAATAGAGATCCTTCATGGAGAAAAACCAGAGTGAACCATCATCGTCTTTTAATTAGTTTAAAACTTACTTAATGAAAATGATCTATAATATTAATTAAATTCCTATTCTTCCAATGATTTTGAATATACAATACAGTCAACAATCACCAAGATACTACACATCCACCTCCTCGATCGAGGGAGAATATTACAGAAGTGAAAGCTAAGCCTCAGGTGGCGAGTGGAGACACAAAGGTTCCATTCCCACTAAGATCCACCTCGACCTAAATAAAATAAAATAATAAACATTATGAATTAATATGAAATTACGGTTCAAAACATAATTGATCCCCTAGGAACTTCCTCAGGTTAGTTACTCATGATCATGAGTATAAGAGATCACGATGGAGAAGAAATTGAGGTGGAAACACAAAAGATAAAAATAATGATAGAATGATAGGAAGAAGAAGAATAAAATATAATAAAAATTATTAATATAATTAAAAATAATAATAAACTAAAACACTATAGAAAATGGCCCACTAAGGCTACAACTATGTTACCAACACTTTGAGAATTGGAGTACATTTTTATAGGTAAAGGATAGAAATTTTTGGCTCCAAATATTTCCACCAAATGTATGTGTGTGTATTCTATATTAAATGACCAAATTTGGAAAGGGTTCCTGCTTGAAAGTTGTTCTAATATATCTCCTATTTCAGAAAAAAATTTGAGCATGATTGGACAAAAAATGGAGGATTTATGGCTGATTAACTGAGGATATTTAATCTACCCAGGATCACTATTCGTATACCAATGCACCAAGTCCCAAGAAATTTATGATCTTCAGAATGAATGAATCAGGCATGTCCTACTTAATTAATGTTCTTCATCCAGATTTATTTTTTCTCCATGTTAAATTTTATCTCATTTAGTTTGGAAGTTTATGATATATGGTCCGATAAATAAAATTCTCTAGACTTGTGCACAGTTTTCGATGCCTGAAATGTGAGCTAGATTTGGGCCTCCAAATGATTTATTGAGATTTGGGTTCTGAAGGATAAAATGAAGACAATAGAACATAGAAACCTATAAAATAATAATTTTTCAATTTTGATAAGTAGATAAATAGTTATGTCTGAAAAATTGAAATAAATTTAAACAATTAAAATTCCAAAATATGCCATTACCCCATTAAGATAAAAATGCTTCAAAAACATAAAATGTGGAAATTTCCTTTAAAATAAAACAATGGTAGGATTAGAAAGAATTAAATTCATAATAAAATATTTTAAAATATTTTATCTATCAATTACCCCACACTTAAATATTTCACTCCTTGGAAATCATCTTATACCAAGGTCAAAACACACTTTTCAAAGAATAAATGAAAATACAACTCAATTATCATGTCAAGAAAAATATTATGCCTTCTACATGGATTAAAATTTCATAAATCATCAAAAATCATAATAATCCATTCAATTTCATGTTAATACTCACATGCATTTCGTACCTACCTCCTCAGAAAAAGATTTCACTCTTCACTCAAGGATATTTAATGTGGAGTTTTTCTCATTCTCAAGAACATGTGTGATCTACATAGGCTTGATATAATCCTAGTATCTCCACATAAAAGAGTCAAAAATGTGTCAATCATGAGGTATGTTTCATGGGTTGTTATGAGGGTTAGGTTTGGAAGGTTTTAAATTTATAAACATTTGAGGAAATAATGAGTAGGGATAAGATCTAAAGTGAATTAAATGCATGAAAACAATTTAGATCAAGAATGGTGTCCTCTAAAATTAGATAAAAAATAAATCACCTCCAAACAAATCTTTATTTATTTAGGAAGTTTACACTTGGAATTTTCAGCATCAATTATAAATGTATTCCCTCTTTCCTCCAATTGTAGAATTCTTTCTACTTTAATTCAGATATGGATTTCCATTTAGAATCATATTTTTTAGGAAATGAGAGGAAACTTGTGATCTTCAAATATTGGTGAAAACCCAGACCATATTTCTAATGCTATTTTGGGCCACCTATACATCTTCCCATCATGAAATTTATTCCACCAAATATTCAATAAATATGGAAACACTTTCAATTTAGCTCAAACAAATTCTTTAGGAAAGAAAAATACAACTCATCTTGTCCCTCCCCCAAACATGAGTTGAATAATAATCATGCATTTAAATTCAAGATAAGGTTGTAAAGAGATAAATGGAATGTAATGTGGCTTCCTAAAATGGTATTTAATGGATACTGGGGGCCTAATAAAGGACATATGAAAAGGTAGTACAAAATAAGGGTTGAATAAAAAAGGACTTTCAAAGTTATGCTTCAATCATACATAACACATTCAATGAACTCTAACTAGTTTCAAAAAGATAAAAACAAGTTATGAATCACACAACAAGTATCAAGACTCTAAAGAAAAATAAAAATGTAAAAAGATGTGAAATAAGTTTAGAAACCTTTTGGTTTGGGCAATATTTTCAATTCAGACAGTACAAATACACATGAGTTCAACAATCAATCAAAATTCATCATATAAAAATATTGGAAATCAAGAAAAAAAATACATTTAGAAATTATTTAGATACTCAAATATAAATATCAAGAAATTTTATTTAAATTAAAAGATGGTTTTAATTTTCCAAAGTATTCAATTCAGCTCAAGAATCCTAAAAAACAGACAAAATAAAAAGGGAAAACATGAAAAATTTAGAGAGAAAAACATGAAAAAATAAAATCACATAAAAATTCCTAAAAAAAGGTTGAAATAACTCCCCCACACTTATTACATTTACTACCTTCTTTTTATCTCAAATCAAAACCAGATACATTTTTACAAATAATTTATATTGAATTGAAAATAAATTAAAGAAAAGGAAATACAAAACATGATTTATTTTTTAGTGTCATCCTTGAGTTAAGCTACTAACTGCTATCACATTAAAAATACAAGAAAGAAATGAAAATACATGAGAAAAATAAATAAAAATAAATAAAAAGGGGATAAAAAGGGATAATTCTTGGTTTAACCCAAAACAAGGTACTAGGTATTTACTGCTACTAGTCAGGTAGTTACAGTGGATTATCCCCAATAATAAGGTGGGTGGGGTTTCTTTGAGATGATCCACGACATGTGAATTTTCCTAGTATCTAATAGTAAACAACATGTATAAAGAACCCAAAATGAGATAAGAAAATTCCCAACCCCCAAGAAAGAATAAAGATTTTTTTTCAAGAGTGGGAGGGAAAAAAAGTGGTGCTCACTATGAAATTATTTGGTGTCCTCCTCCATTTTATATGAAAGTTGTTATAGAGGAGGTAGTCACACCACAACTAGCTTCTCCAGATCTTATTCATTGATCACCAAAACTTGGGAGGTATCTTCATTAAAATCCAAGGAATGATCCATTTTCACTGTATTAGAAATTTCAGAAAAGTAGAAGTCAGAAAACAACTAATCTTGAATAAGATTAAAACATGATGAATCAATAATGAAATATTCTCTTTCATGTAGGTCATCATAGAGATTAATATATTCAGGAAAGACCATTAACAACTCAATCTCAACATGTTAATCTTCTTCCTCATTTTCATCCAAAGAAAGAGAGAGGTGGAGTGGTGTTTATTATTCATTATCAAGGATGGAAAGATCAAGTTTCAGGTTATCTTCAAAAATGTGATTCCAGGATTATTTCAAAAATTATTGATCTCCCATAAGTGAATCAACTTTCATGTGTACTTCATGGACATCCTCAATAAATTATTGAGTACATTATGATGTTATTAATTCTTTAATAAGATCTTTCTCACCCACATCGGTTTCTTTAATATAAAAAATGATTGGTGAAATATCGTCCACCACCCATTCTGAATCTAATTCTAGTTCAGGTTCCGATTGCTCTACGAGTGAATGAATATATTCTTCAACCCTTACAGCTTGTATCTTCAATTTTTATATTTATTATTTAAGTTCTTGCATACTAGTTTTTTAAAATTATTCTTGAACCTGAGATTCATCATTCCATGTATAATAACCACAATTTGAATACATCCTGGACAACCATATTTTTTTTAGTTTTTTTGAAATGTATGATTTTTTTTTGTTTTTTATGAAAAAAGGAAATTATGTACAAAATGAGAATAAAAATAATGAGTGAAGGCCACTTGGCTCCCTGGAAATGACACTAATTTAATGAAGCATTGTCGTGCATGCTCTAATTTTTTTTATAACTAAGTGTAACACAATGGATGCCCTAGGTCGTTCTCTTGAGGATCCTTTGTGATTAATCAATCACTAAATCTAATTCAATTTTTTATATTTTTTATATATATATGAAATAAAATGAACATAAATAAGGGTTTTAGAATGAAAGATAAATAAAATTAAACATGAAATGCATAATGAAGATAGAATGAATGCATACAAAATGATGTTAGACTAAAAGGAGATCCTCCCAGAAGAACACTGAGATTGAACCTTCATTATCTCTAAATGAGTTTAAAATTTACTTAATGAATATGCTACATCATATTCATGAACATCCCCCTCTTCCTATTATTGTGAATATAAAGTACTCTCAATGATCACTGAGATACCACATATCCACCTCCTCAATTAAGTGAGAATATTGAAGAAGTAAAAGATAAGTCTCAGATGGCAAGTGGAGACACAAAAGTGCCTTAAACAGAAAGTTCCCCCTCATCCAAACTATAAGAAAATAAGAAACATTATTAATGAATATTCAATGACTTGGGTTCAACACCTAATTGACCCCCCATGAAATTCCTCAGATTAGTTACTCATGGTCATGAGTATAAGAGATCACGGTGGAGAAGAAATTGAGGTGGAAACACAAAAGATAAAAGGAATGATAGAATGAGAGGGAAAAGAAGAATAAAATTTAATAAATATTTATAATAGTATTAAAAAAGAAAATAAAATACAAAACTATAGAAAATGGTCCACTAAGGCTACCCCTATGTTGCCAAAACTTTGAGAAGGAGTACATTTTTATATGAAAATGAGATAATTTTTTTGGATCTCAATCATTCCACCGAATGTATGCACATGTATTACATATTTAATGACTTAATTTGGAAAGGGTTTCTTATTTAAATTTTTTCTAATGTCTCTCATATTTTGGAATTTTTTTTGAACTTTATTGGATAATAAATGAAGGATTTATGGCCGATTTACTCAGGATATTTAATCTACACAGGCTGACTATTTGTATTCCAATACACCAAGTCCTGATGAATTTTGAAATTTATAATGAAAGAATCAGGCACATCCGACTTAATTAAAGATCTACCCATAAAATCATTCTTTCTCTATTTTAAATTAGTGCTCATTTGGTTTTTTAGTTTTTGAGATATGGGTCCAAAAATAAAATTCTCCAGATTTTTGTGCAGTTTTCAAGGCCAATTTGTGATATGGATTTAGACCTTCAAATGAAATATTGAGCTCTAGGTCCTGAAGGATAAAATGAAGACCATATAACATAGAAACCTATAAAATAATATTTTTTCAGTTTTTATTAGTGTATTAATAGTAATTTCTAAAATAAATAAATAATTTAAAATTGTTAAAAATAGAAAATATACCATTTTTCCAATTAAGCTAAAAAATGCATCAAAATCATAAAATAGAGAAATTTACCTTAAAATAACACATTGGTGGAATTAAAAATAATAAAATCAAGAATAAAATAATTGAAAATATTTTATCTATATATTCCCTCACAAATAAAAATTGCCTCCTGGTTAATCATATTATACCAAGGTTAAAAAAAACTTCTCAAAGCATAAATGACAAAACAGATCAATTATCATATCAAGGAGAATATCATGTCTACTACATGGATAAAAATTCCCTAAATACTAAAAAATTATAATAATACCTTTAATTTCATGTCAATACTCACATGAATGTCAAGCCTACCACCTAGAAAAATTATTTTTCTCTTAACTCAAGGATATTTAATGTAGAGTTTTTCTCATTACCAAGAACATGTGTGGTATCCATAGAATTTATATCCTCATAGTATATTCACATCAAAGAGTAAAAAATGTTTCAATAATGAGTTCTTTTTCATGGGTTTTTCTGAGGCTTAGGTTTGGAAGGTTTTAAATATAAAAACATATGAGACAAGAATGAGTAGGGATAAGTTCTAAAGTGAAGTAAATGAATGAAAATAGGTTTTTTCAAGAATGGTGTGCTCCTCAATCAGCTAAAATATGAATCATCTAGAAACACATCTTTATTTTGTTATGAAGTTCACACTTTGAATTTTCAACATCGATGATAAATTTATTCCCTATTTCCTCCAATTGTAGAATTTTTTCAGCTTGAATTAAAATCTTGATTTCTCTTCAGAATCATCTTTTTGAGGGAAAAAAGGAAACCTTTGATCTTCAAATATTGGTGAAAACCTAGAACATATGTGTAATGGTATTTTGTGCCACCAATACGTCTTCCCATCATGAAATTTATTCCACCCAAGAAGAAATAATTATGGAAACACTTTCAATTTAGCTCAAACATATTCTACAGGAAAGCAAAACACAACTTATATTCTCTCTCCCCCACACCTGAGTTCAACAATAATCATGAATTTAACTTCTAGAGTAGGTTGGAAAGGAATAAATGGATTGTAATATGGCTTCATAACATGGTATTTCATGGATACTAGGGTCTTAATAAAGGTTGTATGAAAAGGTAGACTAAAATAAGAATTAAATGAAAAAGGGATTTCAAAGTGACACCTCAATCATACTTAACACATTCCATAAAATCTAATAGCTTTGAAAAAGAGAAAAAACAGAAATTTCGGGATCAAAAAACAAGTATCAAGACTCTCTAGAAAAAGTGAAATGTAAGAATATGACAAACAGGTTTAGAAACCTCTCGGTTTGGGCAATATTTTCAATTCAGTTAGTACTAATTCACATGAATTTCAAAATAAATCAAATTTCATCAAATGAAAATATTGGAAATCAAGAAACAAAATCCATTCAGAAATAATTTAAAGCCTCAAATATTAAAATAAATAAGTATTACAAAAGTACCAAGATGGTTTTAATTTCCAAAGTATTCAATTCACCTCAATAATCCAAAAAACATACCAAAAATGAAAAAAGGAAAACATGAAAAATTCAGAGAAAAAAATGAAAAAATTAAAATCACATGAAAAATTCCTAAAAAAGGTTGAAATACCTCCCCCACACTTATTCCATTTAATATCCTCTTTTTAGCTCAAATTAGATCAAGATAAATTTTCACATTGAATTTATATTGGGTAGAAAATAAAATAAAGAAAAGGAAAGGCACAACCTGATTTGTTTTTTAGTGGCAACCTTGAGTTATGATCTTAAATTATATCACATTAAAAATATAAAAAAGAAATGAAAATACATATGTAAAATAAATAGAAAGAAAGATAATGGGGATAAAAAAGGGAAAATTCTTGGTTTGACCCCCAGGAATGTGCTAGGTTTTTACTACTGTTAGTCAGGTGGTTGTAGTGGATTATCCCCAGTTAGAAGGTGGGTGTGGTTTCTTTGAGATGAACCACCAAATGTGAATTTTCCTGGTATCCATCAGTAATAAAAAAGAGTGAAGAACCCCAGATAATATAAGAAAATTCCCAACCACCAAGAAATAATAAAGAACAAATATGAGTTCAAGAGTGAGAGGGAAATGAAAATTTGGGAACTCCCTATGAACTTCTATGGTGTCCTCCTACATATGATATAAAATTTGTTGTAGTGGTGGTAGTCTTAACACCAAAAGCTTCTCCAGACACTACTGGAATTTGGTCTTTTCCCAACGGTAGTATACCAACGGTTTACTTAAACCGTTGGTATAGTGAGCCTTTGCCAACGATTTAATAAAACCGTTGGCAAAAATAATTTCGGTGGACCCTTTCCCAACGGTTCACTGGAACCGTTGGGAAAGGGGTTCTAAACTCACTCATTTCCCAACGGTTCATTGGAACCGTTGGGAAATGTGGACCCTTTCCCAACGGTTCATTGGAACCGTTGGGAAATGTGGACCCTTTCCCAACGGTTCACTAGAACCTTTGGGAAATGTGTGCCTTTTCCAACAGTTTTTATAAACCGTTGGAAAAGGTTTCCCCCAAATTCCAGACCGCGATCTCCTCTCCCCATTCGGACAGAGCCCTAATCTATTCACTCCGCTGCTCTAGCGAACCCCATCTGACTCCACTGCTCTCGCGAATCCGAACACCATCACCCCCCATCCCAACAAGTACACCCCCATACAAATAGGTAAAATTTGATCTCAACCATATTGTTGTAGTTGTTTTAATGAATAGATTTTTTCCAGGTGTTGGTGGTTTAATTGATTATTGAAATTAATATCTAAATAGGATATTGTTTGTGTTTGTGAATACTTCTTTAATGTTTTTGTATTCTATGTTTGGAAGGAGAGTGTTCAAAACATGTAAATCAGAGTTGGGGGAGGCTATAGTGAACGTTTACATGTTTTGGATAATGGATTGTGGGAATTATGGATTGTGTTCAAACCAATTTGATATGTTTTGGATAATGGATTGTGGGGGTAGGGGGTGTCCACGGGGGTGGGTGGGTTGTCCACGGGGGTGGGTGGGGGATTCCACGGGGGTGGGAAAGGCTGTCCACGGGGGTGGGCGGGGCTGTCTAGGGGGTGTGGGCTGTCCTAGGGGTCTGGGTGGGGTGTCCTGGTGGGGGAGGGGTGTGTGGGGTGTCCAGGGGGGGTGGTATGTCTAGGTGGTGGTGGTGGGGTTGCAGGGGAGGGGGTGTGAGCTGTTTGGGAGGGTGAGCGGGGCTATCCAGGGGGGTACGGGGTGTCCAGGGGGGTACGGGGGTGGGCGGGTTGTCCACAAGGGTGGACGGGCTGTCCACGGGGGTGGCCGGGCTGTCAAGGAGGGGTGGGCGGGCTGTCCAAGGGGGGTGGGTGGGCTGGCCATGGGGGGTAGGGGTGTCCAGGGGGTGGGCGGGATATCCAAGGGGGTGGGGGGCTGTCCATAGGGAGAAGGGGTGTCGAGGGGGTGGGTGGGTTGTCCACAGGGGTGGTTGGGCTCTCTAGGGGGTAGGGGGTGTCCACGGGGGTGGGCGGGGCTTCCCAGGGGGTGTGGGCTATCCTGGGGGTCTGGGTGGGGTGTCCTGGTGGGGGAGGGGTGTGTGGGGTGTCCAGGTGGGGTGGTATGGCTAGGTGGTGGTGGTGGGGATGTAGGGAAGGGGGGTGTGGGCTCTTTGGGAGGGTGGGTGGGGCTATCCAGGGGGGTACGGGGTGTCCAGGGGGGTACGGGGGTGGGCGGGCTGTCCACAATGGTGGACGGGCTGTCCACGGGGGTGGTCGGGCTGTCAAGGAGGGGTGGGCGGGCTGTCCAGGGGGGGTGGGTGGGCTGGCCACAGGGGGTAGTGGTGTTCAGGGGGGTGGGCGAGCTATCCAAGGGGGTGGGGGGCTGTCCATAGGGAGAAGGGGTGTCGAGGGGGGTGGTTGGGCTGTCCACGGGGGTGGTTGGGCTGTCTAGGGGGTAGGGGGAGTCCACGGGGGTGGGTGGGTTGTCCACAGGGGTGGGCGGGGCTATCCACGGGGGATGGGAAAGGCTGTCCACGGGGGTGGGCGGGGCTGTCCAGGGGGTGTGGGCTGTCCTGGGGGTCTGGGTGGGGTGTCCTGGTGGGGGAGGGGTGTGTGGGGTGTCGAGGGGGGTTGGTATGTCTAGGTGGTGGTGGTGGGGTTGTAAGGGAGGGGGTGTGGTCTGTTTGGGAGGGTGGGCGGGGCTATCCCGGGGGGGTACGGGGTGTCCAGGGGGGTACGGGGGTGGGCGGGCTGTCCACAAGGGTGGACGGGCTGTCCACGGGGGTGGCCGGGCTGTCAAGGAGGGGTGGGTGGGCTATCCAGGGGGGGTGGGTGGGCTGGCCATAGGGGGTAGGGGTGTCCAGGGGGGTGGGCGGGCTATCCAAGGGGGTGGGGTGATGTCCATAGGGAGAAGGGGTGTCGAGGGGGGGTGGGTGGGCTGTCCACGGGGGTGGTTGGGCTGTCTAGGGGGTAGGGGGTGTCGAGGGGGTGGGTGGGTTGTCCACGGGGGTGGGCGGGACTTTCCACAAGGGTACCCAACTAATATGGTTATGGGATGAGGCATGCTCTGATGTGATAACACATTAAGTTCTTGTTGGTTTTACATTTTTTCAATAACACATTAGTATGTTTTTTTCACATGTGTATTTGGTACCATGATTATTTTCTTCCTTTATCATTTACTTAAATGTATTTTCTATTAAAGTTCAATCCTATTGAATTGTTTATGACAAAATGACTTATATGAATTCTTTTTACAGAATGGACAGAAGTTGGATGTATGAAACCGATCGTATCTCAAGCGATTTTCAAAAAAATTTGGAGAGCTTTATAGATTTTTCATTTCACAATGCTTCAGATAGTGGTCGCATACACGGCCCATGTTCCAATTGTGTTGGTAGACCTTGGTTGAGTCGTGAAGAAGTCAGCTACCACATAACCAAAAATGGTTTTCAAGCAAACTACTTTGTGTGGTATCACAATGGGGAGAAAATGAAATCTCAAATTGGTGATGATCGAAATGAAAGGACTGGAATGGAGAATTTGTTAGATGATCGGTTTCCATTTATTCGTCATCATGAAAAAGAAAGGATTTCGACTCAAGAAGACGTCGATATGAGGACAATTGATGCATCTAGTGAAAATGATGATATTGATAGGGTGAAAAAATTGAATGATGCTGCCACGACTCCAGTATATCGACAATGCGATAAAATGAAAAAGCTGGAATTTTTAATCCGATTGTTTCATGGAAAAACTATGTATGGGATTTCTAATACAGCAATCGGTTACATTCTTACCCTCTTGAAGGATTTACTTCCAGATGATGAAGATATTCCCTCAAACCACTATATGGAATGGAAGTTAGTTGAAGAAATTGGATTTTCCAGAAACAAAATTCATGCTTGCCCGAAAGATTGCAGCTTATTTTGGGAAGAAACCGCTGAACGAAATGAATGTATAAAAGGTGGCACATCCCGCTAGAAGTCAAAATCTGATGGAACACCATCCCGCGTTCCACAAAAATTAATGTGGCACTTTCCATTGATCCCCAGACTCCAGAATGTTTTTATGTCTGATGACATATCAATAAAAATGAGATGGCATGATACCAAGAGAAAGAAGACTAATGATGAGTTGGTTCATCTTGCAGATGGATTTTCATGGAAGAGATTTGTTGCTCGACATCCTGATTTTGCAGCTAACGTGCGTAATGTGAGGCTGGGTCTTTCATGCAACAGTTTTAATCCGTTTGGGAAGATGCTTACTTCGCACAACACATGGCCAGTTTTTATACACATTTATAATCTCCCCCCATGGTTGTGTATGAAAAAATCTTTCACTTTCATGAGTATACTCATATTTGGTCCTTCTGATCCCGGCATTGATATTGATGTATACATGAAACCTTTAATAAAAGAGTTGAAACTTCTTTGGGATGTGGGTGTGCGCACATACGATGCATGTTCGAAAGACATATTTCAGATGCGTGCTGCGCTTATGTGGGCGATCAATGATTTTCTGGCTTATGCAATGATGTCTGGATGGAGCACAAAGGGAAAACTATCATGTCCAGTTTGTATGAAGAATACACGATCCAGAAGACTGAAACATCGTTGTAGTTTCAGTTTTATGGGACATCGACGATTTTTTCCAAAGGACCATCCATATAGAATGAATCGTAGAAGATTTGATAATACTATAGAGACCGATGATCCACCTCAGCGTATGTCTGGAACTGATGTGCTTAATTAATTGAAATATTTCAGTTTTTCATTCGGGAAGGGTCAAATGAAATCTGGAAAGAGAAACAATGTTTCCAAATAAACCTGTTACAATTGGAGGAAGAGGAGTATCTTTTCTGATTTGCCTTATTGGTCAACCAATTTGCTACGTCATTGCTTAGAAGTAATGCATATTTAAAAGAATATATGTGAAATTTTGCTTTCAGTTCTTCTAAATGTCAAGGGGAAGACAAAAGATGATTTACGATCTCGACGTGACTTGGTGGATTGGGGCATCAGACCAGAATTGCATCCTGTGCGTATCAGTGAAAATAAATGGCAACTTCCATGTGCTTCTTATGTGATGACACCTACTGAAAAAAAAAACAATTTTTGGAAGTATTAGAGACTATTAGAGTTCCTGATGGCTATTCAAGCAACATATCTAAACGGGTCAATAGAAGAGATTTGAAGCTAAAATCTTTGAAGACTCATGATTATCACGTTCTACTGCATGAGTTGCTTCCAATAGCAATCCGTCATCTTTTTTCCAATAATGTAAGGGTGGGTGTTATTCGGTTGTGCCATTTTTTTAGAGATATTTGTGCTAAGAAGTTGTCCAAGTCTTTCTTGCAAAAAATGTTGACAGATGCCCCATTAATTTTGTGTGAGTTGGAGAAAATATTTCCCCCATCATTTTTCACATGCATGCTGCATATGACTGTCCATATTCCAACTGAAATACTTCTCAGAGGACCTGTTTCTTTTCGTTGGATGTATCCAACTGAAAGAAATATGTTCACATTAAAGTCTTATGTTCGAAACAAGAATCATTTCGAAGGTTCTATCGTGAACGGTTACTTAGCTCAAGAATGTATGGATTTCTGTTCGATGTATTTGTCTGATCTTACTACTAGAATGAACAGACCAATGAGAAATGAAGAAGAACAATATGAGAAAATTGAACCCAGTTTTCTATCACTTCCTCAAACAGGAGGAATTCCTAGATCATATACATTGAAGACATTAAGCCATGAAGAGCGGGAGATGGAACATCGCACAGTTTTGTTCAACTGTGATTTGTTTGATGACTATATCAGGTAACAAAATTGAATATGTATATCTTACATATATATCTGTTAAACTATTCATATTTTTTTATCTACAGGGAACAAAAAACAATGATAAATAGGAAGCATCGTTCTTTATCTTTGAGAAGGAGAGAGACTTTTCATAGAAAAGAGTTTTCTGCTTGGTTAAAATTGAAGGTAAAAATATTACTATTTAAATTAATTATTTCAATATTTACGTAAGTTTAACTATCATTTATATTGCAGGTATTGATTTTGTCTGCTGACTCTGTCTCTGAGGAAATAAGAGCTTTGGCTTTTGGTCTTAATACCATGGTTCGTGACTGTAAATCAATTGTTATCAATGGGTACAGATTTATTGTCACTGAACGAGCCAAAAACATGAGAACACAACATGATGGTATTATGGTTACTTCCACAACAGATTGTTATGCCAGTGCATCAGATAGTAGACCGCGACTTGAAAATGTGGGTTATTATGGAGTCGTTGAGAAAATAATAATATTGGATTATTACTCTCATGGACGAGTCACAATGATGAAATGCCATTGGTTTGATTCGATGAAGAGACATGGCACATTTATTTATGATTGTGGATTTCGAGTAATTAATATGACCCGCACTCTTGCTACCGAAGAACCATATGTGTTGGCATCAATGGCTAAACAAGTTTTTTATGTCAAAGATCAACTTCAACCTGAATTTGGTGTCATAGTTGAAGTAATTCCAATACATATTTTTGATGATGCTGATGATAGAATTGACACTGTCCCTATTTCCATTGGAACCAATCCATTTATTTTTTTTGATGACTCCAATAGCTCAATTGTCAGAGTTGATTGTGAACCTGAAGTTGTGGTTGGAAATATATAGAATCATTCATCCATGTTCTCAATTCTTTTGGTTTACCTCGAGTTGGGTTGTTATGGTTGGCAATATTCATATTTATTTAGTATTGATCACAAATATGTTTTAGCTGACTTAACCGTTATGTAAATTTTCAATGTTTATTGGTTGCTGTTTTATTTGAATTGCATTTTCTAATTTGGAATTGAACTGTATTCAAACCAAATCAAACAATATTTCTAAATTGGTGAACATTACAACTTGTATGTTTTATTAAATTCATTCAAGCTCTTCTAAAACAATTGATAGAAAAATTACCAATGAATCCCCTCATTCCCTCATATATTTAGTTTTTTGGTTTACACATTAATTTTCTTTTTCTAATTAATTACATGTTTGTTTTCAAATGCAGGAAATGCAGCCAATTGAAGAGAGACGAAGAAAAAAAATGGCGGAGAACAATCGTCGGATGGAGGAGATGGGTATTCCACCATTAGTGCCTACAATGAGTACTTTATTTCAAATATATATATATATATATACAGAATATATAATGTCATGTGATTAATTTTTTTGTAAACTTTTTTATAGGATCCACTGTTACGTCGACAGTTATTCGATGAGGAGCCAATACTTGTCCTAGTACTCAGGCCGGTGGTATGAGGAGGGTTCGTACCAGAGGTGGACGTAGAGCTGCGCGTGCCTGACTAGACCCTGCCCCTCCCACTAACATTTCAGCCTTCCCACATTCTGATCCCGGTGTGTCGTTAGGGACACACAGGGTATTTAGGCCTCCCATGTTTTCGCTACCTTCTGCATCTTCTGCCCCATCATTTTCACATCCCATGATGATTCCCACTCCCCAGTCAGCATCAGGTCATACTGCTGTTCCATCTTCTTTTCCTTCTACTTCTGTCTCTCTGAGCTTTTATATTCCATCGTCTTCGACTCCTGTTCCACCCGAGGGTGTTCCATCAGGTTCTGTGGATCCAGCGCCACTCATTGATCAGACTAGCACAAGTATATTTATAAAACACTAACAAATTTTTATAGCAATATTTATTTTCATTATAACACGTTTTGATAAAATATTTGTTTTTCTTTCATGACAGATACATCTGCTGACAGGAGGCGGGGGCGGGGTCGTACACGCATGTGTTCGGTGTGGAACCGTCGCACACAGGTTATGGTGGAATATAATGAAGACAATCAGATGGTTGAGAAAACAGGGCAGTAATGTCGGAGTTTTCTGGAGACGCTTGCCAAATACTCTGACATCATTCCCGTCAGCCCGCTGTCATGGAGACATTTTCCACATGAGGTCAAAGATAGAGCTTGGGCAGAGATATGGGTAAAAAAATCTGTTGTATTTAATGCCATGAATTATTTTTGTATTTATATGAATTAATATTTTGATTTCAGCTTCGATTTAATTTTCCTGATGGTGAGGGTGCACGACTGGAACGTCTAAAGGATTTAGGTGAGCTTTGGAGAGCCTATAAGCATGAGCTGTATATTGGCTGGCATGCTAGAGTTGACACTGAGTTAGAGGCGGTACCAGTCATGGATTATTGTCCTATAGAGCAGTATCATCAGATGATTACTCATTGGACGAGTACCCAGTTTAAGGTATGAATTACATTTGAGGTATTTAAATAATAACTTTCAAGTTTTTCATTAATATTATCCTTTGAATTATCGAATTTTATTTAGGAATCATCTGAAAAAAAACATTGATGCAAAAAAATACCTCCATACACTAGGACGCAAGACGATGCCGGATCATGAGAGGCAGTAGGTATGACAATTGTTTATAAGTTTTCTTTACGACTTACATTTTCTTTTGTTTCCTAAATTATTTAATCATTTGCTAAAGTTTTTATATAACTTTTTTTTTCAATGTCATTGTAGAGGCAAGTACAAAATATTGAAGGACGTGTGCCTCGAGCAAAACTGTTTTGCTCGAGTAGACGAAAAAAGGAAGGAAGTGCTGTCAACGAAGCGACTCAGCAGCAGATTGTAAGTTTTAATATGTTGATTTTATATTTTAATATCTATTTTGTAACTTAATAATATATTTATATTTGTAACAGGATGCTTTAGAGGCCCTCGATGCCCATGAAGCAGACAATTTTTGGCCATCTGATCACTTACATCAGGTGTTGGGAGAGGATCATTCTGGCAGAGTACGCTGCCGACCTAGGATAGCCTCGACGAGGTATTGGCCTGCCTCAGGTATGATTTTTAGTGCCACCGAGCTGCAGCAAGTTAGGGCACAGGTAGAACAGGCTAAGAAAAGGACCACAGAGACGACAGAACAGTATGCTAGGGCAAACAGTGCATTTATGAAATTTATTGAAGTTCTACATCCAACACTTCCAGTAGAGGCCAGCCCAGTGATTGATGAATACATGTCATCGATACATTCTATATATGGTGCACCAGGTGGCAGTTCCAGTGGTGGTCAGGCCGATGTCCAGCTTGAAGATGATGATGGCGAGGAGTCTGATGCGGAAGAGGAGGGAGATGAGGAGGGCGAGGAGGAGGGTGAAGGCGATGAGGAGGGCGCTGTGGAGGGTGAGGACGATGAGGAGGATGATGACGAGGGTGATGATGATGATGATGATGGTGATGGTGATGCTGATGTGGGACATATTGATCCGTTACATTTTTGACTTATATTACTGAGATTTGATGTTTAATCTATTCTAGTTGTTGGTTTTATCTAGACTCGTAGTATATTATTGGAGTTGAGTTATTTTTATATATTGTCTGTTTTTATGGAAGTTGTTGACTTTTAGTGGTTGTGTGTTTGAGAACTCCCTGGACAACCCCCCTCATTCTTGGACCCTAGACAACCCCCCCTCCCCCTTGGACCCCGAACACCCCCCAAACACCCCCCGGACAGCCCCGCGGACAACCCCCTGGACAGCCCCCCGTACAGCCCCCCACCCTCCACCCTGGACCCCGGATAGCCCCCCGGACAACCCCCCCACCCTCCCCCTTGGACCCCAGACAACCCCCCAAACACCCCCCAGACAGCCCCTTAAACAACCCCGGACAACCCCCTGAACAACCCATGAACAACCCTTGAACAACCCCTGAACAACCCCCTGAACAACCCCCGGACAGCCCCCTGAACAACCCCAGACAACCCCCTGAACAACCCCCAAACACCCCCCGGACAGACCCCGCACAACCCCCCACCCTCCTCCTTGGTCCCCGGACAGCCCCCCGGACACCCACCGGACAGCCCCCCCGGACAGCCCCTCCACCTTCCTTAATTTCATTAGCTCTGAAATGTTTCATAGCATGATCAACTAAAATCTAATCCATACTAAATATGATATAAAAATATTCTATATGAATTTCCATAAGATTTTAAGTGAAAACAAAAAGTGACATACGAAAAACTGACCAAATGCCTTTGAAATGTGTTGATGCTTTAGGACAATGATCCATGGGTCATATGTGACGTGTACGAATCAACCCCGCCTCAATCCGAGGCGCGGTGTGGTCGGAACAACTCAAAGTGTATGTCTTTTGTTTCAAAAGGACATCATTTTAAGTGAAAAACATCAAATGGCATACGGAAAACCGGCCAAACGCATTCGGATTGTGTTGATACTTTAAGACAACGATCCATGGGTCATTTGAGACGTGTACGAGTCAACCCCACCTAAATCCAAGATGCGGTGTGGCCGGGACCACCCTCACGCGCGTTTACGAAGCGCGCACATCACTTAAAACACGAATATTGAGCCGTACTGCGCACACCGCACGTCCGATTGACGTGCCCTCTGCGCGTACACATCACGAATAATAATTAGAATGTTGAACGGTGGTTTCAGGTCAATCCGAGGTCGTCCACTATGAATTTGACCGTTTGACGCCCGTTTTGGCCGTTTATGACACCAGAACTGCGTTGTCGGTCACCGCGGGCACACGGCACGTCCGATTGATGTGCCGTCTGCTCGAACACTTCATAAATCACTCACCCATATTTTTCGTCTGATTTCAGGCCATTCGGAAATCGTTCGGCCCGTTTGGACCACCCTCACGCGCGTTTACGAAGCGCGCGCATCACTTAAAACACGAATATTGAGCCGTACCGTGCAAACCGCACGTCCGATTGAAGTGCCGTCTACACGTAAACGTCACAAATAATAATTAGAATGTTGTACGGTGGTTTCAGCTCAATCTGAGGTCGTCCGCTATGAATTTGACCGTTGGACGCCCGTTTTGGCTGTTTATGACACCAGAACTGCGTTGTCGGTCACCGCGAGCACATGGCACGTCCGATTGACGTTCTGTCTACTCGAACACTTCAAAAATCACTCTCCAGTATTTGTCGTCTGATTTCAGTCCATTCTGACTTCGTTCAGCCCGTTTGGACCACCCTCACGCGCGTTTACGAAGCGTGCGCATCACTTAAAACACGAATATTGAGCCGTACCGCGCAAACCGCACGTCCGATTGATGTGCCGTCTGCGCGTACACGTCAAGAATAATAATTAGAATGTTGCACGGTGGTTTCAGCTCAATCTAAGGTCATCCGCTATGAATTTGACCGTTGGACACCCGTTTTGGCCGTTTATGACACCAGAACTGCGTTGTCGGTCACCGCGGGCACACGGCACATCCGATTGACGTGCCGTCTGCTCGAACACTTCAGAAATCACTCTCCCGTATTTGTCGTCTGATTTCAGGCCATTCCGACTTTGTTCAGACCGTTTGGTCCCCCCTCACGCGCGTTTACGAAGCGTGTGCATCACTTAAAACACGAATATTGAGCCGTACCGCGCAATCCACACGTTTGATTGACGTGCCGTCTGCGCGTACACGTCACGAATAACAATTAGAATGTTTCACGGTGGTTTCAGCTCAATCCGATCTCGTCCGCTATGAATTTGACCGTTTGACGCCCGTTTTGGCAGTTTATGACACCAGAACTGCGTTGTCGGTCACCGCGGGCACATGGCACGTCCAATTAATGTGATTTCTGCTCGACCACTTCAGAAATCACTCACCCTTATTTTTCGTCTTATTTCAGGCCATTCCGACTTCGTTCGGCTCGTTTGGACCCCCCTCACGCGCGTTTACGAAGCGCGCGCATCACTTAAAACACGAATATTGAGCCGTACCGTGCAAACCGCACGTCCGATTGACGTTCTGTCTGCGCCTACACGTCACGAATAATAATTAGAATTTTGCACGGTGGTTTCAGCTCAATACGAGGTCATCCGCTATGAATTTGACCGTGGGACGCCCGTTTTGGCCGTTTATGACACCAGAACTGCGTTGTCGGTCACCGCGGGCACACGGCACGTCCGATTGACGTGCCGTATGCTCGACCACTTCATAAATCACTCACCCGTATTTGTCGTCTGATTTCAGGCCATTCCGAAATCGTTCGGCCCGTTTGGACCACCCTCACGCGCGTTTACGAAGCGTGCACATCACTTAAAACACGAATATTGAGCCGTACCGTGAAAACCGCACGTACGATTGATGTGCTGTCTGCGCGTACAAATCAAGAATAATAATTAGAATGTTTCACGGTGGTTTCATCTCAATCCGAGGTCATCCGCTATGAATTTGACCGTTTGACGCCCGTTTTGGCCGTTTATTACACCAGAACTGCGTTGTCGGTCACCGCGGGCACATGGCACGTCCAATTGACATGTAATCTGCTCGACCACATCAGAAATCACTCACCCGTATTTTTCATCTGATTTCAGGCCATTCCGACTTCGTTTGGCCCGTTTGGACCCCCCTCACGCGCGTTTACGAAGCGCGCGCATCACTTAAAATACCAACATTGAGCCGTACCGTGCAAACCGCACGTCCGATTGACATGCCGTCTACGCGTACACGTCACGAATAATAATTAGAATGTTTCACGATGGTTTCAGCTCAATCTGAGGTCGTCCGCTATGAATTTGACCGTTGGATGCCTATTTTGGCCGTTTATGACACCATAACTGCGTTGTCGGTCACCGCGGGCACACGGCACGTCCGATTGACATTCCGTCTGCTCGAACACTTCATAAATCACTCTCCCATATTTGTCGTCTGATTTCAGGCCATTCCGATTTCGTTCGGCCCATTTGGACCCCCCTCACGCGCGTTTACGAAGCGCGCGCATCACTTAAAACACGAATATTGAGCCGTACCGCGCAAACCGCACGTCTGATTGACATACCGTCTACGCGTACACGTCACGAATAATAATTAGAATGTTTCACGGTGGTTTCAGGTCAATCTGAGGTCGTCCGCTATGAATTTGACCGTTTGACGCCCGTTTTGGCCGTTTATGACACCAGAACTGCGTTGTCGGTCACCGCGGGCACACGGCACATCCGATTGATGTACCGTCTGCTCGAACACTTCGTAAATCACTCACCCGTATTTTTCGTCTGATTTCAGGACATTCTGAAAGCATTCGGCCCGTTTGAACCACCCTCACGCGCGTTTATGAAGCGCACGCATCACTTAAAACACGAATATTGAGCCGTACCGCGCAAACCGCACGTCCAATTGATGTGCCGTCTGTGCGTACACATCACGAATAATAATTAGAATGTTTCACGGTGGTTTCAGCTCAATCCGAGGTCGTCCGCTATGAATTTGACCATTTGACGCCCGTTTTGGCCGTTTATGACACCAGAACTGCGTTGTCGGTCACCGCGGGCACATGGCACGTCCAATTGATGTGCCGTCTACTCGACCACTTCAGAAATCACTCACCCGTTTCTGTCGTCTGATTTTAGGCCATTCCGACTTCGTTCGGCTCATTTGGACCCCCCTCACGTGCGTTTACGAAGCGCGCACATCACTTAAAATATGAATATTGAGCCATACCGCGCAAACCGCATGACCGATTGACGTGACGTCTGCGTATACACGTCACGAATAATAATTAGAATGTTGCACGGTGGTTTCAGCTCAATCTGAGGTCGTCTACTATGAATTTGACCGTTGGAAGCCCGTTTTGGCCGTTTATGACACCAGAACTGAGTTGTCAGTCCCCATGGGCACACGGCACGTCCGATTGATGTTCCATATGCTCGACCACTTCATAAATCACTCTCCCGTATTTGTCGTCTGATTTCAGGCCATTCCGACTTCGTTCGGCCCGTTTGGACCCCCCTAACGCGCATTTACGAAGCGTGCACATCACTTAAAACACGAATATTGAGTCGTACCGCGCAAACCGCACATCCGATTGACGTTCTGTCTGTGCGTACACGTCACGAATAATAATTATAATGTTTCACGGTGGTTTCAGCTCAATCCGGAGATGTGGTGTGGTCGACACCACTCAAAGTGTCCATCTTTTTTTTCAAAAGGACGTCATTTTAAGTGAAAAGCATCAACTGACATACGGAAAACCGACCAAACGCATTCCGAATCTGTTGATAATTTATCCCAACAATCCATGGGTCATATGTGACATGTACGAGCCAACCCGGGATGAATATGAGTCGCGGTGTGGCCAGGATAAGTCTAAGTGACTCTCTTTTGTTTAAAATGGACACCATTTTAAGTACATACGGAAAAATGACCAAACGGATTCAGTTTTCGTTGAAACTTTAGGAGAACGATCCATGGGTCATATGTGACGTGTACGAATCTTCCCCGCCTCAATCCGACATGCGGTGCGGCTGACACCACTCAAAGTGTCCATCTTTTGTTTCAAAAGGACATCATTTTAAGTGAAAGGCATCAACTGACATACGGAAGAACGACCAAACACATTCAGATTCTATCGATACTTTATCAAAACGATCCATGAGTCATATGTGATGTGTACAAGTCAACCCCGTCTTAATCCGAGACGCAGTGTGGCCGAAACCGCTCTAACTCTGTCTCTTTTGTTTAAAATGGACATGATTATAAATGAAAAGAACAACTGGAATACGCAAAACCGACCAAACGCATTCGGAATCTTTTGATAATTTATCACAATGATCCATGGGTCATATGTGACATGCACAAGCCAACCCGGGATGAATCTGAGTCGCGGTGTGGTCAGGATTAGTCTAAGTGTCACTTTTTTGTTTAAAATGGACAACATTTTAAGTACATATGGAAAACCGACCAAACACATTCGGGATCCATTTAAACTTTAGGAGAACGATCCATGGGTCATATGTGACGTGTACGAATCAACCCTGCCTCAATTAGAGATGCGGTGTGGTTGGCACCACTCATAGTGTCCGTCTTTTGTTGCAAAAGGACGTCATTTTAAGTGAAAAACATCAACTGTCATACGAAAAACCGACCAAACGCATTTGAATTGTGTCGATACTTTAGAACAACGATCCATGGGTCAAATGTGACGTGTACGAGTCAACCCCGCCTCAATATGAGGTGCGGTGTGGCCAGTATCACTTCAGGTGTATGTATTTTGTTTAAAATGGACATCATTTGAGGTAAAAATATATGGTATAGAAAAAACCGATCAAATTATGAATTGAATTTCGGATTCCACATATAATTGTCATCTAAATTTTAAATTGAATTCTATATGAATTATGTACGTTTATAATTACGTTATGAATTCTAATTTAATTATGGATGTGTATAGTTTCAAGATCCATTATATGTTAAATGTGTATGAATTTGTTCGTAATTGTATATGTATGTTTTATTTTATTACAGGTACAATAATTGGATTGAAAATGAGGTCAAAATGAGGCCTGATGGAGAGGGGCCTGATGGACAGGGGCTGTGCAAATTGCAGGCTGCTGCAATTTGCAGTATAGGATATTCCAACAGTTTAAAACCGTTGGCATATAATCCTAAAGAAGTTTTTACCAACGGTTCATTGAACCGTTGGTAAATATCTCTTTTCCCAACGGTTCTAAACCGTTGGGAAAGAGTTCATCCATGGGGATATCCCAACGGTTTGGGGAGAACCGTTGGGAAAACTATCCCAAAACTGATATTTCCCAACGGTTCTCCCAAACCGTTGGGAAAAACTATCCCAACGATTTGGCAGAACCGTTGGGATAGGGTGTCTTTTGTGAGCCTATACCAACGGTTTCCAGTAAACCGTTGGGAAAACCTTTTCCCAATGGCTTACTTCCCCACGGTTATCAGAACTGTTGGTATATCATATACCAACAGTTAGAGGGGCTTTCCAAACGGTTGTGAACCGTTGGGAAATATTATATTTCCATTAGTGAGATATTTTTCATTGATCACCACAACTTGGGTGGTCTCTTCATTAACATCCAAGGCCTGGTCCATTTTTTCTGTATCAGAAATTTCATAAAAGTTGAAGTAAGAAAACAATTAATCCAAAATAATAATAAAACATGAAGAATCAATAATGAAATATTCATTTTCAAGTAAGTCATCTTGAAGATTGATATCTTAAAGAAATATCATTGACAAATCAATCTCTGTAGGTGAATCTTTTTCATCACTTTCTTCCAAAGAAAGAGAGAGGTAGAGTGGTGTTTATTGTTCATTATCAAGGATTGGAAGATAAAGTTTCATGTTATCTTCACCAATGCGAATCCAGGATTATTTCAAAAATTATTGATATCCCATTAGTGAATCAACTAGAATGTATACTTAATGGTCCTCCTTGAGAAATGGTTTAGTGTATGATTGTGTGATTAATTCTGTAATAATCTCTTTCCACCCTCCTCCGTTTCTTTAACATAAAAAATGATTGGTGAAATATCTTCCACCACACATTTGAGTTCTAGTTTGGGTTCCAGTTTCTCTACCAATAAATAAATATATTCTCCAACCTTGTAGATTGACTCTTCAGTTTTTTATTTCTTATTTAAGTTCTTGAATCATAGTTTTTAAAATTTCTTCTTACACCTAATATTAATCATTCCATGCATAATAATCACAATTTGAATACATCATGGACAAAAATATTTTTTTTAGTTTTTTCAAATTTAGGATTTTTTTTGTGTTTTTAATGAAAAAATGAAGTTATTTACAAAATGTAAAGAAAAATAATTAGTTAATACCACTTGGATCCCAGAAAATGGCACCAAATTGATGAAGTATTTTCATGTGCACTCTCTAAAATATTTATAACTAAGTGAAACATAGTGACTGGCATAGGTCGTTCTCTTAAGAAGCCTTTGGGATCAATCACTGACTAACTCTAATTCATTTTTTTATATTTATATATATATATATATGAAATAAAATTAAAATAAATAGTGTTTTTTAGAATAAAAGATAAATAAAATTAAATATGCAATGCATAATGAAAACAAAATGAATGCAGAAAAAATGATGTCTGATAGAAAGGAGATCCTTCTAGGAGAACACCTAGAGTGACCCTTCATAATCTCTTAATTAGTTTCAAAATATCTTAATGAAAATCCTCCATAGTATGCATGAACATCCCCTTATTCCTATTATTTTGAATATATAGTACTCTCAATGATCGCTGATATACCGCATATCTACCTCCTCGGTCGAGGGAGAATATTGTTGAAGTGAAAGCAATGCCTCGGGGGGCATGTAGATACCCAAAGTTTCTTCACCCACTAAGACCCCCTCATCCTAAATCTATGAAAAGAAGAAACATTATGAATGAATATAAAATGAATTGTGTTTAACACTGAATTGATTTGCCTAGAACTTCCTTGGGTAGTTACTCATGATCATGAGTATAAGAGATCACAGTGGAGAAGAAATTGAGGTGGAAACAAAAAAGATAAAAATAATGATAGAATGAGAGGAAGTAGGAGAATAACATATATTAAAATGTATAATACTATTAAAATATAAAATAAACTAAAAAACTATATAAAATTGCCCACCAAGGATACCCTTTGTTTCTAGCACTTTGAAAAGAAGAAGGAGTATGAGAAAAGTAGAGAAATTTTTGGATCAAAATATTACCACCAAATGAATGTGCATGTATTCCATAATAAATGAACTGATTTGGAAGAGGTTCCATCTAGAATGTAGTTATAATATATCTACTTTGTTTGAACAAAAAAATTGAGCTTGACAGGACTAGAAATGAAGGATTTATTGCCAATTTACTCGGGATATATAATATGACCAGGCTGACTATTCGTATTCCAATGCTCTGAGTTCCAATGAATTTATGACCTTCATAATGAAAGAATCAGGAACATAATACTTAATTAATGTTATTAATCATGATTTATTATTTCTCCATGTTAAATTTTATCTCATTTTATTTGGATGTTTATGAGATATGAGCCCAAAAATAAAATTCTCCAGATCTGTACACAATTTTCGAGGCCTGACTTGTGAGCTGGATTTGGGCCTCCAATGATGGATTGAGCTTTGGGTCCTGAAGGGTAAAATGAATCCCATAGAACATAAAATCTATAAAATAATAATTTCTCAATTTTTATTGGTGGATAAATAGTTATGGAAGAAACATTGAAATAAATTAAAACTATTAAAATTCCAAAATATGCCATTTTTCCAATTAGGCTAAAAAATTATTAAAAATCATAAAATGTGAAAATTTACCTTAAAATAACACATTGGTGGTATTAAAAAAATGAAATTTAGAATAAAATAATTGAAAATATTTTTTCTGTCAATTCCCACCCATTTAAACATTGCACTCATGAGAAATCATCTTATACCAAGGTCAAAACAAACTTATCAAAGCATCAATGACAACACAACTCAATTATCCTATAAAGAAAAATATCATGCCTCCAAAAAGGATAAAAATTACCTAAATACTAAAAAATCATAAAAATACATTCAATTTCATGTGAATCCTCACATCCATGTCGTACCTACCTCCCCAGAAAAATATTTCTCTCTTCACTCAAGGATATTTAATGTGGAGTTTTTCTCATTCTCAAGAACACGTGTGATCTCCATAGGCTTGGTATCCTCCTAGTATCTTCACATCAAAGAGTCAAAAATGTTTCAATAATGTGTTATTTTTCATGGATTGTTCTGAATCTGAGGGTTGAAAGTTTTTAAATGTAAAAACATCTGAGGTAAGAATGAGGAGGGAAAAGCTCTAAAGTGAAGTAAATACATGAAAACAGTTTTTCTCTAGAATGGTGTGCTCCTCAATCAGCTCAAAAATAAATCACCTCCAAACACCTCTTTATTTCTTTAGGTTATTCAAAGTTGGAATTTTTAACCTCAATGATAAATTTCTTCCCTATTTTACCTAATTGTAGTATTGTTTTATCTTGATTTAGATCTGGATTTCTCTTGAAAATCATGTTTTTGAGGAAAATAGTGGCAGCTTTTGATTTTCAAATATTGGTGAAAACCATACCCATATGTGTAATGGTATTGTGGTCCACCCATCCATATTACCATCATGAAATTTATTCCACCCAAGCAACAAATTAATATGGGAACACTTTCAATTTAGATCAAACTTATTCTTCAAGAAAAGAAAACACGACTCATAATCTCCCCCCGCACACTTGAGTTCAACAATAATAATGCATTTAACACTTAGAGAGGGTTGTAAAGGGATAAATAAATTATAATCTGGATGAATAACATGGTATTTCATGGCTACTAGAGGATTAATAAATTTCTGATGAAAAGGTAGGCCAAAATAAGAGTTAAATGCAAAAGGTCTTTCAAAGTGACTCCTCAATCATACTTAACACATTCCATGAACTATAATAGCTTTTAAAAAAACATATTTTGGATAAAAAAATAAGTCTCAAGACTATAAAAAAAGAAAAATTTAATAATATGTAAAATCAGTTTAGAAACCTCTCAAGTTGATCAAGATTTTCAATTGAAATAGTACAAATGCACACGAGTTTCACAATCATTCAAACTTCATCCAATGAAATGATTGGAAATAAAGAAAAAAAATCCATTCAAAAATAATTTAAATCCTCAAATATTCAAATCAAGAAATGTTCCAAAAACACCAATATTTTTTTAATTTTCCAAATTATTCAATTCATATCAACAATCCTAAAAACACACCAAAGATGAAAAAAAGAAAATATGAAAAATTTAGAGAGAAAAAAACATGAAAAAATAGAAGTGCATGAATTTTTTTAAAAAATAAGTTGACATACCTCCCCCACATTTATTACAATTACTTTCATATTTTTAGATCAAATCAAATCAAGATACATTTTCACATGGAATTTATATTGGGTAGAAAATAAAATAAAGAAAAGGAAAGACACATCCTGATTTATTTTTTAGTGGAAACCTTGAGTTAAGCACCTAATTAATACCAATTTAAAACTACAAGAAATAAATAAAAAGACATAAGAAATATAAATAAAAACAAAGATAAATGGGATAGGAAATGGAGAATGCTTGGTTTGATCCCCAAGAAGGTTCTAGGTTCTTACTTTTACTAGTCAGGTAGTTTTAGTGGATTATCTCCATTTAGAAGGTGGGTGTTGTTTCTTTGAGATGAACAACCACATGTGAATTTTCTTAGTTTCTTTAAGTAAATAAAAATACTTAAGAACACCAAATAAGCTAAGAAAATTACAAACCCCCATTAAAGAATAAGGAAAAAATTTGAGTTCAAGAGTGGGGGGTAAAATAGAATAGGGGTGTTCCCTGATAAACTCTGAAGTTTCATCCTCCATATGATATGGATGTTTTTTTAGAGTAGGTTGTCTCCCCGCCACTAGATTCTCTCGATATTATTATTTGATCACCACCACTTGGGTAGTCTCTTCATTAACACCCAATTATTGTTCCATTTTCATTTTATTAAAATTTTTGGAAAAGTGGAAGTCATAAAATAAGTCATCTTGAATAAGATTAAAACATAACAAATCAATAATTAAATATTCCATTTCAAGTAAGTCGGCTTGGATATTTATCTCTTCAGACAATACTATTGACATCTCAATCTCAGTAGGTGAATCTAATTCATCATTTTATTCCAAAGAAATAGAGAGTTAGAGTGGTTCTTATTGTTTTTTATTAAGGATGATATGATCATGTTTTAGGTTATCTTCAACAAAGTAATTCTAATATTCTTCCAAAAATTGTTTATCTCCCATAAGTGAATCAATTGGAATTTGTACTTCCGGGACCTCCTATGAGAAATGGTCGAGTGTGGGATAATGTTATTAATTCTTTAAGAATATATTTCTCACACACCTTAGTTTATTTAACAAAAAAAATTATTAGTTAAATCTATTCCACTACTCGTTCTGGTTATAGTTCTAGTTTGGGTTATGGTTTCTCTACCCTCGAACAAATATATCCTTCAACCCTAAGAAATTTAATATTTATTTTTTGTATTTCTTATTTATGTTCTTGCATGTTTTTTTAAATTCCTTTTTTCACATGAGATTCATCATTCCATGCATAATAATCACAATTTGAATACTTCATGGACAAAAATATTTTTTTAAGTTTTTTAAAATTTATGATATTTTTGTGTTTTTATGAAAAAAAATATTTAAAAAATGTGAATAAAAATAATGAGTGAATAAAACTTGGATATTTGGAAATTGTTCCAATTTTATGAAGCATTTTCATGCACACTATCAAAAATATTTATAACTAAGTACAACATAGTGGAAGACCTAAGTCGTTCTCTTGAGGAGCCTTTGTGATCAATAAATCACTACTTATAATTTACATTTCTATATTATATATATATATATGAAATAAAATGAACATAAATATTGGTTTTAGAATGAAATATAAATAAAATTAAAATTTCAATGCAAAATTCAGACAAAATGAATTGAGACAAAATGATGTCAGACAGAAAAGAGATCCTCCCATGAGAACACCTTGAGTTAACCATCATTGTCTATTAATTAATTTCAAATTTACATAATGAACATGATCCATCGTATGCATGAAAATCCCCTTATTCATATGATTGTGAATATACAGTACACTCAATGATCACCGAGATATTGTATATCCACCTCCTCGATCGAGGGAAAATATTGCAGAAGTGAAAGCTAAGCCTCAGGTGGCAAGTGGAGACAAAGAGGCCCCTTTACTATTAATAACCCGTTAGTATAACTCTAAGAAAATAATAAATAATATTAATTAATATATAAATGACATGGGTTCAACACCGAATTGATCTCCCATGAACTTTCTCGGGTTAGTTACTCATGATCATGAGTATAAGAGATCAAAGTAGAGAAGAAATTGAGGTGAAAACAAAAAAGATAAAAGGAATGATAGAATGAGAGGAAGAAGAAGAATAACATATAATAAAAATGTATAGTATTATTGAAACAGAAAGTATACTAAAAAACTACATAAAATGTCCCACCAAGGCTATCCCTAAGTTTCCATCACTTTGATAAGAAGGAGAACATTTTTATAGGAAAATGAGATAAATTTTTGGATCCAAATATTTTTAAAGAGTGTATGCACCTGTATTCCATAATAATGAAAAAATTTGGAAATTTTTCCTTCTTTAAAGTTGTTATAATATATCTCCTATATCGGCCCAAAAAATTTGAGCTTTATTGCCGAAGTAATGAAGGATTTATGGCTGATTTAGTCAGGATATTTAATCTGACCAGGCTGACTAGTCGTATTCTAATACACTGAGTTCCAACGAATTTATGACCTTAAAAATGAAATAACCAGGCACTTAATACTGAATTAAAGTTATTACACAAGATTTATTGTTGTTCCATGTAAAATTTTACTTCATCTGGTTTGTCAGTTTATGAGATATTGGCCCAAAATAAAATTCTCTAGATCTATGTACTATTTTTGAGGCATGACTTGTGAGCTAGATTTGAGCCTTCAAATGATGGATTGAGATTTGGTTCATGAAGGATAAAATGAATCATATAAAACATAGAAACCTATAAAACATAGAAAACTATAAAACATAGAAACCTATAAAACATAGAAACCTATAAAGAATAATTTTTAAATTTTGATGAGTGGGGAAATCTTTATGGCTGAAACATTGAAAAAAATTAAAACTGTTAAAATTCCAAAATATATCAATTTATCAATTAATCTAAAAAATGATTCAAAAAAATAAAATGGGAGAATTTTACTTAAGATAACACATTGGTGGTATTAAAAAAATTAAATTTGGAATAAAATAATTGAAAAATATTTTCACTATCAATGATAACAATTAAAAAAAGGACCCAAGCACTAAATTGTAAACCACCGTGTGACCCTTGGTCACTATCCAACCTGTAACACCCCAAGGTTTTCTAAAAATAAATTGAAATGCTTGAAATTTTGTTTAATTTATATATTTATAAGTATCCTTTAAACACAATTTTACTGCTTCTATGTTTTGAATTTTGAAATATTTTCATCTAAAATTGTGTTCAGTGTGTTATTTGGAGTCTATTGGAAGCAATTTTTTTTGAATAGTAACATACACTTATGAATAGTAATATTATCCTAGTGAATAGTAAATTGTATTATTATTTTATTTTCTTAAGGCTTTAAGATAATGACATCTTGATTTATTTCTAAATGTGATATAAAAGCATTTATAGTTTTTAAATTAGTAATTTCTGAATTAAGTATGATTTTATTTAAAAATTAAATTGAAAATTATTATAAAATTATTTTCAAAAAATGAACTTTATTTTTGAATTCTACATGTTGATAAATGGTTAGGGTAAATTTTGGGGTTTTTTCTGAAACATTTGATTTTTTGGTGAACAGTAAAAAATACAGTTTTGAGTTTCAGTGTGTTAATGACATCATTAATGATGTAATAATGATGTAATAAATATAGTATACTTTTGAACTGTAAAATAAGTTATGAGGTGTCCCATGTGGCTTATAACTCGGGAAAATACCATGGGCAAGCTCATGGATTTTCAAATACCACTAATGAGGCATTCCTTGGAAATTATTAAAATAATCCCTCACTTTTGCAATAAATACCAACCTATTTTTTAATTAACTTCATTACAAATTCCTCATAAATAAATATATTTCCTCCTTACCTCCCTATTATACCTACAAAGTTTTCCTCAATCCCCCAAGGTCCCAACCTTCAAGTTCTAGGAGTTAATCTATAAGGTCAGAAAATTCTAAATTTCTTTATTTTTTCATTCAAGTTCTATTTTATGTGGTATAACTTTAAAGTTTCCATAACATGTTCTTATTTAATTATTATTATTGATCTATTATGTATTATGATTAATTTAGGGATTGGTGACACTTGTCCCCAATATTTTTAAGGTTTTCTAAAACCATGTTGCATAGCCGTTAGGCTGCAGAATTTTTGTAAGGGATTTCTCAATTATTCTTTTATTTTGAGTTCCTTTATTTTATTATTCATTATTCATATATTATTACCCAAGATGGATGAAATATCCAGAAATAATATATATTCTGTATTTTCTCATGTTCATGGGAAATTGATCATCATTATTCTTATCAACTCCCACTTATTCAAGGAATAAAAACATTGTCTGTGATGTGTCGAATTACCGACATCGTGGATGATGTGATTTCAATATCCATTAATTATTTTAAGTCTGGTCATGATACCATTTATATGATTTAACCAAGTTATAATATATGTATTATGACTCATACATGTTTCTGTAATTATTTTTTACTCATGGTTTTAATTTATAAGACAAAACGAGGTTGTTATTAACAAAGAACCACTAAAATGATCTAAACGAACATCATTAATGTTTTAACTTATGAATCATCATCATATAAAACATAAAAATGATAAATGGTAAAAATTATGGTATTGGAAATATGTAAATACCTTTTTTCAATTCTGGAGTTTCACTTCCAATCGACAAGAACATCCATCATGAACCAATAATGGAAATCATGTAAGGAACTCACCCAAAACAGTGCAAGGAACAAAATACTAACAATTAAGGGGATAAATGAGGTCATGAAATGATAATATAAGATTTTATAAACATGAAATGTTTCTGTAAAATACTAATAAATCTATTTTAACTATTATATAGGAATTTTAAATAAGTTTTATGTAAGACAAGCCAAATGTAAGGGAATTCTTAACCCGATTCCCATCCTTTGGGTTAACCATATTCTTCTTTATTTATGTGTTATTTAAATTGTTTGTGTGATGACATCTGATTATACTGTGTCTAATTATGAATATTTACAGATTATATATATATTCCATCCACTCTATTAAGTCTCACTTCAATTATATGATATTTATAAGGTAAGTTTCATTTAAAATCCTCTTTTAAAATTCTGTTTTACAAAATTCAAAAGCAATGTTTTTTTTATGTTGTATGATTATGTCATTGTAACACCCTGAGATTTTATGAAAAATATTATTTTAATTTCATTGATTTCGTGTGTTGTATGATACACCAAAATTATCTTGTGTTATACGCAACACCATATTAGCTTGTAGTATACACAACACTATTCTTGGCTCGTGTTACAAACAATTTCAAGTTCGTTTTATAGAAATTATTCTAAGAAACATTAAGTATAGATTTTGTTTAATGTATAAATGAAATAAGTTTTTATTATGTTATATGCAACACCAAAGGAATATTTCCCTACACGGAACCCTGACTTGGATTCCATTACACGCAACCACGACCTTCCTCGATAGCGTGTGTTGTACGCAATACCGAGTTTCACTAAACAACGATATGTTATTAAAATATTATATAAACTAGCCGTTATGAATATTAATACCCACTTTTTGAGATTTTATAAATTTTATCTTTTAAAATGGACTTCTTTTTTGAATTCGAAATATAGAAATTATCCTAGGTTGAAATTTTGGTATTTTTCTGAAAACTTTCAATTTTTTATGAGTAGTGAAAACATTGAGTTATTGGTTAAAAAAGAATTTTTATTTAAATAATATTTTATTTTATTTAAATTTATTTTAGGTCAAAATAGATACATAATACTTATATAAGTTCAATTTAATTCATTAGATCCATTTTATAATAACTTTAGATATATAAAAATTTTATTGAACTTTTCACCGTCTTTTACCCACCTCCTGGGAGCATTTGAAATTGTACATAAAACATAATTTTACCGCTTTGGTGAGTTGAATTTAGAAAATATTAGAGACACGGTTAATATAAAGGAATTAAATTTCTTTCAATAAAATAAAAACAATTTTTGGTGAATAGTAGCTTTTTTACTTTTATTTACCACGGTTAAAAGTAAATAGGGTAAATAAGGGTAAAAATTATATTATTATTACCCTAAAAAATTTCATAATTCTATTGGATAAGTGTAATTAGACCAAAAACAACATTAGGAATAAAATATTACGCTTTAGGTCCACTTGGATTATATTAGGACATTTATTATTATTTTATTTAAAGAAGAGTTAAAAGAGTTAAAATCAAATTTTAATAACTAAAACATTTTAAATATAGGTTTATTCATTAGATAAATTCAAAAATAAATATTAATTATAAAGATAAATAAATTTCCTACATAATAGTATTTTATTTATAATTTTTAGACATTAAATAATCTAATTTATTTATGATACAATGATGATGTAGTAATTACCTTATTAATAATATATTAACATAATTGATGTCATAAATACCCAAATAAATGTAATTTGAGACTTTTTATAAATTACACTAATTTTTTAGGTTAATATGACTTGTTATTATTGATTCAATTAACTTTTTTAGAACTAATCATGTTTTTATGATTTTTCACAAAAATCAATTACCAAATAGTGTCAAAATTGACATAAAATAGGTTTTAAAACAAATATTATATTATTAATTGTTATTATATTATTAAAAAACTAAGGTTCGGAAAAATTACTTATATAAGGTTATATATATTAATAATTAACCACTTGGGGTTCTTTTTGTTTTTTATAGTAAGTTTATTATCCATATAGTGTAAGAAAACATGGAGACACGGTAAAAGTTAAATTATTTAACTCAGAGTTAAATCTAAATGATAAGGTTAAAATAGTAACCTAAACTTTTCTAAAACCTATTTTTTGAGAGGATTTCGACCTATAACCACTTTAGTTTCTAAATAAATTAATTTGGAGCTCTTATAAACCGAATATGACTTTCTTGTTAAATAATATTTTAAGTTTTTCCTAAGGTGCCCCTCTCCTCCCTTATAAAAGGGAACCTCCTCCCTCATCTCTTTACAAAATTTTGAGCTTTAAAGCTTGACCAAACCCTGTCAATTTCTCCTCTAAACTTCCCTAGAAACATTATTGAAGTACTGTTCTCCTCAAAATACCAATTCTAGGGCCTTAAGAGTAATCTTAAAAGAGGTGCATCGAAGAAGAGGTAATCTCTTCTACCGATTCTTTCTAGTTTCTTTCTTCTTCAAGTTATTTTTATTTAGTTGTTTCATTATAAAGTTATAACATCAGTATAAATAATATAATGATATGTTATTATAAATATTAATCAGCCCCAATTCACCTTCTATCCATCCTACGGAAAGAGAAATCACCGTGCCTGCGTACGTACAGAATACCGTCTCCACGCCGTGGTGTAATCTGTTTTCCCCCACCACCTTACTTGGATGGGTATAATGGTGTATAGAATAACTATATATAGTTATTATAACATCATAATGATTCTGAGATATTATATCATTCACTCCAATTCAATTAAATAATTATGGGAACGATATCATCGCTCGTGCGTACGTACGGATTACCGTCTCCACGACGATATGCGATTCATTTTCCATGTTAACCATTAAAGAATGATTATAAAGTATATATAATGAATAATAATGAAATATATGAAATTATAAAGCTACTGGATATATATATATATATATGACATATACTTTCTTTCATTCAAGTCAACAAGGAAAAGAAAACATCGTTCATGCGTACGTACGACCTACCGTCTCCATGAACGGTGTATTTCATTTCCTTTAACTATCTATTATATATATATATATACTGAATATATATGATATATAAATCATGATTTAAATTCTTGAAGTAAGTAAATCATGATATAAGTAATAATAATATCAAGAACAACAAGCCCAAACACGTACGATAAATAAAATGATTTTACACAAAACGGTGCATTAACAAGGAATTTAGAAAATAATGGGTAATATAAAGTAATAAGTAAACCATATACGATTTAATAACAATGAATATGATTATTTAATAATTCAATGAAATTATTTAAATCATTATACAAGAGGTTCAGATACCTATGAAGCATATCAGACCTAAGGTAAGGGATAATTTTGCAATCTCATTTTTATCTGAGATTGCTTATACGTAAGTATTTACTGGGGTTATATTTTTCATCCATGTACATAAAAATGTTTTTCATAAAGTGTTTAATATTATTAAATGTATGTTTAAAGTCATGTTTACCCCTCTTTGACTTTTAATTTGTATTATGGAAGGAATGTTTCTTTTGTTTACCATACGTGGTAACTTTTGACTTTTCTGGCCAGAGTATGAGAAAAATGTTTTTTTAACTTATATGGTATGAATGGATTTTTATGATTTAATAGAAAATTATTTTAGTGAAGCTTCCTTTACAATTTTTCAAGATTATTTTTAATCAACTTAATTTAGTTTAAAATTATATGACATTTTAAGAAAGGAAAAATATTTTTTTGAAGAAGATAGGATATTTCCCTCAAGAATTCATTTCAAGTGTTTTATCAATACCATTTTCCATTTAAGATGACACTATTTCATATGTGTATGTTTTAAGTATAATGTATTTATGATTTACATTTTTTTACTTTTATTATGATGAAATGATATCCATTTGTTTTATATGGATTATGTTATGATGGGATGATGTTTATGAAACCCATTTTATTTTTTGGGTTATGATGAATGATTTTTGTTAATGTTGTGGAACATGTAAGAATGATTTCACTATGAGATGAGTGGGACCTATATTTCCCTCCAATGCATTGGGTAAAGATTTATATCTTATTAGATATACATGGATGGAATGGTAAGTTAATTAGGTTTAGTGATACAGGACTGGAACGAGGAGTGAACTTGATTCAGAAAGGGACTTTGTCCACTAAGATGGTCTTGGAAGAAATGTCTTGGATACTATGGAAATCATATCATGTGATTAATGTTTTTCCACAATTACATGTTTTATTACCATTCTATTTTATCATGATTGATGTTCCATTATGATCTATGCCTTACGTACTTCCATGTTTTATTTCTTTGCTCAAGATTTTGATGTTTAAACATTATTTTCTTGTTTTTATGTTCAAATGTATATGGTTTGTTTTATTTTATCCATTCTTACCCTTACTAAGAATTTGAGCTCACCCTTTATATGTTTTCTTTTCCCCAGGATATAAATTATGGTTTTATGTAAGAAAACAAAAGGGAAAGATCTTTATGGGAGATGTTGAAGATATTTCACCATGTTCCGAGTTTCCAAAGACACTAAACTATTACGATCCTTGAATGTTGGTTTTTGTTATGTATTAAGTATTCCTCAAAAGTAATCTAATGTCCATGTATGCCATGATTTGGGTCTCAATAGTTGTTACCAGGGGAAAGGTTTAGTTAAACTCTATAAACTAGGATGCAAAAACTTTAGTGAGACCCCTAGAGATATTTCTTAGGTATGTCTAGGGATGTCCCTAAGGTTTAGTATAACTATAGGTTACAGTCCTAGAATTATGATAACGATCATGAATAACGTTGAATTAAACCTATGATGTTAGAGATTTAAATTACTCCCCTTGATTATGTTGTTTTACTAGATGGATTTTTTCCTCTCACACGATTCTTTTTGGGTTCTAGAAAATAGCTGGAAACTAGAAGATTCATGCTAATGGAGAATATGATGGACAATGGAATGATATTATTAATGATCAATCAAATGAAATGTGATTTGGAAGGTGAAACATCATTATTATGCCTAATCCGCAATCTCATAATATGATCAATAATCTCAACTTTGGTAAGTTTCTTGACTCAGTTAATAAGAGAAAGAATGAGTTTAATGATGATCATAAAGGAAAGAGAGTTAAATTTTACTCATGTAAATAATGTGGGAAGAGACATCACAGAGAATGTTTCAAAGGAACTATAAGATGCATTGGGTGTGGAAAATAAGGACACAAAGACAGTAATTGCAAAGGAAAAGGTTCAGTTAACACCACAGACAAGGATAATGGTATTGATAAGACATCAACAATGGTTAAATGTTTTAGATGTGGAATGTACGGGCATTATGCAAACCAATTCTCTAAAGGAAAGTCTCATGAAGAGAATCATCATGGTCGTATGGGTAGTATTTGTGTTGATGATGATGAAGAGACTACAAATGATATATGAGATGAAATAATTGTTGAATCTCGGTAAATGGTTTAAGAAGGTAGTGGAATGATTTTATGTTTATCAAGAGTAATGTTGTATAGGTAATTTAATGGTACTATGGAATACAGAAACATATAAGGATTGTTACACTAATGTTTTTCCTTAAGTATTTGAAATTATACGTTGAATGGTACTAGTAACAATGAAAGGTTATTCAGATATTTTTGGAAAGCAGATGATATGCGCATAATGAAGGGATAAGGAGAAAATAATATATTGGATATTATTAATGAGCTCATGAAAGATATAAGGACAAAGTGATATCATGGTTTGAGTATATAGAAATTTTGGGAATTTGGTATGTGGAAAGAGTTAACTTTTGATGGCATTAATATTTTCACTAAGGTTCAATGGGTATTCATTTTTCAAGAGAATACATGATTAAGGAATTCACATGTTTGGAATGTGACCAACAAGATATATTGTATGATATATGGGGGATAAATAATAGTATTCACGTGCTTGTTATGTGACCTTTCAAGTAATCGTTTTCTTTATACAATGAGCTTGGACCGAAGTATTTTGGATAAGCCTAAAGATTAGAATGAATTAAGTTAGACATAAGATAGTATTGTTTAAGGATAGAACTTTTTCGATATTATTGTAGGAATGTTATATTAATGTAGTTTTAGAAAAAGGGACAACTTGAAGGATGGGCGACAACCCGTCACATTGGAAAAGGCTGTGGGAATCAAACCCACAACCGAAGTGAGACATGCCTTTATCACCTACCATTGGCCAACAAGAAGTCCCTAGTTTGTTGAAATTAGTTTTATTTTATTAAGTGGTATGATAGATGAAGTATAAGTCCATTTTTGGAACCATATACGATTAATCTCACCATAGATAGACTTATGTATATAACTATTGCTAACCTTATGTTTGAGATAAATGGAATGACCTATCATTATATCACATGATCCTCTAACACTTCACAGAAGACAAATTCAACTTCATTTCTTTAAGAGATGAAGTGGAAATTGTTCAAGGTACGAACAACAGTTAGATTGTACCAAAATAAAGTAAGTATTTCTTCTAATTCAAATTCTTCAACTTTAGGGAAATGATCTTGAAAACCAAAAATGTTTTCCTAGTGTCCTCATATCTGATGAATAAGATGGTACCTTAGATCATCAAAAAGTTATGGCTTTGTGATTGTTGTATTTTTCATATCCATGTTCTCTACCACTCTCCATAAGAAATTTATGGTTAGATTTCTCTTCCATATCCATATATTCACCTATATTTTCCTATGTGGAAACCCAGTGATGAGTTACTTTGCGTATTTGTTATGTTTCTAAAGTTCCTTTTAAAATGACATTTTAGTATTCCTTTTTACGATGTGGGTTTCTATTTAAGAAACTTTCAAGTAGTAAATTAATTATAACCCCAACGAATTTCGAGGGAAAAATTAATTTTAAGGGGGGTAGAATGTAACACCCCGAGATTTTATGAAACATATTCTTTTAATTTCATTTATGTCTTGTGTTGTACGCTACACCAAAATTATCTTGTGTTATATGAAACACCGTATTATCTTGTAGTATACACAACACTATTCTTGGCTCGTGTTACACAAAATTTCAAGTTTGTTTTGTAGAAATTATTCTAAGAAACATTAAGTATATATTTTGTTTAATGTATAAATGAAATAAGTTTTGATTATTTTATACGCAAAACCAAAGGAATATTTCCCTACATGCAACCCTGACTTGTCTTGCATCACACACAATCACAACCTTCCTCAATAGCGTGTGTTGTACGCAATATCAAGTTTCACTAAACAACGATATGTTAATAAAATATTATATAAACTATCCATTATGAATAATAATACCCACTTTTAGAAATTTTATAAATTTTATCGTTCAAAATGGACTTCATTTTTGAATTCGGAATATCGAAATTAGCCTAGGGTGAAATTTTGGTATTTTTCTGAAAACTTTCAATTTTTGATGAATAGTGAAAACACCGAGTTATTGGTTTAAACAGACTTTTTATTTAAATATTAATTTATTTTATTTAAATTTATTTTAGGTAAAAATTGTTACACAATACATTAATTTAAATTTAATTCATTGGAGTCATTTTATAATAATTATATATATATAAAAATTTTATTGAACTTTTCACCGTCTTTTACCCACCTCGTGGGAGCATTTGAAATTGTACATAAAACATAATTTTACCACTTCTGTGAGTTGAATTTATAAAATCCAAGATAAATGGTTAATATCAAGGAATAAAATGAGGTTCAATAAAATAAAAATAATTTTTGTGAATTGTAACTTTTTACTTTTATATACCACGGTTAAAAGTAAATAGGGTAAATAAGGATAAAAATGATATTATTATTACCATAACACATGTACTAATTCTATTGGATAAGTTTAATTAGAACAAAAATCACCTTAGGATCAAAATATTACCCTTTATCTCCACTTGGATTATATTAGGACATTTATTATTATTTTATTTAAAGAAGAGTTAAAAGAATTAAAATCAATGTTTAATAACTAAAACATTTTTAATATAGGGTTATACATTAGATAAATTAGACTATAAATATTAATTATAAAGATAAAAATATTTCCTAGATATTAGTATTTTATTTATAATTTTTAGACATTAAATAATTTAATTTATTTATGACACAATGATGATGTAGTAATTACCTTATTAATGAAATATTAACATAATTGATGTTATAAATACCCAAATAAATGTAATTTGAGACTTTTTATAAATTAAACTAATTTTTTCTGTTAATATGAAATGTTAGTATTGATTTGATTAACGTTTTTTGAACTAATCATGCTGTTATGATTTTCACAAAAATCAATTACCAAATAGTGTCAAAATTGACAAAAAATAGTTTAAAAAAAATATATTTTATTATTAATTGTTATTCTATTCTTAAAAATCTATGGTTCTTCAAAATTACTTATATAAGGTTATATATATTAATAATTAACCAATTGTGGTTCGTTTGGCTTGTTATAGTATGTTTATTGACCATATAGTGTAAGAAAACAAGAAGACACGGTAAAAGTTAAATTATTGAACTTAGAGTTAAATCTAAATGATAAGGTTAAAATAGAAACCTAAACTTGTCTAAAACCTATTGGTTGATAGTATTTATACCTATACCAACTTTATATTCTAAATAAATCATTTTGGAGCTATTATAAACCGAATATGACTTTTTTGTAAAATAATATTTTAAGTTTTTACTAAGGTGCCCCTCTCCTCCCTTATAATAGGGCACCTCCTCCCTCTTCTCTTTACACAATTTTGAGCTTTCAAGATCAGAAAACCCCTGACCATTTCCCTTATAAACTTCTCTAGAAACATTATATAAGTTATGGTCTCCTCAAAATACCAAGTCTAGGGCCTTAAAGAAGAAGATTAAAAGAGGTGTGTCGAAGAAGAGGTAATATCTTCTACCGAATCTTTCAAGTTTCTTTCTTCTTCAACTTATTTTTCATTAGTTGTTTCATTATAAAGTAATAACATAAGGATAAATAATATACTTATATGTTATTATAAATAATAATCAACCCCATTTCACCTTATATCCATCCTACGGAAAGCGAAATCACCGTGCTTGCATACATACAAAATACTGTCTCTACGCCGTGGTGTAATCTGTTTTTCCACAACCACATTACTTGGATGGGTAAAATGGTGTAAAGAATAACTATATATAGTTTTTATAACATCATACTTATTATGAGATATTATATCATTCCCTACAATTCAATTCAATAATTATGGGAATGATATCATCGCTCGTGCGTACGTACGAATTACCGTCTCCACGATGCGATGTGATTCATTCTCCATGTTAACCATTCAAGAATGATTATAAAGTATATATAATGAATAATAATAAAATATATGACATGATAAATCTACTGGATATATGTATATATATATATATGACATCTACTTACTTTCATTCAAGTCAATAAGGAAATGAAAACATCGTTCATGCGTACGTACGACCTACCGTCTCCATGAACGGTGTATTTCATTTAATTTATCTATATATTATATATATATATATATACTGAATATATATGATATATAAATCATGATTTAAATTCTGTAAGTAAGTAAATCATGATATAAGTAATAATAATATCAAGAACAAACAGTCCAAACACGTACTATTAATAAAATGATTTTACCCAAAACACTGCATTAACATGGAATTTAAAAAATAATGGGTAATATAAAGTCATAAGTGAACCATAAATGATTTAATAACAATGAATATGATTCTGTAATAAGTCAATGACATTATTTAAATCATTATACAGGAGTTTCAGATACGTACAAAGCATATCAGACCTATGGTAAGGGATAATTCTGCAATCTCATTTTTATCCGAGATTGCTTATACGTAAGTATTTACTGGGGTTATATTTTTCATCCATGTGTATAAAAATGTTTTTCATAATGTGTTTAATATTATTCAATGTATGTTTAAAGTCATGTTTACCCCTCTTTGAATTTTACTTTTTATTATTGAATGAATCTTTCTTTTGTTTACCATATGTGGTTACTTTTGACTTTTCCAGCCAAAGTATGAGAAAAATGTTTTTTTAACTTATATGGTATGAATGGATTTTTATGAATTCATGGAAAATTATTTCCATGAATCTTACTTTACAAGTTTTCAAGTTTATTTTTAGTCAACTTCTTTTAATTTAAAATTGTATGACATGTTAATAAAGGAAAAATGTTTTTTGAAGAAGATATGATATTTTCCTCAAAAATTCATTTCAAGTGTTTTATCAATACCATTTTCCATCTAAGATGAAATTATTTAATATGTGTATGTTTCAAGTATAATGTCTGTATGATTTACATTGTTTCACTTTTCTTATGATGAAATGATATCCATTTGTTTTATATGGATTATGTTATGATGGGATGATGTTTATGAAACCCATTTTATTATTTGGGTTATAATGAAAGATTTATGTTTATGTTGTGGAATACTTAAGAATTATTTCACTATGAGATGGGTCGGACCAATATCTACCTCCAATTCATTGGGTAAAGATTTATATTTCATGAGATAGACATGGCTGGAATGGTAAGTTAATCCGGTTCAGTGATATAGGACATGAACGAGGTGTGAACTCGATTAAGAAAGGGGCTTTGTCCACTAAGATTGTCTTGGCAGTAATGCCTTGATTACTATGGAAATAATATCATGTGCTTAATGGTTTTCCACAATTACATGTTTTATTCCCATGCTATTTTATCATAATTGATGTTCCATTATGATCTATTCCTTACATACTTCCATGTTTTATTTCTTTTCTCAAGATTTTGATGTTTAAACATTATGTTCTTGTTTTTAAGTTCCAATGTATATGGTGTGTTTTGTTTTCTCCATTCTTACCCTTATTGAGCATTTGATCTCACCATTTATATGTTTTCTTTTTCCCAGGAAATAAAGAAATGTTTTAGGTATGAAAACAAAAGGGGAAGATCTTTATGGGAGATGTTGAAGATCATTCACAATGATTAGAAGATTATGATCCGAGTTTCCAACGACACTAAACTATTACGGTCCTTGAATGTTGGTTTTTGTTATGTATTAAGTATTCTGAGAAAGTAATGTAATGTCCAAGTAAGCCAAGATTTGGTTCACTACAGTTATAGATCTTTATAATTGTTTATGATTAAGGTTGGGACCTATATTTCCCTATAATGAATTGGGTATGTGTAAGTTGGAGGTCGGCCGTATGGTTACTCCAAGTGTAACTACGATGGTTACACAAATAGTAAGGTAGCTGTGAGGGTTAAAAATTAAAAGGTAGCCAAGAGGGTTACAAGATTATGTAAGTAATGCCCCAAGATACCTTTATGGTTTTACTTATGTTCTTAGGTATTGTGGAAATATCATTTTTCACAAAGTATGTATATATATATAGGTCATAAGTATGTCTTATGAAAATGATTTCATATGTTGCAAGTATTCATGGACTAATGTGTTATTTTCTTCTTTTAATATCCCTTACTGAGTTTTTGTGATCATACCAAGTTTTAAATTATTTTCATAGGTTAATGGATGGGTAATAAAAAGAAAGAATCCATGTTAAATGTTGAAGAATTATCAAGGAATCATGTTTTAAGTTTTAATGTTTTAAATTTTGAAAAAAATGGAAACTATTTTTATGGTATCCACTTTGTAACAATGTGTAATGTTATAAGTGTATTATGTCCCAATTATCTAAATCTCTAAACTTGAAAATATCCTCAATGTAAAATGAAGTGTTTTCTTGACTAAATTCAAGATAATGTATGTAATAAGGCCAGATCCTTATAGTTTGTATCATAGGATGGTTTAGATAACATTACAGGTTAGGATAATGTTAAAAGAATACCATAAATGATTTTTATTCTATAATTAATTTGAAATGTTATAGAATTTAGAGGTTAACATGTTACTTCATCTAAGATATGTTTGTTCAGAATAGTTTTCCGTAGAAGGAACATGGATGATGAAGATGAAAGGCACCGACAGAACGACATCCTTCTAGATCTACAACCCAGAATGGTAGGGGTTGGAACCAAGTAGTTTGTGACAGTAATGGATTAGCTAAAACAGGAAATAAATGATGGTGGAATCTATGCAAGAGAAAAAAAGAGGTAGAACAACAGAACATGATAGTAGTGGAACATTTTTTGATACAACACCCTCCTGCTTACAATGGATCTTCTAACCTAGTAGTAGATGAAGGATGGATCAAATCCCTTGAAAAGATATTCGATGTTATGGGATGTTTGGACAATCAAAATGTAATTCTTTCCATTTATCATTTTGAAGGTGAATCTAATCAGTGGTGGTCAACGGTAAGGAATATCAGGGGTAGAGAGGATTTTGATCCCTTAGAGTGGGATGAATTTAACAGTATTTTATTTGAAAAATATTTTCCTAAGGTGGTGTGACTTAGGATAGAGAATAAATTCCTTGAATTGAAGCAAAGGAGGAGGATTAAGTGGATATGTATGAATAGAACTTCACCAGACTTGCGAGGTATACTCGAAATATTATTTTAGATCTTGATAGAAAAATCAGCCGGTTTTAGTCAGGATTGATGCCAAGGTATCAAAGGGCGTTGTCCTCCCGTGAAGTCAAAATTTATGAGAAACTTGTCCAATGTGATGATAGGGTAGAGATGGAGTTTGTTGATGATCATGTGAATTTTGGAAATAAGGAGAAGAAGAGTTCCAGGTGGAAAGTGATGGGTATGAATCAACCAAAGAAATCTGATGGTAAGAAAATCCAGTCTCCAGTTTTTGAAAAGTGTGTCAAGAAACACCCTGGGGAATGTCTTAGAAAAAATGGGAAGTGTTTTCAATGTGGTATGTTTGGACATATGGCCCAAGATTTCAATGAAAATGATCCTAAGATTAATTCTGATAGGCAAACTACAAAGTATTTTAAATGTGGTGAGATGGGTCATTATGAAAATGCCTACCCAAAGAGAGATCCGAATTATGCAAAGAAGCTTGACTATAAGTAGAAAGGTGTAGTGAGATCCTTTGCGACTGCATCAACAGATGTTAGGCCATCCAATGATGTTGTATCAGGTACTTTGTTTGTTAACTCATATTTTTCTATTGTTTTGTTTGATACATGGTCTACACATTCCTTCATCTTTGAGAAATTTTTGGGTAAATTGGAAATATCACCTCAAAAAATGAGACCTGAACATGTTCTTAAAACACCAGGGGGAAATATTATAGCAAATAGGAATTATAAGAATATTTATATTGTGGTATGTGGAAAGAATTTACCTACAAACCTTGTTGTTTTACCCTTAGTCAAGTTTGATGTTATTCTGGGAATAGATTGGATTTTTGTTTATCATGATAAGATTGACTGTAGAGCTAAAGAAGTTATTATTCAGAAAGAGTTTCAGTTTGTATACAAGAATGAACCCATACAATTGATAACATATCAGGAAGATGAGAAACTGTAGAAAGATGGCAATGAAAGTTATCTTTCTCATATTGTGGAAACCAAGGGAATTGTTCAGATTGATTATGTTCCTATGGTAAATGAATACCTTGATGTTTTTCATGATGAGTTACCTGGTGTCATACCCAATCGGGAAGTCGAATTCACAATTGACTTAGTTCTTGATGCTATGAAAATTTAAAAACCCTCATATCGTAAGGATCAAATAGAACTTCTTGAATTGAAAAATCAATTACAGTATTTTCTTGATAACTGAATCATTTTTCCTAGCACCTCACCATGGAGAGCGCCTATTTTGTTTGTTAATAAGAAATAAGGTTCCATGATACTTTGCATTGATTATATAGCTTTGAATAACATCACTGTTAAAAACAAGTATACTTTTCCTTATATCAACGACTTGTTTGATCAGCTCTAGGGAGCTCAGTACTTTTCCAAGACTGACTTGAGATCGAGATACCATCGGTTGAAGGTGAAGGAGGATGACATCCTAGAAACAGCCTTTGGTACTAGATATGGGCATTATGAATTTGTTGTTATTCCCTTTGGGTTAACTAATCCACCTTATATATTCATGAATCTTATGAATAGAGTATTTTATGAGTTCATGTATAAGTTTGTGGTTTTATTTATTTATGAAATTATGATATTTTCTAAAAATAAGCAGGAACATCAAAAACATCTAAGGGTTGTTTTACAAACCTTAAAAGAAAAGAAATTGTATAGAAAATTCTGCAAGAGTGATTTTTGGTTGCAACCGATTTCTTTTCTTGGGAACATTGTAAATAAGGATTGAATAACAATTGATCCTGCCAAACCAAAAGTTGTTGATGAATGTCCAAGACCCACAAATATTACAGAGATTCATATTTTTCTTGAATTATTAGGTTATTACCAGCGTTTTGTTAAGAACTTTGCGCAGTTACCTAGCCCGATAACTAAGTTAACACACAAAGAGGTTAAATTTGTTTGGAAAGAAGAATGGGATGTTTGTTTTGAGGAACTATAGGAGAGATTGGTAAATGCTCAAGTTTTTCCCTTGCCTACCCAAAATGGTGATTTCGTCATCTATAGTGATGCTTTGTTGAAGGGAATTGGTTGTGTTTTGATGCAGAATGATCAATTAATTTCTTATGCTTCAAGGAAACTAAAACCTCATGAGTTAAGTTACCCCACACATGATTTGGAATTGGTAGATGTGTTTTTTTTCTTTGAAAATTTGGAGGCATCATTTATACGGAGCCAAATGTAAAATATATACTGACCATAATGGTTTGAAGTATATATTCATTCAGAAGGAATTAAATGTGAGGAAAAGAAGATGCCTTGAACTGGTAAAGGATTATGATTGAACGATCAATTACCATCTTGGAAAAGAAAACAATGTGGTGGATTCCTTGAGTCAAACACACCATGCATCATTAACCATGTTACATTTTGAACATGATCCCTTGATTAATTATTTGATGAATTTTGGCTTAGAATTTGTTGGTACAGGGAATACATCTATTTTTTTAGGTTTCAGTGCAGTCTTCATTGTTAGACAGAATTAAGCGAGCACAGAAGGAAGACCATAAGCTATAGAAAAAGGTATAATTGGTTAGAATGGGTAAGCTTACAGAATTTAACCTTGATAAAGTTTGTGTTTTAAGATTTAGAAAAAGGTTGTGTTTGCCCTTTGGTTCTCAGTTGAAGAAATATTTTTCATGTGATGCTCATAGTTATCCATTTTTGGTTCATCAGGGCAGTACTAAGATGTATAGAGACCTTCAGCAGTATTACTGGTGGGATGGAATGAAAAGGGAAATCTTGATTTTACCATGAAATGTTTGACATATCAGCAGGTTAAAGTAGAGCGGCAGTTACCGAAGGTGATGCTTCAGCCTTTTCTAGTGCCAGAGTGCAAGTGAGAGAATGTATCTATAGAATTTGAGGTAGGACTACCTAAGACATCTCGAGGTAACACCACTATTTGGGTTATTGTGGATCAACTAACAAAATCTACACATTTTAATTCTATTCGAGATACAATGTATTTAGATCATATTTCTTGATTGTACCTCAAAGAGATTCTCAGGTTACATAGAGTTCCTATTTCCACTGTATCTGACCAGGATTCCAGGTTCACTTATAACTTTTGGATGGAAATTCAGAATTCATTGGGAAAAAAGATAAATTTCAGTACAAATATTCATCCTCAATTAGATGGGAAGTAAGAATGAATGATTCAAACTTTGGAGGATATGCTTTGAGCTTGTTTAATGGACTAACAGGGAAGTTGGGATCAACATCTTTCTTTAGTTGAGTTTTCTTATAATAACATTTTTCATTCTAGTATACAGATGACACCTTTTGAGGCTTTGTATGGAAAGTAGTGTCGGACTCCAACGTTTTGGGATGGAGTCGGTGAAAGAAAGTTGATGGGTCCAGAATTAGTAGAGGAAGTGGCTAAGAAAGTGAAGATGATCCAGCATCACATGAGGATAGCTCAGTGCAGGCAGAAGGGTTATGCAGATAACATAAGGAAATACTTCTCTTTCGAGGTAGGTGACCATGTTTTCCTTAAAATATCTCCTTGGAAAAGTGTTATGTGTTTTGGTAAGAAAGGAAATCTCTATCCACAATTCATCGGTCCTTTTGAAATCCTAGAGAAAGTGGGACCAATTGTATACTGAGTAGCTTTGCCTTCTAGTTTTTCCCAGGTACACAATGTTTTTCATGATTTGATGTTGAGGAAGTTTGTACCAGATTCGACTCATGTTTTGAGTTCAGAATCAGTTTAGTTGGAGGAGAACCTTTCAAATGAAGAGAAACCAGTTTAGATTCTTGATTGAAGGGAACTGGTATTGCGGAATAAGGTAATCCACCAGGTAATGTTTTTTTGGAGAAACCACATGGTTGAATAAGCAACATGAGAGTCTGAAAATTCTATGACGCAATAGTACCCTCACTTTTTTAATAAGTAAATAAAATTGTGAGGATGCAATTTCTAGAAGGTGGGGATAATGTAACACCCCAAGGTTATCTAAAAATAAATTAAAATTCTTGAAATTTTGTTTAATGTAGATATTTATAAGTATCCTTTAAACATAATTTTACTGCTTCTATGTTTTGAATTTTGAAAAATGGTCATCTACAATTGTGTTCATGTTGTTATTTGGAGTCTATTGGAAGAAACTTGTTTTTTTATGAATAGTAACATACCCTTATGAATAGTAATAGGAATAGTAATATGACCCTAATGAATATTAAATTTTATTATTATTTTATTTTCTTAAGGCATTAAGATAATGACAACTTGATTAATTTTTAAATGTGATATAAAAGCAGTTATAGTTTTTAAATTATTAATTTTTGAAATAAGTATGAATTTATTTAAAAAATAAATTAAAAATATTTAGAAAATTAGTTTCAAAAAATGGACTTCATTGTTAAATTCTACACATCGATAAATGGATAGGGTGAATTTTGGGGATTTTTCTAAAACAATTGATTTTTCGGTGAATAGTAAAAAAATATAATTTTGAGTTTCAATGTGTTAATGACACCATTAATGCTGTAATAATGATGTAATAAATTTGGTAGAATTATGTATAGTAAAATAAGTTATGAGGTGTCCCAAGTGGCTTATATCATGGGAAAATAACATAGGAAAGCCCATGGTTTTTCAAATACCACTAATGAGGTGTCCCTTGGAAATTATTGAAATAATCTCTCAGTTTTGCTATAAATACCAACCCATTCCTTCAATAACTTCATAAAAAATTCTTTATCAACGAATATATGACCTTATAGGCTCCCTATTATACCTCCCAAGGTTTTCTCAAGCCCCCAACATCCCAACCTTCATTTTATAGGAGTTACTCTACATGGTAAGAAAATTCTCAATTTCTTTCTTTTTTCCATTCAAGTTCTATTTTATGCGGTATAACTTTCAAGTTTCCATAACATGTTCTTATTTCCTTCTTATTATTGATATATTATGTATTATTATTAATTTTTGGATTGTTGACCCTTGTCCCCTATCTTTTTAATATTTTCGAAAACCATGTTGCATAGCTGTTAGCGTACCAATTTTTTGTAAGGTATTTCTCAATTATTCATTTATTTTAAGTTCCTTTATTTTGTTATTCTTTCATAACCTATTCTTAACCAAGGAATGAAATCTCAAAAAATAATGTATATTATTTATTTTCTCATGTTCATGTAAAATTCATCATCATTATTCTTCTCCTCTCCCACTTATTCAAGGAATAAAAACATTGTCCGTGATGTGTCGAATTACCGACATCATGGACGATTTGATTTAAATTTCCATTAATTATTTCAATTATGGTCATGAAACCATTTCTATGGTTGAAACAGGTTATAATATATTTATTATGTCTCATCCATGGTTCTAGAATTCTTTTGTAATCATGGTTTTAATTTATAAGACAAAAGGAGGTTGTTATTAACAAAGAACCACTAAAATGATCTAAACGAACATCATTAATGTTTTATCTTATGAATCATCCTCATATAAAACATAAAAATGATAAATGGTATAAATTATGGTACTAGAAATTTGTAAATACCTTTTTTCAATTCTGTAGTTTCACTTCCAATCGACATGAACATCCATCATTAATGAATCATGGAAATCATGTAAGGAACTCACCCAAAACAGTGCAAGGAAAAAAATATTAACAATTAAGGGGTGAAATGAGGTTATGAAATGATCATATAAGATGTTATAAAAAAGAAATTGTTTCTGTAAAATACTAATTACACTCTTTTAACCATTATATAGGAATTTTGAACAAGTTTTATGTAATATAGTCCTGAGATAAGGGAATCCTTAACCTGATTCCCATCCATTAGGTTAAACTTATTCTTCATTATTTATGTGGTATTTAAATGTCTTGTGTGATTAATTATGATTATAATATGTTTAATTATTTATATTTACATAGTATATACATATTATATCCACTCTATTAAGTCTCACTTCAATTATATGATATTTATAAAGGACTTTTCTATTAAAATCCTCTTTTAACATTCTATTTTACAAAATTCAAAAGCATTTTTTTCATGTTGTAGATTATGTTATGGATCTTGGGAATTGTTTATGATGAAGGTTAGGACCTATATTTCCCTAAAATTAATTTGGTATGTGTAAGTTGGAGGTCGGCCGTATGGTTACTCCAAGTGTAACTGCGATGGTTACACAAATAGTAAGGTAGCTGTGAGGGTTACAAATTATATGGTATCAAAGAGGGTTACTAGATTATGTAAGTAATTACCCAGGATACCTTTATGGTTCTAATTATGTTTTTAGGTATTGTGGAAGTCACAAATTTTACAAAGTAAGTATATATATACATGTCATAGGTATGTATTATGAAAATGATTTTATACGTTACAAGTATTCCTCGACTAATGTGTTCTTTCCTTCTTTTAATATCCCTTACTGAGTTTTTGTGCTCATACCATGTTTTAAATGATTTTCATAGGTTAATGGATGTGTAAGACAAAGAATTAAGCCATGTTAAATGTTGAATAATTTCTTATTAATCATTTTTTAAGTTTTAATGTTTTAAATTTTGAAAAAAATGGAAATTGTTTTTATGGTATCCACACTGTAACAATGTGTAATGTTATCAATGTATTATGTCCCAATTATCTAAAGATATAAAATTGAAAAGATCCTCAATGTAAAATAAAGTGTTTTCTTGACTATATTCAAGATTATTTATGTAATAAGGACGAGTCCTTATACTACCTCAACATCAAACATGATCCAAAAGCATCAATAAAGAAAGTGTCGATAACTTAGAACTCCTCAAATACTTGAGAAGAATATGAAATTTATATATACAATCATGATAAAAAATTTATATTATTTATGATTCACACACCCCATGCATAATATTTAAGGTTAATAAACGTTCATTATATTTGAAATGTATTTTTAAGAAAATACTATACCTTTTTTCATTTAAATGGATCAAATATCAATGGTATAATTTTTAATTCAATTTTTTAAAAACATTATACTTTAATTTAGAAAAACTAAAAATTTCTAAGAATATTTTAAATAAGAACCTTTTTAAAGAAAACATATATATTCATTTAAATACTAGGGAAGGTGAGAAAATTGATTTAAAAATCTCTTTTTACTAATTTAATTTGAAACCATTCAATAAATTTATTTTCCAACATTATTTAAAGTAGTGAATTAATGATGTTAAATGAAATAGAAAACAACAACATACACAAAAAATAGATGGAAAATTTATAATATAAAATAGTTACATCAGATACAAGAAAGGTACTCAAAGTAAATAAAAATAACATTATAACATGATAGGATAAATAATCAACAAAAATATCACACAATACAAAAATAAATAAATGAAAGTAAATGAAATTATTTTATTGTCCCTAAGAAAAATAAGTATAGGGTTACCTAGTGAAATTAATTCACTTGTTAGAGAAAAACACTCAAATAGTGGGATGGATATATAATTACTTCATTGAGATAGTGTTGGAACCACATATATTTCTTCACTAGTCAGTGTGATGCACTCAACTAGTGGAAACAACCTTATTCGTTCTAAGATTTCCTACCCATGTTCCTTGGATTCCTTGACCAAAAAATTATAGGCGAGCATACTAATCATAAGGAAAATCATATGAAACATCAGAAACATATAAAAACCAAACTCACATGCTCTCAAAACCATACCTTAATAAACTATATCCTTTCCAAAAAAACATTAATGTCCCGATATTACCATCAATAAAAAATAGTAATAATTAAGGAATTAATCCAAAATACTTCCATAAAGTTCCAACCAGACCTTAATACCAATTTAAAATAATAACATAAAGAAATACATTTTTAAAACCAAACATGGTTCTAATATTTTAAACAATAACTTTAAATTAAAATAAAACTCTATTAGATAATTTTTTTAATATTTAATATGTCACCAAAAAAACAATGAAATTTCAAATCATAAAATACAATTTCAAGAAAAAATCACATAAACACTTAAGAATCAAAAAAATATTTAGTTTAATCAAAACAAACCCATGTTTTCAAATCTGGATCTTTCATATTTGTTTAGAAACTAAAACACTCATCATTGGTTAAGAAATATATTTCAAAGAGCCAATTGTGTATTTAAAGAACACTATGTGTGTATAGAAAATTTAAAACATGTTTGAACCTTAAATCAAAAGAGAAACCCTTTCAAATTCCATTAAATACACTGTAAACTACCTTATTTTATTAGAAACTATTAAACATACTTAGTAAAAGTTATAAAACACCAAAAAATCATGTTAGAAATTATAATCAATCATGTTTTAAATGTAACAAGTTATGCATAGAGAAAACCTACATCAAACCATGCACGAATAACATAGATTCTTTAAATATCAGAATAGGAGGACCCAGAGAATAATTTATACAACCTAACATTAATAAAAATAATATATTATAACAAATTCTCACTTTGGGTTCATTGGACATGGTACTAAGATGGGGAGGAAGAAACATGAGAATAAGGATAAGAGAAGGAGTGAAGAAAAGGGAATTTGACCTTAAAAAATATTCCTAAAATTGAAGAAAAACCCATGAAATCTATGGATTAATGGATGGAGAGTAACCTAGGGATCCTTCTATACTTACTTGTATAAGTGGTAAAGTGATGGGGAACAAGAGTGTTTAATTCAATGAGGGGTACAATTGTAATTTTAATGGTTTTGAAAAATGGAAAGGTCATAAGGTTTAGATGCATGGTTTACCAAAGCATGTGCCGAATGTGCCCCCCTCACTGAACACACCCGGAAGACACACGATTTAGTCATATAGATGAAAAAACTACATGAAAACTATGAAAATAATTACTAATAAGGAATTTTTAGTTTTTAATGGTTAGAAACACAATTATCACTAACCTTGCATCAACCATTCACCTAGAACTGTAACTTCAAAATTAAAAATTTTCAAAGAATATTAACACAGAATTCAAGGAGAAGGATAAAAATAATTCAATAAATTAAAGGATAGGAAAAAAAGGGTCAAGGTTTGGAATAGGGTAGTGACAGTGAATTTCAAGTAAATATGCACAAAATTTCATTGTTTAAATGGATTTAAAGTTTATTTCTCAAGATTATGGGATACTTTTTGTGTAATTGGATCATTTATCACCCTCTTAAATCAGCACTACTCCTTTTAAAACACCATTAACATAAAAATCTTATAGAACATAGAGAAGCTAATGTCAGTATTAAAAGGAAAATGAGGATAATATACTAATGTCAAGGTCAGAATGTGCTCCCAAGGATTTCATTCCCCCCACATTAGGACGAAATTCCATTCCCCATTAGATATTAGAAGATCACTCTGATAAATAATTACCATATTACTCTATCAAAGTCATCAAATTGGTGGATTTCTAAAATGAACATAAAGATGAGTCATGTCCACTAGATCCTTTTAAATATTCTATTTGAAACTATTGTACCTAGGGAATAAACTCTTTAGGATTAACTGGCACAATGACTTAAGTCAACTTCTTCCTCAGGGGTAGGTTTATATTCAAGAAAATGTTTGATCATTAAGGTTGGAAACTCAATTTTAGGCTCTGAACTTGAACCCATGATAGAGGGAATGTTAGGATTAAATGGCACAATGACTGTAGGAAATAAAACAATGGTAAATGGGTATCAGTCACTAAATTGCTTAAATGTTAATATTGGTGATTATCCTCTAGTGATGGCATTGAATTACTCTCTGGTAGGAGAAGTTATTGTCTCTTCTCCTGACATCAATGGCAAAGTTTCTATGGCCTACACCCTTTTTATAACCTCTGAAGTAAAAAATAGATCCTCCTAGGATTTTGAATCCTCTAGTTACTATTTTTATTATTCTAGAGATGTGATGGATTATACCCCCATCATCAACATATATGTCATTTTGGATTTCTCCTCAAACCCCATTTATGAGGTAACAATTTGTATCTCATTAACATAATTGGGTACTTTTGGATCCTATCGCCGAGTCTGAGTAGTTCATTAAAAAACCATGCATCAGTACCATTTATATTAGAGAAATGAACCACCATTGGTATAATTATCACCTTTCTCTAAATTTATAGAAATATCATCCACCTCCTTTGATGTGAGGATATACTCTCTGATCCCGAGGGCTCTCTCACCTAGCCTGATCGAGTCACTATGATATCCTACAAGTTGATACACAATGTGGATATATTTTATATATGTTTTCTATATCATTTTTATATTAAATGTGGTGAATATATTCTTAAAATATAATTTAATTAGAAAATTATGAATTTTGGTTCATTCTTGTCTAAAATTATTATTATTTGAATTTTTGTTTAAAAATTTTAATTTTCGGTGCTAAATTGATGAATGTTCTTTTATTTAATTTTAGTGTATATTTTGAACAATTATTTTGGTTAAATTTATATTGAAATATTTTTCTTGAAAATATTTTAAGGTTTTCAGGCTTTGGAATTAATATTTTTAATGTTCCATGGTTTTTAACTCAAATATATCACATTAGAATATTTATTTTATTTTATTTTATTAAAGTATGAAAATTCATGTTTCAATCTAGTTTGAAGTTTTATTATGTATTTAACTCATTATATCAAATATTGATAAATTTTTAAAAACATTGAAATACACTTTATTGATATTTATTTATAATGTTTTTTTGATATGTAAGAAACTCATGGTGATATATAATATTTTATAGTTGTTACATAAAACTTGTTGGGGTTCCAGGATGATATGTAATATCTTTCCATTTTCAAAATTCAAAGAAGGATTTATATGTTCAATGAAATAAGGAAATAAGTAATGTTTTTTATGGTGATACAAAAATATTTTGTGGTTGATATTTAATATATTATAATTTTTAAAATTCAAAGAACCCAAGAACAACTAGCGATTCATAATGTTTTTTTGAGTAAAGGGGAATACATAATATCCCACCCTTTTTTAAAATTTAAATAATTCGTTAGAGATTACATGTATATAATATTATGCTATGGAATATATGTAATAATTTCTGTATATAAATAATATTTTTCTATGGAGATTTTATGGTACTTAAGGAATTTTGAGAAATCTATAGGCGTGTGAGATTTTAGGAGGTGATACATAATATCCAACACTTGAGTAATTTTAGGGGAGTTATTGATATGTAATATATTTGGAACCATACATAAGAATAAATAGATCTAACAAAATAATCAGCCTTGTAAAAACCAAAAGGACTTAAATAATGAAAGATTGACTAAGTTTCTAAGCTTGTGATCTTGGTGCACTGAAGATAACGGATCAAAGACAGTAGTTAGAGAGTAAAATTTGATGAAGATATTGATTTTTACTAATTTCATCCATAACTAAATAATGAATCTAGATGTTCTTATGAAGAATATTGGGTTAATTATGAATGGTGAACACAATTGAGAATCCAAACGACCAAGCTAGACTTCAAAAAATATTTGAAAAATGGATGAATTCCATTACTGATTGAAGTTTATGGAGTATATTCATTGATTTGAAATCATCAATAATTAAACAATGATGTGTTGGCCATAGTGAGGCTTGTAACTTTCCAATGTTTCTTAGAATAGGTCAAGTGTAGTATGAACTAGAGATACTGAGCTTGATTGGATAGATTGAATAAGGATGATTAAATATGATCCATGTTTGGGAGTAATCTTTTAATCACCAATGGTGTTCATATTTTAAAGATTATATTATTGGGAAATATGGTTTGTATGAGTTTCTTGAGGATGAAAATGGTTCAGATTGTTTATTTTTTTTGAAAAATTTCTTCTATGAAATTACATATTCTATTTGATATTTATTCAACACAGCTGAGGTCAAGTGTTCTTGTTGATAATGTCTCCATGATTGGATTTGGAACATACTTAGATTGAAATAGAGGAATGATGGGTTGATCAAAGACTCTAAGATGAAGTTTTTGAGGTTACTATAATTGATTACTTTGTTGATTTAGTCAAGTTTAAAAATAGTTGTGATGAATGGTTAAGATGCAATATTTGTTTGATAATGGTGGTCCATGGAAGAAGATAAACCAAAGGAATTCACATTTAATCTATCTAAATATTGATATAATTAAAATAATAAGGGAATAAAATAAAAAACTAGGATTGTGGAATAATATAAGTATATAGTGGTTTAAAACAAGGCACACGTATAATATTAAGTTGATTGAGTTTTTCTATTCAGTTGTAACAAAATTGAGGTAGTAAAAATTAAGATAGTGGAATTAATTTTGTGGTAAAAGAATTACTAAAGAGACTTATAAAGTTATGAGATATGGAGGTATAAACTTCCTAACATGGGGAGGCTAATATTTTTAGAATAAGAGACTCTTGGAAGATGATCATGATATTTTTGGAGAGATAAAGTTGAATATAAAGTGGGGGGAAAGAGAGACACTCACTCAATAGAGAATAATCTCTACCAATTCCTCATTATTTCTCTTACTTATTTCAAAAATTTTGTTCATGTGTGATATTAATATGATTGAAAACATTCTTTGTATTTAAATCATTGAGGGGATGGTTACTTTGGAAACTATTAATTAATTTTATGTTCTTTATTAATTCCTTCATGACATCAATTATTTCTTCTTGGACAAACTTTTATAAATTCAGTTTTTGATGTTGTTTTTGGTGATAATATATGATAATAAAAAATAGGACTATTTTATTAAAATAACCCCCTTAAAATATTAAAAAATTTCGTGTTAGAAACTAGAGAATGAATGTTTAGGGATGAATGATAATTTAATTCTTGTATGAATCTGTGATTACTTTCTTTCACACATATACAAGAATGCTTCATTGAAAAAGACTTATTTTAAGTAAAATAAAAGCTTATGAATCTCAATAGGGATCATAAATAATATTTGGGATCTAGGTTTTAATTTTTAATGAAACAATTATCTAGATCATCACTCCTTTTAGCAAGCTTCATCAATCAGACTTTCCCACATTTATCTTTTTTGATGTTTTTTATCTATACCACTCATTGATAATTGTGAGGTTTTAAGTTCATTAAAATCTATCTTTTAGTTCATTTTCATCATTAATAACAATTTTTTATTATTTATTACTCCAATTGATTTATTTTTTCATCTATTTTTTTATTGTCTATGTTTTTTTGTAAATATCACAAATCCTTCTCTATGGGTTCAACTTTACTCTTCATCTTTACCATCTTATTACAGGTAAAAATAAATATTTTTATATTAATTACCCTTCAAATTTTTGGCACCAATTATAATGAATACAATACATATTTATAGTATCTTTCTCATTTTTTTTATTGATTGAAATTTGAGCCGAAATTTCATTAGTGTGTTAAAAATTAAAAAAATATGTTAATTGCTTAAAACAATTGAGTAATCATCGAGAAATATTATTGGTTATGCTTGATGTTGAATCTGATACTATTTATATAACTCAATAGTTTTAAAAAATTGACCTAAATATTATAACACAAAATAAGAAATTTGTTCAGTTAATTAATAGTTTTACACAACAAAGTAAAGAAATATTTTGTGACTCAAGTGAAATATTTAATGAATAATTAAACAAATTTATAAAAGATAGACTCCAATTAAGATTTATTATGCATTTTTTCTTTGATGGACTAAAATATGATGATCAAAATGAATTTGATAAGAAAACATATGTATTTATTTTGTGTTATAGTAAAGAAAATATAATAGAAACATGTATTGAAATAACTGAGAAACAAATAATAGTTCCATTAGTGAACAATGAATATAAAAATTTCTATCAATTTTTTCAAAATGAAATTGAAGAAATTAATAAAGTGTCCATCATCTTGGAAATAAAGTTTAATGAGAATGAATAAATAACTAACTCTTTTTGGATTTTAAGAGATAAAATATTTCTATAAACTCATGATGAAATTCAATGTTTGAAAAATCTAAGTGGTCAAATTTTTCATCAAATGAAAATGAAGAACATAAGTTTAGAATATCCATTAGATAATAGAAACCAAAATATCCAAAGTTTTAAAATAAAGAGTTTAAGTAATTATTTTCTTAATTTATTGTTATTTAAGTTTAAATGGGTATCTTTAATAATTTTCCAATAAAAAAATATCTTGTTCTTGATAAATTGGAAACAAGGTTAAATTAACCCAATTTTGAAATTGAGAAAAATGTGTTAGGGGAATTAAAATTAGTTTTAAATGGACTAAAATCTTTTCAAACATAAATTTACGAAACTCTTCCTAAAATTTATTTTCTAAACTCAGATAATTTCACCTTTGATTCTAGTAGTGATAAAATATATGTAAATAATGTAATCCCCTTGGTAGTAACCTATAACATACTTCTAATTCAAAAGATCTTCAAATGGGTCAAATAAATCTAGAAATTCAAAGTGTTCATCAAGTACGTTTTTATAAAAATCTTGGTAGATAGTTTTCATCTTTTTCAAAGGGGTCCTCTAAGGGTGTTTAGTAGTTTTTAGGGAACTCAGCTACTTCCCTAGATGGAATAGAGTCGATATTACTGATATTTCACATAAAATGAATCAGAAAAACACATGTGCTGGATAATAATTTGGAAACCACACCCTATGTTATATTTCATTTAATTTTTTAAGGATATAAAACCTAATACTATAAATTAATCACTTCATGAGTGAAAAACCTTGATTTTATTACTTTTAATATTTTTTTTAATATTTTTCTTTTTTTTCATTGATTTTATTTGTTTAAAATAAATTGTATTCACCCTTATTTTCCACTATTTGAACTCAAAGTGAAGTTATTTGGTATGGTTTCACTATGGAAACCTATATCTATATTAAAATAAGATCTAAAAGGTTGAATCATGACTGGGTTTTCATAATGAAAAAAGGGATTTGTCTCATTTTAAAAAAAATCACTGCTGGGTTGGATCTCACTACCACACTTTCTTACTATAAACTTGTTTTCATTAGGTTTGAACTTTATATGTTTCAATCTAATGTAATTTTTTTATACTATATAATTTTATTTGAGAAACCATGTTGCTTTTTAATGATGAAAAAGGTGCTTTTCATATGTTTCCACATGATTCATCTACTTTCGATTCATTTTAGTGAATATATTTTATGTTTAATAAATTTTTTATATTTTAGATTTATTTGGCCAACTAAAGGCCTCAATCTACCTCACTACACTTAAATTTATTTGTTTTTGTTTGAATTTCAATGTTTATATTTAATTATTATTCAATATCAATTCTTATGTGCCAAAGTAAAATCAACTAGATGATTAACTAGGATGTAAAATAGGAGCCCAACTACTACCCACCTACTTGGAACTTCACCATTTTAACTTTTCTACTTAATTTGAATCTGGTTACATTTTAAATTGAGTTTCAATATATTTTTTTCTAATGTTTTACCCATTTTAAACTTGTATGTTCTTAATGTAGCCAATAAATTGGGTTTTCATTTCAATGAAAGTGAGTGTCTTGGATATTATTTTAAGTAACACAAATAATTATTTATATGGGAGTTAATAATTTTTAATCCTTTAGTTGTTTAAATTTTTTACTTATTTCTTTAGTGAAAGAAAATGTTGAATGTTCTTTAAATTTGTTTTTTCATGATATAATCTTAACAAAATTATCTCTGGTTTCTACTATTTCTGAAATACTTTAAAATCCTAAATAATTTCATTACATACTTGTTTTAGGTCCATAATGAAGGATATGTTTGAAATTTATCTTAAACTATGCACATTACCTTAAAAATATTACATATTAATTATAAGATATATATTATAGTAGTTTGGAAACCTTTTTAATGTTTTTATTTTTTGGTTCGTTGATTTGTGGTGTAAAACATGCTGATTTGAGTTTTCATATGAAACTTTTACATGCTATAAACTACTGATTTGAAAAATAATTTTGAAAGTATATAATTTTATTATTTCTTCCAAATTAAAGTTCAACATTGAAGACACTATTGGGTTTTAAATGTTGGAGAATGGTATTTAAGTGTGATTAACTATATTTGATGGTGTATAAAAAACATTATTTGAAAATTTATAAAAATTTACTATTCTTGATAATAATTTTTCATATATAGTGAGTTTAGATGTTTCTAAATTCTTGATATTGTCTTGATACTTTGACTGATTAATCATTTTTATTTCACAGGGATTGAATTTTGTTAAATATTTTCTATTGGTTTCTTGGAAATTATTTTCTTGTGAAATTTTTGGAGTATTTTTTTCAATTGAATTTTATATTTTTTATTATAGTTAAACTGAAATTTTTTTCATTCAAATAGATTTATAAATAAACTCATAATCCCGGTTAAGATGTGTGTATTGATACTAATGGTTGATTTTAATTATTCTGATTAGATATTTATTGTTTACAATCACTCATCCATCATTTTTTTGTTTAATTATCCTAATATTATAAGTTATGAGTTAAATATTGGGGTTTTCATGTGTTCACCATAGAGAAAAAGATACATTTTTAAGAACAATTGAATGAAAAATGAAGTTGGTTCAATTAAATTAATTTTTTTATATTTTATCATCCTTTAAAAAACTAGATACCATCTATTTTCTAAATATTTTTTTATAGGGAAATAATCGACATTTTTTGGAAATATAATATGGAGGAAAATTTATTTTGAAAATCACTTCAATGTTGTAATTTTAATCCATCAGTTTTGATAAATTTATACTTTTATGGATGTGTTGAATTGATTTATTAAGGTCACTAAATGAATTAAATGTGGAGAAATTTGATGTACCTATATTTTATACATGTTTTCCACATACAATTTATATTAAATACAGTAAATATATGATCAAAATGTTATTTAATTAGAAAATTATTAATTCTTGATCATTCTTATAAAAAAATGTTATTATTTGATTTTTGTGTTTGTTAAAAAGGTAATTTTTGTTGACAAATTGATGAATATCATATTCCTTAATTTTTGTACATCTTTTGAACAACTATTTTTGGTTTTTAGTGAAATTATAGTTAATTTTTTTACTTTAAGTTATTTTAATGTTTTTGGGTTTCATAATTAATTTTTTCATTGTTCCATGGTTTTTTATTTTAAATATAATACATTGGGAGAATTTATTATTTAATTTTATTGAATGATTAAAATTTATGTTTGAATATATTGGGACGTTTTCTTATGTATTTAATTTATTATATTACATATCAATAAGTTTTTACAAGTGTTGAAATCCACTTCATAGATGTAGATGTTTAAATTTTTATGTTGATATGTTAGAAATTCATGGTGATACATAATATTTTGGTTTTTTCATAACATACTTTGGGGTTCTATGATGATATGTAATGACTTTCCCATTATGAAATTCAGAGAAGGGATTTGGAAGTTCAATGACATGAGGAACTATAAAATGTTTTTGGTGGTGGTACATAAATATTTTTGGGTGACAAATAGGATATTATCCATTATTAAATTTCAAAAACTTGTGAATAATAGATGACACATAAAGTTTTCTGTGTAAAAGAGAATATGTAATATCATAACCTTCGTAAAATTTTAAGAATCTATTGGAGATAACCAATATGTAATATTTTGGTTTGGGAAGTTATGTAAGAGTTTCTATTGATACATAATAATTTTCCATCCATCATCAATGGTATATAAGTAATTTGGAGAAATCCATAGGTACCAAAGATTATTGGATGTGATACATAATATAAAGTACTTGATGAATTTCAAGGGATTTATTGATACATAATAACCTTGGAACTATTAATAAGAATAAATGAATTCAACATCATTTTGAGGTTTTTCAATCCAAAAGGAATATAGTCTTGAAAGACAGACTAAGAGTTTGATATTGAGATCTAGGTATTTTGAAGAGAAACATTCAAATCAAATAGCTGGTGAGTGAATGTTAATGAAGATCTTGACATTTCCTATTACTGGTCATAATTGAATTGGTTTGATATATATTTAGTTAATGATTAATGGGTCAATGATGGATTATGGACCCAAGTGAAAAGGCAACTGACTAAGTTGCACCTACACAGATAGTTAAAGAACCAATGAATGTCATTATGTATTGATTATTGTGGAGGAGAATCATCGATTTGAAATCATTGATCATTGAATTGAGCTATGTTTTCTGTAGCTAGGATCGTGACTTACCGACGAATCTTGAAAGTGTTCTGATGTAGTCTAAAATAAAAATACTCAGCTCAATTATATTGATTGAAAAAGGATGACGAGCTGTAATTCATTTTAGAGAAAATTTTCAGTAACTGCCAGTGTATAAATTTTCATGCTCATATTTCTGGGATGTATAGTTGGTAAGGGTTTCTTATAAATGAATATGGAATAGAGTAAAAATGTTTTATTTGAAAATTTTATTTTAAGAAATTGTTAATATCATTCAATATTGATTCATTTTAGTTGTGGTTAAGCATTATTATTGAAGAAGACTCTAGGATAAGATCAAGCACTTGTTTTTATTGAAAAATTAGAATGATGGGTTGAACGAAGACTACAAGAGGAATTTTATGAGGTTACTATTGTTAATTTTGTCATTGATTTAGATAATTTTAAATATGGTTCTAATGAATAGAGAATATTTAAGGTGAATTTAAAATTGGTGGGACTGGTTACCCATAGTTGAAGATAAACAATAAGAAGTCACATTTCATTTGCATGAATAATGGTGGAATTAAAATAATAGGTAAAAAATGATGATTATAGAATAATAATGAAACATTTAATTGTTGATAACTTTACATGACTAGGATAATACTTCAATTTAATTCTTCTAATATATTATATTAAAATTAAGGTAGTGAAAACTAGGATGCTGTAATTAATTCAATGGTTGAAGAATTATTAATGAGACTTCTAGAGAAATAATAGATAGGGAATGAAATTTAAAAAATGAGGAGACTAATAGTTTTGGGAGTGGATATTCTTGTAATCATAGGAAATATACTCTTATAGATATAAATTCAAATATGAACCAGGGAGAGAGAGAGAGAGAGACAATCTATTGATAGAGTAAAATCTCTACCTCTTCCTTATTATTCTCCTTCTTCTATATTTCTAATATTTAGTGCTCATGCGATCTTTATGCAATTACAAACATGATATATAGTTAAAGAATTGAGGTGAAGAGAATTTTTGAACATGTTAATTCATTTTATGTTATTTATTTCTTCTTTAATGACTACAATTTATTCATTTAGGAAATAATTTTATAAATTTAGGTTTTGATATTATTTGTGGAATCGACAGATGAGAATCAATAGTGGGAATGATTTGTTTAAATCATATTTCATCAAAAAAATATTGAAAAATTGATCTATTTCTAACACCAATGCATCTCATTTGGATTTGGAAGTCTGAGAGGGTATGGGTTTGCCATCGGTACCGGGCCCATGCATCCTTGCATGGGACAGCAAGCCGAGTGACATGGCATCAGTGAAAGTTTCTTACCATGTTGCTACTGTTGGGGTGAGGCAGATATGGTATGCCGTTTTGGTAACTTTTGGGTTTGGTTTTTATGCTTGTAAGGTTGGGATTTGCGGTTTCTCACTTTTCCTTAAAAGTGTTTCTTAATAAAAAAAATGGTCAGTCAGTTAGATAAACTAGAGAATAAATGTTTATAGATGAAAGAAAATATATTACATTAATGACTCCTTATTTAATTTATTCCACTATTTTGCAAGAACACTTTCATGATAAAGACATAGTTTATGTATAGTAGAAGTTTATGAATCTCAATGAGGATCATAAATATTTTTTTGGAATAATTTTGGAATTCATTATGAAACTATTATCTAGAATATAATTCTTTTGATAAATATTCATTGATTATACTTTCCCTCATTTATCTATTTGGCATGTTTTTTACTATTTCCCAATCACTAATAATTTTTTGGTGCTTAGTTTATTAACTAATAGATTTCAATTTGTTTTCCATTCTTCATCACTATTCTGTAATGTTTCTTTCAAATTTTATTTCATGATTTTATCTATTTCATATCATTTTTTAATATCTTATAAATATATTAATTCTTTCTCTATGGGTTCGACCCTTCTCTTCTACTTTAAAATATTAGTATAGGTAAAAAATACATATTTTGATATTAAGTACCTATAAAGACCCAATGTGATGGACATTGAATTGATGACTGGTGATCCCAAAACACTGGTAAACAACCCCAAAATTTCCATAGTAGGTTATTCAAATCAGTTAACTGGCTCAATAATGTGAGATTCAAGAACATTAGTTCAAGTTTTTCCTAATAATGATAAGTGAAAGTGGTATTTTTATTAACCCGTTGAGTCATATCATGTGGGGATCCTCACAATCATTACGAGTTCCACTTACTATACATTGAGGGAAGGAAATGATGTAGACAAATATTTGGGAGGCAATAATCCTTGGACCACAAGGAATAAAATTGTTTCCAAAGATCCTCCCTCCACTTGGAGGTCTCTTGGGCCTTGTACACTTCCCTTTATCTCCATAAGACACATAGATAATGCCAAATCAGTTTCATCCGATGAATCCTAAATTAATAACACATTAAAAATTAGTACAGTATCAAATAAAACCATGAGGATGGTAAGGAATATGGATTTTCCTAGTTAAGTGAAATATTACTAGATTCCTATGTGGGTATGGTCTCCTTACCCACTTTAGGAGTCTCCACTCACCCCGCTTCTCTCCCATAGGATTCTTCATCATCTAAATCCCTATTATAAACATTTTTATTTGACTGGAATTATATATGAATTTATCTTTCTCCTTTTCAATCATGTTAGACACTTGAACACCAAAGATTCTATCTTATCCATAATACTAGACTTTCATATTTGGATCATCAATATAGGCCATGGTTTCTCTCTAGTAAACCATTAATGTGGCTCTAATGAACCTGATTCTAGATAAGTATACCCATATTTTATGGAGCTACCCCAATATCCCATTCCTTTTAATTAAAAGTTAAATATCATCTTATGCTTTCTATGCTCTAGAAAATTCCACGTACTTCCATATCTCTAAAATTTATCTTACTTGATTTCTTGAAGTCATATTTTGAGAAAAGTCAAAGGTTTTTATGGCCTCACCTCTGTACTAGATACACTTATTTGGGAGACCTTCCTAAAGGGACACATCCACCACAAAATATTTTCTATAATCTTGGATGGGATAACTTATATGATCCTATAGTTTAGTAACTGTTGTCTTAGTAGGGGAAATATTCCATAATTGACAAGTTCTTTAAGTTCCCATATTACCATCATCTGACCTCTCTAGAGTATGCATCGACTTATCTTCCTATAAAATTGGATACTTTATAATATCCCTAGTGTATGAAATTTTCTATATATGAGCATAATTATAGATAAATACTATTGGGGAACCCACCATGGAAAGTGTGATCTCAGCTTTAGTGTTATCCTGAGAAAATATCCACTAGAGTTGTTTGATGGTCATTGAATAGTGATCATAGAGTACTATGGTGCAAATATATAGAGTGAGATGCTGTAGACAATGGAACTGATGTTAAAAGTTGAATATGTTGTTTGGATCATAGATCACTTAGTCATTAACACTTGTATCCAATACCTCTATCTTGAAGACCACTATGTGGTTCCTCTCATCATAGGATCCACTACCGCTATCAGTGATGATTCTAGTTGGAGAATCAAATAAGGTGAAGGGAAACCTTTCCTGGGACCCTATAATGAAGATTAAACTAAATCTATTAATATCAAGGGATACAACCTGATGCTGTCAAGTAGGTTTTTTCCAAATTCTGTGTCCAGAGGCCTACTACGTTTTAGAAACTCATACCCAAAAAAATGTGAATTGACTAACCATATTAAAATTAGAAGGGACAAAAAATTTATAGTGGCGAGTACCTAAAAATTAAATGACTTGATAAAAAGTATAACATTGGTCAAACTAGGAAAATAATAATTATGCGGTGAACATATTCTAGATATGCTACCATTATAAAGGTAATGAGATACAATCTCATATGGTCATCCATAATCGGTAATAACCACCCACTAAGGAAGAATTATAGGAATCTCATAAGCTGTAGGTTAAGGATTATCCTATCCTTCAAACTAAATCAATATTTTGAGTATTTCACACTCTAGGATGAACTAGTATAACTTTATATAGCCCTGTGAGTGGAGTCTTGGAAACTTATTTGGTTTCCCTACCATCCTCTCTTTAGGAATCCCAAATAAAATTTGAAACCATGTATTGAAGGGGATGTAAAGGTACATATAGGGTTTCATTTATTTATTATATCTCAATTCTAGTAGAAACACTTTTTACAACATGGGTGGGGTACACAACACCATTATAGTAATTTTACACTACTAGGAATTCATCATAAATTTCACCTAAGACCTGGATCCCTATGAACTTATGGAGATCATATAGATAAATCCTATCTTTTATATGGTGTATATGGAAGGTGTTGGTGTCCATAGATAATTTTATGAGAATATATATAATGAGATCCAAATAATGATATGTTTTGAGTTGTGATAATCACATGGTTTAGTAAAACTCGATTATGTGAAGATGATATCCAACCTCAGTGAAGGTCGTTCAGACATAGAAGAACCATTCCCATTCATCCATGAAGTTACCTCTTGGATGTGGGTCCCATTCCTTTCTCTAGACTTGTCACCTATATGTGATATTGGACTCGTAAATTGGTGATTATCTTGGAGGAATGCTTTCACCCATTGATTCCTAAATTTTTTCTATTTGAAGGGTATTTCATAAGGTATAGTTCAAATCTAGGTTATATATAGCCCCTCACGGCATGAAAAATAGAATATGTGTTCATTCATACATACTTTAGTTATATTCGGAACTAGTGTTATGGGTCATTAATGTTAGATTTTGGTATTGAAAAATTATTTTCTTGTAACATATCCTAATGGTTTGGGGCCACTGAATGGTTCTTGAACTGAAGGAGTCATTATTAGGACCTCAGGCGCACCTCCCCATGCTTCAAAGTAAGCCAACTAGTAGAAGGGGTCTATGAAAGTACCTTAGGGACACTATATCCCCATATCAGAGTGCGTTATAATAGATAATATAACCATAAAAAATTAAGGATCAATAAAAATCAATGAAAATTAAAGAAAATAAATAGAATCAATAATAAATAAAATCTAGGAGGAAAATAGTCATAAAAACTCACTAGCCACCCACCAGGCTAACCATGTATAAGAAAAAATAAATAATAAAATATAGGAGGCTTTATATCCTCTACTACCTCATCAAAGTCTCTATTATATCAAAGTTATCCCACTCATTCATATAACTCTAGGATTTTACATAACTCAAACCTTTGAATAGTGAAGGTTTCTTAGGTACCCAAGTGCCATGGCCTCCTAAGTAGGGTGAGAGTATAACTCAATAGGGTACCACCAATGTAGTCCCATACATAACTAGTAAAGAAGTGTACACATGTGATATACTCATAATAATAAAATAAAAAATGGATAGGGAACTTAAATAATAACCATTATCGATCCTTAGGTCCTCATGTGAAACACATGATCAATCCAAACCTACTTCAGCCAGGTTTAGGGTGTCTCAGAGTACATCACATGATCATGCGAACCAATACTAGCACCTAGATCCAAGAAAAATCCAACACAGAACACCACATCAATAACTGAGGGGGTTTCCCAATCAATTGACTTATGTTATAAGGTAACATATAATATAATAACTACCAATTTCCTTAACACACCCCCTCTAAAGTGAAAAAAACTAGGGCACCCACTGGGGTTCCCTAGGTCACATCTCTTCAAGGAAATGCCACCTGGGATCCTCAATCACATTCTTATCTCTTAGAACAACACCCATCACTTACATGGCATGAAGTACCTAGGTATCATCATAGTGAAATCATGAACTCAATGGACTTACTAGACAATACCAACTAGAATTAGTATCAAGGTATGGCATAATGACCACATCACTCCCTAGGTTATCTCTGGTTGTTCCTCTTACTCAACCCATCCACACCATACTTAGGTAATACAAACCAAATGATCACATTATAGCGAGGGGGTGGGGGAATCAGCCACTGTCATCCCAATTAGCCTAAAGGATATAAGTAATATCAAGGTCTACTAAGTCCAACTAAGGCAAATTAGTCCCATCTCATCATATCCCTCTACTTGATGGTCACTGGGGAACCTATACTAAGATCTATTGCAGTATATTGATTGAAAATTATTATTTTTTTATTTCAAAAGAAATTTTAAAGAAAAAGTGGGAAACCACATAAGTTCAACACAAGGATCAATGAGCGTAGAAGGAAATCCAAAAATATCAAATTTAATTAATTACAATAATTTATAATTAATTGAAAATTTTAATTCACCCATGCATAAATTCCTAATTACTCTTTGGGCTATCCCATCACACCAAAACCACAACCAACTACATGTGGGAGGTCTATAATGCACTCCCGACACTATCTGGGGTGAAATACCGAACAAAAAACATTGATTCAATCACCAATTTAATTCAATTTAAAACAAAAAACCTATAAAATCCAAAAAATGGCATATATAAACCAAGAAAACATTGTATGGAATGCATATACTGTATTGGAACATTCTATCACAAATACATATAAAATCCCCATCATTATCGTCCAATTACACCATGCAATAGTGGAATTGGAACCAAAACCCTAAGCCTTGTTTCTAAAAAAAGCAATCAAGTGGAAACCAAAACAAAAGGGAAAAGAGGAATAAATCATCACGAATCTCTATGAAAATTCTTCGAAAACCTACCCTAAACCACAAGGTATTGATAGAAAATAGAGGGTGGAGGTTAGTTGAGTCAAGCATGTGTGATAAAGAATATAAGAGGAATTGATTACCTAAACTACTGAAGGAAAAAATGGGATTTCCTCCATTTTAAAACTTTATTGGGATGGATAACATCATACATTATGACTTTCACTATGTTGTGGTGTGACTGCTAAAATCCCTTGAGAACCGAACACCCTAAAGGCCATGACCAAAGAATCATCCCTGCTCAACATTTCATATAAGCACCTTGGCCACCTAAAATGGATAACACCACACTGTATCCCACTCCATGCTCACTATTTTCTACTGTAAATCCTTCCAGACTAAATTCTTAGTGTGAGAGGACCAAGAAATAGCTAGTCCCTATTTCTCTATGCCTTAGGCCACCACCATGACTGAACAAACACTTAACACCTAGATTCTATGGCAATGGGGGTTTTCCAGGCACCACTCCCAGCCAAGGGTTCTGTACCCTATTCCAAGAGGTATCTCTCTCTACCATGGTGATCCCTATACTACAGTGCTCCCTGTTTTAGACAAGGAAAATACATGAGTTCCTTGTTCTCACTCTTCCTTGTACCAATGTTCTCTCAACCACAAGAAACACATCTAAATCCTTGTTATAAATTAAAAAACATATCCTCATGATGTCCAAACACCTTAGATATCAATTTGAATTTTGTTTATGAAACTGAACCTTATTCCAAGTTCAAAAATCAAATTCCACCAAAATTTTTCTCAAAATGTATGGACCTGGGGTTTAAAAACTACACACTATTGAAATTATCATCCTAAATAATATTCAATAACTTTCTACCATAAAACTCGAACTGTACTTTTAATCAATTAATATCCAAATAACCACATTCAACTTCAAACTTCATAATGATCTTCCACTGTGAAACTCCCAAACCAAAGCTCATTGAATATCAAAATTTGATCCATTTATCATAACCATCATTAAAAGACCAAAATGAAGATTACCCTCTCCCTTCTACCCCAATACACCATGGTTCGAACAATATATTTATCGTAAATATTATAGTTCTTCCCACTATAATACTCAAGTTAGAAAGTCTAATTACAAAGCCATAATGATCCCACACTATCCAAATTTCCTATTAAAACACAAGTAAAATGGTACAATGACCCAATCTGAACATTTTACCTCTATTTTAACCCAATCATAGACACAAACATTGATCAGTAGCTTGTAATAATCCTCATTTCTAATTTTGAACCATGTCAGAAGTATCTCTACTATCTAGGAATAAGGCCCTGATACACCTGTTTTTTCTTTAAAATCCTTGATTAATCCCTAAAAGACATCCTCCATAATCTATGTGACATATCCAATGCATGTTAAAACATACCACTTCTAATTCCATGAAAAAGCACTCGTCAAGCCTTATCTAATTGACCTTCCTAAAAAACTATCAACTTCATCAACTGATGCACTATCAAATTACCTGACCATGATGCCTTAAACTCATAAAAAATCCTAATATCATCTAAATACCAACAAAAATTACCATACCCGACACTCAGTTTAATTATGCAGTTGGTTCCTCAAACAACCAAAATTATTTCCATGCTCTCACTCTAAGAATTAACAGACTTCAAATCCGACTCACACTCAGATTACATCAGGATCATCTTGAGCTTGATGATAATTCATAGACTTTGTCCAATATTACATCTATTACCCAAATTTGGTATTTTACAAGATATTAGATAAATAATATTCACCAAATCACTGACATAAAAAATACACATAAACCATCTAATAGATGGTCTTATCAAGCTCACAACCCTACCCAAATGAGTTTTTTTACTTAATTGGCCCACTTTCTATCCATTACTACATGTAATGATTGGAATTGACCACCCCACACATACCTGATCACCAATGTAAAATGTCAATTATAACCTATTCCCATCTCACAAGACCATCATCATTGGAACCCACTAACATTTATCTGTAATAATGGTCACATACTTTCATAACCTATAGTGGATTCCTTACTATATAAATATTCTTATACTTATCCTCAAGTGAAACCTCAACAAGTTCCATCACCATTCTTATGTCACTCCTTTCAATCCATGCTCCACTACTATACTAACTCTTGATACCATGAAATCTATATTGTTATCCTCATCACTAAGACATCACATATCATCCACATCAAATATCCTAGGACACTATTCCCACCAGTGTTCCATCCACACACCTTCCTGAAAATATTTTCCAAGGAACCCACTCAGGTTGACCATATTATGACACCCTGATCTATCTATGATTTTACAACTCAACATAGAGGTACAATTTTCATTTTTTATCAAAATTATCATGAAACCTTGACCAAAATAATTTCATTAAACCCGTAGGTCCTCATCTCACACATGAAACTCACCAATCCACAAATTAAAAACGCATGACATGTAACCAACACATGCTGCCCGATATGTTCCAAACCCAATAGGTGTGTGTTCTAGTACAACACCAATCATGGAATACAACTCATGATCCCAGGATTTTTATGTCAATGAACCTAAAATTATATTCATAAACCACATACCATGATCTACAACATGTAAATCACATCTATCCAAAAGAATCCTCAACGATTATCTTTAAAATTGTGCATTTCACACATGACAAGATCATTTTCATGATCACCCATCAACTCAATAATTATTAAAAAAGTATCAGTAACCATCCATGATCTAACCATCCAAGATCAAACAATATAGGATCTCGATCCAACACCTAATCAGGATGTACACCTGAAATCAATAGGGTTAGTAATATTACTTACCTTCCCTCAAAATTGGTCTTGAAACTGAAAGCACACCAAGTTATTTTTCCCTGAAAAACCAAGTAATATCATTCTTATACTGCATACCTGGTAGCATCTCACATGAATTGATCAAAAATAGAATAATATACACATGCTTACCATTTCCAAGGAATTCAAAATTTAGGGCTAACCCTTCTCTCAAGTTACCCTCACATACCGTAACTCATCCCAGACATAGAACCAGGCTCACTAATATCCTAATTTACATCTCAATGCACTAGGATCTCTATGCTATCCTGTAAACCATATCTCATAAAGCTCACAACTCACAAGAACCATCTCTCTATCCCCTTATCTATACCACCCCATAATTTGAATTCCAAATCACCCAATATAGGGTCTCACACATAAAAATAATCACATTCTAAATTATTATCTTAGTAGGGAGTTCATTGTCACCAAGCATCCACATATGGGATTACCACACTGAAAATCACAAATTGAGGCTGATCCTCACTAGGAATCCATAGACATTGAGGATAAAAATATAATCAGTCAATATGTACATATATAACAATTTCAACCAACCATGATCAATGTAGAGTATCACATATTCATATGGTTTGGTTGTATATAATTACACCCAGAATCTATACAAGACAACACCATATAGGTTGTTGTTGACACTTCAAATAACAAAACTTATTTTCTATTTTGAAACTAGTATCACAAACACCCACCATGGGTATATTAATCAGGAACCAAATGTCCATGTTGATATACTAGGGTCACTATACATCCATTACTCTATGGGAATATATATCCATCACTATCAATTATCCTACTATATACCTACATGGAATATCATCAGAAGGAAAATATTCTATGGTTCACTTGAGTATAATTCCACCACCAAGTTAAATTGGAATTCTCTATATAAGTTACTATTAAAAATTTAAATAGATGAACCTTTTCATCAGTGATATTAATCACAGTAAAGTACACATATGTTATGTGAATCGTATGTTCCAAAAATTATGCATGTACACAATCCTCTTGCCAATGGGATAAGATACAAAAACCATAATGAATAGTATATCTAAAAAATCATTCACATCACACTATGTGAAATCATAAAATCATAAAAATAGAAACCGAGAATAAAAATCCCTTTACCATGGAATCCTGGACTTCCCATCAGAAGTGGTGTTTATGATGAAACAGTCTGAGGTCAATCAAAAGTCTTCACAAATTCCTATTCCTTGTCTACCATCTCCCCAAATAGTAATACAAAACAAAAAAATTAGTACAATCCAGGACATCAATCACATAAAATCTTTGATACCACTTTGCAACATCCTCCCTCATCCTATGACCACTGAATGGTGCCCAAACTAAAGGAGTCACCATTGAGAACGTAGGCACACCTCCCCATATGCCAAAGGCTACCAATTAGTAGCTTCGGTATAAGGAAGTATCATGGGGATACTATACCCCAATATTAGATTGTACAATAAAAGAGAAAATAACTAGACAATATCCATGAACAATAAAAATCATATTACATGAAATAAAATAACCCAAAATCAATAATAAATGAAATTCAGTAGATAGAAAGTCATAAAAAATAATAAGATTCCCACCAGGCTGACCATGTATATGAAAAAATAAAGAATGAATGATAGGAGGATATACTACATCACTGAGTTGTACCTCATCCTAGTATCCATTATATATGAGAAATTTTGCTTGATCATGCAACTCTGGGCCTCTTCCCATCATGATCCTACAAACAATAAAGGATTCATAGGTAGCCAAGTTCCATGGACACCTAATCAGGGTGTGAGTATAACTCAGTAGGGAACCAACAAAATATTTTCATATATATATATATTAATGAAGTGTACACATGTGATATACTTAGAATAATAAAATAAATAAAATGTGTGGAAGCAAAAATAATAAACACTGTTGATCCCAAATCCTAACGTAAATCCTGGGATCAACCCAAACCTACTTCATCTAGTGTTAGGGTGTCCCTGACCATGTCACATGATTTTACCAACCAATACCATAACTTAGATCTAGGGAAAACCCCTCTTGGAAAACTATATCCAGAACTCAAGGGGTTTCCCATCCAAAAAACTCTCACAAGAAGCCAGATCATACCCTTCTTGGAAAAAATCATTTGATACTCAGACTTACCCTACCAAGAATCCATCACATGGAGCTGGGGGTGTGCCTCTCCCATACTATAAATTAATCACCTAGATCCAGGGTGTACCTTATTATAAAAAACACATTATTTGAGATTAGGGTTGTGGTTCTCCCATGCTATACAACACATCATCTGAGTCTAGAGGTGTGGTTATGACTGTCGAATATCACCTCATCCTAATCTAGGGGTGTAGCGCTCCCCTATCTGAAATCACATCATCCGAGTCTAGGGGTGTATCTCCCCTAGTGAATATCACATTATCTAATTCTAGGGGTGTGTTCCCCCTTCTAGATATAACTTCATTCATAACCAAGAAGCATTTCCAAGGCATCTAGAACCATAAAATCTATATCTCAGTGGAATACAAACCCACCATATGGATCCAAGGAGTATGTACAAGGAATCTACCACTATTTCTATAAACATATCATTGGGCATCGCATCCTACCTCAATCATTTCACATAAAACATCTTGATGAGTTACCCATTTCCTAAACCCACCCCACAAATACAAGGTCAAAATATCAAGGGAACATATTTTCATTTTCATAACCATAACAAGATCAAACCAACAATTCATGTATAAAAGTAACACCCAAAATAATCCCCTCCTATTTCCCAAACACGTCCTCTTTAGGGTCAATATATCATTGGGGAACCCTCTGGGGTCCCCTGGGTCACATATCAACCAGGAAACACCAAGTAGTCTCCTATATCAGTTATCTTATCTTAAGACAAAACCCATCACTTAGAGGGAATTACATCCTTCTATATCATTATAGTCATGTTATAACCTCACATGCCTCATAATACAGGCCCTACTGACATTAGTCTGAAGAGATGGCATAATGGCCATTTTGATCCCTAGGTAATTTCAGGTTAGTCCTCTCACTCAAACTTTCCACAACTTATTAAGGTCATACATACCAAGTTATAAAATTCTAGTGGGGGAGGAACAATCAATCACGTTCATAACAACTATCCCAAAGTATATAAAGCATCTCAAGGTTTTCTGAGATATACCAGGTCTACTCACTCCCATCTCGTCACATCCCTCCACTTAGAGGTCACCAAGGAACCTATACTAAGGTCCAATACATTATGTTCAATTAATTTTATTTATACCATAGGGTCCAAGTATTACATGGAATGATTTTATATTTATGTGCTTGACCATTGATGACTAAGGCAATGAAGCCAGTGCACAAGGGTCCAAGAAGGCCCTTGGTACTTTGTTCATTCCAAATTTTTTTCTTTAATTAAAATAATTCATTTAAATAAAGAGTTTGTTTCCCTTAGTGGTGATACCACACATCACATTCATACATAAAAAACACATATATAAAAGGATTTATACTCTATGGACCCCCTACCTAAAACATAGAGTTAATCCTATTTTATCAATGCTTAGAAGCTCCGCCAAGGCTCGCCCAAGTAAAAATGGACAGCACCCATCATCGTGATGCCCTAAATCATCAAAAAAATATCTAATTTAACTAATTATTATAATTTATAATTAATTATTTTTCAAAAAAAACATCCAATTTAGTTCACCTAGGCATAAATTCATAATTACTCACTGGTTTCTCTCATCGCACTAAAACTTCAACCGACCACACTCGAGAGGTCCAAGATGCACTCTCGAAACCATCCTGAGTGAAGTACCTAATAAAAAAAACTTATTTAATCACCAATTTAATTCAATTTAAACCATAAACCATAGAAAATACAAACAGTTACATACCACAACCAAAATGAAGTGAAAATACATGAAAGTCCTATCTTGGGCTATTCTCTCACCTAGCCATATAAAAGCTCAATAGTTATCATCCAATTACTCCATGCTCACATGGAATTAGATCCAAATCCCTAAGCCGTGTCAATAAAAATAAAATAATTTAGGGGAAACCAAAATAATAGAAAATAGTGGAAGAACTCACCATGAATCACTATGAAAATGCATAAAAACCCACCGTAAATCATGGACGATCAAGAGAGAATAGAGGAGAGAGATATGATGGCTTATATGTGTCTAATAAGAAATATAAAGGGGTCTATGGCTATAAATAACTTAAGGAAAAAATGAGGCTTCCACCATTTTAAATCCACACTGGGTAGAAAAAAACATGTACCATGAATTGATTTACACTATGTTGAACCTCCCAGTATCCCCAGAGAACCCAACACACTGAATGACATGCCCAAGGGACCTCCCTACTCACTATTTATAAAGGAACATATTCTACATGAAATAGACTAAACCTTGGTGTTTCCCCAACTATATAACTATTTTCCACCATGTCGCCTTCCAGATGAAACAACCATTGAGTGGGAACCAATACATAGCTGATCCCCATCTCTCTACGACTTAGGATGCCACCATAGTTGACCAAATGCCTCTTGGGAACTATGGTGTGGGGGGTTTCCTAGGAACCATCCTTAGATAATGGGTCTAAAATCTAAGTTTGGGTATTCCACCCACTATCAAGATAATCCATATTCTATGGTGCTCGTCGTTTTAGACATGGAAATCCCTGGGCGCCCCATGCTCACTCGAACCTACCCTGATGTCTACTTGAGCACCAAGAACACCTCCCAAGCATAATTATACTTTAAAAAACATCTCCTCAATATGTTTAAACACAAAAAATATAGATATGAACATTGAATCTCAAACCGAACCACTCTTTAAGGTCCAAATTCAAATTCCTTAAGAATTTCCCAACCTGAACAAAAATGGGTTTTTACAATATAAACCCAAATTCATATAGCGATGAACTCTAGGATAGTGGATAAACCCTTAGGTCATATATAATAAGTTATGATAACATCTAGTTCCATGTATTTATTTGTTTATAGGGTCCTACTCTGGGGTTCTTGTCCATTTCCCTCCTCTGTATGGTGACATAGGAATAGGGCGGGTAGCCACGTCAGAAGTTCAGGGGGTAGTCGATATCCTGCAAAGTTAGGTTAATAAAAATTAAGTGCTTCATATAAATTATCTCATAGAGGTAGTTCTTGTGAAATAACTTTCTTCATATAATTTAATTCATGTAAAGAATTTATACATGATGATTAAGGTGAAATCATATAGGGAGGTTAATGAAAAATGTTAAGCTCTATAAAAAGAGAGGTCCTTTTCGATTTCTATGAAAATATATAGACCCCTTTAGGACCATAAAACATATATATAAGGAAATTAGTGATCATTCATCTACCCTTATTGTGTGATAATGGAGAACAAAACCCCCCTATACTTTCATTTTTCTTATAATTTTATCCCCTTTCCCCCATCAAATCAAAATTTGAGGGTTGAATTTTTTGAAGATCAAAAATTATTTTAAAATGGATTATTGAGTAAGAATGGAAATGAAAATATATTAAAATTCAAAGTCTTATCTATCATTAAAAATAAGTGTTCCATGATAGAGTTTCTATAGTCATTTCTGAATTCTCTAATTGCATTAACTTGCTACTTCACTTTGCATGAGAAATGTGAAAGATATCTTCCTCGAGTTAGAGGCCTATAAATACCCCCATAGATTGCTATTTTGGGATATTTTTTTAAAAGAAATTAAAATTCAAATAATCTCAATTCTCACAACATTGAGTTTTATACCTCTCAAAACCTAGATCTAAGGGATTTATATAGACTCCTCTTGGTGAGAGTTATGAAAATTATCTTACATAAAGTCATTCAATGAATTAGAAAACTATTTATATTGGATTTTTCAACACCAATTACATGAAGAAAAATATTCACAAATTTTCATTGATCCTCACTCAAATGATATTCTTTCATGAAACATTATTTTTATGGACCCATGTTATGAATACCCATTTTATGCACCTTTCGTGAAGAAACTTTTTTACAAGTGTTATGGAATTTGCGAACATTGTTTACCTAATTAAGTATCACCTATGAAAACACCCTTTATATAATTGAAATTTAGAATTTACACCTCTTAGACCATTGCATCAGGTATGGGACTAGAATCCCATGTATAATCCCAACACATACCCTTGTTTTCAACCCTTTTTTGACACAATAATCCTTATAGAATGGTATTAATGTGTATAGACCAGTAATATCACCCGACCTAAAATTATTAAACTCAAGCTACATGATTTTGGATGTATATATAGTAGGATATATTGGATGCCTCTTTGAGATTAAATCATAGAACTTATACCATCCAATCTATTCTAAAGAGGTGGTATACCCCCATATTGATCTCCTTTACAGAGAGTACTACACTCCCTAGAGTTCCCATCTTTGAGGATTCATCACATAGAGTGTGTAACACCCTAGGTAAATAAAGAATATGACATTTTCATATTTATCCATATTTGTGAATAAAATATTAACAATACTTTAAAGGGGACGCTATGCACGATGGCGTACCTAATACGCAACAATGAGTTTCTTGGGAATCTTACATTGCACTCTAATAATAAAATAATATAATTTTAAATGGTAGTTAAAGACTAGCCGTTGTAATGGCGGGAATGAAAAGAACTAACTACAAAATTATTATATATGTTTGTTAAATATTTTTACTTTTTACAATAAATGTTAGAGGATTAAAAATGAAAATGAATCCAATTTTAAGCGTAAACATTCTAATATTCTTTAAAAGGTCGATTAACCGCCTTTTGATGGAGAACCTCTTTTAAATACACTTTTTGACAATTTTATGTGTTATATTTGACAAACTAAAATTCTTCTTTATAATCGGGACATCAAAATTTTCTTTGTGTAAATTTTTGGTATTTTTCCGAAATAGTTCAATTTTTAATGAATAGTGAAAAATGTTGTATTTTAATTCAAAAACTCTTTTAATATAATCTATTTATATGATTATATTATCTTTTGAATTGGTTTGAAAGTTAAATTAGAATATATTTTTACCATTTAATCCAATAGTGGTCGTTGGAATTAATTTCACTTTGAAATCATACTTAAACTAGTGTCAATCTTTTGATACATTTTGTTTCATAAAAACACGCTATTTGTTTTCACAGCGAGAATTAATAATTAAATTAATTAATGCAACTTATATGATTTGAATTTTTTAAAATAGAAATCATTTTTGAATTGGGAATATAAAATATAACTTAGGGTGAACTTTTGGTAATTTTCTAAAAAACTTCAATTTTTGATGAATAGTGAAACCACTAAGTGGTACTTATAAAAACTGATTTTCCATTTAAATGAAATTTTGCCATCTTTGTGTTTTTAATTTCAAAAATCTGACATACATGGTTGTCATTAATAATTAAAATTTGGTTCAATGGGATTAAAATAATTTTTTGGTGAATATTAACTTATTAAGTTTTTAATCGTGATTAGAGGTAATTAGTGTAGTTTAAGGTAAGAATAATGTTTTAACAAAATGAAATGACCTAGAAACATGTCCTAACCTCATTGTATGTGTCATGGCCGACCAAGAAAATCCATGGGTAAACTTGGGGACCCCATGGAGCCACTTTGGTTGGAAAATGACATAAATATCTTTTTGTTTAATGTTAAAGTAAAAATGACACAAACATGAAATGTTTTACAAAAACAATTTTTACATGGGGTTATAAAAGTCAGATTTTTGACTATAAATAATAAATGGAAGGATAAAAATATTTCCTACATAATAGTATTTTTTTATAATTTTTAGACATTAAATAAATTAAAATACTTATGACATCATGATGATGCAGCGATGACCTCATTATTTAACGATTTAACTAAAATGGAAAGATAATGTAAAATCTAAGACCTAAACATGTCCAAAACCAATTGTATGGGTGGATTTAGAACCCTTATAACCTTATCCTAGAAACACATCAATGTGGGACCATTAAAATCTGAAACGCATTCTAAAAAAATGTAACATTTCCTTACTTTCCAAGAGTGCCCCTCCTCTCCTCTTATAAAAGGCCCCCACCTCTACCTCCTTAACCACACTTCCAAAGCCTTTGTCACGGCCAAACCCTGACCATTTTGTCTCTCCACATCCCTCTATAACTCTTTGAAGCCTCAATTTGGGCAGAAGTCTTCCCAATGAAGCCTTTGAGCTCAAACCAAAGGGAGTTACCCGATTTTAAGGTAATGTCTTCACTTGTGTCCTTTTGTTTTATTTTTCTTCTCCAAACCCCTAAAATCTTTTTATTAATTTCTTTTGTAACAACTACAGTATCTTCAATATACTAGTATTGTGTTATAGGAAGGATTCTAGCTACACTTACACACACCTTCGTCTAATGGTTAAAGAACATACTGTTTCTGTGGTTGGCGATTTTCTGCCTCACGAAACGATGATTGTTCAATATTCTTTTAACACCATTAAAGGTGGCCATTATGATGTCACTGTATTTTATATATGATATATATGGTATTTAGGTTTAATATATGCTTCTGTATTTTATATTTAAACCATACCTTTATTCTTTTCATGTTGTGTAAATGCGATAATTTCATATGAGGAAGTGTGGACTACCGCCCCCTCAAGTGATGTGACTCGTACATGCAATACATGGAACGTATAAAGAATGAAATTAATGATAATATTTGACCTATATAACATATATATTATACTGGAATTATAATATATATATATATCATTTATTTTTAATTTTGTTAATATAACAAAGAAAAAATAAAAGTTGCGTTCATGCGTACGCACGACCTACCGTCTCCATGAACGATGCTTTTCGTTTTTATCTCCAAATGATATGGAATATTATAAAATGAATATGTACTGGATATATATGATATTTTAATCATTAATACCATTCTGGAAATTATTTACTTATAACTACATGGACAATCATTTTTCAAACAAGTTCATTTTTGACTCATGTACCAAACATCGGAAAAAACGTCTGATATGAACTAACATTATTAAACAATTATTATAACATTATAATATGTGATATTAACTGAATAATAATATTTAAACAAGGTCCTTAGGAAATTATAAATTGACCAAAGTTTATTATTCAAGAATATAAAGAAATGAACAAGACAAGTTGGACTTAAGGTAAGGGATCCGACTCCTCTCTTTCTTTTAAAGTACACTCTTTTATGTCATTCCTTTTAATGCTCATCTTTCTCGTTATTGGGATATTATTTTATATTACTATTACTGTTATTTTTATGTTCATATGATGAGAGATCGTATTCTCTCTCATCAATCCATTTTGGATGTTTTAAGTGGCGCCGTTAGGCTGCCGAGTTTTCGTAAGGGATTTTTCATCTCACTTTTATTCCCGTGAGATTTATGCTACATTTTCCACAATTTCCTTTGAGTGGTGTATGTACTGCCCATTATTATACACTTTGTGTAGTATAATTTAATTTATGGGTATTCACATCTTCATTTTATGACCCTTCTTCCATGGGGTGTATGTTTCGAAAGTTACCCAACTCGGTAAGGGGACCTTTCACCCTCCACTTTTTAAAAGACTTATTTTGTTATGTCTTTTAATTCAAATACTATTATGTTGGGATATGTTATTTTAAATCCTTATTGATGTAAATTTTATGTACAAGTGATGAGATGCCATTTTTTATCTCTCATCAAATCATTTTATGAATTTTGAAGTGATGTCGTTAGGCTGTCGAAGTTTGCCAAGGGAACTGTTTAACCCAATTTTGATTTCTTTGGGTTCAACATGTAGTTATTGAATATGTCATCCTTTGAATATGTGTGAATGAAATTTTATTTTTTTACACTTAATATCCACTTATATTGGGTGTATTTATATTTGTCACACATAATTTTGAGATTGATTTATCCTTAATTTAAGGATAGCTTCTTTATAAGGGATTTCATCACATTTGACATTTCTATTGAGACTTCATTGTTGTTATGCACCAATTCACTCTTATATGGTGTATATAATGTCCTTTGGAATATTATATCATGAATCCATTTATTCTCATGATATTATAAAGTTCGCAGTAAATGTTATTCCTCAATTATTGTATTCAAGTGTCTCTAATTTTGGTAAAACCCCTTTAACCAAAATATCGTTTTAAATGTTTTAATTATTTGTTCTTATTAATATCCATTTTTTTCAAAATGGTTTTAAGGATTTATTTATATGGATATTAATGGTTTAAAATTTTAAAAGCTTCAAGGTGGTATGGGACACTTTGATTCAAAAATCTCTTTATTAAATGTTTTAAATGGTTTTGGTAATGGGTTTTTTTGAATGGATTCATTATTTCAATATACTAAAATGTTATATTGTGATTGAAATGTGGAAATTTTATGTTTCCTTTATGCATGTTTTATGTGATACGTTTATGTTATGGTTCTTGGGCATTGTTATGAAAACGGGTGGTTCCGTGATAAACTAAGGGCAGGTGAGCCCGATATAGCTCTCCAATGCATTGGGTAACACGAAGGAGTGAAACATTAAGGTTTATCCGAAGAGATTTAGGGAATATACTGTGGTGGGTATTCCAAACATAACCAAGAGGGTTACTCCCTATGTAAGAATGTTATGAATGCCTCAAGTTACCTTTTATGTCTTCTGATTTCTATGATTTATTCAAGGTTTGATGAGTTATGTCAAAGTGACTGTGTTTTATGGGTAAAGTATGATTTAATTCTTATGTATATATGAACTCATGTTTCTTTTCCATATTTTTATAACCCTTACTGAGATTTTTATGCTCATCCCAAGTGTTTTTTGAAATGTTTTTCACAGGTCAAGGGAAAGGTACATGATATGATGATAGTGACAAGGAACTTTCAATAAAGAATCCATGTTTTATTTTAAATATGTTTCTGTTGATGGGATAAATGAATACTATCTTTATGTAACCACTTTGTTTAAATGTGGAATGTAATGCAAGTTTTATGATCTAATTCTCTAAAACTCTAAACCTGAAAAGATCCTCAATGTGTAATCTTGTAATAACTCCAGATTAAGTAAGGTTTAAGGCTGGGGCCTTATAGTTGGTATCAGAGGTCAGTTTGGATAACTTTAGAGGTTATGGTATTCTCTAAGCATAAGTGACAGTACCATAATGGATAGGATTTCAGAAAGAGTCCTAGTTTTAGATAAAGTGAATGAGTAAGTATATCTTAGTGGTTATCTCCCTCATTAGCATATGATGGTTTTGTTGATATACTCACACTGATATTTCTGTTTTTAGTGAATGGATGGATCTAGCAGGCACCAAAGTGACAATAGGTTTGAAGGAAACTGTGGTGGTTCTCTGATTAAGAGACTGGATGAAATGGGGTATTCAATGAGGAAACACGTGGTTGTTCTAAAGCAACTATCAAGGAGTCATGATCAACCACTTGAACCTTGGTATGTTCTGTAATGCATCATGTACGAGATGACCAATCGATGTGGAAGTTCGGGTAATAATTATAAAGGTAACCATTAGGGTTTATATGATCCTTACTTTTGAGGTAATTATGGGTTATTATATGTTATGATGGAAAATGAAAGGCATGAGATAAACTTGAGGTTAAAATATGTTATGATTATTTTTGAAGATTTTATCTCGTTTTGGGGAATGTTTTGAGAATTATACAGTTTTGAACAAAGGACAACATGAAGACCGTGTGACAACCCGTCGCATCGGACAAAGCTGCGGTAATCGAACCCACAACCAAAGTGCGACTGGTATTTATCTCCTACCACTGGACTACGTGAAGTCCCTAGTTAGTTTGACTAATTTTTTTAGTTAGATGATTTTATGAATTAAGAGTAAGCTGATTTTGGGTTATCTATGAAAATTTATTAACCTATCATGGAGGATATGTGATTAGGTTAATTACTTTTCAATACGAGACTTTAAGAGTAACTGATGTTATTTGGAGATAGGTGTTAATTTGTACCTTGGAAGAATATGCGAATAAATCCTTCAAATATTTGGGTTTCAATATTAGTTTGGTTTACTTTGAAGTATTTTATGGACAATTCGTTTATCGAATGGTCCTCATTGAACTTTGGGTTTTGTTGGAAAAATTTTGGAGATTAAGAATAGATTTTCTTTTTATAAAGGGTTATCCTTTTCTGGATTATCTGATCTTGTACTAAACTTTTTGGTTTTGGTTTTGGTTAAAGTCTAAAGACATGGGAAGTATATAGTTCTCTTTTGTGGATTAGGTGATTCTCTAGAAGTTGATTATAGTACTCCTAATGTGAACAAGTCTTCCTAAATACTCATCTTTTGGAGAAAATATGTGTTTGATTAAGGAATCTAGTAAAAGTTGAAAGTCTACATAACAAGTAAGTATGTTTCATTATGATTTAGATATTCTCAAAAATAAATTCCTCAATAAAAAGTAACTTAAAACAAAAATGTTGGATATTAACTTTTCCTACTGGGGAATCGAATACCGTTTATCCCATCACAAGTTTGTGATTTTCTTGTGGTTAACTTTCTCCTAGAAATGTTTACTATCACTCTCCCTCAGAACATGACCCTTTGTTTTTTTCCTCCATGTCCATGTTTTCCAACATGGAATCCTAGAATGGGTTAACTCGGGTGACCTCTGTACTTCTCATTCTTTATTTTAAAGTGATTGTTTTACCGACTCTTGTTCCGATGTGGGACTTTCAAGGATGTTTCCGAGCCCAATTTTAAAAATGCAAGGATGCAATTCCCAAAAGGGGGGAAGGATGTAACACCCTAGGTAAATAAAGAATACGACATTTTCATATTTATCCATATTTGTGAATAAAATATTAATAATACTTTAAAGGGGACGCTATGCACCATGGCGTACCCAATACGCAACAACGAGTTTCTTGGGAATCTTACGTTGCACCCTAATAATAAAATAATATTATTTTAAATGGTAGTTAAAGCCTAGCCGTTGTAAAGGTAGGAATGAACAGAACTAACTAAAAAATGATTATATATGTTTGTTAAATATTTTTTACTTTTTATAATAAATGTTAGAGGACTAAAAATGCAAATGAATCCAATTTTAAGCGTAAACATTCTAATATTCTTTAAAAGGTCGATTAACCACCTTTTGACGGAGAACCTCTTTTAAATCCACTTTTTGAAAATTTTATGTGTTATATTTGACAAAATAAAATTCTTCTTTAGAATCGGGACAACAAAATTTACTTTGTGTAAATTTTTGGTATTTTTCTGAAAAAGTTCAATTTTTAATGAATAGTGAAAAATGTTGTATTTTAATTCAAAAAATCTTTTAATCTAATCTATTTATATTATTATATTATCTTTTGAATTTGTTTTAAAGTGAAATTATAATATATTTTTACCATTTAATCCAATAGTGGTCGTTGGAATTAATTTCACTTTGAAATCGGACTTAAACTAGTGTCAATCTTTTGATACATTTTGTTCCATAAAAACATGCTATTTGTTTTGATAGCAGAAATTAATTATTAAATTAATTAATGCAACTTATATGGTTTTAATTTTTTAAAATAGTCATCATTTCTGAATTCAGAATATCAAATATAGCATAGGGTGAACTTTTGGTAATTTTCTGAAAAACTTCAATTTTTGATGAATAGTGAAACCACTAAGTGGTACTTATAAAAACTGATTTTCCGTTTAAATGAAATTTTGCCATCTTTGTGATTTGAATTTAAAAAATATGACATACATGGTTGTCATTAACATGTAAAATTTGGTTCAATGGGATTAAAATAATTTTTTGGTGAATAGTAACTTATTAAGTTTTTAATCGCGATTAGAGGTAATTAGTGTAGTTTAAGGTAAGAATAATGTTTTAATAAAATGAAATGACCTAGACACATGTCCTACCCTCATTTTATGTGTCATGGCCGACCAAGAAAATTCATGGGTAAACTTGGGGACCTCATGGAGCCACTTTGGTTGGAAAATGACATAAATATATTTTTATTTAATGTTAAAGTAAAAATGACACAAACATGAGATGTTTTACTAAAACAATTTTTACATGGGGTTATACAAGTCATATTTTTTACTATAAATAATAAATGGAAAGATAAAAATATTTCCTACATCATTTTATTTTTTTATAATTTTTAGACATTAAATAAATTAAATTATTTATGACATCATGATGATGTAGTGATGACCTCATTATTTAACGATTTAAATAAAATGGAAAGATAATGTAAAATCTAAGACCTGCACATGTCCAAAACCTATTGGATGGGTTGATTTCGAACCCGTATCACCTTATACTCTAAATAAATCAATGTGGGGCCATTAAAATCCGAAACTCTTTCTAAAATAATGTAACATTTCCTTACTTTCAAAGAGTGCCCCTCCTCTCCTCTTATAAATGGCCCCCACCTCTACCTCCTTACCCACACTTCCAAAGCCATTGGCTCGGCCAACCCCAACCCATTTTGTCTCTCTACATCCCTCTATAACTATTTGAAGCCTCACTTTGGGCAGAAGTCTTCCCAAGGAAGCCGTTGAGCTCAAACCAAAGGGAGTTACTCGATTTTAAGGTAATATATTCACTTGTGTCCTTTTGTTTTATTGTGCTTCTCCAACCCCCTAAAATATTTTTATTCATTTATTTTGTAAAAAATACAGTATATTAAATATACTTGGATTTTGTTATAAGAAGGATTAGTGCTACAATTACACACACCTTCGTCTAATGGTTAAAGAACATACTGTTTCGGTGGTTGGTGATTTTCTGCCTCACGAAACGATGATTGTTCAATATTCTTTTAACACCTTTAAAGGTGGAAATTATGATGTAACTTTATTTTATATATGATATATATGGTATTTATTTTTACTATATTCTTCTGTATTTTATATTTAAACCATACCTTTATTCTTGTCATGTTGTGTAAATGCGATAATTTCATATGAGGAAGTGTCGACTACCGCCCCCTCAAGTGATGTGACTCGTACATGCAATACATGGAACGTATAAAGAATGAAATTAATGATCATATGTGACATATATAACATATATATTATACTGGAATTATAATATATATATATATATCATTTATTTTTAATTCCGTTAATATGAGAAAGAAAAAATGAAAGTAGCGTTCATGCGTACGTACGACCTACCGTCTCCATGAACGGTGCTTTTCATTTTTATCTCCAAATGATATTGAATAGTATAAAATGAATATGTAATGGATATATATGATATTTTAATCATTAATAATATTCTGGAAATTATTTACTTATAACTACATGGACAATCATTTTTCAAACAAGTTCATTTTTGACTCATGTACCAAACATCGGCAAAAACGTCTGATATGAACTAACATTATTAAACAATTATTATAACATTATAATATGTGATATTAACTGAATAATAATCTTCAAAGGAGGTCCTTAGGAAATTATAAATTGACCAAAGTTTATTATTCATGAATATAAAGAAATGAACAAGACAAGTTGGACTTGAGGTAAGGGATCCGACTCCTCTCTTTCTTTTAAAGTACACTCTTTTATATCATTCCTTTTGAAGATCATATTTCTTGTTATTGGGATATTATTTTATATTATTCTTACTGTAATTTTTATGTTCATATGATGAGAAACTATATTCTCTCTCATCAATCCATTTTGGAAGTTTTAAGTGGCGTCGTTAGGCTGCCGAGTTTTCGAAAGGGATTTTTCATCTCACTTTTATTCCAGTGAGATTTATGCTAAATTTGCCACAATTTCCATTGATTTGTGTATGTAATGCCCATTATTATACTCTTTTTGTAGTATAATTTCATTTATGGGTATTCACATCTTCATTGTATGACCCTTCTTCCATGGGGTGTACGTTTCAAAAGTTACCCAACTTGGTAAGGGGACCTTTCACCCTCCACTTTTTAAAAGACTTCTTTTGTTATGTCTTTTAATTCACATACTATTATGTTGGGATATGTTATTTTATATCCTTATTGATGTAAATTTTATGTCCAAGTGATGATATTCCCTTTTTATCTCTCATCAACTCATTTTCTGAATTTTGAAGTGATGTCGTTAGGCTGTCGAATTTTACCAAGGGAAATGTTTAACCCAATTTCGATTTCTTTGGGTTCAACATGTAGTTATTGAATATGTCATCCTTTGAATATGTGTGAATTAACTTTTATTGTTTTACACTTAATATCTACTTATATGGGGTGTATTTATATTTTTCACACATAATTTTGAGATTGATTTATCCTTAATTTAAGGAAACCTTCTTTATAAGGGATTTCATCACATTTGAAATTTCTATTGAGACTTCATTGTTGTTATGCACCAATTCACTATTATATGGTGTATATAATGTCCTTTGGAATATTATATCATGAATCCATTTATTCTCATGATATTATAAAGTTGTGACTAAATGTTATTCTTCAATTATTGTATTCAAGTGTCTCTAATTTTGGTAAAACCCCTTTAACCAAAATATCACTTTAAATGTTTTAATTATTTGTTCTTATTAATATCCATGTTTTCAAAATGGTTTTAAGGATTTATTTATATGGTTATTAATGGTTTAAAATTTTAAAATCATCAAGGTGGTATGTGACACTTATATTCAAAAATCTCTTTATTAAATGTTTTAAATGGTTTTGGAAACGGTTTCTTTTTGAATGGATTCATTATTTCAATATACTAAAATGTTATATTGTGATTGAAATGGAGAAATTTTATGTTTCCTTTATGCATTTTTTATGTGATATGTTTATGTTATGGTTCTTGGGCATTGTTATGAAAACGGGTGGTTCCGTGATAAACTAAGGGCGAGTGAGCCCGATATAGCTCTCCAATGCATTGGGTAATGCAAAGGAATGAAACATTACGGTTTCTCCGAAGAGATTTAAGGAATATACTATGGTGGGTATTCCAAACATAACCAAGAGGGTTACTCCCTACGTAAGAATGTTATGAATGCCTCAAGTTACCTTTTATGTCTTATGATTTCTATGATTTATTCATGATTTTATGAGGTATGTTAAAGTGCCTGTGTTTTATGGGTAAAGTATGATTTCATTATTATGTATATATTAACTCATGTTTACTTTCCATATTTTTATAACCCTTACTGAGCTTTTTATGCTCATCCGAAGTGTTTTTTGAAATGTTTTTCCCAGGTCAAGGGAAAGGTACATGATATGATGATAGTGACAAGGAAGTGTCAAGAAAGAATCCATGTTTTATTTTAAATATGTTTCCGTTGATGGGATAAATGAATACTCTCTTTATGTAACCACTTTGTTTAAATGTGGAATGTGATGCATGTTTTGTGATCTAATTCTCTAAAACTCTAAACCTGAAAAGATCCTCATTGTGTAATCTTGTAATAACTCAATATTAAGTAAGGTTTTTGGCTGGGGCCTTATAGAGTGTCCTCACTAAACTATAAAATGTGAGTGTATGCACAAGAATCTAAATTTTTGGGTCACTAGATTCTAAACCATGAGTGTATGCACTATAATCTAAACTATAAGTGTCCCCACTAGAATCTAAACCTTGAGTGCTACCACTAGACTCTAAACCATGAGTGCCTCCATAGGAATATGAAACATGAGTGATTTTATATTTAAATTCCAAAGAAATAGTTCCATAAAATTCCAAGATTTAAACTCTAGTTACAACCCCCCCTTATTAAATGAACATAATATGCCTTCATTAACTTGCATGTAGAATAAATATCAGTGTCTAAAATGTAAAAAACAATAATCCCTATGAGTAAAAGGTATTCACTCTGATAAGAAAGAAATTGATGTAATTGAATGATTCCCACAAGGATGATACCGAGAAGGGTTTAATGAGCATGATTAAACATACAAGTGGGTCCCAGACTAGGAAATAGTATCCTCATTGTGATGAGAAAACTTCCCATTCTACCTTCCAATGAAATACGTTATTATCGTCACCTCGATTGTGAGAGGTTTCCTACATTCGGAAATTATTAATGTGGGAACATATCACAATAATGCTTACCTCCCAATGTAAAAGCCTAAAAAATATAACCCATAATAAAAAATAACTTCCCCATGATTTAGGTCTAGATTTTGTGGTCTGTGTATAAATATTTTGGTGTCATTATCTCTTTAAAGAGAAATTTTTTGGCTATATGGAACATGAGAGCTTATGGTGAAAATTCTCATAGTGGGACTTGAAACTGAAACAAATTAATTAAATTGAGTACCTAATTAACATTGATTTTGAGATGGAATATTCCCCATATAATGGGAATATTTTTCTAGATGCTCAGAATAATAAGTCTTCGATGAAGGGATATCAGATATCTGATGTGTAGTGGAAGCTGATGAGATTTCTTATTGATGTGAATATTGATGTATCAATGGTTCAATATGTTGTTACCTAGGCCTATTGGGTTATTATATATCCATTGGTAGATTAGGTAAAGGCTATCCAGGTTATTTATTTATATTTTCTTATGATACATGAGTAACTCATGGATGATGATCCAATTCCAAGATGGTCTCAGGATAAGGATTGTGTAATGTATATCCATGGTAGGGTGGTCGTAACCACATATACGAGAGAGTAACTGATGAGGGACTCCCACATCTCATGTTATGTAGTGAATCCAATGACTACCAAGGTATTTAATGATATAATACATTTTTCTTAGTGGTCATGCATAAGAAAGGATATTGCAGGGTTTGTTGCTCACTTCATTACCTATTAGTGTTTAAAGGCTGAGCACTATAAACTTGGTGTGTCTCTTAAAATAATTTTGAGTTAAAATATAGAAATAGGATGAGTTGACCAAGGAATTCATCATTGGACTACCTAGGAACTGAAGGGGTTATAATATAATGTGGGTAGTATTTGAATGGTTGAAAAAGGTTTCACATTTCTTTCTATCTAGGCGACTCATTCAGCCAACGAGTTAGGCAAGATGTATGTGTGGGAAATAGTGTTATTGCACAAGGTACTTATGAGAATAGTATTAGATCAGGATACACATCTCCCATAAATAATTTTAAACGGCCTAAAAAGTTCATGAGGTCTCATTTATAGTTGAGTACAATGTACCACCTACAGAAAGATGGGCATTCTAAGAGGATGATCCAAATTCTAGAGGACAGGCTCAGGACATGTGTGCTTAATTTTGGTGGAGCATGGGATGTCCATATTTCATCAATAGATCTTATGTATAAAAACATATTTTAGTCTCTAATCCATCTGCCCCCATTAAATGATATTTATGGTAGGAAATTTCACTCACCTATATGCTAGTTAAATGTATAAAAGTTAGCAGTTTTCAAGATGATCTTGGTTCGAAAGACCATCGTGCTGGTGTAGTTTATCTGCAAGTGATTTATTACCACTTAGAGTTGGTATCAGCTGTATGAATACATGAGGCGATGACCCCTAAAGTTTGTTTTGGGTGATTGGGTATTCATATGGGTATCACATTGGTTGGAGCATCGATATATGAGGAGGTAAGGAAAGATTACACTTTGTTTTTAAAGTCTATTCAAGGTCATTGAACCGATCAAGTTAGTGTCATACTGGTTATCTCTTCCTCCATGAAAATAAAATATACATGATGATTTTTACATGTCCCAACTCCAGATGTAAAATCTAGACTAGATGAAAGTTATCAATAGTGATGATGTCAATTTTGAGGTGGATTTATCATTTAAGGAGTACTCAGCAGGTATCATGGAGTAGAGAAATAAATCTCTATGAGGGAAAATAGTTCCTCTTGTCTGAGTATTTTGGAATCACATGTGTATCCATCATGAGAACTGGTAGAGGGAGCCACATGTTCAATCCCAGTGACCAAATATATTCATAGACGAGCCTTAGACATGATTATCAAGGATGAAAATAAATTAGAGGGTGATTTTGTAACAACTATTTAATTTCATGTATGAATTTGAGGATTGTTTTTGGATTCTTAAATTTTTTTATAGATATTTTTTAAGTGTTTAGGGATTAGAATGAACCAAGAAGCATTCAGAGTCAGGTACCAATTTTACTTCTTTTATAGGGTTCCTATTACCTAGAGAAATTCCACCAGGTATTTTGTTTCCCAAATAGTGGCCTCGAAGCCCCACTGACTAAGCAATGGGGGAGAATTGGGTGGTTGATGGTGTATCGGGTAACCGGTGATAGGTGACCAGGTACCCATTAGGTTATGGGTGATTTTTTAGGGACCGTTTTATAAATTTCAATATAAATCACTTTTATCCTTCCTCTATCTATCCCTCAACCCCCACTTGACCTTGGATAGAATTTGGCTCCTCCCAGGGATTCCTATGATCCTTTAAGCTCCTTCCTCCTTTTTTTTGAAGTGTAATTTATTGAATTGTATTTTTTGGTAAGTATAACCCCATCTATACCTTATTTATTCTCCTTTCTCACTATTTATTGGTTTTCCATCTCAAATACACAATTCTATGGTTTTATAGATAAAATTAGGGTTTTAGTGGTTTGGGATTGAATCAAGTAGGATCCTTCAATGAGTGAGATCCCTTGTAAGGTATTAATTCCTTACCATGTTTTGGTATTTATATGCATAAGTATTGATTTGTTCATATGTGGAATTTTGTAATGGGCTAAAATGATCTAATTTCGATATCAAATTGGTTAGGTGGGTCTAAATTGATGTATTTGATCCCCTTAGAGGGAAGTTATGGGTAAAAAGATTCGGTTTTTGTGAGTCATCATACTGTTTCTTGGATTTTGGTAGGGTTGAATGTTTGGGTAAATTATGCCAAATGTGAGATATTCAGGATCAATTAGGACTTTTATAAACTTTTATGTTGGGATATGGGTATGTGTGTTGAATTCCCTCAATTATAAAGGTGTTGAGTGAACAGACGAGGCTAGTGTGAGTAACCTAAAGGGTTGGATTAGATGTATCCAATGGATGCTTGATGTTTCCACTACGTGTTGTATTATGTGTTGAGACTAATGTGAGGTTCTCCAGACCCACATTCCTAGGTCAAGTGTAAAAAACATTCTTTAAACACTATCTTTGATATAAGATAAACCTACTTTTATTTTACAACATTACCAGAAGTTAAAGATTACATCTCAAAATAATAAAAAAATACTAATAATGGATGGTTGAGATTCTTGGAGGATCAAATATATAAGTTAATTATTTATGATACTTGTTAACATTTCTTTAAAAATGAGCCACAATATACTAACTTTTATAATTATTATAATTTATATTTATCTTCATAACCTGGGGAATGGAAGCATAATTAAGGGGTGAGATTAAAAATTCAGTAAGGGAAAACCTATCAATATGTCATAAAGGGTAAGATCATAATCATATGATAAAACATGATAACAAGGTAAATATCTTATTAAAAAGAACATGGAATATAAAGAGTTGTCAATAGGTCATGACAAAATCCATGTAATCTCAAATGAACAGATATATACCATGTAAAAATTGTATGAAATCATGAAACAATAAAAATGATATAAGGATCATAATAATAAGAATAAAATATAGTAATATGAAATATTTATAAGCATAGGTACCATAACATTGTGAACATAGAAAGACACATCAAGTTCAAACTCAATATTGTGAATGTAGCTAATCTGTATCATGTTCACACTCATTATTCTGAACATAACTAATTCGAATCATGTTCACTAAAAATCTTGTGAAAGTAGCTAATAATAATTATTTTGAAACTAAATCTCATGAATGTATCTAATCTATATCTTGTGCACACTAAATCTTGTGAACATAGCTAATCCACATCGTTCTCACACTCAATCCTGTGAATGTATCTAATTCACATTATGTTCATGCTCAATATCTTTATCTCATTAGGTATAAAACTTTAACTAATGAATTTAAGGGTGATATATTAACCCACCAATAAATAAACCATAAATATTCCCACCACATGAAAATAATTATTCATCAAATCATAAATAACCCATGGAAAAAATGGGTTTCATAACATTTTTGGATGGTATCACCAAAATTGACTCAAGAATATAATCGGTTGATACCCAAAATTCAATGACCCTTAAAAAAGTTTTTTATAATAATATTTATAGGTTAAATAATGAAAAATAAATTACATGGAAATAAGTTATCTATAGATATAGATGAATATGATAGTTAAATCATAAAACGTTTTTTTAAAAATTCTTTATCACGATCATAAAAGAAATAGTTACAACTCACATTCAAAAGTAATTTTAAAAAAAGGTTAAGTGATTTTTTTTGAAAAAAAATTAGTTTGAAAATTAATCTTATACAGTGTATCCCTAAAAATTCCTAAATATTTCAAAAAGGTGAAGTGAAAAAATCTTGAAACCTTTTACTTTTTTTGAAAGAACATTAAATAATATGTCCGTGAATAAGACATATAAGATTTAAAATGGTGAAGTGAAAACATTTTGAATTTTTTTTAAAAAATAATATTCAAATATAGATCCTTGAAAACACATAAAAGTATTTCTAAATAAAAATTTTAGTGAAGGATATAACATTTTATTTTGAAGGAATTGAAAACCCTTTTAATATTTTTAAATACCTTTGTTGAAAACCCACATCATAACAAGAGGTAGTAAAATTTACCTTTTAAAATTGGTAATTTAAAATAGTAGGTCACATGATTAATCACATATTATGATTTTAAAATAATAAAGTAAGACATTTTTTGGGGATAATGAACATGTAAATGTCAAAAAAAAACTTTCTTTAAGGGAGATAAGATTTTTCATAAAAACATTATACTTGTATGAGAAATAAATTCATCAAGAAAAAATATTTGAGTTAAAAGCATAATTTTCCCTAGAGAGAATATAGTAAATATCTTATTATATAGTAAATAAAATAATTTATCAAACTTAGAAGAAGGATTCTTAAGGAATAATATTTTAACCTAAGGAACAAAAGTTTGAGTTAAACAAATCCCTTATGGATATCACCATTCAATAAGTGAGAGAAAATTAGAAAGGGGTTTATATAGAGGAATTTAAATCCAAATAAAACAAAGAGAAAACACAGCAAAATAAAATCAAAGAGAATAATATGCCTAACTTATATGAAATATGATCAAGAAAAATAATCAAAACTCAATGAATGATAATTGAGTTTCCAAAAAACCCTTACAACATCCTAATATTTGGAATTGAATATAAATGGAATTTAGAACATGATATGGATTTGTAAATCCCTATTATTTTGGAAAAAAATTATGATTAAAAAAATATATGGGCAATATATACACCTTAAAAAGAAAAAAAGTGGGGAATACACATCATATCTTAATGAATAAAAATTAAGATGCAAAAAACATAAATTATAATGTAAGAATAAAAAGAACATAACAGGGTTACCATGAAATAGAAATTAAAATATCACGAATTAAAAAATATTAATTATATTATAAGTTAATTAGGTATTGAATAAACTAAATAAAATAATTGGTGGTGGAAAATATCAAACTTCTCTCATGGAAATTAAAATAGAGACAAATAACACTTACAACATCGTAATATTTTGAATTAGAAATACATGTAAGGTAAAACATGATATGGATTTGTAAAAAAATTATATTTTATTAAATATTATGATAAAGTAAATCCCTTTCTAATATATAAACTACAAAAATGAAACAAGTGTTGAATACATAACATTTCTCAACAGAAAAAATTGAGATGTAAAAACTCATACTTTGTGTCCTAATTTGTTCTATGTGTATGCTTAATATCCTAAAAAATAAAATTAATCTTATTAAAAAATTTATTAAGAACATTTTACATCTATATTTAATTTTAAATGTTTTATTTGTTATCATATTCTATTTATTTATAAAATAATTTTTGCTTATGGAGGTTACTTGAGGTGGTATGATCAATTTATACGAAACATTATAGGTATATTAACAATGGTAAAATTTATTATAAAATAGCTTCATAATCTCTATAATTTTAGTGTTTTATTTATTATATTATTTAATTATAAAAAATAATATAGTTTCATAGGTTTTCCCAAAATGGACTCAAATTAATAAAGGTTCCTCGATATGTATATTTAAGTGGGTTATGTTTACTATGACTATTTATTATTGATATTATTGATAGAATATAAAATATTATCCTTATAGAATACTAATAGTAACATAAATATAATTATTATATATTAAATAATTTTTTAAAATTAACCCTTTAAGAGGATACAAAAAATAGAACATGTTGTTAATGGAGGTGGTAGTCCGCATGTACGCATGATGATGTATTCTGTTTTCGATTAGGTTTAAAGTAATATAGAAATTTTATATTCCTTTAGTGTAATAATATTTTACTATATTAATAATAATTATGTTATAATAATTTAATGGATATATAATATTTTTTTGGAATGATAATGAAAAAAATAATAGAGCTAGGATGGGAACATTACCTCTCCCTTTGGAAGTTATTTATTGGGTAACACTATAATAAACCTTAGCTTGGTGTATTGAAAAGACCAAGGATTATAATAAGTTGGTAGTTATTTTAGGTGATATTAAGTAAGAGTTTTTAAAGTGATAAGTATTTTCAATTGGTGGATATGTTTGGTGAAAGTTACCCCGTTTTAAAAGTGAAGAAAATAGTACTTTTGTAAATACTCATTACTTTTTAAATTATGACATGACACTATTCTTGGATAAATAGACAAAAAATTGTGAAATAATGATGTTTTATGTGAGATAAGACTGATAAATACTCTAAAAATATTTTTCACACATGTTTTATGTTAGGATCAAGTTGACAAGGAAGAATATCATATTCAGGTATTTTCTTTTGTTGTCAAAGATGTTTGAGATTAAAGGAAATCACCTCAAATTGTAAAATTGGATGGTTATAATGTCCATCTTATTCAAGGAATTAGATTCACAATTCTTATGAAAGTGTATTTTGTTTGAAGTAAATATCTTGTTGAAGTACAAGGAGGTTACAATAATTTCCTTGGAAAATCTGACAATGCTAAAGGTTATTGATCAAAGAATAAATATCATAACATTGGGGTTCATGATGAAAGAATCAGAGTGGTTTTGGAATGAAGAAAATATTGGTATAATATGTTTGGTGTTATTGAAGCATATTTTTTAGGTGGTGTCATTTCCCAACATTTCCCAAATTTTCAAGGCCCAAAATATGAAGGAGCGCTAGCATTGTAAAAGATTTATTTCCTTGAATTCCTTATAAAAATATGGAAGATGTATGAATTTAATGAACAATGGGTTTTAATAAGGGTGATTCATGAAGTCCTAAAGTTTTGACAGAAATATTTGTGATTAAGAGACTACGAGAAGTGGAGCATCACGAAAGGTTCTTTTATGGAAATGAAACTTCATAAAAATGATAAATGCATGGGTTTAGTGAAGTTTTAGATGAGATTCATGAAGATTTTAAGCACCATGAATGATGATGGTAATATCCAAAATTACAAGAAGTGGAGCATCATGAGTGCGGGATGGTTTGATGGTGATCTCCATGACAATAAAAAATATCAAGGGAGCATCACGAATGTAAGAGCACCATGAAGACTTTTTTTGAGTGATCTGAGAAATATGATGGAGGTGGTGGAGAATCACGAATGGTTGAGCCTATAAATATGGGAAACCCCCACTTTGTTTTCACTAAACTAATCATATAAAATCTGAAATTTATATGATTTCGCGAAGGTTTAAGAGCTCCACAAAGTGGGATTTATATGAGATCTTGAGTATCATGAAAATACTTATAATGTCTTGAATGATGAAAATGATTTCATGTAATGGGTGCTTCATGATGATGGAATATTTAACGCTGACTCATTGATCTTTATAAAGGTAGTTATTTTTTGTGAAGGAATTTTTCTTTGTGAAGGAGGTTCATGAAAAAAGTTTTGAATGCCCAGTTTAAGTGAATAGAGTATTCAAAGAGGGTAAAATTAGGACTAAGTGAACTTAGAAATAATACCGGGGTATTAGAATAAGTATCATTAAAAGGTAAAAGAGGTTCTTACCATCTTCAATGTAATAAGGATAATAATTTTTTTGAAAGATAATATTTGTGGAAGTGCATCAAGAAGCACCATAACATTATACTGAATCATTTTGTGCTGGAATATGCACACACACTATTGGATTGTTTTCATCATACTAGATGAGTTTAAGGGAACATCCTACTCATTGTATTCCACATCAAAGGATTGTTTTCTAACTGATTTTGTGGTATCATATTTTTTTCAAACCACACCAAGGACGTATCTACTCTTGTTGAGTAGTGAAACTTATAAATTCTTATGTTCATGTGGATGTGTGTTTTATTTTGATCATAAGGGAAATAAATATTTAATAGAAGGTGATTTTTTTTCATAAGTAAATAAGAATAAAATAAAAATACATCTCCAATTCAGACGTCCCCCTCTTAGTGATACTTGAATCCTGACTGAGTAACTTCAATTGCTATTAGAGTGAGGTTCACTTTGTTTATTCTTTGTGGAAGTTTTAAAGAGAAGTTGTGATGGAGAATATTAATTGTTTTAATAGTAATGGGAATCTGATATTTTATTGAAATAATTATCATATCTAGAAAGATAGAATGATTCCTTATATTATTTATCTTGGGTATGAATTTCTTTAAGATACAACAGATATATTTTCTCCTATTTATGACAAGGTTACTCTAGCACTTATCGATAAGAATAATCTTGAGAATTATGGAAGTGCTAAAAATGATTTACTCTTATCACTTTTTGAAAGTTATTTTTCAAGAGTTAAAGGTGTTGCGATAGCTAAAGGTATCTAGGATAAGATAAAAATAATATATGAAGGAAATAAAATTGTATATAAGGAAAAACTAAAAATATAGAGGCTGAAGTATGAATATTTAAAAATGGGAGAGTTTAAATATTTTAAGGAATTTTTTACTAGGGTAAATGAAATTTCCATAACTACCAGATATCTTGGTTAAAAGTTGGTGGATTCTACTTTTATTGTAATGATATTAAGAATTATTCCTAACAAGTTTGATGCTAAATTTTCTTCATTAGAAGAATGATATCCTGAAACATTATATATGGATGATTTTCATAGCACTCTCATCAATTTTGAAATGAGAATGAATAAGACTATAAATATTAAAACAAAAGGTGATAGAGAAATAAATTTCAAAACCACTAAGAAATAAAATTCTAAGAAGGTTCTTGAAGAAGATGATGTTGCTGATTCAGATTTTGACTCTTAAAATGAGGTATGTAAAAATCTTGATGAAATTTTATCCTTATTTTCTTAAAATGTGATAAAATTTATAGGTAATTACAAAGGTAAACTTCACTTGAAGTGTTTTTAATGTGGTGCCATTGGTTACTTTGTAGAAAATTTCCCTCAAAGAAAACAAGAATAAGAAAGTGATAAAGATGATAGAAGTCCAAGAAGGTCATGGAAGAAACAAGGTGATAAAGATAAAAAAAATTCCAGAGAAAAAGATAAAAATTTCTTCAAATATAAATGAAGAATATTTTTTTCTATATATGAAGAAGAAGAAGAAAATGAAGCTGAATCTAGAAAATATTTTGTTAAGAATTCTATAGAGAATACATTTATTATAGTAGTGAATAATGAATATTTCAGGAGTAGTAGTTCTGAAGAAGAAGAAACTCAACATGAATCTCATCTGAAATAAGAGTCCAAAGAATTTATAAGAAATATTATATGTCTTGAGAAGGAAAACACGAAGTTTATAAATGAAAATTCACCATAAACCAATCAAGAAGACTTTCCTAAGGATAAATTGAATCTGGTAAAAGATATTGATAATTTGAAGAATTCTATTGAGAAATAAAATAATTGAATGAATATCTCAATGGTAAGCTGAAGGAAAAATAATAATATATAGAACTTTTCCAACAAAAACATTATAAAGGTTAAAAGAGAGGCACAAGTTTCAAAAACTCTATCCCAAAAGTTGGTAAAAGTTATAATAAGGAGGAACCTAAGAAGGATCAAAAAAAGTTAACATAAAAGGTTGAGAGGAAATATGGTATTGGTTTTGAGAATAAAATTGTTGTGAATGTTATGTATTTGTCCAAAGTTAACAATGTTAAAAAAATCAGAAGTTTCTAAAAATCTGGATTCTAGAAAAATTTCTATTACTTCTGGTTCTGATAATTCTGGAAAGAAATCGAAGATGAAGAAGAAAGTTTTGTTTGAAAATAGAAAGTTTTATGGTAAAAAATGTTCTGTTAAGAAGGTTTCTAAGAAACATACTCACAACACCAATCAATCCAAAAACATTAGAGTAAGATACTCATTCTCTAGATATTGCTGATTTTTTTGTGGATTCAAACATACGACAAATATGTGTTGGTTTAACCAACAATATTACTTAGAGGGGGAGTTAATCCTATCAAAAGAAGAAGTTTCAAAAGGTTGGTGTGAATGTTTATAATAATTTACAACCAATGGAAACTATTTTTGAAATATGCGAACAACCTAGAAATCTCACTGAGGGTTGTATTACTTTATTACCAGCATAGAAAACGTTTCTTAACAATTCTCAGATGCTGGAAGTGAAGAAAGAAAATGAATAATAAAAAGCTCTTGTAGTTGAAAATGCTTTGAAAGCTATAAAAGGATAACATAAATGGATTCTTGATAGTGGGTGTTATTCTCATATTATAGGAGACATAAAGTTTTTGAATAATTTGAAATACTTTAACAATGGAACAATGGAATTTTGTAATGATGAATCTATGAGAATAAAAGGTGTTGGATCAACCATCATTGGGAACGAAAATATGAAATCCAAGAAAATGTTATATGTTGATTGGATAAAAAACAACCTACTAAGTGTTTCAAAACTTTTTTATGAGGGTAAAAAATCTATCTTCATAAAATATGGGTTTTTCATGAAAATTTAGGATGATGGAAAGATACTTATAAGAGGCCAACATACAAAGGGAAACTTATTCCAAGTTGAAGAAATATAAAACTATTGTTACTTGGGTGTGGTGGAATAAAATAAATTGTGGCATAAAATGATGTGACATGTGTTTAATAGAAAAATGAGTAATTTATTAAATTGAGATAGTGTCCTATACATTTTTGATATTTCAAGAAGAAGAGATAGGTTTTGCAATATTTTCCAAAAAAGAAATATTACAAATTCTGGGCATAAGAAAGTCGAAATTTGATCAAAATGACCCATGGAACATATTCATTATGATAATTGTGTGATAATGAGAAAAAAATAAAAAAATAGAGATAATTACTTCATTACTTTCATTGATTAATTTACTCATATTACTTAGGTTATGTACATGAGACATATGTCAGATGCTATGAAAATGTTTAAAAGTTTCAGGAGGAATGAAGAGAAGGAATGTGAGTATTCAGTGAAGAGGTTGAGAATTGATAAGGGGGGTGAGTAAAACAATAATGATTTTGAAAATTATCTTGAGAAGCATTGATTTATTCACGATTTCAGTTCACCATACACACCTCAACAAAATGGGGTTGCAGAAAGAAAGAATAGATGTCTGGTGGAAATGGGGAGAACTGTGTTACTTGAAAATGGTCTTTCTCATTAATATTGGAGGAAATCCATGAGCACTAATTTTTATATTCAGAACAGATGATTCTACATGCCAAGTTCATATATGACTCCATATGAACTTTTTTATAGAAAAACTAGAAGATTGAAACACTTAAAAGTATTTGGGATTCCATGTGTTATAAAGAAGAAAGGTGAAATCCTTGGAAAGTTTGAGCAGAAAGGTGAAGATGGAATTTTTATTGGATATTCTCTAGAAGGGAGATAATATATATGTTTAAACAAATAAACAAGAATAATGATTGATTCTACTAATTTTAATGTTTTTGAAAATGTTGAGAATGAAAGGCAGGCTTATGCTGATATGGAAGTTGATCATGATAAGGAATATTCTGTTAACAATTTTGATTATGCTGTTAAGAGTGGTAATCCTACTCAAGAAGTAGAATTTGACTCATATATTTTAGGTGATGATGAGGAAACTCAAATAACTCATCCTATGCTGAGGAAGCAAGTGGAGGCTCAGAACATTATTGGTTATCAACATTAGAAGGTTCAAACAAGAATAATTTCAAAAGTTGTCACATACACTTTTATATTCAAAATTCAATCTGAATGATGTGAATGAAGATTTTGATATTTCAGAATAGGTTCAAGCTATGAATGAATAACTTGATCAGATAGTAAATAATAATACTTGGGAACTCATACCCATGCCGGATAACAAAAATTTTATTGGTACAGAATGGGTTTTCTGGAACAAGTTGAATAAAGAATGATTAGTGATAAGGAACAAGGAAGGATTAGTGTGTAAAGGTTACTAAAATATTTAAGGAGTTTATTTTTATGAGACTTTTTATCTAGTGTAATGGTTAGAAACAATCATAATCTTTCTTGCTATTGTTTCACAATGAGTTTAATTTTTTTTTCAAATGGATGTGAAGTCCACATTTTTGAATGGGGATCTTGATAAGGAGGTTTACATTGAACAACTATATGACTATATTTTTGGGAAAGATGAAATTAAATTGTCTAGTTTGAATAAATCCTTGTATGGGAAAAATAAATATTCCAGGGAATGATGCTCCAAATTTTATACTTTCTTAAGGAAGATTAATTTTATGAATGGAGTAGTTGATTGCAATATTTACATCAAATAAGGTCATGAGTTTTCTTTCATCGTAATTGTTTATGTTGATGAAATTATATTTGATGGAAATGATGAAAGATCTTGTAAAATATTTTATGAAGATATGAAAAAGTTGTTTGAGATTTCTATGCAGAGATAAATGAAATACATTCTTGGGTTGAAAATTTTACATAATAAGAAACAAAATTTTCTTTCTCAAGACAAGTATACTAAGTAAATTCTTAATAAGTTTGGTATGGATAATTCGAAACTAGTTTTCACACGGATTTCAGTGGTAACCCAGTTTTGTAAATATGGCGAAGGCAAAGAAGTTGATCAAAAAGTGTTTCGAAATATGATTGGTAGTTTTTTATATTTGAATTACTTAAGATCTGACATTGTTTATGCTATTACCTTAAGTGAAAGATTTCAGAGTGCTCCTAATCAATCACGTTTAATTTCTTGAAAAATAATTCCAAGATATATAGAAGGAACAATAAATTTTGGAACTAGGTATGATAGTTCAGAAAGTATTGACTTTTTAGGTATTCAAATTCTGATTTGGAAATAAATTTTGATGATATATGATGCACATATGATAGATTTTGTTTTCTAGTGAAAAGTTATTTTAGTTTGAATACAACGAAACAGAATTTGGAAAATCATACCACATATGAAGTTGAGTATGTTGCTTCCACTCAAGATGGTACCCAACTTATGTGGATGAAAACTTAGTTAGAAGACTTATTTGTTGAAGTAAAGTTACCCTTTCTCTTGCAGTGTAAAAATAAAAGTGCAATAAATATTACCTGGAATATGGTACAACATTCTCATTCAAATAATATTGACACAAAGTACCACTTCACCAAAGAGAATTTAGAGAATAATGATTTGAAGATGGAGTATATTTCTACATCAGAACAAGTTGCTGACATATTCAAAAAACCATTAGCAAATAAACCATTTTCAAAATTGAGGTTGAACATGGGTATCCAACCTCCTTCTCATCAAGACTGAGGTATGTGTTTCTATCCCCTCTCTCATCTTACCTTTGTATAGTGTTGTCAAGGTGAAGAGTTGTTTCATAAATCTATCCTTATGGAAGCATGCATAAAGGGGGAGCTGTAGGTCAGATGTGAATTCATCATATAAGTGTGTGAAATATTCTAACCGTTTGTTGGAGTGGTTGTAGGAAACACATTTTTTTCTCAGGAAAGCTGAAGAAGTGGTAGAAGTCTTCGAAGAAAGATGAGGAATAAATGAGTCACTAATTTTGGACAACATGGATTTTTCTGTCAATAATTATTTTTTCTTACAAAGAGTTATCTCACATAGACATAGAATTGTTGATGATTAATCTAATTCTTATGGGTACATAGTTTAGTGATTTATGGATCTTGTATGACAACAAAATCCATTGGGGAAGATTATTAAGACCAAGTTGACAAGGAGGAATACCATATTTAGGTATTGACTTTTTTTGTTAAATAAGTTTGAGACAAAACAAAATCACCTCACTTTTTAAAATTTGATGATTATACTGACCATCATATTTAGGGAATCAGATTCACAATTCTTAAAAAAGTTTGTTTTATTGGAAAGAAAGAAGTTACTAAAAGGCATGGAAGTTACAAAAATTTCCTTGGTAGATCTGACAATGTTAAAAGTGATTGATCAAAAAATAATTATAAATAAATTTGGATTTGTGATTAAATAATTAGAGTGATTTTTAAATGAAGAAAATATTTTTAGAATATATTTGGTGTTACTGATGTAGATTTTTAAGGTGGTGTTGTTTCCTAGTGTTTGTCAAATTTTTGGGGTCCAGAATTTCAAGGAGGGGTAGCATCGTGAAAGATGTATTTCCTTTAATGGATTCTGAAAATATGGAAAGGGAATGAATTTTGAAAAGAATGGGTTTCGTGAAGGGTGATTCGAGAAGGCCAGAAGGTTTGATGGAAAGCTTCACAATTATGAGATTATAAGAAGTGGAGCATCGTGAAAGGTCGTTTTCTAGAAATAAAACTTCATAAAAATGATAAAGGCATGGGTTTTTCAAATTATGGGATGCTATTTGTGAACATATGAAGCATCAATAATTGTGATGGTAATCTCTGCGATTACAAGAAGTGGAACATTGTGAGTGTGTGATGGTTTGACAATGATATCTGCGACAATGACAAATATCGGGGGAGCATCCTAAATGGAAGGGAACTGTGAAGAATTTTTTTAGTGATCCAAAAAATATGCTAGAGGTGGTAGAGAATCATAGAAGAGTAAGCCTATAAACATGAGGTGACCCCCACTCTATTTTCACATAAATAATTATAGAAAATCCAAAATCACTCTGATTTTGAAAAGGTCGAAGAGATCCAAGAAGTGGGAATTCTATACGAGGTTGAGCATCAAAAAAAGAATTCTAAAAATGAAAATGATTTTATGTAATGGGTGATTTGTGATGATGGAATAATTTTCATTGAATCAATGACCTTCGCAAATGTAGTTTGTTGTGTGAAGGCAGTTTTCTTCATAAAGGTTGTGAGCTTCACGAAAAACAGTTTTGAATACCATGTTTATGTGAATAGAGTTTTCAAAAGGAATAAAATCAAGATTAATATAACTTGTAAATAAGACTTGTGTATTAGATTAAGTATCATTACAAATTCCAAGAGTTTCTTACCAGCTATTAGGAAGGAAAAATAATATTTTTTTTGGAAGATCAAATTTTGTGGAAGTGGATAAAGTTGCATCATATCATTTTATTACATCATTTTGTGATAGAAAAAGAACACACACTATTGGATTGTTTTCAAAGTTCTATTGTTTTGTAAAGATTTCATGGAGTGAAATGGTTTTTCTCATTGGAATACTATTTTCACTTTTCCACAAAAATCATAATGGTTCCCTCATCTGTAGCTAGGTACAAACCTGCTTTCCAAAGGTTGGGGGTCATCTGGGCTTTCAGGACTAACAACTCTGTGAGACACACATTAGTCCAGAGGATGGGAGTTTGATCCCATTGCACCCTTTTGGGTGGAATTATTTCTTACTATGGGACTCTCATATAGATTTAAGATATTTTTGTGGATCTCTTCCTAATCCTGATATAAGACCGGTTACCCTGAAAAAATGGCTTATCGACTAATTCTATCTGTAGGTGAGGAAAGGGAGTCTCATTAATGGATCCACATATATGTATCTTAGGTTCTTAATCCATTTCCCTAGTAGAGAATAACTACTTTATGTGTTTTAACTATACGAATAAATACTTTGTAATGTTTTTCCATGAGAGGAGGTGGTTAATACTCCGAGGAGGCCATTATAAGGAATCCTATGTATCCTGTATATTGCAAGAATCAAAACTGAAATAGTTCATTGATGATCTTCAGAATAACCCTAAGGTATATTCCCTCATATGAGGGGTATTCATACATGATGCCTAATTAGTTGTTCATTCAGATCTCTCTAATCCCACGAGAGCTCTTCTCGGTGTAAAAAATATGGGGAATAGATGATTAGCCTCATGGAGTATATGAATGGGAATTTTGTATTGGGAAAATCCATGGGGTGTTTGGTATGTATATAAAGAATTGAGCAGGTTTCATATGTATCTTGAGTATGGAAGTAATCAGAGTCATCATAGTTCGGTTGATCAGGGCTTACATGTTGAGACTCCCCTCACCATTTTGGGGGTTTACAAGGTTGATGATATGACCATTGAAACTCCATAAGCCCACGTGATCCATGATCGTTTGTGAAAAACAAGGGATAAAAAGTAATCAATATCTTTTATTTGAACACGGGACTCATATTCTATTCCCTCCATGGATGACCAATATAGACCTTGAACCTCAGGGAGAGGTGAATTACGTATCTTAAATATGGTAGGAATCATTGTCGTCTTAGTTCCATTTATGTTAGGGCTTACACTCTGATGCTTCCTTATTGATCGTGGATTATACACTGTGGAAAAATGATGTTATCAAGCCCAGATATGCCCTATTAATACAGAATTATTCTTTGGAGGGTGTCACATGACCCAATTGACTTTCCCTGAGATCCATCTCATAATCCATATGGTTTCCTCCAGAGGCCATCACTTCTCCTGGATGACATGACTTAGTGTCACTCGCGAGAGTCTTCTTAACCCATATAGAGTGTGCCGCAAGAGTCAGTATGAAATGACTCGAGGGATGTCTCATATCTTGGTGAAAACCCCTAGGAGGCATCATGAGCCCGAGCTAAAATTCCCAAAGAGCGCCGTGGGTCTCAACTGTCTTTCCTAGAGGGTGTCGCAAGAGCCTAGTTGTCATACCCCAAGGCTTTCATTAGACTCTACTAATAAGAGTGAACACCATTATATGAGTCATGTGATTTGTCTATAGGACATCACAAGGCCTGGGTGATGGGCCCATAGTGTTCATAAGATTAGAGTGGCGTCCATAGGGGAACTGTGTGACTTGTTATGATATGTATGGAATATTTCACGTGATCCAGATGACATGTCTAAAGAGTGTGTCTAGATCTGGGAGACATGTCCTAGTGCTACCTCATGTCTTTCAATGAAACGATTGAAGAACATTAATGGGCAGTGAGCATGTCCTTCGATTAAGCCTTCTGCCTTTGATCTTGGTTCTAACACTTGTATTGCAAATGCCTTGGTTTTGTAAAGTGTTGATTTTTCTTGAGTCTCGCATGATGTAATAGGATTTCATAGTATTATTTTCATAACCTATCATAGATCCTTCACATTATCTATGAATGATCACGTGAATTTATTTATGTATATCACATGACTACTTCGGCTTCCCACTGGTGTATTACCTAATAGAAGGTTTTCCGGTCACATGATCAGTTGCTTTGACAAAAACGGATCGATTCTTGGGACATTACTACTTGAGAGTTCCCTTCTCATAGTAGTCAGTTAATTTTTTGTGCTGGGATGGGAAATTTATAGGCCTCTCCACCCCGAATACTCTCCGGTTTGTGTGGAATATCTGGTGCGATTCTAAGCTGGAGTTAGCGAAGGGGTATAAAACCACACAGTTTTGTGAGTCTCCTCCATGGATCATTTTGGGTGTGCCCCCTAATTGTCAATGATCATGAGTCTTCTCCATCAATTATTTCTTATTGGATTATTGTCGATTGTTGAAGAATTGTTTTATCACGCTGACATGTCGAAGGACTTCCATTTTTTCATGTTGACATGTTAAGGAACCTTTGCAAGATCCAGATGTCTGATGGAAGACACTCATGATATCTTGAGAGACTTGTCTTGGGGTCTCGCGCGATTTCTCTGCTAGTGCGTTGGGAGACTCACATGTCTTTTAGAGACCGCGAACACCACTCATTTCCTCCCTTTTAATACCATTTTGTTTTATGTGACAATGTTTGGGAGTCATTCGGGATTTCATTAGTGTTATTTTAAATATTTATTCAATTTTTTGGTGATGCGTCGTGTGACAAATTTGTGTCCTATAGGGGTGTGTGAGTGTTTTATAGAAAACTCTATCAGTCTATCCACAGTGTTCTGTTGAGTTTTCTATACACACATGAGGTCTTATGTGCGGCTAGACTGAGAAGCCAATGGGATTTCATGAGATGAGGAGGACATGTCACCGAGGCCTCGCGGTGTCTCAGGAATCTCCAGGGGCACGCTGATTTTCCTTTAGAAACCGAGAACCTTTCTCTCATCCTCCCATTCTATCCTATTTGTTTTATTTTACAAAGTTCATGGGTTATGAGAGTTTGTATGAGTCACATCTAGGATTTTTACTCAATTGTTTGATGATATCTTGTATGACCAATATGGTTCAAATGGGGTGTGTGTAAGCATGTAGTGGACATGTATGTCTTTCTATCCTCTAAGTGCCAAAGGGGCTGTCTGGTTGTCTGGAGAGCCTTCACTTGGGTGGAAGGACTCATTGAAGGGGGATCCCCATGAAATTATATGGGTTATACACTTTGTGTAGATACTTTGCGTGACCTTAAAATGGTCATGTGATTGCGAGTCCTTTAGATACACTTGTGATCAGTAGGTATAGTCCATCCACTTATTCCTATACTTTTATGGGAAAATAATACACATATTCAGGTATTTCTTCCTTTTTGATTTTTCTAATGCTTATTTGGAGGGTGTCAACAAATACAACCCCTTAGGAGTGAGTTCTTAAAGGATAGGGATTCAGTTATTAGGAAAAATAATGCTCACTATAATCATTGATGGTGTCACAAACCTCTGATTTGGGTGATGTTTGATCTACTAGACAATGTTTGGTATCCGAAAAATTCCCTATATATAGGGGGGAAGTGGAGGATGATTCATTCCACTAGACGCTTACTCTCTAGAGATCTCCCATTTTTTATCCCATCATAGAACCTTTACACAAACCCAGATCATGAAACCTATCTACAAGCCTTGATTATGAGTCCATAATAATAAATCTCTTGTATAAGTCTTCTTTCTACTCAGGCATTCATCTGACTCAACTACATACTTGATTTCAGTATCCCTTTAGACTTCAGTTATGAGGATTGTGGTTGTATTGATGACTTCATGAGATCCTCTATCCTGATCATTTGACCATTTTTGATTCACGTGACCATGTTCAGGTCACACGATCATGATTCCCCAGGGAGGGGGTCATACAGTTCACATGATGCCTTGTGGGGATTATGCTCCCCACGTTTCCTTTGGAGATCAAGATATTCATGCACTCTATATGGTTCATAAATCACACGATACACCTGATACTGTTGGCTCGCGTTATGATTCTATTTTTTTGAAAAATTTTATTTTCTATTTTCTTAACATGAGACACTTTCTTATTTACAAATTTATTAGAGTTCTCACCAAAATTACTCAACTTCAGCCAACCATAGAGCCATTATTTCTAGGAATTGCAATGCTGATCCCCGTTACTGTGGGTGTACTGATAACGAGGTCCTGCCGAGGTTTCTTTCATTCAGAATTCAGAGTTATCCCTTATCCGATCGACTTCCATTGTATAGGTTTGGTTTGTTAGATGATTACACTATACCTCCCCAGGATTTTAATCTGCCATTATTTTGGGTATCTTGCTCGCCCGACTATGTTCGAGGAACAATCATCAAGGATGGTTAGTTGGTATCAGCCAAATCTTAGGGTTTGTCTGATCTATTGAACAATACTCCTAGAAGTCTAGAGGGTCCCGATATTTCTCAATAGCCTATTGATCGGATCTATTCAATAATATTAACCTCTTATCTAGACACTTTTGGGAGATGATTATATTTGAAATGGGATCTTCATCCCGGAAGAAATTTCTTCGATGAATGGGATTGACCATTTGTAGTAAGGTAGATCTATTTGGAGTTTATTGATGGTCTATATAGGGTTCGTCTATAGGAAGCCATGTGGATATCTCAATTCATCATTTATTGGTATCCTGAACTTATATATGAAATTATTAGCCGTTGGTGTCCTGGGACAAACACATTTCATCTTCCTCATGATGTGGTGGGTATTAGCTTATAGGATATCCATCAAATTTGTACCTCATGTTAGAGAGATGTATGATGAATTTCTCCCTAATATAGACAAATGGGATAATCCTCTATAGACCACCGTTCTAGAGAAGAATATCCTCATGATTGTAAAGAATAAATTGGGAAGTGATATGATAGTGTGATCACTTATTTCTTTCACAGACTGGATAAATATTTTTCTGTATGGAAGTGGGGTTAGACCAAATGTCATTCGCCCCATCGATTCCCTTCCTAGGAAGTCTATGACAGTGATGGACCATATTGGGCTATCTTGGAAGCCAGGGACTACACCTCATGGGGTTATCAAGTGAACCTAGAGGTCTATTCAAATATTTGGTTGGTGGGTTTTCATGCTATATTCCTAAACGGGTTCCTTTTCCATTCTAGGGATACACACTCGAGAATCCGTGTTAGTAAATTGGTGATGGTTCTATGACTTGAAGAAGTGTGACATAATAACTAAGAATTTCAAGCCCTTTAAAGCCTCTACCATATATTGGGTCATATCTAATAAGGTATCACCCCTTATAGGATCGGTGGTCCTCTCCACTTCCTGTTTGGCTGGACATGGGAGTACTTCCATTGTTATGAGTAAAACAATGACTCAAGAATCCCATACCCCACATCTCACCCAATGTTTTTTAACATTTCAAGAGTTGGGGCTATGTCCTCAGTCCTTGATGAGGTCAAAGGTAAGCTATTTAAGTCTGATAGGTTCAACATTTCTACCTTTTGTACACCAGGTGGTCCATTTACAGATCATGGTAGTGGCTCTCTCGATGAAAGGTCTTATATGATATCCATTCGGGATGAGGTTCTCAGAGCTATGGTGGATGAGTTGATTATCTTTGAACCTTACACACCATATCAATAATCATGAAAATTTGGATGTGTTCAGAGGAATTCTTCTATCCATTCAGTCAACGTTCGAGGGGAACGAAATCTTGGCATCATTCACCAATTTTGGAAGATACTATCTTGTGAAGACACAAGAGATGATATCATACTCCTTCCTACTAATGCCCCCATTTACCTTACCTTGGATTATGCCCAGTCTTGGGTGAAAGCCTATCCTAATGGTGTGTTAGAACAACTGGTTCGTCATGTTGACAAGCCTCTTGCGTCACCAAGTCCTTTATCCTTGGCATCGATGGAGTTAACTGAGGACCTGGGTGAGGCATCGAGGAAGTGGCATCACTCTGATGACGGTCATTCAGACAACGATTGAGACTCAATCGAAGAGATTAGTCATCCAAAACATGCCACAAGTGATATTACTATTGAGGGAGAGACATATGGGGCTTATTATCACATTTTTCCATTGATCCGACTAGTTGAACATCCTTCCACCATTCCCACTATGCCAACTACCAAGGCTCAGTCATATCATAAGATGATCTGGGGAAGCATTCTCGTATTGATTACTAATACCCCTTGGAAGTATTTTATGTCTAGGGGGAGTGCCTTAACTAGTTATTTCACGACTTAGGGGAAAGAAATTTTGATTGGAAACCTTTGTATGAGATAATGTAGTAGATCATCTAGGCTCGAAGAGACTTGGACACAAATGAAAAATATATGCATGAATTTATGAATTAGTATTCCCTTTCTAAAAAAATGAGGGAGGCAACAGAGGCACTAGAGTAGGGTCATCAACTGTTATTTGAACTAAAGGCCCATATGGATTCTTGAACGATGCAGATATAGAGGCATGAGGATATGATTTCTCATCTGAGTCCTAATCATTCTGCATCATCAACCTCATTAGACATTGCTCAGAGGAGGGTTGAAGAGTTGACTACTCTAGTCTAGGTTCCCTATCCTAAAGAAAAATTAGAAGAAGTTGGAATAGCGGAACTCCAGTTCTCAATCGATACTTCCTACCAGACTCTTTTTGATCTTTCTAGTGCTGCCGACCATCTTTTTCTATTACTTAACTTTTGTAATGCATCACAATTTTTTTTTTCTGATGAGGCTTTAGGGAGACTCTAAAATGTGGAGATTCCACTCTATTTTTCATACTGTGAAATTAATTTTTTTAACTTTTCATAATACTATATGATTTTCCTCCCTTGATGATGTTAATGGATTTTCGTTGCTCCGATATTATGAGAAACTCCAATTCTATCCATACCTTTCTTTATATGGAATTAACTTGACTGCCTTGAATTTAATGTTGAAATGCTAATAGATTCCCTATTATAGATGCTCGTGAATGGCCACCTGCACGAGATTCTGTATTGGTAATTTGTTATAGCTATTAAATGGATCAATGGGAATAATATACACCTGAGAGGGATATTGGTCTATCCTTTACGAAGTCAATATATTGATTTAACTAAGGCTATATGGAGAGACTTAAAATACTCCATAGGCTGGACTACTGTTGTGCATTAGTTTAGGGTCTTTTAGCTTAGATCTGATATCACTTTAGTTTGAGGTCTTTTAGCTTGGACATGATATTTCTTTAGTTTAAGGCCATTTAGCTTGGATGTGATATTGATTTATATTAATGTCTTTTAGTTCGAACCTTATATTTATTTAGTTTAAGGTCTTTTAGCTCTGAAATTTTATTTCTTTAGTTTATGATCTTTTAGTTGGGTCATGATATTGCTTAAGTTTAAGGTCTTTTATCTCAAACCTAAAATCACTTTAGTATGAAGTATTTTAGCTCGGACCTGACATCGATTTAATTTAAGGTATTTTAGATCATAAATTATATATGATCATAGGATGCAGTGAAGATAGACAAAGAATGACCTAAAACAATTTTAGGTGATATGCTCTATTATGGCATTGCTTAGGCTCACGAGGATCGGAGTTCCCTTTTGCAGAGTGAAACATTTGGTTGACTACCATAGGCATGTTTGCATGAGCCATGTGAATGTATTCATAGTCAAAAAAAGGGTCCTTGAAGTTTGGTTTATTTTCCAGGGACTATGGAAGATTTATGGATGTATTATTAGTGGAGTTTAAGTACAAGGGATACTAGTTTCACATGGATAGTTGGGGTATGAATAATGTAAATCATACCCCTAATGATTCAGTTCATGAATATGAGATTATGCAGACATTCTGAGTATGTCCCTTGAAATTTTGAGATATCAAGTTTGAAAATAGTGTTTCTAAGGCTCATAGTGATTGAAGATCCTTTCTAGAAAGGATAATATTCATTTGTTTAGTGAGTTAAGGGATCTATGCATCGGTAGCATGCCAAGATAAAAAAAATATCCACTTCTTTCTGAGGGATATGGAAGATTTGTGAAGACTCAGACATCTGAATGATGAAGTTTTGTATGGTAATAAGGCTATCCTAGAAGGGTTTTAGAGCCCATGAAATTATCTCTTACATCATAAAGCTTGAGATCTATGCCCTGGGGTTTTGAATCATAAGGTGTTGGCTACCAAAGGTTCGATAATGGCGTGCCACATTATATCTTTGAGAAAAGGTACAAAACACGGTGAAAAAACATCGAGGATATCAAATTCGCTTGAATAGTTTGGTATAGGGATTGTAAATCATGATTCAGAGTGCTCGAGTTAGGGGGATGATGTGGTAAAGTCATAGGGAGTAGTTCAGACACATTGAGGTGTTGAGTTTTTCCACGATGATGTGAGGGATCATGAGAATTAGAATGTCTTTATTTAGAGTGGTGCATTTGGTTGATGGTAATAGGTTTATATGAAGGAGCCATAGGCATGAAGGTATATTACAAAAAATGGTCCTTGAATCCATATATCTTTTCCATGGTCTTTGGAAGGTTTTGGTGATTCGAGACATTTTAGATTATAAAGTGTTATCTGTATAGAGCATAAAATTGAAGGTGGGTTCGAGTACCCTAAATGTTTTTCCACTGCATAAAAAACATATTATCGTGGTGAGGAGATGTGAATAATCATTTCAATAATTATTTTCCTATACCAGGGGGTCTAGCGAGCATATCTTGGATTCTACTAGGGTTACTGGATGAACCCTATGAGCTTTATTCCTTATTTATTAATTCACTTATTTTTTTTCTAAACTCTAGAGATGAATATTTTAGCGGGTGAAGACTTGACTTTTTCTCAGGATTCCCTTTGCGAGTTTTCAACATAATATGTTTTGTGTCTATTTTGATAGAAGTTTAAAGCCTTAATATTTTGACCATCACATGCTAGAATGTATGTTTTTATAGATTTGACTAAATGGGGGTGCTTTAGAAGATAGTGGGAGAAATCCATTCTCTGGTTCACTAGGGTAAGGCTCTTATGGTCCTTTGATAAGGGTGGATGATGAATGATGGTTTCCCTTGCTTACCGACATGTAGCAGGGATGTGGATCTATGAAGTTAAACATGACGTGGCAAAGAGGTACATTCCTTTAGTTTAACGTCATGCCGTATGGACATACTTCCATGTAGTTTAACGTCATGCAGTAAGGATGTACTTCCATGCAGTTTGGCCTCATGTGGTAAAGAAGTTGGAGAACTGACATGAATGTGGGAGGATGTTGTGGCTAGGCCCAAATATGGGGACTTGGGAATCACTACATATCTCATGAGGATGAGAATCAAGCCCCATGTAGTTATTGAGGTAGAAATACTCTATACAGGTATGACCCATACATAGAGGTAGAAATTATTTCCATTCACCATTACCGTTGGGCCTAGTTTTTGATATTTAGGTGTCACTCTATATCTCTAGATGTTAGGAATCAAGCTAAAAATATTTCTTGAAGTTCCATGTTGTTTATCGTCATGTAGTGAGGATGAAGGTAAACTGACATAAATTGATGGGAACATCGCAGTTGGGACCAAGGATAGAATCTTGGGAATCACTACGTATCTCATGAGGAAATGAGAATAAAACCACATGTAGTTCTTGGAAAACCATGTAGTTTAACATAATGTAGTAAGAAATGGAGCTTTCCATGGATGATATGACTTGTTCGTGTGGTGAAACCTTCATCGTGATTCCTAATCCCACGTGAGCTATGCTCGGTGCGATAAACAAAGAATGATAAGGTTCCCATAGAGGACATGGGTATTGTGCATCGTACAGTTGATGGACCAAGATATAGGATCAATGCAACCCTACACATCTCACTAGAAATGATAATCAAGCCATATATAGTACTATAGGATCCATATATTTTAACATCACTCTAAAAGGATGAAGGTGACTCGGTGTGAATAGAGGTGGGTATCACAGATCCATACATTTTTATTTCATGTGGTAACGACATTGACCATGAAGTTTAACATCATGCGAAGAGGACTCATGGTATGCCTTTTGTGGTCTTTCATTCCGGATTGCGACGGACTTGTTGTGTACCTACGCACCTTTCTTATGAGGGTGAGTCCAAGCCATGATTACTAAGCTCATGTGAGCTACGCTCGGTGTGAGAAACAAGGACCAAAATGGGTTTCCCAACAATGTAGATATAAAAGAGGGTAAAAAAGGGAATTTTATATCATGTAGTAGCTAGAACAAGATATAGGATCAAGTTCTGCCTACGTATGTCATAAAAATGAGAATTAAGCCATACATAGTTCTTGGAGAACCGTACATTTTAGCATCATGCAGCAAGAACGCCAACTATGCAGTTTAACATCATATAATGAGGACGATGGATTACCTGACATGAAGGGGAACTCTGGATTTGTGCAATATAATGTCAAGCATTATGGACATTGTCTGTGTAGTTTAATGTCTTGCGGTAATGACATTGGGTACCATGTAGTTTAATATATTGATGCTAGGATAAAGGTACCCTGTAGTGTAATGTCTTGATGCAAGGATGAAATTTTTAGAGTTTAATGTTATGTGATCAGAATGATTAATGGGGATTACTCTAATGTGGATGCCCTTTTTCTGATAGTTATTCAAATTATTTCTTGATAAATCTATCATTGGTGGGAGGTGTGACATTCTCCCCATCCATGGTGGCCAATGAATATGCCTCATTATGATATACCCAATGAATTAAATCTATTTCTTCCCACTTGGGTTCAAATTTTAGAGGCTTCTTTCCTAGTATCATTGGAGTTATGAGAGATAGAACTAGCTCTCCTTGAAGGAATGAACTGAGGAAAAAAAATTATTGAAGGATCATTTTAAATGATTCTAATGGATCTCCGTATTGTGCAGTGTGCACAACCTTTTCTCGTTCATCCATTTAAAATCATCCAACCACTTTTTTGGTTGTTTGTCATCTGAGAGCTGCCCACAAATGGCTATCCCATGTGAGGCTAGTTGGACCTGTATGGTTAACACCACCTCTATCTGGTAAACCAGTGAATATGGTGTTTCTTGTGTAGGAGTACATGTGGTGGTACAGTAGAACTATAAATCATGAAAGAGTTTATCCATCAAATAATTCTTATCTCTGTTCACCATCTTCTGGAGTATGTATGAAAGAGTATTTTTGAATACCAATATCTATCCATTTTCTACTGCATGAAATTGAGATGAGTGATTGGACTCAATGTTTTACTCCTAGTATAAATTCTTCAACTATATTGAATAGAAGTTGGTGCCATTTTCTATCAATATTGTGTGAGGGACTCCAAACCTAGTGATGATATGAGACTTTATGAATTTGATTATGTTCTTCATCCCAACTTCCTTGTGGGTTATTTCCTCAACCCATTTTTAAAAGAAGTCGATAGCAGTAAGTATGTGATTTAACTGATTGGTTGTTGTCGGAGGATGTGGCCCCACAACATCCATCCCCTAAATAGAGAATGGAAAGGAATATTTAGATGTATGTAGAAATTTCAGGGGATGATGGATGAAGTTTTCATGAATTTGGCATGCATGACATTTCTTGGTGAATTCTACAAAGTCCTGTATCATGGTTTTTCAATAATAACCCAACCTCCTAATTTGGTGGGAGATCCTAGTCCCAGATGTATGGGCACCATAGGATCTTGCATGGACTTCCTCCATGATGACGAGAACTTCTTATTTTGTTATGAAAATGAGGAAATTCCATAAAATCCATGTTCTAGACCATTTTTTATTGTTTGGACTGTCTTGCAGGGTGAAGTTTCCTACCTGACACAAAATATGTTCCCTTCTGGTGTAATTGGTGGGAGAGTCCTACCTTGAAGATAGTCGATTGTAGGTTTCATCCATCTGGGGGTGTTCACTAGTTCATCATGATCTGGGGTGGTGTTGGACTAACTGATCACTTCCATATCACACACAATGATTTATGAGACCATTCTTCAATGTTTAATATAGAAGGTTGTTTCCTCCTGATCAGGGTTAGTTTGGGTAGCAACTGTATTAGCTAATGATTCGGTATGAGCATTCTGTGACTAGGGAACATAGTGCACTATGGGATCAAAGGGGAATTCTTCCATTAACTCCCTAAGATAGAATGTTATGGGGGTTAGTTCTTTCTTTTTAATGACATATTATCCATTGACATACTTTATCACTAACTCCAAATCACCTTCGATGTTCAAGTGGACTATTTGTAACTATTGGGATAGTTCTAAGCCAATGATGAGAGATTGGTATTCTACTAAATATTTTGTATAGACTTTAAATAGTGAGAAAGAGTTGGGTAGGTCTGCCTTTTCTAGAGAGTCAAATAAAATCCCCAGAACCACCTAGTAGAGCTTCGGTTTTTTCATTATGTTAGGTCTAAAAGGGGCCTAGATACCCTAAGAGGGGGGTGGGGGTGAATCATGGTATGGATATTATTTTGAAACTTCTCCATGCCCCAATGGATCTTGACCTATTTATTAAAAGGGTCACTTCATATGCTCTTTAATGTTAATTTCAATTGTTTCCTTTCCAATTTTATCTAATGATAATGCACTGACAATAAAGCAATAAAGAAAGAACAAGGAAGTAGATATTTTTACTTGGTTCACCCTCACTAGGATACATCCAAGCAGCATACAATGGTAATGTGAAGATTGTACCAAATTCAATAAGGATCACTGCCGATAATGATGTTCATTCTAGATCACTTCTAGCCCTGGTTCACTAAATTTATAAGGTTTAGGTTCTTCTCACTACATTCCAAAGGGTCACTCCCTATGTCTCTTTCTCTGGCTCACTACCGGTGGAAAGGATCACCTTCTTCCTCTTCCTTCACTGAATACTCTTGGAAGGTATTCACCCATAGTTTATGGAATTGTATGTCCTTTTATTATCTCTAATGAATACATTTTCATTTATAGATAAATGCTCTGTTGAATTTCTACTTTCGTCCAACTGATGAATACCACTTTACCATAGATTTACTAGGCAATGCCTTCTGAATGACTTTTGTGATTCTCACTACATTTGTGAAGTTCTTATTTTGCGAAGCTCAGCTAGAATTTGAGAAGCACCTACCTTTCTAAAATCTCAATTATCCTTCATGAAGTACACCTCTTTCGCATATATTATCTAGACTTTTCTAAGCTCATTCCTTTCGCAAATCTTATTGAGCATTTACAAATTTCCTTACTTATGTAATACTCAGAATATTTTGTTTGATTTTATAGCCTTTTTGAACTTCTTTCCCTATCACCTTTGTGAACCACCCTTCATGAAACACCCTTTGAGAACCACCCTTCACAAACCAACTTCATGATTCCAGAGCCTTAATATTTTCGTTAATTCTCACTACTTCTTATGAAGGGGGTATAGGCCTATTTATAGGCGTTCCACCGATTCCAAAACCTTCTAGGACACATCGTCACCATTTATCAAAGATCCTTCATTTCCATCATAGTGCTTCCTATTTCATGAATTTCCATATATATTTACCATTTTCGATGCATATTGTAATTACGGAGATCACCATTAATTTTTTTTGTGCTACCGTGATGCTCCTCACCTTAACCATTTTCGATGCTCGTCATTATTCACGTAGATCACCCTCAATATTCCTTGATCCTATGAGAAACACACTTCATAAATCCCATATTCACGAAACTCATGAATTTGACATATTTTGATAAGGCCTTCAAGGAAATCCACTTTTCTCGATGCTATCCAAACTTTAATTTTTTAACCCAAAAATTTGGAAAACACTGTAGAATAGAGTCACCTTATATATATGATATTTCTTATACCACTTCCATGGAATCTGCTCCTCTGTATTGAATTTTTCACAACATTCATAGTGAAAAATCTCTCTAGATCTCCACAACATACCCTGGAAACCTGCTTTGTCAACAAACACAATCAACCAAAAAATACAGCAATGTTACCTTGAGGGATTTTTTCCTAACACATTATCATACAGATAGGAATCCAGGAGGTGCTATAAATGTACATCTCCCTTGTCTGGGGAGTTTCATGGGTATAAAATACCTCTTCATCTTAGATATATGTGTCTTTCAATTTATTTTCTAGGGCCGAATGAGCTGTGGGGAAATCAGCTAGGTATTTCCCTTTCACTGACATCGGTGATAAAAAATAGATGTTATATTGTGGATGAACAATGGTCCATCAGTAAAAATTCCCAGTTAGTGTCAAAAGGTCAAATATTTACTTGAGAAGTTCAAAATGAGAGTATAATTAGACTTCTTGATGTTGAAAGTAATGCCTTAGCTTTTGAACTGTGAAAACGAGTGTGATGTATTTCTTCTCGACATCATAGTATTGAGTCTTAATACCTATCATCATATGAATAAGGTAATATAGACTATTCTTGCTTCATGTATTATTCTTTTTTCCAGAGGAGGGTACCCTATGAGCATTCCATGGAAGCCACATATAGGATGAGTGACCTCAATTCCATCAGGGGCATGAGGACTAGTGGGTGTAGTAGGTATTTCTTGAGACTTTCAAAGGATTTTTGCAAATCATCAACCATTGGTAGTTGATTCCCTTATTTTTTTAGCCTAGTAAAGGGGAGATATTTTCCATCTAGATAGGAAATGAACCACCGAATGTATACAAGGATCCCTTGAATCCCCCTCAATTATTTGAGATTTTTTTGTGTGGTGGAATTACTATGATAGTACTTATCTTTTTTCTGTTGACCTTAATGCCACAGTAGCATACTACAATGCTAATGAACATTCTTGATGTTACTACAAAGTAACAATTTAGATGATTTATCTTCTGACTATTTTGTCGTAGCTTTTCAAAAAATTCTTGAAGGTCTGTAAGTTGATCACATTTTCGTCAAGATTTAACCACAAGGTCATCGACATAACATTTGACTATATTTCCAAAAAATGGATTAAAAATACAGTGCATGACATATTGATATGCGGTGACATCATTCCTAAAACCAAAGTTCATTGCATGATAACAAAATATCCCTTGAGGTTCTCTAATGGCAGTGGTTTCATCATCCTCGGGGGCCTTATTTATCAAATTTTACCCCGAGTACCCATCCATGAAAGAACGGGCCTTGAAGACAGCATTTTCATTTATCAGGATTTCCATGATCGCAAATGGGAAGTCATACTTTGGGAAATGTATATTAAGGTATCTATAATATATACAGACCATAATTTTCTCATTTTTCTTCTTGACATGAATGATGTTTTAAATCCATTTCAGATATTTCACCTCTCATACAAAGTTGGATTTCATCAACTTGTAGACTTCCACCTTTATATTGGTGGCCTAAAAGGGGTGTGTTCTCCTAGCCACCTGATTAAAGACTGAATGTTCTTCTAGTAGCCCAAGATGGTTCATAGCCACATCTGGGTTCAGTATGGGAATTCCTGTGTCGTTCCATGTGAACAAATATCAATGTTGCTTTAGAAATGCGACGTACATCTCTTTCTATTCATGGGGAATGGAAGAACTAATTAGTTTAGGCCATCAGTATTCCTCTGTTACCAGATGTATTTGTCCAAGTATATCAATGGTGGTGGAGATGCCTTCCTTGAATGCGGGAGGGGTGTTTCTGAGGGCATCCTCATCTTCGTCGATCTTTGACCCTATGGAGTCACTCTCATATGGAGATAGAAATTAGGTGGCTTCACCATTATTATCTAGAGGATAGAGGACATGAGGAGATACATTATCAACCATATTGACTGAGTTACTTCAAGGATATGTCGAAGCTGATGGTCTTCGATACTGTCACTAAGGAAAGTAAGGGTTTGGACCTCTAGAATTATACATGTGATCTCGGCCATGTTTATGCGGAGTACATAATCACTGTCAAGCATACTCCAAGGATTCGCAGGGGTGGTCCCCAAGGTATTGGGAGAGAAAACCATTATATAAGAATCTTTTATCAGTTGTTTTCCTTATTTGGTTAAAAAATCTTCCTCGGCATATGTGGCCGCATAGGTCTTAAACGAATCACTATCACATGGTTTTATGTCGACCTTTCCATTAATGGGATATTTTAGACACTAATGGAATTTTGAAGATATTTTCATGTAGATATGAATCCAAGTCCTTATGAGAAGGAAATTATATGTGGTATTTTTCCAGATTTCCATAAACTCAGTATCTATTTATAGGTCTTTTCTCATGTCTATCATACCCTTGGCTGGTTTTCTTAGTGGGAGACATATCCCATTCATCATATCCCAAACCTCCTAAGGTATATACTAGTATAATATGGATCCTAGAACCATTATCAATTAGATATCTCAAGAAATTAAAATTATTGAATCTTCTTAATACATATAAGTGATTGATGTTCCTCTGAAAGGCCCCTTCATAATCTTTCTAGGTGAATGAAATGGTGAACTAACACTATGGTTTCATGGTATCCACTCGATAAGCCTCTACAAAAGCAAATTCCATCTCAAACTGTTGTGGGATCTGAAGGGATTCAAACAAGTGCCTCCCTGAGTTATTTTGAAAGATGGACCACATCAAGGACCAAGAGCTTGGCTGGGAATTCCTCCATCTATTTTATAACATCATAATTTTGTGCCAAAGGTTGGTACCTCCCAATATGGGGTTACTCCTGGGCTTGCAGATAACGAGCTGAGGTACTTGGGGAGAACAAACATGATGCTTGTATGGTGGTTATGGGAGCGCCCACTACCCATGAAATGAGTTTTCTTGGCCTTCCCCTTTGCCTCGGATGATCGGGATGATATCCTTCTAGGAAATAACACAATATAATAAGGATAGGATGACTGCTGGAGGGTTCTGAGACACCTCCCTTCCCTTGTTGGGATCACCAGAGTGATTGACAATGAGTCTCATCTACATATGTATTTTCCATAAAGGTGTGACCGAAATAATGTGTTCTTTCCCATTTGTGGTATCCTCTATATCCTAGACCTCAGCTCATGTGGCCACAAATTCTGTAGTTATGCTTGGGAAACTCATGTTCTGGGGAAAACTCTTCACTAGAGAAGTGGTCTAAAAAGTGTATTTTATTGACATAACCAAATATGAGTTCTTAATCTGATTAGATTTTTTTGGTGGTGTGGTTTCTGTGATTTATATGTTGTAGGGAAGAAATTAGTGATATTTAATGCCTACTTTGGAGGAGAATATGACTCTTCCTCTTATATTTCATCCTACCTCTAGTGGTTAGTCCCACCTTTGGGAGGTACATCTAACACCTCTTCCTTAGGTGGTGGAGCTACTGCTAGTTTGAGAAACTATTCACTCAGAGTGGGGTGAGCTCAATCAACTATATTTAGAACCATCCGGTTGTAAAATTTTTGCACACGTTTGGCTGATACCTTCTTCAAATCACCCTGTTCTTCTAGTTGAACCATGGTTATGAAAGCCACATGATCTAGGGAATTATCTATCACCACTTGTCTGGAATCAACCATTCCTTGAATAATGTATTTAAAGATGAAATAGTTATATATATAATGACCTATATTTCTATGGAAATGGATGTAATAAAGATAGTTGGTGAGGTTGACCTCACCGGGATTCTTGGGTTATGGAAGTCTGAGCAGGTTATTATCCATGGATGTTAAGAAATAATCGGGGAGCTATTCATTCCAAAAGGAGTACACCTTATTCATCCATTCTTAAAATATCGAACGACCCAGATTTCTCTATGCTTATGTACAATAGATATTATGTGGTTGTCGCAACTCGATAGTAGGTGATGGATTGTTCAGGGCCTAACTGGGCATTTGGAAAGGTGTAGCCGCTGGCTTGAGAGTGATAGCCACAACTTCTATTCTGGATAAATTTTTCCTTGTGCTGTGGGTATGATTCAAGCTTTGGATCGGGTACGCTGAATGGCCTCCTCCAGACGTTAGTCTATTTCATAAAATCCACAGAATCTACCTAAATATTTCATTAAAATTAGGGGAATCTGAAACTCATCCCTAATATTTTTTGTCCTAGAGTTCCAGAAGTTTTTCTTGTGAGAGAGGGACATTGAGTGAGTAGGTCAAACCCTTCCATCTTGATATAAAATTAGACACCCTATCATTTTCATATCGTTTTCAGTTTTTCAGGTTAGTGATCATTGTATTCATCAGTGTAGAACTAAATTGGTAAAGTAATTAATGAAGAAGGTCTTCCTATCCTGACATAGATACCGCTAGAAGACGGCTATACCAAAAGAAGGCTGGCCCTATCAGGGTCTGTATGAAACACCTCATCTTGTTTGCCTCTTATTAATATCAAGGTCCCATCATCAGCCCCATCCAAACACAATGTATGTGAGATGATTTTCAGGTTCACCCACACCATCAATGTAAGAGAAGGTAGTATTTCCAAAATTGGGTAGAGGTGGGGTATCAACGACCGATTTGGGATATGTATTCCTTTCAGACTACATTTGTGTTTCTCACCCTTCCATGGCTTCCATTTGAGTAGTCAGGGACTCAATGAAATTAAAGAGATCCATGGGAAATGCTGCTTGATCCATCTCCCATCCATGGGGATTCAATGTGGTTTGATGAGGTGTCAATACTTTTATCTCATACTGATTTTGTATCTTTCCCAGGGATGAATGGTTATCCTTATGGGGGAGGGGATTTTTCCACAATGAAGGGAAGCCACAATCATTTTTGACTTCCTCATGTATGTGGGATGGTTGTATAGAACCCAAGAAAATATAATATTCAAAATCATACCTTGATGATGGATCATCTAGGGGAGGGAGAACGTTTCTCTCTACTTGAAGCCGATACCCTTTGGGATTGTTTCCCATGAGTAGTTCCTCATTAATTTTTTGAGGAGATTGTATTTCACTCTTATACTATGACAATTGGTCCTTTGGGGAAAGAACATCACTTCTCCTAGAAGGTGATCAGGATGTGGTTGTGCCCTTCCCTTTATCATTATTCCTTCAGGGGGGGTGGAAACTTGAAATTTAGAATTTCCATTTTTTGGAGTCATCTCTAGTTTGGGGTGCGTACATCCTCATTCTTTGCATTCATGTCAACCTCCTCCTAAGTTATGTTTTCCATGTCACGACCCTTTATATTTTTATTGTGATCAATATCTACCATTTTGACAATGACAATATTCAAATAGGAATAACAGAAAATGGTGGTTGTTCCATCACTTTCGACGCAACATGATGATTTTTTATTATCCTATTTAGGGATATTATTCAAGCCCTTTTCCATGTTGGGATGTCTTGGATTATGACCCCAGTGGGGTCTGAATATCCTCTCTGTATGTTCCTCACATTTTGGTCTATTAATATTGACCTCGAGGGAGTTTTCAGTCAGATTTTTTGAATGAGATTTAACCAATAGGGGGTTTTCTTATAGTGAGAGGGGGTTATGGAATGCTAACCATTGATTGATTCCTCCCAACCTAAAGAAGACTAATTTCCACTATGGTGATGATGACGATGATAATGCCCCAACCCTGTGGGGTGGGGATCATTTGGGGCCATAGTTGTAACTAATTGGTCCAATTGTTGAGGATCAAATGGCTCTAGTCTGGGATTGACAACTCCCAGGATGGATATCTAGGTACAAATTACCCTAGACCAGTGGGGTGGGGTTATCCTGGGATCACCAATGATGGATCCAGGTTCTTCATAGGGGAAGATGAATCTAGGGAGGGTGACTGAGATACAAATTCCCCTAGAACAATGGGCTGGGGTTTACTTGCAACAACTACTGATGTGTCCCAAATCATATCGGGAATTGACAACCTGAGAGGTGGAGGTGGTGGTAGATATCCCCCTAGCCCAACAGGTTGAGTCTTATCATGGATTAATAATATTGTATCCTCAATTATGGCCCTCTTGATGTGGTGAAGCTATGCTATCATAGGATCTGGGTGATTAGAATCATTTATCATGGGAAGTTGTCTGGGTGATCACTAATTCAGTCTATGTGTTCGAAATGTCTTTTTATTATTTTGAGGGGCCTAGTTTAGAGTCTTATTGGCTATACCCCCTCTCCGTCCATAATTTCTAGGCACTATTAGAGTATATGAATTCTGTTACTGTAACCAACTGGCCCAATCGTTTCCTGGTCCCTTAATATCACCAGAGGCTATAACATTACAGGATGCTTCACCTAAGGGGATTTGTTGTTCCAAGGGAGAAACAATGTTTAATGATCCATACTTCCCCATCCTTGAATATTGATGCATGGATTGCCTTCATTGACCATATTATGAAGAGTCATGATGCGATGGCATCAAGCATGTTGCATATTTGCACTATTCTTTTCTAATTTCGAATCCCATTCCATCGAGATAGCAGCCAGGTCTTGCTAACAATAGAGTATATTGACTATCTGAAGGTGACACTCATATCCTAGATAAGGGAGATGTCGAACCTTCAATCATTGATGAGTGGACCACATATTTGGGTGTAGATAAGGCATGAACTCATTTTCTAGCTCATCTGGGATCTCATAGTCAATAGTAAAGAGGGTCTAAAACATGATGTGGAGGTTGTTTCTGGATAAATCTCTCTATTTGTTAATTACGACCTTATCCTCATCAGAATTATATGCCTCCATTTGGTCAGAACATAGAAGATGTTTTTGGTGGTGTCCTGCTGACTAGAGTGGGGTGCTACTGGAATTTTATAGGGAACCATATACTATAGAACCAGATGATTTGATCACCTCTTTGTATGAAGGTGTTAGATTTTGGAACACATATTCATATAGAGGCATCTGTGTAAGTGGAGGACTGCCTTTTCCATGGGAGATATCTCTCTGGGGAGGTTGACCATAGTGGATGTCAGGAGTAGAGTCCATATGATCCATCTCCACATTACCATGAGGAGGAATATCATGGAAATGAATTATTTTTCCTTCCTCTGCGATAGGGGAGTTGATAGACCATTTTGGTGTTGAGAACGTGTCTTGAAAAACATCCAGTACATTGGCATAAGGAAAATTAGGAATATGGATCATGTTCCATGTCATGGTTGGAATATGTCGACCTATCTTTTAGAGTTGTGTAGGGGTATGCACCTGCCATGTGATGGTCGCCGAAACATGTATATAAATATCTAATATTGTGAAAGTATGAGCCCACTGTTGAGAGGCTATTAGAGTATGCTGATAATCTGCATCATTATTGACAATGATATGAGCCTATCTTGAGGAATGTTCCAGTCTCACTTGGTTGTCCCTAGTTAGATCAGGAATATGGTTCTATTTTGAACATACATTCCCCTTAGGAATATTTCTACGGACCTTCGGAATGGGAGAAAGAATATAATCCTCCTCCTTTATTACCTTGGAATGATTTTGGCACAATTGTTCATTGGTAGAAGTAGGAATATTCCCCTTGCTTTTGTGATCCATTGGAGTATACCAGAAAGATTCATTAATAGTAATATGATCCTATCCTAAGGCTTGTTCCATTTTCAATTGGTTAGCCTCTACTAGAATAGGGATATATGTCTGATCTTGGGACTTTAGAGTATGTATCCAAACTTATTTGATAGGCATGTTCCCCTTCCTCGAGGCATGTGCTACTCTCACTTGGTGAGACCTAGTTGAAACACGGATGTGATCCTGATCTGATGCCTCACCCTTCATTAAAGTATACAAATAATCTTCCCAGGTGGGAGCAAGAGAGTACGCTTGCTCCAGTACAACTACTTTTTCATGAAGATTAGAGTGTTGCGCCATTCTAACTATAGGGATAAGAGTATGCACCTATCCCTTCATCTAAAATAGTGTTATAATACGCTGGAAGAGTTCTTCAGCAGTTTCTAAAATGTATTGTAATTTTAGAAAAGTGTGTGCATGGATATGTGCCAATACATTTTCTACCTCCATGATGAAATGGAATATGTATTCTATCAAAGTAAGAATATTCACCCACTTCTTACCTCCATTTTCCATTGAATTATGTCAATGGGATTTGTATACAAGGGTAGAAATATGAGCCTCCCCCAGGATTGCTACAGAAATATTACCCTGGACTTCTTTAGAATAAGAAAGGATATGATCCTACTGGGTGGTTCTTGCCTAAGTATGTAGGAAATAATCATCAAACAGAGTGAGATTAAGCACCCTATTCTAGACATACAATGCCATTATACTTTGATGAGTCTTCCTTGCAGCCCGTTCATGGGTGTTAGAGGAGGTTTTGTGTCAAATGGTACCCTCAGTAGGTGACTAAGGGGTACCAGAAGGATGGTTTCAGTGACAATGGATAATAGGATCCCCCCTGGGAGGCTCCGGAACCTGAAATAAGTTGTATCTTAATTCCTAGTCCACCTTCATCATATATAGAAGGAGGAAGTTATTGTTCTTCGGGGATAAGCTCCGTAAGTTGTTGGTCATGGAAACAAGATCAAAAAGTTTAGCAATTGCCTTCCCCGGGTGATGTGGACTCATCAGTCGCCATTACTAGAGAACTTCACGAGAAGTCTTCATAGTTAGAATGGTACCATACTAGTGGTACTTCTGAATAATTGTATTCTCCACCTGCCATTGGATTCTCCATTTAAGTTAAATTATCTTGTGATATGTAGACATTGTATTCATGGACGATAAGCTAAATCGAATATTGGCTGATGACGACATCATCTCGAATCGGGATGCTAAAGTAGCATCAAAAATTATGTAGATGAAAAATAACAAGGTTACCGATTAGGGAAGTATCGTAGGAATAATATTATCAATCAGATATTCATGGTTAATTCATTTGTTTTTTTATCCCCGATTCGACCATTCCACTCGTTTTGACTTATCAAAACAAGGATGGACTTATGAGAACCTTGGTTTCAGAGGATCATTTGTAATATTATGTCATTATTATTTATTTATTTTTTGTATAATGTTTTCAAAACAAAAGTTTCATGGCACATTATAACCCAATCATTCTATCATTACGAAGATTCACATCAATTTTATCATTTTGTTTGTGGGAAAAAATGGCTCGACGGGTAATAACTGATCATTTTTTTATTGGATAACTTCACGTCAGGTTCACCATTTTTGTTTTGTAGGGATTTCATGTTGTGAAATGGTTTTTCTCATTGGGATTCCATTTTCAATTTTCTTAAAAACTCCCAATTGTTCCCCGATTTGTACCTGGGTAAAAACCTAGTTTCCAAAGTCTGCCGATCATTTGGGATTTCAGGCCCAATGACTCTTAGGGACTCACATTGGTCAAGAGAATGGGAGGTAGAGATCATCACACTCTTTTGGGGGGAATTATTTCCTACCCTGAGACTCTATTATGGGTTTAGGATATGTTCATCGATCTCTTCCCAGTACTGATATGGGGCCGATTACCTTAAATAATAGTTTATCAGTTAATTCTATCAATAGGTGAGGAAGGAGAGTCTCATTAATGGACCCACCTGTATATATCCTAGGTTCTTAATCCATTTCCATAGTGGATAAAAAATTCTTTATGTTATGTATCCTTATAACCAAATACTTTGGAATGTGATTCCATGTGAGGAGACGGTTAATATTCTGAGGAGGGGATTGAGCCATTATGAGGCATCCTATGTATCATGGATATTATAGGAATCAAACCCCATGTAGTTCGCTGATTCTCCTGGGACTGTCCCCAAGGTATATTCCCTTACACGAGGGGTATTCATTCATGATGCCTAATGAGGTTCTCATTCACATCTCTCTAAGCCCACATGAGCTATGATCGGTGTGAGAAACAAGGTCAATAGATGATCAACCTCTTGGAATATATGTATAGGACTTGTGTACTAGGATATTCCTTGGGGTGTTTGGTATGTAGATCGGGACTTGATAAGGTGTCCTACATATCCTAATTATGGTAGGAATCAGATTCATCATAGTTTGGTTGATCGGGGCTTACACATTGATACTACTTAACACCATTGTGGGGGTTTATAGGGTAGATGATATGACCATTGAAACTCTTTAATCCCACATGATCCATGTTTTTTTGTGAAGAAAAAAGGTATAATAAAGAATAAGTAACATTTATTTGAACAAGGGAATCATATGATGGTCCCTAGATGGATGTTCAATATGGAGCTCAAACCTTAGGGAGATGTGTCCTATGTATCCCAAATATGGCAGGAATCAGAGTCATCATAGTTCTTTTTAGGTCGAGGATTAAAATCTGAGGCTTCCCTATTGATCAGTTCTTACACCTTGAGGGTAGATGAAGTTATCAAGCCCCTAGATTCCCTATTGAAATGGCCTTCTTCTTTGGAGGACATCACATGAACCAGTTGATTTTCCCTGAGAGACATAACATGATATATATGGTTTCCTTCAGAGGCCATCACATGTACTGGATGACATGTCTTAGTGTCACTCATGAGAATATTCTTGACATATATAGAGTGTTTTTCAAGAGTCAATATGACATGACTCGAGGGATGTCACAGATCTTGGAGAATACCCATGGGAGGCATCGTGATCCCTATCTAATATCCCCAAAGAGCATCATGGGTCTTAGCTATCTTTCATAGACAGTGTTGCGAGAGACTATTTTTCATGACTAGAGGCTTTCGCAAGACTCATAGAACAAGAGAGAATTCAATTATATGAGTTAGGTGATGTTTCTAGAGGACATCGCACGTCCTGGGTTATGGTACCAGAGGGTTCGCAAGATCAAAGTGGCATCCACAGGGGAACCATGTGACTTGTTCTGATGTGTTTGGAATATTTCTTGTGATTCATATGACATGTCGAAGGAGTGTTGTGTGATTTGGGTGACATATCTTTTGTATTTGAATGACACACATGAATCGTATGAGGGGTAGCCAACATGTACTTTCCTTAAGCCTTCTGCCTTTGATCTTAGTTGTAACCCTTGTATTGTGAAGGCTTTGGTTTTGTTCATTGTCAGTTTTTCTTGATTATCACATGATCTAATAGGCTCATGGCATGTTCTTCTCATAAACTACTAGAGATCCTTCATGTTATCTATGAATGATCACATGAGGTTCTTTATGACTAGCGCAAGACTACTCTGGATGATCGTTAGTGTATTAAAAGATGAAAGGTTTTTCAGTCACGTGATTGGTTTCTCCAAGAAAGTGGGATTGATGCTTGGGACTTTGATTCTCAAGAGTTCCCTTCACATAGTAGTCAGTGCATTTTTTTGTGCAGGGGCGGGGAATTTGTTGGAATTTCCACCCTAAATACTCTCCAGTTTGTGCGTTGTATCTAGTGCGAGTCTATACTGGAGTCAGTGAAGGGGTCTAGTGCCACAAAGTTTCGTGAATCTCTATCATGGATCATTTTGGGTGCGCCACCTGATTTTCCGTGATCGTGGACCTTCTCCATCAATGCTTCATCTATCATATTATTTCTAATTATTGAAGACTTTTTTGATCATGTGGACATGTATAATGAATTCCATGTTGTCATGTTGACATGCCAAGGAACATTTTCAAGAACAAGGTGCCTATTGGAAGACACTCATGAGTTCTTGAGTGACTTGTATTGGAGTGTTATGGGCCCATACCATGGGTGCGTTGAGTGCGTCCCATGCCTTTCAGTGACCACAAACACCTCTCACCTCATCCCTTTTAAACCCTTTTGTTTTTTGTGAAGAAGTTTGTAAGTTATGTTGTATTACATGAGTGTTGTTGAGGATATTGCATCTTTTTTTTGATAATGATTCATGTTACCTATATGGGTCCTATGTGGGTTCATGAGAATTTTTTTTGAAAAAATCTATCAATTTGTCCATATAGAGTCGTAAAGTTTTTGAGACACACCTATGTACTTCCGTTCAGTGAGGATGAGAAGCAAAGGGGATTTCACGAGATGAGGCAGATTTGTCTCTGAATTCCTGTGGCATCTACTGGATTGATAGGGGCATGCCACATGTCATTCAGTGATCGAAAAACCATCTCACCTCCTCCTTTTATATCCTCCTTGTTTTAGTTTATGAAGGTTAGGGGTTATATAAGTTTGTATGAGTCACCTATAGGATTTTTACTTGATTTTTTGATGATATCCCGTTTGACCAATATGGGTCATATAGGGTGTGTGTAAGAGTGTAGTGGAAAGGTCTACCAGTCTGTCCTCCAAGCATTGAAGGGGTTATTTGGTCATACTCAAGGAATTATATGTGGTGAAGCTGACAAGCCAAGGGGATTTCCCAAGATGAGGTAGACATGTCACCATATACACACAGTGTCTTGCAAGGCATGTCTCATGTATTTCAATGACCACGAACACCTCTCACCTCCTCTTATTTATCTCCTTCATTTTATTCCATAGTGGTTCAGAGGTCATGCGAGTTTTCTAGGATATCACCAAGGTATTATTCTTCTTCTGAATGATGATTTTTATACAAACTTTCCAACAATTGTGGGTATCCATATTTGGAATTTAGTTCACTTTATTTTGGAAGTATTTCAAAGGGAATTTCAGGAAATTTCAAATGAAAAACCATGGGGCCTAAGGGTTCTCATTTGGTTGTTAACATGCAATAACTAGTTGTCTAGAGAGCCTTCACACGGGCGGATGGAATCGTTGAAGGGGATCCATGCACTAATGGAAAAATTTCATATAAAAATGGTTTGGAACCATTGGAATAAGTCCCTAAACTATTGGTATAGTATATACCAATGGTTTGGAAATCCCTTGGGTGATTTGGCATTAGGAAATACATATCCCAATGGTTTGGAGAAAACCATTAAGAAAAACCTATCTCACCGGTTTCAAAACTATCAGGAACGACCCATCCCAATGGTTTGACCAAACTATTGGGAAAAGTTGTCTCAGAGTACCCTTTCCCAACGGTTTTCAAAAACTATTAGGAAATACCTATCCCAATTGTTTGAAAACCATTGGTAAAGACCTATACCAATGGTTTTTAAACCATTGGGATATGTAAGTCCAAAAAAATATTACATTAGAGGTTTGAACCAACAACCTACATGTTATATATCAAACACTTTAACAATATCCTATAATTACCTTTGTGAATATATTAAGATATATATATATATATATGTAATTAATATATTTATTTATTTTATGATATTTGACAAAAGAATTCATAAAAAATAAGAGTACCTATCCCAATGGTTCTCAAAACTATTCAGATATGCCTTTCCCAAAATTTTTGAGAACTGCTGGGATAGGTACCGACCTTTTCCAACCATTTACTAATTTTTTCCAAAACCATTTGGAAAAGTGGACCCTTTTCTAATGGTTTTCCAAAACCATTGGGAAAAGTGGTCTCAAAATACCATTTCCCAATAGTTTTCAAAAACGGTTGGGAAAAGCGGCCCCTTTTCCAATGGTTTGGGAAAATCATTGGAAAAAGTGGACCCTTTTCCATTAGTTTGGGAAAAATATTGGGAAAAGTGGTCTCAGAGTACCCTTTCCTGAGAAAAGTGGACTCTTTCCTAGTGCTTTTCCAAAACCATTGGAAAAAGTGGACCCTTATTGGGAAAGGTGGACCCTTTCCCAACAGTTTTCCGAAACCATTCAAAAAGAGGTCTCAAACTACCCTTTCCCAATGGTTTTCCAAAACCATTGGGAAAAGTGGACTCTTTCCCAATGGTTTTACCTAACCGTAGGTAAAAGTGGTCTAAAAGTGGAATATACCAACGGTTTTGGAAAACCATTAAGAAAGGGGACATATACCAACAGTTTTTAAAAATTATTGGTATAGATGCATTGGTATAGGTAGGATTTATAGTAGTTGTGGGACATGGCGTAGGTTATGCGCTTTGTGTAGATACTTAATATCACCTTGATGTGGTCATGAAATCAAGAGTCCTTTAGAGACTCATGTGATCTATGGGTATCATCCATCCTCTTGTTCCTTTTCTTTTGTGGGGAAAATAATGCCCATATTCATGTATTTCTTTGTTTATGATTTTGATAATACTTATTTGGTGGTATTCGACAACTACACAAGTGTAAGGGATCATCCTACTCATTGTATTCCACATTAAAGGGTGGTTTTCTAGTTTATTGTGTGGTATTGGATTATTTAGATACCACACCAAGGACATATCTACTCTTATTGAGTAGTGAACCTTGTAATTTCTTATGTTCTTGTGCATGTGTGGTTGAATTATGATCAGGAGGGAAAGAAATGTTTAATTTGCAGGGAAGGATGTTTCATATGTAAGGAAACAAAAAAGAAAAATACATCACTAATTTAACCCTCCCCCTCTCAGTGATACATGAATCCTAACTATGAAACATCATTTTAAATATGTTTTGAGTCATTTACCATTATATTTTTATACTTTTCCATTTTGGTTTTTACCATGGTAACTAGTTTTTACCATAGTAATTTAAATTTTATTAAATATATAAGGTAACCATTATAACCAAATTTTTATGTTATGAAACAAAATTTAAGCTAAATATAATCTAATTCAATTTCTAAATGATAAAAAATTAACTTTTAAATGAAAATATTTAATTTATAAAAAACTATTTTGTAGAAAAAATGTTGCTTTCACCATTAAGTGTTCTTAATATTGTTTAGTATTTCTTAAAAAATTAACGAGTTTTAATATTTTTATATACAGTTTTCAAAATCATATTACTTTCATTATTGATAAGATATTAATTTGTTTTATTAGATAAAGATTACATAATGTTAATAAAACAAATATGTGAATATAACATTCTTACTGTTATCATTGCCATTGAATTTAATATTAGTAGTCATAATTTTATGCCTAAAAATTAAATTGAAATTATTATATATAATTAAAATTTTGATCTAAAATTTTAAATACATTTTTCTATATTTAAAATCTACAAGTGATGAAAAATGATATTTATTATAAGCGAATAAAAACAGTATTTACAGTAAAATATTAATTAATTTTCCAAAACCATAAAATTATGTTTTATAAATTCAAATTACTAATTTTAAATGATTTATATTAATTTTTAAATAAATTTTTTTATATAATTTTTCTTTTCAAAAACTTTTAATTTATAAAAGTAATTGTATTAGTGAAATCAATATTTTTCCACTATTCACATAAAAAAATTATTTTAGAAAAATAAAAATAATTCACCCTAGTACTATTTTGAAATGATGAATTAAAAAATTAAGCTCATTTTACAATATTAAAATTATAAAATTTTCAAATTAAATTTTTAAATGAAAATAAAATATATAAAGAAAAACTGATTTTTTAAAAGAATGCCCTTTTAAAACAGAAATTATTCTGAATAATTTTTTATTATGAATTTCTATTTGATTATAATATTTTTATTTATTATATGTTTTATTATTCTTAATTTTTGAAAATAATACTCAACCAATATGTTGTGGCTCAATTTTTTGGTGTTGCCTGTGGAACATTCTATTGAACATAGTATTAATTTAGAGAAAAAAATATTTTCCAAAATCTCGGTATGTTACATTATCCCCCTCTTAAATAAATTTCATCCCCACAAATTTAATTATTACTTAATAATAAAAACACCTAAGGATATATTAAAGATAATCATGAATCGAGACATATATTCTAATTAGATACAAACCTTTCTATCCTAGGGAAGACTAGGTAATATATCATTTTCATCAAAATAAGAATATATTAATATTCTCAACCAATTAGTCAAAATTTTACCTTATATATAAGTATTAAAAGTTTCTAGAGACATAAATTCTATAGATTTATTTTCAATACAATGTTTCCAATCAAATATTAAAACAAAAATTATTAAGATAATATCCAATAAAATCATACTAAATGAACCCTAGTCCAAAGATAACTTATCATATGACACCTTCATTTTAACCTAAGATGATATAGGTTAAAATATGATATAATTGGGTAAAATACCACTCATTTATTTTAACCTAGATTTTACATGTTCATTTTATTATTAGGGTTTCTAACATATTCAAATCCTTCATAATGGTTTATAAAGAGAGTGTGAAGTTCTAAAGCATATCCCCTGGTAGTTTTTAACCAGGTGCGCTGTCTTAGGCCCAACCATAGTGCACTGAGTGAAGATTAAGTTGACTCTCAACCAAGATTTTTTTGGTTGATTACCCCTAGGTGCATCTATTCCCCAACCACATCCATTTTCTAGTATCCAAACATGAATGAAATTTTTAGTAAAACCACATACTAAAAACTTTACCAAAATTCTTGGATATTATCATATACTTAGATTTACCCCTTAGACATATCCCTAGGTTTTTAACTAAATTAATCTTATACTATTCAGACAAAATAAATAAAAAATACTCAAAATAACTAAACCCTACTATTATAACAACTTAAGATCCCTAGACCCGCACTCCTAGGTCCGATGTTAAGAACACATTCATTAAACACCATATTTGATGAAAATTGATATTAACCTATCTTTATTTCAAAAAAATTCAATAATTTAAACACTACTTATCATAATATTCAAAAAAATACCACCAATGGATGGTTTATTATAATTTAGGGTCAACTACCCAAGCTACTTATTCACAATACTTGAGAACATTTATCTAATTTCGATCCACACTCAACTCCCTTCAAGATTTATCATAAGTTATATTCATGTTTGTGACCTCAAGAATGGAAACACAAGAAAGGGGTGGGATAAAACACTCAGTAAGTGAAACCATATCAACATTTAATCAATATTTAGATGATAAAAATATTATAAAACATGATTAGGGTATAAATATATTATTAAAAATAACATGTAATAATAAGATTTGTCCATAAGTTATAATAGAAGGACATGAAATCTCAAATGAACAAATATATAACATGAATTTTTTTTGGAATCATGATACATTAAACATGATCCAAGGAGCATCAATATAGAAACAAAACATGGAAATGTTGAATAAGGATAATCATAAGGAACCATTACATTAAAAATATTGAAAACCAAATTGAGTTCATGCTCAATCCTATAAACGTAGATAATCTGCATCGTGTTCATGTTTAATCTTGGGAAGGTAGCTAATCTACATCATGTTCATGCTAAATTTCGTGAGTTTGGATAATTTTCATCATGTTAACACTCAATATTATAAAATTATCTAATACACATCATGTTTACACTCAATATTGTGAATATAGATAATCCACATTGTGTAACATCCAATATTTTGAATGTTGCTAATCCATATCATTTTCATGCTCAGAATCTTTATCTCACAAGTTATAAACATTAAATAATTAATTGAAGGGATGAATAAGACCCAAAACATATATAATATATACATATTTCCACCACTTTAAAATAATCATTCATCACATAATAAATTACACATGGAAAGAGGAATGGGTTTCATAATATTTCTCGATGGTATAACCAAATTTGATCTCAAGAAAGTAATCAGTTTATACCAAAATATCAATAACTAAAAAAATTATTCTATAAGAAAATTTAGAGGATTATTCATGAAATTTTTTTCCATGTTAATAAATCATTTATAGATAAAGAGTGAGATGGTAAAAAAACTGAAAAATATATTTTAGAAAATGTTTTTATCATTATTGGAAATGATAAAGTTATGAGTCACATTCAAAAGAATTTTTTGAAAATGCGAAGTAAATTTTTTTAAAAAAAAATTAATTTTAATATTAATTTTAAAGTGTTCATCTTTGAAACATATATAAAGATTAAAAAAAGGTAAAGTCCAAACATATTGAATACCTTTTTTAAAATAATATTCAACAATGGATACTTGAAAAATATATAAAGGTTTCAAAAAGGTGATTTTTTTGAAAACCATTACTTCTAAAAATAAAATAAAAATATAGAGTTTAGAAAAGCCATAAATGTTTTCTAAAGGTAATTCTATGCATAATATAATTTTTTTTGAAATTATGAATAACCTTTTTAATATTTTGAAATTCTATTTTTTAAAACTCACATCATAATAAGAGGGAAAAAAATTACCTTTGAAAAGTGGTAGTTAAAAATAGTAATGTCACATGAGTAAACACATATTTTATTTTTAAAATGATTAAGTATTTTTTTAGAAATAATAAACATGGAAATGGTGAAAAAATTGTCTTTAAAAGAGATATGATTTTCTTAAAAATGTCTAACTTTTATGGAAAGAAAATCCATTGAGAAATTATCTCTGAGTTAATTTTTTTCCCAAGAGTGAAAAGATGAAATATCTTATGAAATAGGAAATAGAATAATTTATTAAAGTTAAAATAATTATTCACAAGGAATATTATTTTAACTCAAGGAAATGAAATTTTAGTTAATCAAATCCTTTATGGATATCATAATTCATAAAGAAAGAGAAATTTGTAAAGGGATTTTATGTAGTATTATTTTAAATACCTATAAAAAATATAAAATACCACATAATAAAATCAAATAGTAGAATGTTCCCAACTTATATTAAATAAGATCAAAAATGACAATCATAACTCAATTAATGAGAAATGAGTTTCCAAAATACCCTCAAAACATCATAATCTTTCAAACTGAAAATCAATGGATTGTAGACCCTGAGATGGATATTTAAATCCATTATATTTCATAAAAATTTTAAATAATATAAATACATGGACAATATATATACCATAAAAGGAAAACAAGTTGGGAATATTCTTCTTATCTTAATGAAACAAAATTGAGATACAAAAACCCTTATAGTAATGATAACATAAGAATAAAATAACATGATAGAGTTACCATGAAATTGAAATTAAAAAGTCATGAAGTAAAAAATATTCATTATAATTTGATTCAATATGGAATATAATAAAACATATGAAAGAAATTATGATGCGCACTATCAAACATATTTCATGGAATTGAAAATATTGAAAGATAACCCTTATAGTGTTGTAATATTTCAAATTGAAAATACATTGAAGGAAGAATATGATATGGATTTTTAAATAAATTATATTTAATGAAATTTTTTGAAAAATTAAATCAATGGAAAATATATACACCACTATAATGAAATAATTGGTGAATACACATCATATTTAAATAAAGTAAAAAACTGAGATGCAAAAACTCATACCTTGGGTCCGGATTTTTTCTGTGTGTCTTCCAAACATCCTGAATAATAAAATTAAGTTATTAAAAAAATTATACATAAAATTTTACAAATATATTTAATTTTATATGGTCTATTTAATATCATATGTTATTTATAAATTAAAAAGTTTTTTTCTTTTGGTAGTTACTTGAGGAGGTTCACACAATTTATTTGAGACTTCCTTGGTATATTGATCATGGTAAAATTTAGTATAAAATAGATTCATAATCTCTATAATTATATAGGTTTATGTATTTTGTTATTATATTAAGCTAAAACTTCTACAGTTCTATAGATTTTCCTTAAATGGAAAAAAATTAAGAAAGGTTCCTTGATATGTTCATTTAAGTTGGTTAAGTTTATTATAACCATTTAGTGTTCATATCACTTATAGAATGTCCAATATTATATTTTTATAATTTTAATAATTATATAAAAATATTTTTTATATATGAAATATATATTTAAAGTTATCCATGCTATGAGGACATGAAAAAAAGAACATGCCATTCGTGCAGGCGGTTGTCTTCCTGCACGCAAGATGATGCTTTTTTAATGGTTTTAGAGGAAGGTATAAAAGGGATATTCCATCATTATAATAAAATTTAATCATATTAATAACAATTATGTTATCATAATTTCATGTATAGAGAATATTTTAGGGTATTGAATATGAAAATAAATAATAGAGCTCGGTTAAGAACATTGCCTCTCCCATTAAATGTTCTCCCTTGGGTAACACCTTAAGGAAACTTAGCTTCATATTTTGGAAAGAAAAATCCCTCTTGGATGTGGGTAGATAGTTTAGTATAGACTAGGTTACAATTTTTATAGAGATAAGTGTAACTCCCTAACCTGAATCATTGAGTCTAGGCCAGAGTTCCACGTGACCTCATGCATACCTCTCTGCACACAAGATGTTGGTGACTAGTAGCGAGGGTTGAAATGATGTAAGTAGGGAGACTATAAATTTAGTATATGAAATGATAAGTATAAATAATATACTATTGGAATAAATAAATAATTCTATAATTAATGTCATAAAAATCACCTTAAGTCATAAAGAAAAATAAACCAAGGACCCCCAAAGTGGCAGGCCAAATAAGAGTGTGAGAAAGATATGCAAGTAAATAAAATGATATGACATCACTTAATAATCCATCTTGACACCACATATGAACACCATACTCAGTCTCCTAACTCCTTGTTGTTAGTTCCTTTCCATTTTTTATATCCTTTATCATGAATTATGCACATGCATCAATATTCCCATCAGAGTGTGAGTACAATCCCAATATTACATCACCAATTCATCCTTAACATTTGTGGACATGAATAAGAGTTTATGTTATGAAAATAAACCAATACACGAACGATAACATAAAATCATGTAACAAGTAGTATTGTACTATCAAAGCCACCAAAACCCTAGGCTATACCTCATTTTTCTCCATGATAGAAATGTAGTTATAACAGGAGTTGTAAACTAGAGCTGACTACAAGATCACCATATATATCCACTATATCTCTCATGAGTCAGGCCTCAAGGTCGTATCATTTGGAAACTACATCAAGTTAACCCATAAGGCCTTTTTATCTCGACAACATGCCTTAGGACAGGTTACCAAAGACCATAATGCCCCACTATCACCTCTTGGGGTAGATCACATAAGACCATCATGCCCCCAGGTCAGTCTATATAAGGCCATCATGCCCCATCATCGATATGAATCCTTTCATAATGTCACATGCATCATCTAAACATGATCCCCCTCTAGGGTTACTGATCCACGAAGGCCCCCCTTATCACTTTGGAACCTGGAATAGAACAACAACAACATAGTATATACCATTAAAAAATATGGAAATAGGGAAACACATACAAAATAACATCAAGAATAACAAGAATGAGTGTCAATAGCTATACACACCCATGTGATTATACAAAAACATGGTATCATAGGCTAAGCATGCACACAAATGTGATCAAACATAAAACATGTTCTCATGTGATACACACACACACACACATGCTATAAAAATCAAGCGTGGTCTCATGTGTATAAGAACATCACATCACATCATTCTACCAATCATATAAAATACCTCTATGTGGTATTTAACTTCCTAAACCAAGCTTATTGATTTCAATATCATGGTTTTCCAATGACCTCATCACCCAATACACATTCACACACCAACGAGAACAAAATTTCATGCTAAGATCTCCTATAACTATTTCTAAAAAAGCATCACAATGAATCTATAATGGTACTCAAGGAAGAATTTGGCCAAGAGGTAGAAATATAACATACCTAAAATCAAGAACTGGTAATAAATGTCTTCATGTATGATTAAGGAAGGATAAATATATTACACAATGAGTTTCCAAAAAAGGAGAAGTGATGAGGCTTATGCAATTCCAATTTAATAAGAACATTCTACATATTTGATGTTTTGATTCTCTATCATGGTTGGGTAATAAGAATCAAGAAGAAAGAATAATTTGAATTCATAGATTTAACAAGATAGTTCGTCCAATAACATTCCCAAAAATTCCCAAAAGTAGTCTATAATTAAAAAGGAAGATCAATAGATAAGTAAGAATAGATTAATAGGGGTAAGAATCAACTTAAAATTACATCTAAGACCCCTTATTCATGATCTATGTGTTTAAACATTGAAATGGACAAGATATAAGAATAAGGATGATGGTTTTAGTTAATAAATAACTATCCCTATTTCGCCACACCATCCACCATGGCCTACACTCGGGCCATGGTGTACTTGGAACATCGAGTTACACACCTAGCATTTACATTGTGTCACCCTACCCTAAGCTATTTTTCTCTTATCACAGCCTCTAAAATAGACATGGAGAGGTCTACCAAGTCATGGCCCACAAGAGATTTTCCAGTACTACATGACCATTTCCACACCCTTAACATGATATTTTGGCTAGATTGTTTTAGATAGGGCACACTAAGGTCCACTACATCCTGCATCACAATAGTGGAGTTTCCTGTTTTGGGCTAGAAACCTATAAACCCCACTTTTAAGCTTAAAAAATCTACTCAATTCCCACAAATATTCAACCATTCATGAACCAGCCTAGATATTCATAAGTAAAAGATATATACAAGGGTTTTACATCCAAGAAACAAAATTACAAGGAATTAAAATCTCCCCTTAAAGGAATAATTATATATGAGAAGTGTCTCTAGCTGTACTACTTGAAAAAATCCATCCACTGAGATCAAACATCAGACTTCCGCTCCCACATCCCCTTATTGATCCATCCATACATCCATAATACATTAATAGGTGGAAGTTTATTTCCTCACAACACATTCTCACTCTAATCCAAGATTTTATATAGGCGATCTACAAAATTCACATCTGGTTCCAACTTAATTTCCTCACAGTTGATCACTTGTATAGGATCAAGTATGAACCTTAAAAGTTAAGAAAAACATAACACATCATATATTCCAAAAAAATGTGGAGGAATTTACAGTCATTAATCCACTATAATGTCACATTTTATGATCTTCAACAGTCCCAAAAACCATGATGCTAGCTTCCCCTACTGATGAAGATGAAGATTCACCATCCAAGGTGACACCCATAAGAAAAACCAATCACCAATAGAGAACTCCAAATGTCATATCCTCTGGTTGTAATAAAATAAATATCTTATTTAATAAACAACCAACAGATTCTTAATCAACTTCACTCTCTCTAAGGTCTCCTACACCATACTCGGCCTAAAAATAACTGCCTCACCCACCTCATGCCAACACAATGTTGAGAAGCACTACCATCCACAAAGAGTATAAAAAGGTTATATATACACAAAATCCTAGAAACTATTATTATACTCTAACTATATCATTTCTAGGTGCTCATCCCATTCTCCACTATAATCCAAGACACATTCTCTAAGTATATGATCAAGGATATGAATCATCATCTCCAGCTGTCCAATGGTCTGAAGATGATATGCTATACTCAGCTTTAAATAAATTACCAATGCATTATACATTCCTAGAAAATACCATAACATTATACATGGATCTCTATATGATAAAATACTAGAATGAAATTTATGTAGTCGTAAATCTCTCACACATACATCTTTCCCAACTCGTCTACAAAGTGAGTCTCTCAGATTCATAGAAAATGCTCCAATTTTATAAATGAATCAAATATCACCAAAAAACATCATGAAAACTCCAATTCCTAAGTAAAACCATCATGAAGTCCATTGTCACATCATCCCACTTCCATATTGGTATTAAAAGTGGCCGAAGAAAACTACCCAGATGTTGATGCTTAGCCTTTACCATTTGGTAGACAAGGTATCATGAAACTAAAATAATGATTTTTATCTTCATACCTGGCTATAAAAATTGATGTTGAATGTCATAGTAAATTTTACTAAACCCTTTATTAAAACCAACATTGATAAACAAGTGTCTATAATAAGTTTCTCCATAAATTAATCTTGACCTACTAAACTCTTATGAATGTAGATTACATTTTCATAACCTAAGGAACACTGTTGACGTCGAAAAAAGGTCCGTAATTTTTGGAGGAAGTTTTGAATTGACGAAGCAAGGTCATATTCAGAATCAGAGGCACGAACCGGAGGTCCAGGAAGTGGTGCGCAAAATAAAGGAGGATCCACGCGAAAAAATGTTCTACGCACGAAGTCCTCCCGGGATGCGCGAAATTGTTCCGGTGAGGCGCGCAAAAATTGCGCGCCCCGGTTCTGCGCGGCCTGATGTTGTGCACAAGCGGTTCTCGGCACAGAAAATTTCACGTGCCGCCTAGATTCCACGCTCGAGGTCGCCCATAAATATAAGGTGACCCCGAACGGTTTGGGGGTTGAGGAATCCGAAGCGTCTCTCGTGCGCGCAATTCGGCTCCCCCCGTGCGAAAGATGGCATCCAGGTAATTCCCCATTTCGCGCAACCTTGCCCCGGAGTTCGCCTTTGCATGCAATTCCACCGGCTTAGGTGACTTTGCCCCCTCCCTTGGTTTCCAGTCTTACACGCATTTGGCGACCTGTGCGTGCAATACCCTGCCTGTTGCACGAAACCCTGCACGAAATTCCATCTTCACGCGCAATTCCATTTTCTTCGATTGCGTGTCGTCCCGGTGTTTTGCGCGAAAACTTTCCCTTTTGCGCGCAAAGCCCATGACCTCTCACCTTGACGCCCCTTGGCTGCCCCCTGCACCGGCACCTGATGTCTCCCCTGCCGGGCATGCACGCCATGCGTTGTTTTCCCGTACAGCCTTCTAGGATTGTACGAAGTAACCTCAAGGTCCCCTGGGCCGTGTTTCTCGTTGCGTTGCTTTGCCTTATGCTTCTCCGCATAGGCATGCTAACGGCTATTGCTTCTACGCATAGCCACGCTAACATGGACCCCCCGGTGGTTTTCCCTGCACCCCCCCTGCGCCATGGCCTTGCCGGTGCCTTCCCATCCACAAGGGGTAGAGGGCGTTGGGCATGTAATCCCTAGGGGGTGTGGAGAAAACCCACCCCGTCCAAGCTGCAGGACATTAAATTGCTGAGAACCTCGTCCTTAACACAAGACGTTAAACTGTGGTCCGGCCCCGTGCTTCGCACGTAGGGTCCCTCCAACTCGGACATTATTTACGCCACTCGTCTCCACGGGAATGGACTCTTCCTCACATGGAATGAGATCCTCCTTGTCGGAGCGGCATTTGTCCGCGGGGGAAGGGCTGCCTCAGACCGTAAGCCCCTAACCCTTCTTGCGGATGACTGCACCCGTGCATCTCTGTACTCCCCCCTGCCAAGGCCAGTGGGGTCCTTTTCCCACTGCGCTTTGTCGCACCACGGGCCTCCACCCTGGAGTAAGCCCCGACACCAAGGGCTGCTAACCACGCGTAAGCCCCTGTTCCCTCTTTGGTCCGCTCAACGCGTAAGCCCCATTCCGCTTCTCACGGACGCACCCTTCGCGACGTGATCGTCTGGTCCCTGCTGCCTCCTGTTTCCCACACCGAGCATGACTCACGTGGGCTTAGAGCGCGCATCGACCATGACACCCTCCACGGGCCACCCCAGAGCGTAAGCCCCATCCCAGCGAACTACGTGGAGTTTGATCCGTGCTAACGCATGGTACGTAAGAAGCCTCCACGAGGTTCAAGCCCACCACCCAGTTTTTCCGACCTCTTCATGTCGATTCACTACCCACCATGGGCCGCTCCAGAGCGTAAGCCCCATACCCACCATGGGCCTCCTCGGAGCGTAAGCCCCACATTCCATCGTCCCGCATGAAGTTAAACTGTATACCTCCTCTTGGGCCTCCCCAGAGCGTAAGCCCCATGTCTCACTCCACCATCCATCCTGATCTTTACCTGGGCCTCCACATCCCGGTGGGATCATTCCACCCCCTTCCATTCCGTATCATCCGGGAAGCCGCCCACGTGCTGGCCCCAACATCGGTGTTCCCCCCAGGGGCCCTTCAATCCGATCCATCTACGCAAGACGTTAAACTCGTGGCATACCCCGTGTAAAAAATGGGAAGTTGAGGAAAACCTCAGATGATACACATTCCCCGGATTCGATGTGGGATGCCTCGGGCTTCCGCGCCCTCGAGAAGCCCTGTGATGAGGGACCGAAGACAGACATGCCAGCGACGCCCTAATGTGACCATTCTCCTCACCGAAGGTTGCTGCCCTGACAAGACCCCTTGGAGTATCTTGACGGAAGCAGCGTAATTAACCGGCATCCATGTAGATATGGCACCAGGAATGGGCTTCACGAACCCGTCTTAAATCTATGAGGGAGACCCGGACTAGGTGATGAGCTCTGAGGAGAAATCCACAGAAGGAAGAGCCAACATCCCATCATCCCGGTTTCGATCAAGGAGAATATGTCCCTGAAGAAGGAACGGATGTCGCCCGCCTTTGGAAAGCAGGAATGCAGGGCAACAAGCAGCGCGTCCTCCCCGCAGACGGACGCGCGGGCGCCCCGGCGAAAGCGTCGGAAACAAAAAATGGTGAACCCGACGTGAAGCTCTTCTCCTCAACACGGGGAATGGTAGCCGTTGGGGCGTTGGCTCCACAAAAAATGGTGAACCCGACGTGAAGCTCTTCTCCTCAACACGGGGAATGGTAGCCGTTGGGGCGTTGGCTCCACAAAAAATGGTGAACCCGACGTGAAGCTCTTCTCCTCAACACGGGGAATGGTAGCCGTTGGGGCGTCGGCTCCACAAAAAATGGTGAACCCGACGTGAAGCTCTTCTCCTCAACACGGGGAATGGTAGCCGTTGGGGCGTCGGCTCCACAAAAAATGGTGAACCTGACGTGAAGCTCTTCTCCTCAACATGGGGAATGGTAGCCGTTGGGGAATTGGCTCCACAAAAAATGGTGAACCCGACGTGAAGCTCTTCTCCTCAACACGGGGAATGGTAGCCGTTGGGGCATCGGCTCCACAAAAAATGGTGAACCCGAAGTGAAGCTCTTCTCCTCAACACGGGGAATGGTAGCCGTTGGGGCGTCAGCTCCACAAAAAATGGTGAACCCGACGTGAAGATCTTCTCCTCAACACGGGAAATGGTAGCCGTCAGGGCATCGGAAGACTTGCATGTCACCAGGTTCGGGAAACCCTCACCGGGACGGGAACCCACCAGGGGTCGAGGCCGTCAGGGCGTTGACTACTCCTCTTTGCGGCTCCGCCAGCATGGATCCCTCCCACCGACCATGGAAGACGGAGTGACACTGGGCCTTGGTCATTGATCTCTTTTCCTTTTGATGCTAATGGGTTCATCTCCCTGCTTCCAGGAATCAGATCACTGCATTTGGAGCTCGAGCGCCACCTGCCCACCGACGTAGGGGCAGGGGCATTACCGAAGCGGCTACTCCGCGCGGTCCCACCCATTTCACGGCCGCTCCGACTTCAACCGCCGTAGCAGCCGGGCACCTGCGCCCCCTCTCCCCGTCAGAAGTCATCCAGCGAAGGGTGATCAATGAACTGGTTTGTAGGTATGACGAGGAAGGTGTCATCCCCACCAGGGGCATGGCTCGTTTGGATCTAGAGGCGGCTGTGCCTCACCACCATCGCCGCCATCGAGGGCCGCGCAGGGAGCCGCCGCTCCCCACGCCGATGTTCAACCGCTTCAGGAGCCTATCCCCGGAGCGCCTTGACACAACCCTACCCTACGCCAATGAGTTGGGGGATGTCCGGGTCCACCCGATTGATGATCCAACCCAGGGGTTAACGGAAAGAACCCCCGCCAGGCTGCGTCGACACCAGCGCCCGAGTCCCTAAGCCGAGGAGCAAGAAATCTTCATGCCCACACCGCCAGTTCCGGCCCATCTGACTCGACGCCAGCGTCGGGCGCAAGCGGGAGAGAATGCTCGTCCTGGGGAATCAACATCAGCAACCACTGTGGCCCGAGCCACTGCTGACTCCCCTTACCAGATTCCCACACACGTTGAGCAGGGGAAACCACGTGCCCGATTGGGATCGAAACCCCGACCACCCTACAGGCAAGTTGGGTCGAGTCTCCCAGTCGCGGGCTCTGGCGATGGCCACTGTGGACCAATCCGCGGTAGTGCCCCTCACCATGAAGGCTCATTCCGTGCTTCCAATCTGGAAAGCCGAAAGCATCGTCGTGACGGCCATGCTCCGGGTATGACTCCTTCCAGCGCCCACTACATGGGGTATGAGGTCACTCCCCCTACTACCGGCCGCGAGCATGGAGTCGTTGTGTATCCAGTCTCCCACTCACATGGAGGTCCTCCCCATGTCCCTTTCGACATCTTTCCCGGTGCTTCTCGCACCCCGGCCCTCAGTCCCCTCTGCCCCAGCTCCATTATGGGTGGGGGAACCTATGACGGAAATCGTCCCAACCCTGAGGAGCTACCCAGGGGCAGGAAGGTCGGGCGTCGTCGTCGTAGAAGGAATTTCAGGGGAGTCCGAATGGAAAATAGACCAGTCCGTTTCTCGGATTCTGAGGTAGAGTACGACTCGACGATGGAACCTTCCCCCAACCCTTCGAATTGAGGGTAGGGACAGGGACACAGCGCGTCAGTATCGTACTCCCCGAATGCGAGGTCCGTATGATTCCCTCCTGCCTTCGAAGGTATATCCAGGAGGACAAGGACTGGGCGTACCGCCGAGGGTCAAGCCCGCAGTTGCCACTGGCCTCCGCGGAAGCCCCTCCCGCCCCTACAAGGGAGGGTGAGGAGCTCCTCTAGGGACCGACAGAAGAATCGCGAGGCGATACACCTTTGGCGGGCACCGACGCTATGACAGGAGGCCTGTTCCCCGGCCCATCCTATCGCAACGTCGCAGCCAGGGCACTGCAACCCCGGGAGGATGACCCAGGGCTCGGCGGCCAATCGGCCTGTTCGCCGTATTCCCCGCCGGCCAGCCCACCGCCCCGGAGGCCTGCCTCGGCACCATTGCCGATGCCCCGATTTTCCTCTGGGGCGAGTAGGGTCGACAGGTTCCGGACCCCGAACCGGAGCCGTGGAGCTTCTGGACTGTTCTTGCAGTGGGCCACTTCCCTGAGAAGTTTTGGTCGGTCGCAGAATGGGATTTTGATGCGCCAGAGTCACTCACCCCGGGAGAGTTTGAATGCTTCTTCCAGATTCTCAGGGTGACTCACTCTCGCCTCCGCCGTCAGCTAGCGCCTTATCCCGGGAGCCAAGTGCATCTAGAGGAGATCGGTGAGCAGTGCCACCGGGTCGACCTAGCAGCCCTCCTCGCGGTCCGGCACCCCGAGTAGCTGGACCACCACGAGGCCCTCCAACAACAATGCATTCAGAGTTTTCAAGTACTCCGCAGAGTTGTCGAGGAAGCCACACCCCACGTGCACATCCGCGGATGGGGGCAGTACGCTGCTCTCCTCTTCTGTTCGATCCACCGACAGCCCGGTTCACTGGGCGACCCTGAGGGAACGTCGCCAAGGGCAGTCGCGGTCAACATGGATGACCTTTCGGATGAGGGAAACATTGTGGATCCCCTTAACGGGGACTCACCCCTCGAGGACAGGCCGCTACTGGACCCATATGGGAGGGTTACTCGCCAATAGAGGAGCCTCCTAGGTCTTCCTGTACCCACAGAGGCACTAACACTCGGCCGAAACATCGGCAAGGGTAAAGAGCCCGTTGGGTCTGTCAAACTCGCCGACCCATCCACCTCAGTGCAGAAGGCAGAGGAAGACCCCGAGAAGGCCGCGCTGCGCTAGTAGCTAGCTGAGAAAAAGAGTCTGGTTGATGAGCTCTTGGACGAACGCATTGCAGAGCGGTGGCCTGACTATGGTTCTCCTAGACCGGGACAGCAGGGGCAGGACCATCTACCCCTTGTTGAGATTCCCCCGAGAAACTGTGACCGTGTCGTGTTCGCTAACAGGGGGATGCTGGAACCCATGGAAAAAGGGCGCGATATGTTTCGCCAATCCCTCCTGAGCGGCGAGACAACCTGGGGGACCCTTCTCGGTTTCCTCCCGCCGCTCCAAGAGTCGCTCCGCCAGCTGCCCCGCGAGCCACTCAGCGCGACTACCGTATCGAAGAGCCCGACAACACGCTTGTGATTAGAGATCCCCGTCAGGACATGAATCCGCACCCGGATGATCTGATGGAAGCACTCATCACTCGCTTGGAGGCCCTGGAAACTCGGCAGGTGGCAATCCCGCCAGATGGCAAGCCGTACCCAGCGTGGGTGGATGACAAGCCGGCCCTGCCAGGATTCGGGAACCACACTTTTTCCCCCTTTAATAGGACCAGAGACCCGCCTCAACACTTGGCCCACTTCAACTCGAGGTGCTGTCCTATGTTAGGGACTCCGGCACAGCAGGAGGCTGCCAAGCTCTGGTGCTTCGTTCAGACACTGGAAGGGCCAACATTCTTCTGGAACAGCCAACTCCCTGTTGGATCACTGACTAGCTGGGAGGACCTTTGCCAGCAATTCCTCTAACAGTTCAGTTCCACAACCCGGAAGACGAACATTGCAGACCTCTTCAGGTGCAAGAAAAGGCCCGACGAGCGAGTCGCGGACTTCGTCGCCCGGTGGAAGAGGCTCACGTACTCCCTTGACATGCCACTGACTCAGGAGAAATTACTGACGATGTGTGTAGGGAACGTCAAGGCAGAATTGGTTCCTTCCCTGATCACGCAGAAATACCCCGGAGGGTTCTGGGGCTTCTCGGACAAGGCTCAGCGCCTCGAAGAAGCCCTGCAATAGGCCATTCAGGCCCACCTGCTGCCTCCTGGAATCTCTGTAAGGAGAGATGCCAGATCCGAGCCCGCTACTGTGGCCCAGATCGAGGCCCCCAGACAGCTAGAGTTGCTGCCAGTGAGGCCAGATCAGTAGGCTCGTAGGGGTCCACCCCCACGGGCATAGCCTCCGGCCCAGCAGCGACCGCCTCAAAATCAGTAGGTGCCTCCGTGTAACGCACCGCCACTACCTAGGCGAGGTAATCCGGCTCTACCTCCTCGGCCTGCTCCTCCGGCCCCTAGTCATGTTCAGCCCCCAAGAGTCCCCTTTCCAGACAGAAGGAATCGAGCTTACTCATTTGGTGAGGCCTAGATCCCCGGTTATTTCTGTAGCGCCTTGGAGCAGAGGATCGTGCGGCTGCTTGAGTGCCGAAAGCCAGAAAAGGCATGTCTCACTGATCACCCCAACTACTGCCCTTACCACCGGATCCTGGGACACACCATCCAGTAGTGATATGTGTTCAAGGACTGGCTCCAAGACCAGATTGACAATAACATAGTCAGGTTGGGCCCAGCCCCGGCACAGGTGGTAGGTTTCTTTGTAGGATCAGATGGTAGCAACGACGACGGGGATGGGTGGGAACAGGTTTCCGACCGTGGGTCCCGGAAGTATAATGACTGGATGGCCCGCAGGACGGTCTCCCGTGCCCATGGCATTATCCATGCCCGCCTGAGTCAGCCAGAGACCTTAGAGTCTGCAAGCGCCGCTTTGGCCTCATCGTCCCAGTCTACTTCTTCCCAGAAGAGCAGGTGGCAACACAAGAAGAAAGAACGCACCCTTCCATTGTCGTCATCTTCTCGCACGCTTGGCGATTTCATGCCCTCGGAGATGGGGATCCCTCCGAGACCCCGTCCGGTAGTGGATGATTCCTCAAGTGAGAGCCTGGGGTACGCTTCGGTTAATACCGTAGAGTTGGTAAATCCCTTTGTGGCTCCCGACGACGAGGAGCGCCTGGTGAATCTCCCGGTGAGACCGGGGTACGCTTCGGTTAATACCGTAGAGTTGGTAAATCCCTTTGTGGCTCCCGATGATGAGGATCTTCAGGTGGACCTCTCGGAGAGACCGGGGTACACTTCGGTTAATACCGTAGAGTTGGTAAATCCCTTTGTGGCTCCCGAGGACGAGGAGCACCAGGTGAATCTCCCGGTGAGACCGGGGTACGCTTCGGTTAATACCGTAGAGTTTGTATATCCCTTTGTGGCTCCCGACGACAAGGAGCACCGGGTGAATCTCCCGGTGAGCTCGGGGTACGCTTCGGTTAATACCGTTAGAGTTGGTAAATACCATCGTGGCTCCCGACGACGAGGAGCGCCAGGTGGACCTCTCGGTGATCCCAGGGTACGCTTCGGTTAATACCGTAGAGTTGGTAAATCCCTTTGTGGATCCCGACGACGAGGAGCGTCGGGTGAATCTCCCTAATGTCCCCAGCCGTCGCCAACGCCGGCGGAACCGTGGCTACATGAATCACCGGGGCACGACAGTCGTCACCTCTAGCCAGGCCGTTCATGCTACCGAGACCAGGCAGCAGGCCCAGTACAGATAGCAGCACTCGCGGCTCCCTCACCCGGTGACAATAGGTTCCCCTCCACCATCGTTTGTGTTGCTGGATCAGGTGGAACCGCCTTGCCCGCGTCGCAACCAGCCCAGCCCTGCCGCTGGCCGACCACGACCTTCCGGTCCTGGCATGATAGCTGCCTCCCGGGCTCCAGCTAGTGAACAGCGGGACGTGCCTAGTACCAGTCAGTCGCCGGTCCCGCCAGCAGGGCCCGTCATTCCCCCAATCGCAGAGCAACCTCCTGTAAGAAGAAGCTCGTGTTTGGCGCGAAAGTATGATGTCCTGAAGCATCTAGCTGGTATCCCACAAGGATTTCCATCCTTGAGGCCCTTCTCCTGTTGTCCAAAATGCGTGAGGCGCTCGTCGAGGCTCTAAGGAGCCCCCTCCAGTTCAAAACGGAGGTAGCGGCCGCAGAAGCCTTCCACATCGAGGTGATCGGGGATGCTGAATGTCAGGCGGTTATCTCATTTTCCGGTGAAGATGAAGCCCTTCCCATACAAGGGAACATCCGTCCGTTTTACATTACTGGCCAGTTCAATGGCGTGGAAGTCTGTCGCTTCCTTGTCGACACGGGTTCTGGGATTAACTTGATCCCAACTCGGACACTGCAAAAACTGGGGTTGTCCGAGGATGATTTAACTCCCTCCGACCTCAAAATCCAGGGGTATGATAGGGCTGAGCAAACTCCACTCAGCAAGATTCATCTCAAGACCCAGTTCGGTGGCTTAGTTGCCAATACTGAATTCATGGTTGTCTCTCAAGACACTGCCTACAACACATTGATGGGCAGGCCGTGGCTCCATCTGTACGCAGCGGTTCCCTCATCATACCACCAGTGCCTCAAATACTCCCTTAAGGGTCGAGTGGGTGTACTCCAAGGAGATGCGTCTCCGTTTTCCTCTTGTGAAGCCCGTTACCTGGACGCTGACTACTACAAGAGCAAGGAAAAGCAAATCCTGGAAGGTGAGGTTGAGCCCGCTGCTGTCGCAAGTGGTCCCTAGGCTGGTCTGGACGACACATATGTCCTCCCAATCCATTGTCTGGAAGCTACGACTCCCGATATGGGAGAGTGTTTTTTTGTCTCGGGTACCATAGGAATGCACATTTCCGGGCCTAAGCAACGGCAGGAGATCACCTCGTACTCTTACACCAACCAGGCTCAGGTGATCCCCGAGCCTCCTAACCCCGTACGATATCAGGACGTTGGGTTTATGGCAACGGCGGTGCGTTATACGTGCATGTTTCGCCGAGCTGGGATCGACCGGCTCAGGCCAACGCGACACCACTGCATCGATGTCATAAAGCGCGGCCCCTTGGGCCGGAGGCCGGATGGGATTGGATCAACCGCCTTTGTCGCTACGGTCTCCGCGGTGCATGAGCCTCCCGTCGTGATGACCTCTGCCGCCCGAGCCGATGCTAGCTCCCCATCAGGGTCGAGCAGCCCCGAAACGGCTCCCCCCCATGGATGATCTTTCCCCAAGCGGAGAAGAATACATGGAAGATGCTCCTCCTGCTTTTGAGGAGGGCGTCTCCGCCACGGTCGACGAGCTCGTACAGGTGAACCTCGGTAGTGAGGCGGACCCAAGACCCACATTGGTTAGCGCCGCTATGCCTTCCGAGGAACGGAAACGGTACATATACTTCCTTAGAGAGCATCATGATGTGTTTTCCTGGAGTTATGACGAGATGCCGGGACTAGATCCCTAGGTAGCCGTCCACCGCCATGGCCTCCCAGAAAACCATCGCGGGTTCAAGCAGCCTCCCAGAAAAATGCACCCTTTTCATGGTGCCATGGTCGAGGCCGAGGTTGATAAGCTCATTAAGGCCAACTTCATCAAGGAAGTCCAGTACCACAGGTGGATAGCCAACATTGTGCCCGTCAGGAAGAAGAACAGGCAGATCAGGGTCTACATTGACTTCCGCGATCTTAATCGCCACTGTCCGAAGGATGACTTTCCCCTTCCAGTGAAAGAGCTATTGATCGATGCGACGGCCGGGTTCCAAGCCCTCTCTTTCATGGATGGGTACTTCGGGTACAACCAGATCCGGATGGCCCCCGAGGATGAAGATTTCACTGCCTTCAGGGCCCCCCAGGGTACCTTCTGCTACCGGGTTATGCCCTTCGGCCTGAAGAATGCGGGTGCCACCTATCAACGGGCTATGCACCGCATATTCCAGCCGATCCTCGGGACACTGGTGGAATGCTACGTAGATGAACTGGTGGTTAAATCTCGTAAGCACCGGGACCATCTCAAAGACCTTGAAAAAGTGTTCGGTTTCCTCCGTTCTCACCACTTGAAGATGAACCCGTTGAAGTGTGCCTTCGGGGTCACCTCTAGAAAGTTTCTTGGCTTCATTTTGAGATATCGAGGTATCGATATCGACCCCGAGAAGATTAAGGCCATCAGTCAGATGCCTCCCCCGAGTAATATTCGGGAGCTTCGAGGCCTCCAAGGCCACTTAGCCTACATACGCCGATTAATTGCGAATCTGGACGGCAAGTGTAAGCCCTTCTCCCGGCTCATGAAGAAAGGCGCCGCCTACGGGTGGGACGAAGAGTGTCAGATCGCTTTTGAGGAAATCAAGCAGTATCTTCTTCAACCTCCGGTCCTGATTCCACCCGTTCCCGGAAGGCCGCTGGTCCTTTATGTGACCGCCCTGGAGCGATACCTCGGCGCCCTTCTCGCCCAGAAGAACGACGTGGCAACAGAGAATAGCCTCTACTACCTCAGCCGCATTCTCCTCGACACGGAGATTAGATATTCTCCTATTGAGAAGAGCTTCCTGGCGCTCGTATTCGCCGTACAGAAATTACGGCACTACTTGCAGCACCATGAGGTACAGTTGGTCTCTCGGGTAGACCCGTTGAAAGACATCCTTAGTCGACCTATGTTGACCGACCGATTGGCACGCTGGGCAGTGATCCTCCAACAGTTCTAAATTAGGTTCGTACCTCAGAAGGCCGTCAAAGGGTAGGCGTTGGAAGACTTCTTCGCCGCCCACCCCACCTCTGCAGACCAGCCACTGGATTCGGTCTTTCCTGATGAGGCAATCCTCTCAGTCGATCACGCCACCCCATGCTGGCAGATGAACTTTGACGGCGCCTCCCGAAGCCCTACCGGTAGAAGGCTCTATGATCCTAGGCTTAACAGGGTGGGCCTGGGTATCGTCTTCATCACCCCGAAGCAAGCCGTTCTGCCATATTCTTTCTTGTTTTTAGAAGGCTGCACCAACAATGAGGCAGAATATCATGCCCTCATCACTGGCCTCGAGCTGGCCCTGGAGGTTAACGTGCACCGGCTGTGTGTGAAAGGGGACTCTGAGATAGTCATCAAGCAGGTTAACGGTGACTATGCTGTCACAAATCCGGAACTCATGCCATTGCTGGAGTGAACCCTCCATCTAATGGCTAAGTTCCCCTCCCGACCAGATGTCGTTCATGTAACAGCCCAAGATTTTATAAAGAAATATTCTTTTTAATTTTATTAATGTCTTGTGTTGTACGCTACACCAAAAGGATCTTGCACAACACGCATCCTTGACTTGCCTTTCATTACACGCAATCGCAACCTTCCTCGATAGTGTGTGTAGTACGCAATACTGAGTTTCACGAAACAACGATGTGCTATTAAAATATTATTAAAACTAGCCGTTATGAATTGTAATAACCACTTTTTAAAATTCTGTAAATCTTATTTTTCAAAATGAACTTTATTCTTGGATTCGGAGTATCGAATTTAGCCTAAGGTGAAATTTTGGTACTTTTCAGATAACTTTCATATTCTAATGAATAGTGAAAATTACTAAATTATAATTAAAAATAACTTTTTTAATCGAAATAATTAATAGTGATAAATTATTAATTTGAGTGGTTTTAAAGTATATTTAGAATATATTTTTACAATTTAATACAATGTTGGTCATTGGTTGTAATTTCACATTTAAACCAGACATAATCAAGTGTCAATCTTTTGATAGATTTTGTTTCTTAAAAACACGCTATTTGCGGGATTTAATTATAAAATTAATTAATGCAACTTCTATGTTATGAATTTGGTAAAATAGACTTCATTTTTGAATTCGGAATATGAAATATAGCTTAGGATGAAATTTTGGAATTTTTCTGAAAACTTTCAATTTTTGATGAATAGTGAAACCACTAAGTGGTAGGTTAAAAACGGAATTTTGCATAAAACTTAATTTTACCGCTTCTGTGAATGGAATTTCGAAAATCCGAGAGACACGGTTAATATCAAGGACTAAAATGTGGTTCAATGAGATGAAAATAATTTTTTGGTGAATAGTAACTTTTTACTTTTTTTACCGCGGTTAATAGTAAATAGGGTAACTAAGGGTAAATATGATATTACTATTACCCTAACACATGTCCTAACTCTATTGGACAAGTGTAATTCGACCAAAAACAAACTTAGGAATAAAATATGACCATTTAGGCCCACTTGGATTAGATTAGGACATTTATTATTAATTTATTTAAAGAAAGGTTTAAATAGTTAAAATCAAAGTTTAATAAGTAAATCATTTTTAATATGGGGTTATACATAAGATAAATTCGATTGTAAATATTCATTAGAAAGCTAAAACGATTTCCTACATGATGGTATTTTATTTGTAATTTTTAGACATAAAATAATTTAATTTATTTATAACACAACGATGATGCAGTAATTATCTTATTAATGAAATATTGACATAATTGATGTTATAAACACCAAAATAAATGTAATTTGAGATTTTTTATGAATTAAACTAATTTTCTAGGTTACTATGATATATTAATGTTGATTTAATCAACTTGGTTCGAACATTTAATTCTGTTATGACTTTCACAAAAATCATATATCAAATAGTGTCAAAATTGACACAAAATAGTTTTTAAATCAAATATTATATTATTAATTGTTATTGTATTCCTAAAAAAATCTAAGGTTCGGCCAAATGGCTTAGATAAGGATATATATATTAATAATAAACAATTTGGGGTTAGTTTGGCATGTTATAGTAAGTTTATTAACCATATAGTGAAAGAAAACAAAAAGACATGGTAAAAGTTAAACTATTTAACTTAGAGTTAAATTTAATTGATAAGGTTAAAATAATATCCTAAACTTGTCTAAATTCTATTGGTTGATAGGATTTAGACCCCTCCCCACATTATCTTCGAAATAAGACCCTTTGGAACCATTATAAACCGATTTTGACTTTAATATAAAATAATATTTTGAGATATTCCTAAGGTGCCCCTCTCCTCCCTTATAAAAGGACACCTCCTCCCCCTCCTTCTCACACCAATTTGAGCACTCAAGCTCGGCCAACCCCTGCCAAAATCTCTTCTCCACTTCCCTAGCAACATCCTAGAGGTTCTGGTCTTCCTCAAAGACCAATTTTAGTGCCCTAAGAGGAGGTCTCAAAGAGGCACTTCAAAGAAGAGGTAATTACCGTTACCAATTCTTTCATCTTTATTTCTTCTTCCACTTCTTCTTCTTAGGTTGTTTCATTATGAAGTAATAAAATCAGTATCACTCATATACTGATATGTTATTATAAGTATGAAACAAACCTATTTCACCATCTATCCATCCTACGGAAAAAGAAATCACCGCGCGTGCGTACGTACGGAATACCGTCTCCACGCCGTGGTGTAATCTATTTTCCACCACCACCTTACATGGATGGGTATAATGGTGTAAAGAATAACTATACATAGTTATTACAACATCATATTGATTCTGATATATTGTATAATCCACTCCAATTCAATTCAATATTTATAGAAATGATATCATCGCTCGTGCGTACGTACGGAATACCGTCTCCACGACGCGATGAGATTCATTCTACATGTTAACCATTTAAGAATGATTATAATGTATATATAAGAAATAATAATGAAATATATGACATTATAAAGCTACTGGATTTATGTATATATATACATATGTATGTCATCTACTTACTTCCATTTCAAGACAATAAGGAAAGGAAAACAGCGTTCATGCGTACGTACGGACTACCGTCTCCATGAACGGTGTTTTTCATTTTATTTATCTACCTATTATATATATATATATATATACTGAATATATATGATATATAAATCATATTTTATATTCTGGAAGTATGTAAATCATGATATAAGTAATAATGATGTCAAGAACAACAAGTCAAAACACCTACGATAAATGAAACGATTTTACCCAAAACGCTTCTTTAACATGGAATTTACAAAAGAACGGGTAATATAATGTCATAAGTGAACCATATATGATATCATAACAATGAATATGATTCTGTAATAAGTCAATAACATGATTTAAATCATTATACAGGAGGTTCGGACACTTACAAAGCAAGTCGGACCTAAGGTAAGGGAAATATCACAATCTCATTTTTATCCGAGATTGTTTATACTTTGGCATTTACTGGGTTGTATTTTATCATCCACATCCATGTTCCCTCAATATGTAATATTGTTTCCATCCACTTACAATAGTTTAAATCCAATTTTACCCTTTGGTGAGTTTTTAGTAAAGAATATGAAAGGAATCTTTTGTCGTTTTTTTTCGTACGAGGTACTTTTTGACTTTTCCGACAAAAGTACGAGAAGAATGTTTTTTTAACTTAAACGGAACGAACGAATTTTTACGGTTTTATAAATCCTTATTTTCATTAAGCTTCCTCCAGAATATTTCATGACTATTTTCAATAAAATCTCTTTCTTTTAAAATTGCATGATGTTTTGTGAAATGAAATTGATTTTGAAGAAGAAAGGATATTTTCCTCAAGAATTCAATTCAAGTGTTTTATCAAAATTATTTTCCATCTAAGATAATAAAGGGTTCTGTTTTTATCCCTATTATTACATTGATTTGATCATGTTGTGATGGAATTATTTTTATGAATTCCTTTATCTTATATGAATTTATTTATGATGTCATGATGTTTCAAGAATCCCATTTTTGTTACATGTGTTATGTGATGATGTATGTTTTATGATTATGTGGCACACATAAGAAAGGATTCATTATAAGATGGGTGGGACCTATATCTCCCTCCAATGCATTGGGTAAAGATTTTATATCTCATGAGATAGACATGGCTGAAATGGTAGGTTATACCGGTTCTGTGAAACAGGACTGAAACGAGGGTTACTCGATTCAGAAAGGGACTTTGTCCACTAAGATAGTCTTGGCAATGAGTCTTGACTAACAAGAAATGATTTTTTATGATTATGTGTGTATGCCACAAAGTTTCATGTTTTATGTTATGATTATTGGGATTACATTTCACTTCTATGATATATCCCATGTTATGATATTATGAGCTCTTTTGCATGTTAGGATTTCCAAAAGCTATGTATATGATGTGATTGATTTTTCTTTTGTTTACCCTTACTGAGAATTTGAGCTCACCCTTTTATGTTTTCTTTTCCCCAGGATATAAAGAAAGGTTTTAGGTAGAAAAAAAGGGATGACCTTTATGGGAGATATTGAAGAACTTTCACCATGATTAGAAGATTACGTTCCGAGTTTCCAAAGACACTAAACTATTACGATCCTTTAGTGTGTGTTTTTGTTATGTACTAAGTATTCCGCAAAAGTAATGTAATGTCAATGTACGTCAAGATACGGGTCTCTACAGTTCACGTCCCCCGATCGCAGAACAGTCGAGCAGATGCTTTGGCTAGCCTAGCCGCATCACTCACGGAGCCCAGACAGGATGACCTGATCATCCATGTGGTGCACCGAAGAGTCATTTCTCCTCTTATCCATGCTCCTGATATCCCAGAGGGCAATCGTGGCCCGTGAGTGAACCATCTCACTACTGGTGCCCCTGTGTTAGGACCCCTCGGAGTTCCAGGCGTGGTGATCAGGACAGTTCCTGACTAGAGGACACCTCCGATTGAATATCTCCAGCACGACCATCTTCCAATGGACCGAGCAGAGCGAGAACGAATCCGGCGCCGCGCACCGCAGTTCACCCTTCAAAGCGGTCCCAGCTGTGAGTAGCTCCTTTACAGGCGTGGGTTTGACGGTGTTCTCCTCCGTTGTCTGCAAGGAGTTGAGATCCCACAGGTCATGCAGGAAGTACACACTGGTTCATGTGGCACCCACCAGGCCGGGTCGAAGTTGTCCCACCAGATTCGGAGGTTGGGATACTTTTGGCCCTCCATGATCCACTACTGTATAGAGTACGCCAAGAGGTGTCATGCGTTCCAAGTTCATGCTAACTTTGTGCATCGGCCACCGGAGGCTCTCCATACAACTAAGTATTCTTGGCCCTTTGCAGTCTGGGGGTTGGATGTTGTAGGGCCTTACCCGCCGACGACGACCCGTTAGTGCCGGTTCATCTTGACCGCTACGAATTTCTTCTCAATGTGGGCAGAGGCAGCCCCACTCAGGGAAGTCAATGCTGGTTCTATTGCCGACTTCGTGAGCTCCAATATCATCCACCGATTTGGAATACCTCACGCGATCCTCACGGATAACGGAACCAACATCTGAGCGGCCGAGCTGAAAAGATTTTACGCCAAGTACAAAATTCGCTCTAACCACACCTCCCGCTATCATGCGCATGCAAATGGATAGATTGAGGCATTTAAAAAAACCCTCTCTAACATTTTGCAGAAAATGGTGGGTCAGAACAAGAAAAGTTGGCCAGATAAACTCCCCAACACCCTCTGGTCTTATAGGAAGACGACTCGCAATTCCACCCAGGTGACTCCATATTCACTGGTATATGGAGCTGAGGCCATCCTACCCATCGAGGTCCAGCTTCCCTCATTGCGCACAGCGGTCTATAACCAGCAAGCGCTGGATAGAGCTGCCAAGATCCGTCTAGCAGAGTTGGAAGCACTGGACGGAAGTAGGCTTCACGCTTTCCATAACTTGGAGAGGCATCTGAGTAGGATGGCTCGAGCTTTCGATAAGAAGGTTCGCCTCCGCTCCTTCCTGCAAGGTGACATGGTGCTGGCTCTTAGAGCACCGATGATTCCCGGTAGGAAGCCACCAAAGTTGGAACCCAAGTGGGAGGGACCTGTTATTTTCCACAAGGTCTATCCCAATGGCACGTATTCCCTGGGGACTATGGATGGTGAGTGCATCACTCCTCCCACCAATGCCAGATTCCTCAAGAAGTACTTTTCCTAGGCTTTGGGTCCAGCATGACCTTAAACTATATGGTCCAGCATGACCTTAAACTGCATTTTTCCCTACATTTGGGCCCTACGGTCCATCACGACCTTAAACTGCATTTTTCCCTATCTCTGGGATTCATGGTCCGAGCTCTAAGACCTAAAACTAATATTCTCATGGTCCGAGCTCTAATACCTAAAACTAAGATCCACATCTCATCCAACATGACATTAAACTGTATTTCATGGACTACGTCTGGCTTGATTCTCATCCTAATGAGATACGTAGGATCGCCCGAACATTTTGTCTCGGGTCCAGCCCCAAGAGTTACCAAACTCCGCCCTTTCTTCATGGTCCGAGCTCTAAGACCTAAAACTAAGATTCTCATGGTCCGAGATCTAAGACCTAAAACTAAGATCCACATATCGTCCAACATGACATTAAACTGTATTTCAAGAACTACGTCTCGCTTGATTCCCATCTTAATGGGATACCTAGGAACACCCAAACGTTTCGTCTTTGGGTCCAGCTTGAGGTCCTCTGTTGTGTCTGTCTCACCTCCGGGACCTTAACCGCAGGATCGTGTAGCGTAGTATGAGATTATGTCCTCATTCACGTCGGGCTTGCAATAGTTACACCACGTGCACCCTGTCATCAGGATTTAGCCCTCTTATGTCCAATGGCATTAGAGGACGCTCTCTAGAACTACGTATGGCTTGATTCCCATCCTTATGGGATACGTAAGACCACCTGAACACCTAGATGTTAGGTCCAGTCCCATCTCTTAGGAGATCCCACGATCTTCCGGTGCCGAGGGTGTTTGGCATCACACCCCCTCTTTTTCCCGGGGATCCACCATCTTTTGGCCGCTCTAGGACTGAGCCCTCTGACCCTTTATAGTGGTCTGCTGATGTGCTCAAGGTACTCTGGTCTAGGACTTGGAGTGCCAGATTCGACTTAGACAAGTTCCATCCACTTGCCAAGCTTCGTGTTCCCCTTCATTCGGGCACCCGTCATCCTTCACACCCAGAGGGTCCCCTAAGAACAGCCTGGATACAACGCCCAAGGCCTCTCCTACCGTTATGGGCCAACGCCCCCGAGGGTTTCAGACAAAAAATTGATACGAATCCCACGTTGCGAACATGGTCAGCGGTTGATGCTCGTTTGTTTGTCCCCATGGCTAACACGACAGGATGCTGCGTTGCAAACGTGGTCAGCAGTAATCCTCAGTTGTCACGCCGGTTTCCCCAGGCCCTGAATGTTGGTGGCATGGTTCATGTCATGTTCTGCCCCACTGTGTCAAGGTGGAATATTGACACTCCTTATACTAATCCTCAGTACCCCACCGCACATCAGACTGACCGAGCTGCGTAACGGTGTCTCTTGGGGATCCTGCGATCTGAGCGCTAGAGTATGTGGTTGGGTCTCTTCTTTACAGGTTGCGTGCAGCTTGACCCTCATCCCCATGGGAAGTGAGGAGTCACCCGGACATTGCATTTTGGGCCCAGCACAACTGGGAGCTAGCATTTCCTGCCCCTCCCTGATTGTTGAACCCTCGTAGGCCCCTTTGGCCCGAGGCTCCTCTCTTGGTTGGTCCAAACCATACGACCTTAAACTGTGTTGTTGGTCCAAACCATATGACCTTAAACTGTGTTGTTGGTCCAAACTATACGACCTTAAACTGTGTTGTTGGTCTAAACCATACGACCTTAAACTGTGTTGCTGGTCCAAACCATACAACCTTAAATTGTGTTGCTCGTCCAAACCATACGACCTTGAACTGTGTTGCTGGTCCAAACCATACGACCTTAAACTCTGTTGCTGGTCCTATGACACGACCCTAAACTGTGACACTATCGTCCTGGCCGCACGACGAAAAAACGACACTGCATTGTGGTGACCTCGTTGTAGAGGACATCACGTTGGGTATTGGTCTTGTACCATGCCATCTGTCAATGCCTATCACGGCTTGATGCTTGTGGCGACACCACGTCCTACTGCTCTAGGCCTGTCGCTTCACACAAAAAAACCCCACTCACCTTAAAGGAAAAACAAGATTTATCATATTATACTTCTTTCAGTGAAAGGGCCACGCCCGCACTCCCCTTTTCCGTGGCACTGGTATCTTACCATGTCACCTTTCAGAACTACGTATGGCTTGATTCTCATCCTTATGAGATACGTAGGACCATCCTGAAGTTTCTTCTTGGGTCCAGCCCTAGGGATTTCTAAGCCCCATCCTTCCTTATTGTCGGCCCCTCGGCCCGACTTCGGGACATTTACCCCGAGTAGGTTCGGGATGCCCCATGGTAATAATGGGAAGCGGCAGTTCTCTCACTAAAGAGATCCTTCCTAGAAATTGGGATGACCCGTGATCAAGTCGGTATGTCCGCCTGATGCACCTTCACCATGGTGGCGCAATATTGAGATTGTTGGACTCTATTCGAACAAGCCACCACTCCCCCTCCCACGCTTTGCGTTCCCCCTTATTCAGATCCTCATTTCCTATCATGTTTGACAGGACCCCCTAACAGTATGGATGCTCGACCTATGGTCCGCCTACTGTCTTGGGCCAACGTTCTGAAGGACTGATCATGTTTGACGGGACCCCATAATAGTATGGATGACAGACCTATGGTCCACCTATTGTCCTGGGCCAACGTTCTGGGAAACTGATCGACGATATTTGAGTTAGGCCCCATGTTGCGAACATGGTCAACGGTCAGCCCTAATTTATTGTCCCCATTCCAGGCCAACGTGATATGGATGCTGTGTTTCCGCCACATTTGACATTTATCCTCCATGGTTGCGCCCCGTTGGGTTCTGAATTTGGGCAGCGTGATGCACCCTTTCTCTCCATCCCCCTATGTTCGGATGGATTTCAATGCCCCCGACATTGCCCCGCTCGTGTGCTAGAGCACATTGAGAAGTCGACACATCAATCGTACCGGGGTCTCCTTAGAAGTCCAGACACGATTTTGGATGCCTGAAGCCTGGTCAATGCCCCACAGTTAAACGGAATGATGGTACGAGAATCTCTTGCTTCTCGCGTTGGGCATGTCCCACAGGAGCCTAGGGGTGAGTTGTTATTCGTTTCAAAACTATGTTTGAGCACATTAAACCAAGGGTATAAAGAGTGGATTTGGCCATATATTGGAATGAGATGATGAGAAGTACAAGAAGAATGTTCATGAGATGAAAAAACAAAGCTCTTAGGGATCATCATGCTGAAGTGATCTTTCCAGTGCTGCTACCCTATGGCTGGTAGCCTCCAGGGACTCTTTTCGCTCTTGGAAGACTCTCTCCTCATTGGCCACCACAGAGCGCAGCTCGCCAGCCCTAGCATGTGCCTGCGCCCACTCGCATCGAAGGACGGCCATCTGGTGACTCGCCTCCACCAGTTGTTCCTGTGCATCAGCCATCTTGGCCGTCAGTTGTTCCACGAGCTCAGAGCATGTTGCGATGAAGGCCTCTTTATCTGTCGCCTACCCTTCGAGGAGCCGGACTTCTTTCTCCACCCTCAGCAGCGCTTGAGCGCTTGCCGATCTTTCCTGGCACTGGGAAATGTCGGTGCGCCGGCGGCTCTCGCGTATCTTCTCGGCCATGTAATCACGGACCGTCAGATGAAGACGCTGAGCGTCAGCTCCTCCGGCGCACAGGAAGCGCAACCAGGTCTGAAGTGATCCCATCTGCCTCAGCCAATCGGACTGGGGCTGGCTGAGAAAGCGCTGGATACACATCCACCCCTTGCGCCGTGCCATCCGGCTCTCTTTGGCTGCCTCTGAGTCAGAGTCGTCTATCTCCTCAGGGTCAGCGGGTCGATACATGGGGAAGGCCGCCAGCAGATCGACAGCAGGGTCCGCCCCAGGGATGTCTTCATGAGGCATATAATCCTCGACGTCCGGGAAACCTTCTTCTCTCGCCCCAGCAGCAAAGATACCTCCACCAGCATCCGTCCTCGTCTCAGGAATAGCGCCACTGATGTCCGCCGCCCCCTGTTCATTAATTGTCGGGGCTGACTCAGTGCAGAGAGCATGTTCCAAATGAGGTGGTATGTCCGCCGCTGGTCCACTCACGGATGGCCCGGGCTCCGCAGCCTGACGTGCCTCTAGTGTTGAGATCACTGCACAAGGCATACGCTGGTTAGATGGGATTCTTTTCCATCAAGCACCAGTGGTGAAGCGTGATACTTACAGGAATCCAGAGCGCCGGTCCCCAGTGTTTCGGCCGCCGCAGGAGCCGCCATGATAGGAGACCCCTCTGCGCTTGTTAGTTCAATGATGGGTGTCAGATCCTTGTCATGTCTCACTGGGTCCTCTCCCTCTTCTTGTGGGGACGCCCTTCCAACGCTCAACTACTCCTGAGTAGGATGGAGAAGTGAGTTAGAAGTGAGAATGGATTAATAAGGGAAATAAATGAAGACAGAGACCAACCTCGAGAATCTCGGTTAGGTCGAGATCAGAGTTGGAAATCTCACCTCTCTCTTGGAGACTCCCTTGGTAGGTTTCCCCTTGCGACCCTCACCTTCAGGCCCTTCTTCTTCGTCTTCTCCCTCACCTTCATCTTCTCCGGTTTCCTCCTCCCCCTTCGGCTCCTCGTCACTGTCGCCTTCCTCTGGCGGCATCGCTTCCGGATCATGTTCCTGGCCGAGCATCACTTTAACGAGAAAAGTCGGCTCCGCACGCCGCCCCCTATGGCGTGCGTATGCATCCATGGCCATCAGATAAGCATGCCGCCAATGGAAATTTACTCTGTCGGCAATCCAAACGAGCCCGACCTCTGGCAGTTGGATCCCGTTCTGCATTATCTTCTGCCAGATGGCTTCGACGCTCAGCGATTGCCGCAGGGTCATCCAGGCCGACCACAGTGCCGAGAGAATTGCGTCTTGGGAAGGTTCGAGCAGATATCTTATCTGCTTCCCGGGCATTTCCCTGGCCGCCTCATGTGACCCCCCTGCGGGTAAAGAGGATGTGGCAGCACCATGTGATGTCCCCGCCGCCGAAGTCCCGACCGGCGCTGGCCTCACTGCCTGACGCGCCCTTGGTTCCCCCCTTCCAACGACACTGTTCCCTCTTTCCCGTCGCCCGGTTTCCATGCGATTGACCTCGAGTTGTCGGACACGCTTGCGTAACATACCCTCATGGTACGCGATGGTCCAGTGTTCGGCGTATTCGTTTTCTAGGCCAGCATCAACCCCGACAGGAGGAAGGGTGACAACATCGCCAGAGCCGAAGGTGGTAAAAATCAACCACATCTGGCGCAGGACGTATGGATTCCACTCCTGCCAGACAGTGGTGAATACCTTCTTTGGCATTCGTTGGAGACACCCGAACTGCCTGGAGAATTGGGATGGCACGTACGGCTCGCAGATCACCTTCCCGTCGATCCGAGCCACGAGCACCCCACCCCGAATGCTCTGGAAGTATTCCTTTTGTTCCAGAGAGCCTCGTCCGTTTTCCACCATCTGACCGACTGGGGTGGGAAACCGGCTGAAGTTGAAGTTGGCATGGTTGCCGATGCGGATCCTCACGCCCTCCTCATTGAGCGTCATCAGCGCCACCCCTGTGATATTCAGCAAGGACAATCGCAGACCGTTGCCCGGAGGACGGACGACATTTGGAAAAGTATACCCGCCGAGATGAGCTTCCACCCAGCTGTGGATGATCTAGAAGGGACCACATACTCTCCGAGGCGACCCCCCTCGTGAGATGCGCCCCAGAATGGTGTACATCTTGTCCAGTACGGGGACACCCAAGTTGAACCGTTTGTTGGCGGCCATGGAGCCCGCCATCACCAATGTTGCTGGACGGACGCCCATCCTCGCGTCCCACACTGGAAGGAGCCACCCAATCAGGAAATCAGCAAGGAACTCGGAATATTGGACGTTCGGGTCCCAGGCTTCAATCACGCGGTAGCCCCATGATTGGTATTGCCCCGCCTCCAGGGTCCTCCAGTATGACCCATCCCTGCTCCTCTGAGTCGCGGTTGGGCACCGTTTGCCCCGTCCTGGAATCTTGACGGCCGGATCCTTCTCAAGGAATAGGCTGAACCAGCCCTTGAAGGCAACATCCTTCAGAAAGTCCTTGACCCCCAACCTCTCTTTGGCCATCTCCAACTGGTGCCATGTCAGCATAGGCGTTCGCGCCCTGTCTCCCCAGGTGTTCTTTGGAGGAATGAACTCGTCATATTGGAAACCCTCCAATGGGATACCGCCGATGCAGTGAACGTCCCAGAGACTGATGCCGACCTCCCCATGATGAAGGTGGAATGTGTTGGTGTTAGGGGACCACCGGGTGAGTAGCTCCGGTCCGAGTTCAGGCTGGCAGTGGAAATGGAACTGGGATGTCCATACCGCCTCGAACAGGCCGATATACCGCAGTTCGTCCCCGAACTGGTCACAGGTATGGCGGACCCAGAATGCCCAGGCCCATTCGCTGGTGAAGTTGCCTCTGGACCGCAAGTCCCAATCCTTCAGACAGCCATTCGTGTCATCTGTGATGCTCTGACAGAATGTGCTCGTGTAGAGGGCCGGAGAATCCTCTGCCACAGGCTCGTCCCCGGTAATGGTCCTAGTCCTCAGGTTCAGGAAATATACATCCATATGTCTAGTTTCCCTGGTAGGAAGACCATTGTTGGTGATGTTGTAGCGAGGAAGTTCATCTTCCTGAGTCACCCAAGACCGGAGCGTGTCCACTTCGAAGCCCGGTAGTGGCACCTCCTCCAGGATACCAAAATTCCACAGATCGAGGTTATCAGACAAGGGATACGTCTTCTGAGCCGGAGTCAACAGATTGAACAAGGTCAGATTGTTGGACACAATCACCTTGGCGCTGTAAACCTCCTCGTTCGCCGCCATTTCGGACCTACGAGAAGTGGCTTCCCCCTCATCAACTCGGTTTGCGGCCATCTCGAATTTCTCAGGAGTTGGGCAAAATCAGGGTGCAGTGCGCGGAATCGGAGAGTTCTGCACGAAATCTAAAGGAGTCACGCAGAATATTGGAGCTGGGCGCGCAATCGGCACGCGAAGCGCGGAAAATCCCAGTCCGGCATAAAATACCGACCAAATTTCGGAAGGAATTCCGTGCTGCCAGAGCGTTTTTACGCGCAACCACGAGAGAGTTTTCGCGCACGAGAGCAATAAGCTTATCGCGCGGAAAAAGAGAATGTACGGACTTGGGACCAAGCGCCCCTTTTTATAGGTGAGGCCCGGGTTCCACGCTGCGCGGAAAGAGGATTCCGCGCGCGTCCATAGGTTTTGCGCCCCGCATCGAAATTTTTCACGCAACTTGACTAGTGGACTCTGCATTTCGGTGTTTCGGTGTTTCCCTTGGAATCCGATCGTTGTGACCTCTCGCTGATCCAATTTCATGGGGGGCATTTGTTGACACCGAAAAAAGGTCCATAACTTTTGGAGGAAGTTTCGAAATGATGAAGCGAGGTCATATTCAGAATCAGAGGCCCGTGAAGTGGTGCGCGAAATAAAGGAGGATCCGCGCGAAAAAGTGTTCTATGCATGAAGTCCTCCCAGGATGCGCGAAATTGTTCTGGTGAGGCACGCAAAAATTGCGCGCCCTAGTTCTGCGCAGCCTGATGTTGTGCGCAAGCGGTTCCTGGTGCGGAAAATTTCGCGCGCCACCTGGATTCCGCGCCTAAGGTCGCCTATAAATATAAGGTGACCCCGAATGGTTTGGGGGTTGAGGAATCCGAAGCGTCTCTCATGCGCACAATTTGGATCCCCCCGCGTGAAAGATGGCATCCAGGTAATTCCCCATTTCGTGCAACCTTGCCCCGGAGTTCGCCTTTGCGCGCAATTCCACCGGCTTCAGTGACATTACCCCCTCCCTCGGTTTCCAGTCTTGCGCGCATTTCACGACCTATGAACGTAATACCCTGCCTGTCATGCGAAACCCTGCGCGGAATTCCCTCTTCGCGCACAATTCCATTTTCTTCGATTTCACGCCATCCCGGTGTTTTGCGCGCAAACCTTCCCTTTTGCGCACAAAGCCCGGGACCTCTCACCTTGACGCCCCTTGGCTGCCCCCTGCACCGGCACCTGATGTCTCCCCTGCCGGGAATGCGCTCCATGCGTTGTTTTCCCGTACGACCTTCTAGGCTCGTACAAAGTAACCTCAAGGTCCCCTGGGCCGTGTTTCCCGTTGTGTTGCTTTGCCTTATGCTTCTCCACATAGGCACGCTAATGGCTATTTCTTCTACGCATAGCCACGCTAACATGGACCCCCCGGTGGTTTACCCTGTGGCCCCCCTGCGCCATGGCCTTGCCAATGCCTTCCCTTCCACAAGGGGTAGAGGGCGTTGGGCATGTAAGCCTTAGGGGGTGTGGAGAAAACCCACCCCGTCCAAGCTACAGGACGTTAAACTACTGAGCACCTCGTCCTTAACACAAGACGATAAACTGTAGTCCGACCCCATGCATCGCACGGAGGGTCCCCCCAGCTCAGACATTTTTTACGCCACTCGTCTCCACGGGAATGGAATCTTCCTCACATGGAATGAGATCCTCCTTGTCGGAGTGGCGTTTGTCCGCGGGGGAAGGGCTTCCTCAAAGCGTAAGCCCCTAACCCTTCTTGCAGATGACTGCACACGTGCATCTCTATACTTCCCCTTGCCAAGGCCAGTGGAGTCCTTTTCCCACTGCGCTTTGTCGTACCACGGGCCTCCACCCTGGAGTAAGCCCCGACACCAAGGGCCGCTAACCACGCATAAGCCCCTGTTACCTCTTTGGGCCGCTCAACGCGTAAGCCCCATTCCACTTCTCACGGACGCACCCTTCGCGACGTGATCGTCTGGTCCATACTGCCTCTTGTTTTCCACACTGAGCATGACTCACTTGGGCTTAGAGCGCGCATCGACCATGACACCCTCCGTGGGACGCCCCAGAGCGTAAGCCCCATCCCAGCGAACTATGTGGACTTTGATCCGTGCTAACGCATGGTATGTAGGAAGCCTCCACGAGGTTCAAGCCCACCACCCAGTTGTTCTGACCTCTTCACTTCGGTTCACTACCCACCATGGGCCACTTCAGAGCGTAAGCCCCATACCCACCATGGGCCACCTCGGAGCATAAGCCACACATGCCATCGTCCCGCATGACGTTAAACTGTATTCCTCCTCTTGGGCCGCCCAAGAGCGTAAGCCCCATGTCTCACTTTACCATCCATCCCGATCTTTACCCGGGCCGCCACATCCCGGTGGGATCATGCCACCCCCTTCCATTTCGTATCATCCGGGAAGCCGCCCACGTGCTGGCCCCAACATCGGTGTTCCCCCCAGGGGCCCTTCAATCCGATCTGTCTATGCAAGACGTTAAACTCACGGCATACCCCGTGTCAAACATGGGAAGCTGAGGAAAACCTCATATGATACACATTCCCCACGTTCGATGTGGGATGCCTCGGGCTTCCGCGCCCTCGAGAAGCCCTGTGATGAGGGACTGAAGACAGACATGCCAGCGACGCCCTAAAATGACCATTCTCCTCACCGAAGGTTGCTGCCCTGACAAGACCCCTTGGAGCGTCTTGACGGAAGCAGCGTAATTAACTGGCGTCCATGTAGATATGGCACCGGGAATGAGCTTCACGAACCCGTCTTAAATCTATGAGGGAGACCCGGACTAGGTGATGAGCTCCGAGGAGAAATCCACGGAAGGAAGAGCCGACATCCCATCATCCCGGTTTTGATAAAGGAGCAGACGTCCCTGAACAAGGAACAGATGCCGCCTGCCTTTGGAAAGTGGGAATGCGGGGCAACAAGCAGCGCGTCCTCCCCGCAAACAGACGCGCGCGCGCCCCGGAGAAAGTGTCGGAAACAAACACCCTATAAAAAAATCATCCCTCACCAAGAAGTCCTTTATCACTACAAACTATGGGTCCGAATCTTGGATTTATATCCCCCAAACCACAAAATAAGATATGATCACTAAAGGTGCACATGTCATCACATAAGGATCATCCAATTTATCCAAAATCCACTCAACCATTAAATTCATAAGAAACCATTCTTCTTGTAAAGGTTACTCACTAAGTTCTTATGTCTTTAATGTTTTCCTGATAAGAAAATTTATAATAGAATTACCTTTCCTTGGAGAATTGGGCATCTCAAAGTTGAATGTATGTAGATAATCCACCCAATGCCTCTACCTCAGGTTTAGATCCCACTGAGATAAGATATACCAGAGTCTCTTGTGGTACATGTAAACAATATACCTCTTAATGAAGAGATAATTTTTACAACACCGTAGAGAATGGAACACATCTGCTAACTCCAAGTCATGCATCAGGTAGTTCCACTCATAGAGTCATATTTTAAATGACTAGTACACTACCAACCGATCCCTACTCATCAAAATAGTTCTAAAACCAATACCTGAGGTATCATAGTGAACTACATAACTATTATATATTTTTAACAATGTTAAAATTGGGGTTGTCATCAATCTTATCTTAAACTCTAGGAAGTAATCTTTACAATTATATGTCCATTTTAACTTCACTTTATTTTTTATAAGATCTTTCATAGGTTCTTCCAAATAGGATAAGTCTAATATTAATCACCAGTAGTACCAATATAAATCCAGGAAACTCCCAATAACAAACACATTCCCAGGAAATTCCCAAGACAACACAGTCTCAAACTACTTTAGTTCCATAAGAATTCCTTCCTCAAAGATAACTATCCCATGGAACGACACCTATTGTATCTAAAAGTGACACTTTTAGAGATATCAATAAATCTAATGTGCTCAAAGTCTACTCAATACATTATCCATGTTCCATTCATGCATGTTTTATGTTTTTGAGTATATAAGGATATAATAAATAAATACCATAATAATGGATTTGAGATACATGTGAAATATCCCATTCATGAGAAATATGAACATTATTAGAACATTTTTTATCCCAAAATTCATGATAAGATACTTATATAGTCAAAACCTACTCCTGAATGTTTTCTTAGAAATATTCTCCTCTCTGCCCCAAATTTGATGGTAGCATTACCAAAATTTAATCTTAGAGAATCACCGAGCTCCCCATAACTGGTCAAACAAGTCACTAATCCTCATTAATAGGTACCAATTCTTCACTGAAATGGATATTAGGGAAAGTGGCATTAAGCTTATCTCAGTTATAAGTAATGGTGATTAGGGATTCTCATTTAGCATCCTCAATCCATTGAATAATTTCTTTTTCAAGGACGCTTCGACTCTCATAAGCGCACAAAAGATCCAATTATTGTGAATAGGTGACCCTTGGATTCTAATCTAAATGAGGTCAGTTCCCATAATCATATTTTTTATTCCTTCAAAGGTTCGAATGCTGGAATCCATAAGAAGGGTTCAGTTTTACACTTAAAAGCTGATATGGATGCTATATTGGAACGACTAGAGATTGGGCCGCATTCCATCATAGCTCATCTCATCTTTCCCAGAGGCTCTGTGCCATGGAAGCTTGAGAAACTTACACAACGACTGGCAGACATTTGGGGATTATCCTCCTAGAAGTTTGTATCTTTAGGGAAATGATTATGCTATATCCTATTTCCCTCTGAATAACTCAAGCTGAAAGCCCGGGTTTAGGGATCAATTACCTTCAAATAGGGAGCATTGCACATTTGGGAATGGGACCAAATGTTAAACCCCTTTGAAGTAGGTAATACTTTGGTTCAATCTTGGGTGAAAGTATACTGTTTAAACTTGATTATTTGGCACCGTAAAATATTATACGACATTGCCCTGGCCTTAGGAGTATCGATCAAAATGGATAAAGAAACTATCACTGCCAGATATTGACACTATGCTAGATTCTTAGTTAAAGTTGATATCTATTATCCATTAATAAACAAGGTTTATCTCTCGACTTATATAGATTAACTTGAACTTAAAATTGAATATGAAAACCTTACCCAATTCTGTTTAGAATGTAAGACTATAATACATGATTCCTCAAACTGTAAGAGATATATTATTTGTTCTATTTGCTCTTTACGTGGGCATGCCAATAGTTCTTGCTTTAAAAAGAAACACTCTCAAAATACTGGTTCGTTTGAATTTACCCAAATGGTTGGGATTACTAGGGATGATTTATCTACTGATAATGCTACTCAGAAGCTATCAAAACCGGTTACTTTGGTTCCCTATCTTGCCCTCGGAAGTAACCAGGAGATGGTAAAACCAGCTCCTCTTATTGCTGAACAGTATGATGTCAATACATTGGATGATAAATTGAATTCCCATGATATGTATGTTCAACCTAAGAATATTTCTGACCAATATGAATCTCGGTCATGGGATGAAATTGTTGAGAAGGGAAGGGCTGGTGAGACCCAGGTTGCTGAGGATCACACTCCAGATCTAGCAACTGTGAGTCTCACTACTCAGGTCACAGCACAACACCCCTACTCTGGAAGGGAAAAGATTGTGTCTATATCGTATGGTATTGATAAAGACATTGTGAAAAGGATTATGTACCCAGTTTGAGAATAAAACTCTGTTAATATTTTAAAGAATGTTGTACATTCTGAAGAACCTACTGTAGTTCCCTTAAAGGAGATCCAGCCTCTTTTTAATGATCTTGGAAATTCTATTCTCATCTTGCCTCCAGTTCTATTACCTAACATGACTGATCTGAAATCATCTTCACAGGTAATGGTGGCCACTACTAACAAATTTGAAGCTCTTAATACGGTTTCAAGTCATATTGAGATTGATGTTGCTGATCCCCCAAGGGAAAAAGAACAGGCTTCCATGATGCAACCCCCAGAAACACTGCCTGGACCTCAGCAGATGACATAAGAGACTCCAGGGGCGAACCTAGTTCCCATAGATGGTGAAGATGGTTTTAATGTCTCTTGGAAACATAATAAATCATCAAAAAGAGGACATCTTTCTAGAATTTGTGTTCAAGGACGTGGACGAGAAGAATATGCCTCAAAGAAATATGAAACCCATTTTGTGGATTCAGACTCGGCAGACACAGACATCGAAGGTCTTCTTCAACAAAGAATAAATCTTGAAGCGCTTCATACCAGGGGTCGTGGATGAGGGTGAGTATGTAAGATTTATTGAGTCGCCTTGCAAGATACAGAGAGAACGATTATATATAAGATTAACATAAAAAATTGGGCCCTCATGAGGGGGGGCACTAATTTGTGTGAATTGAATAGTTACTCTCATTTTGATTTTTTGTTTGCTTTTATTTCAATAAAAGTTCCTTGGCCTTAAAAAAGGTACTAATTATTCACAGTCACTTAGATCAACTTCTTGTAGTCTATAAACAATTGAATACTACCTTCCCCTTCTTTGTGAACAAAATCATATAATTCTAGGGAGATGTTCCTGGTTTGATGAAGCCTGTAGCCTTCAAATATTCAAACTATACTTTGAGTTCATTTAAATCTTCCGGTGCCATTTGATATAGAGAAATCGATATAGTTTTCACCCCAAACATAAGTTCAATCTCAAAGTTAATTAAACTATGAGGAGGGGGGCCAATTTTTTTTCCAGAAAGACATCCTAATATAGGTCCACCACTGGAGGAAAGGAAGAGTCTATCACTTGGTCTACCATAAGAACCATGCTATCCATATGCACTATAATAGCTCCAACCTGGGTTTGGTCTAGTCTCGCTCCTCTTGATCTAACATCCCATTCACTAGTTAAATCAACCTTCTCCCTCTTGGGTGCAGTAAAGGAAACATACCTCATATGGAAATCGATGTGTTCTTGATCACTAGTAATACATTCCATGTCGAAGATTCCATCAAATCTAGTCATTTTAAGGATCATAAAATCCCATAGATGTCTATAACCAACAACTACCACAAGTCATCCTAGGAATCTCTGAGGATGATCCACTTTATTCACCAAGGGTGTATTAAGAGACAACAAATCTGAAGATAACATGATCGGTAATTCAATTAAAAAATCATAGATATAAATGAATGGGAATCACTAATATCAAAAATAGTGATATAAATATTATTTTTAATTAAGACCATACCTTTAATGGTCTATTTTCCCTCTCCACAATGATTTGGAACCTAGCCCGTTTCATATACTCATCCTACCTCATCTCGATAGCCCTATCCCTAATATTAATGAATTTTCTACACCATCATTGTATAATAAGAATGAACCAACTTCTAGGGACCTCATCCCATCCCATGGCTCAATTTATGTGTTTGAATCAAACAACCCATGAAGCCTCATTCACGATGCCTTTGAGAGGAAATGCTGCATATGCCCTATTTTTTCATATTGATGGAACTTGACCAAAGGATTGGGATTTCTTTTACAATTCTCACTCTATCAACATTTAAAAAACTATGTACCTTTTTCTCCCACAAAATATACTAAAAAAATTCTACTCAACTTTGACCATATTCCTATTCTCTACCATGATTCCTCTACATTCCTATTCCTATTACCAAAAGTATCACGAGGAAGTTCACCAAAGGATACAGGAAAACCCAAAACTCTATCCTCCTCTACAACCATATTTATTTTCAATATAACACCTCAAAATTTTATGATATATATTTCTCTTCAATTAAATTTAATTTCTTTGATAGCTTGTGATACATGAAACCCCGAGTCTAAATAAACTTTAATATAGTTTACTATTACAACCGAGCTGTTAAAGTACAGGAATGAATAGGAATATATTTTTTTTTAAATTATGTATAATTGTTTTATAAAAATATAATATACTAATAAATAAGTACTCACTTTTTAGTAAAGTCTATATATTCTTCAAAAATACATTTTTCCTCAATAATGATTTTTATTAATTTTTGTGAATAATTTATAAAATTAGATTCTTAAACATTTAGATTTTTTTTTTAAAAAATAAACCCATTTTTAAAATCATTATGTAAACATTATCATTACGTTAATATTTTTGAATTTTCTAAAAAGATTGATTTTTGATGAATGGAGAAAAATATTGATTTTTATTGAAAACTACCTTTTTTATAAATATTTTTTAAAAAATAATTTTGTTTTAAAATATTAATAAAAGTATAATTAGTTTAATTAAATTATTTATAATCCTATTTTTCATTGGAATCAATTTTATATTGGATTCTTGTATAAAAACATTTTATAATTAAGAATTTATTTTATAGATAACTGATTATAGTTTCATTTTGTGGATTTAATTTCAAATAAACTCTACAAATTCTATGGATTTAATTTTATAAAATATATTCCATTTTTTTAATCATCATAACTAATATTATTTATTATTTTAACATAATTTTCAGTTGTAATAAATAGTAAAAAACTATTACCGTGGTTAAGGTTAAAAAAGGTTTACTAGGGGTAACCAAGAGATAGGGATATTTTTTCCAATTAAACTTGTCTAAATTATATTGGATGGATATATTTTAATCTTATTATATCCATAATTTTAATAATTTTCCATTTAGAATCATTTTATATGGTAATAAATTTATTATATTTTAATCATTCAAGATATTATGAGTGTGTCCTCACTCGCACTAATAAAAGGAAACCCTTAATTTATCTAATTTAAACCATATTGATCTATATATATCAACAAAACCCTATCCAATTATATTTTAAACTTCTATATACATTAATTATAGGTTCTGGTATTATTAAAAGTCTATTCAAAGGGTCCATAAGTAAGGATCTAAAGAATTCCTACTAAAGAATGGGTAATAATCTTACCTTACCTATTTCAATTTATTTCTTATTATACCTCATCTAAATATATTATATTTAAAAAATAATAATAAATTTAGTACCTTAAATATAATAAAATGTTATTATGATTATGTAACCACCAATATTCTCACTCTTCTCCATCAAATGGGAAGTGAAAGTATCGTTCATGCATACATGTGGACTACGACCTCCATGTAGTGGTACAATTCATTTTTTATCACCATATTTCATGGATGGATATTATAATGGGTTTAATGTTTAAACATGAAATCAAATAAATAATAATCATTTTTAATTATAATATCATATCTACCTTTTATCTTTTAATCTTCTAGAAAATGATAACGTTGCTCATGCATACATGTGGACTACCACCTCTACAAAGCGATGTGACATGTTTTTCATTTAATAAGAACATGGATGGTAATAAGGATAAATTTAAACAATATATATTATATATATGATATAATAAATATTTTTAGAGGTTTATTATTATCTACCTTTTTCATTCCATCTGTCAAAAAGTGAAAACAACATTCATTTGTCAGTACAAACTACAATCTCTATAACCAATGCAATTTTTTTTCTATATCTTCCATTTATAGATAATTTAAATATACATCATATTAATATATTCATTAAATTTATAGATATAATTAAAACATGATCAAATTAAAAGGTCCAAAAGCACAGAATAAAAATTAAAATGAAAAACGAAATAGTTAACTCCCAGAAATATTGATTTTAATACGGAATTATTAATAAATTGGTGTTAAAATGTTATAAATGGATCATATATAATATTATAATTATGTAAAAGTATATGTTATAGAATTATAAAAAATCTAAATTTATTATAAATGGGGTTATATATCCTTCTAGGTAATTTGAACTTGTTGTTAAGGATTTATGTTATAATCTCATTGTTTATCAAGATTGTTTATGATTATGTTCCCAATGATTAAATTATATAATATAACTCTAAAAGGACTCATGAAGTTTATTATCATCTTTTTATTTTTTGATATTAAATATTTTCCTTTAATTTTACTCTATTTAATAACTCAAGAGACAAAAACAATGTTTTTTAAAGAAAACCAACTTTATTTCTCTCTTTGATTGAAAATTACTGTTTTACATATCCATATTTTCTAAAAATATTTTGATGAATGTTTTTAATATTATCCTATTATTTTGTAAATTTATTTTTACCCATGTTTTACTTTTTAGAAAATTATTTAATATAAATTTCATGTTTGTTTTCTAAAAAAGGTAATTTTGAATTTTTTCCAAAAATGTGAAAGAAATATTTGTTTCAAGGTACACAACGTGAATTTTTTTTTACAAAATCATCAAAAAAATAATATTAAACATCCTTTATATGTTTCTAAGTTTCTTTTTAAAGAAATTTTTTTCCTTAATATTTTTGAAATGTCTTGATTTTTAATAAGTTATTTCAAAGTGAATATGGTATTTTCTTCAATAAATGTTCCAATGATATTTTAAAGGGATTTTATATCTAAGATAACGTCCTTTAAAATAAATTAAGATTTAATGGGGACTTTATTAATTGGTTCTATCCTTATTTATTATCTGTATTGTTTATGTTTAGAATTAAAATATGTTTATGAAACCCATTTATTGTCTATGGGTTAGGCTATGATTAAATTTTAAAATATTTATAAATATCATTTACTTTTCATGTGTTTTGATATGATGAATCGTTTATCATATCATTTCACACATATATTTTATTTTCATTATGTTATGGGTGGTCTTGAAATTATATATCCTTAAAATGAATTGGGAAAATATGTATATATCATGAGATAATAAGGTCTAAAATGGGGAGTGGACCCAATTTAGTAAGGGACTCTGTCCACTATGACATCCTTGGGAGTGAACCTTCACTAATAATATAATGGAATGGGGAGTGAACCGAGTCCACTATGATAGTCTTGTCCATAATAATTAATTAATAAAATTATTTTATATGTGTATTCCAAAACCATATGTTTTATTCCAAAGTTATGCTATCTTGAATCATGTTCTTTGATTCCTTTTTGATCCATGCCTCATAAACTACTAAGATTTATACCATGACCTATGATTATGATCTTTGATATGAAGAATATGGTTTTAAAATGTTAATATCATATTCTCATATCCTTATTCTTGTGTTATGTTTAAGTGCCAATTCTTATCTCCCTTTTTACCCTTACTGAGAAACTGAGGTCACCATTTATTATGTTTCATTTTCCCAGGTTATGAAGAATGGTTTCAAATATGATGTGTCTATTAAGGGTGGTAGTTATGAATAACATAGTGAGTATTGATGTATATATTTTATGAACATGTTGTTTATGTATATATGTTTCCAAAGACACTAAACCTTTATTATTCTAGTGTATATCATAGTGTTATTTATTAAATATTCATCCATTAAGATGTAATATTTATATATGAAAATTATGGTTTGTTGTAGTTGGAATTAGAGAAATGTTTAATTACCTTTGGAAACTAATACGATAAAAGTTCAATGAGAACCCTTAAGAAAATTCTCTATATGGGGTAATGTCCTATGTTATGGTAAAGAAAGGAGTAGGGTTTTCTGAGAAAACATCCCTACATGGATACTATAAGTGGACACGGTTTGTGAATAGATACATCTTGGGGTAATTACCCTGAAAAAAGTTGGTCAAGTATATCTCAACCATTATTCTGGTGCATGGTGAGTGTTCCCTTACTATGCATCAGGTTTGACACTCTCGAGGGATATTCTTGAGATAACTCAAATTTTATTGATGAACCATTATAAACGATTTTAATAGATAAAGACCATAAATAACCTATGTTAAATCTATGGTTTAATATATTGAAAATAGGGTGTCATGATTTATACATCCAATAAATGTTTTTTCATGATTATTTGGGTTCCCACTAAGACTATTGTTACTCAATCAATGTTTCTTAGTTTTAGTTAATGGTTAGAACCTAAAAAATCATGTTATTTCTAAGTGTGATAGACCATGTAATTATTTTTATCTTGAGAAACAAAATTTTATGAGAGATTGAATGAAAAATATGGTTTCTATGTTTATATAACTTTATCAATTTATGAATCATGTTGAGATTACAAACAAGAAAAGGAGGTAAAATTGTATTATTTATTCTCTAACGGGGAAACATCCACATTATTTTAGTGGTTAAACTAAACCACTAGTTACTAAGAAATAGATTTGTACCACAGAAAAGATAATTTACATTCTCTAGTATTCAGAACATGAAAAAATTATCTTATCTATTTACCATTTGGAAGACAAATAATATCAATGGCAGACTCTTATCAAGAACACAAGGGAATAAGAAGAAATTAACTCCATAGAAGTGGATGAGTTTAAGATATTGTTTGCAATAAGTAATTTCCTCATTTTATTTATATGAATGTAGTGAAATAATTTCTTGATGTAATGTAGAAGGATGATGAATCCATTATCACCAATAAGGGAAATTTTATAGAATTACGAGGTAGTCATTTGGTATTATCATCCAACCTGAAAAAAAGTTTGGTTGATTCCTCAATGGCCCAAAACCAAGTCTTTGAAAGGTGTTAGGAATAAGAGGATTCAATAGATATAAAAAAATCATTAGATGTGATGTAAATGTGGAAATAGAAATTGGATTTACCCATTAATACCTTGGTTTTTATAAAAAAAGAAAGATTTAGTTAAAGTGAAATTAAATTAATAAAAACCATGGAGAGAAGAATATGAGCTTTCCTTTATGCATAAAATGTGTAAGAAAATATGAAGTAATTATCTTCAGGGGACTGAAAATTATTTAAGTATGGAAAGGAAGGTCATCAAGCAATTGAACACCAAATTTATGGGAAGAAGAAGTTAGATAATGATGGAGGAAAAGCACCACAGAATGCACCACCCACACTCTAGTGTTTCAAATTCAAGATGTTTGGGACTTAATCTAACTAATTATAAAATAAAAAGGTTAATGATGATGATCAACATCATCACCCTCTTATTCCTATAGATAAATTGAAATCTAATGTGATGACTATTGTTGATGTGGTGTACGATAATGAATTGGTGAAAGTTACACTTATCATCAACTCTAGAAATGATAATATATTATTTTAGTTTGGATCTACCAAAACCTTTATATTTAAAGAATTTCATAAGGGTTTCACAATACCACCTCAACAATTAGATATTAAATTAATAGTAAAAATTCTTAATGGTATGATGATCACCACTCAAGTATATGATTATTCTCTATTTGAATTTTCTGTAAATGTCCTTCCTAAAAATCTTTTTATTCTCTCTATAGTTGGATTTGATGCTATATTTTTCATGTATTATATGTTTTCATATAAATACCATATCAATTTCCAAGGAAGGGAAGTTAGATTTAATATTCTGCAGTAACCTATGATCATATATCTATGTGATGATAAATATAAACTTCTTATGGAAATTACATTCATTATATGGGTCTTTATTCCAATTAGAAATGGGTGTTTATCTCATATGGTTGGGGAGAAAATAAACATTGAAGATATGCCTATTGTGTAGGAGTTTTTTAATGTATTAGTGGAATATTTTTCTAGTATTCATCCAAATCATGAAGTTAAGTTTTCAATAGAACTCATACAGGGTGCTACACCTATTTCAAAGGATCAATATAGAATATAACCTATTGAGTTTTGGAGATTAAAGAAATAACTCTAGGAGTATCTTAATAAAGGATTCATTCATACAAGTGCATCAACTATTGGTGAAACTATTATTTTTCTTAAGAAGAAATATTGATCAATGAAAATCTATATTTATTATCGAGAACTTAAAAAGATCACAATCAAGAACAAGCAGCTTCTTAGTTTTTTTAATGATTTTATTGATCAATTATGAGGATCTCAATATTTTTTTAAGATTTATCTTTGATTAGGATACTATAAGTTGAGGTTAAATTGAGAATATACACCCAAGACAACTGTCCATACGAGGTATGGAAACTATGAATTTATATTGATGCCATTTGGTCTTATTAATTCCACTAATATCTTCATGGATTTAATTATTATACTCTTTAGAGATTAAATTTATAAGTTTGTGGTAGTATTTATAGATGATATTATTTTTTATACCAATAGTAAGAAAGAGCAAGAATATCACTTTAGAATTATACTAAATACCATATGAAGGGTAAATTTTTATGAAAAATTTACCAAGTGTGATTTTTTTTCTATAGAGAGTTTCATTTTTGGGTTATATAATCTCAGTAGAGGGTATATAAGTGGATCCATCAAAAGAAGAAAGTTATTGAATGTTGGATCTAATCAACCACTATAACCGAGATATATATTTTTCTTGGGTTGGATGGATATTATCACCACATTGTAGAAAATTTATCATGGATATCTAATATACAAATTATTTCAACTTGGAAGGGATACAAGTTCCTATGGATAAATGAATATGAGGAAAATTTAACGGAAATAAAGAAACACACCCGTTCTTACACTACATTGAAATCGAGAATTCTGTGTGAAATTATTCATAAAAGAAGGGAATGGAACACATCCTCACACAGAATTATATGGTTATAACTTATGCCTCATGAAAATTAAATTTTCATGAGAAAAACTACACAACTTCATATTTGGACTTAGCTGCTGTAAATTTCGAATTAAAGATTTATAGGAATTATCTTTATAGAAAATGTTATGACACACACACATACACATATATATGTTATAAAATTTTAAATTATATATTAACTTATGAAGAGATGAATATATTCCAGAGAAGATGGTTTTAGTTGATTAAAGAATATTATTGCTCAATAAATTACCACCCTAGGAAAGTAAACAATTTATAAGATGCATTGAGTCAGAAGGATCATGAAGGAATATCTACGATGAGGACGATAAAATATCCAATATTTCTATATTTGAAAATAATGGATATGGAAATATTTAATGGAGTGGATAAATATTATCTTCCTAAAATGTGTGTTCAACCATCTATCTAAGTTAAGATTAAAAAGGCATAGAAGGAAGATGTAGAGCTGATAAATAAGGAGAGAAATGTTTATGATTTCAACCTTTATTGGGATGGAATAATAAGGTTTGAAAACCATGTATGTTACCCATCAATACTAAATTTGAAGAAATAGTTTTTGGATGGAGATCATAGTTCATCATTCTCTATTCATCCTAGAATTAAGATTATTTAAAGAGATATAAAAGTGTATTTGTGGTGGGAAAACAAGAAGAGATATATTTAGAGTATGTATCTCAATTATTGGTGTGTCAGCAAGTTAAGGATAAGAGTCATATGTCTAAGGGGGTGTTACAAACATTATCCTTACTAGAATGGAAATGAAAAAAAACACCATTTATTTTGTTGTTTGACTCCACAAAACCTCAAATGGACATTATAATATTTGCATTGTAGTAGATCACCTTATGAAGTCATCAAACTTCATTTATATCAGATAATATTTCTATCTTAACAGGATTTCCATAATATACATTAATGATGTTATATTGTTTCGTGGAGTACCACGTTCTATTTTATCTGATCTGGATCCTATTTTTACGTCAAAGTTTTGTAGAAGTATTCATAAATCTCTTGATCCAGAGTTTTGTTTTAGAACTACTTATCATCCTTATATATGTGGTATGTCTGAGAGAACCATTCAAACCCTAGAGGATATGTTGAGGTATTATTCAATGGACTTCAAATTAGGTTGGGATCAACACTTTCCAATGGTCGAGTTTTCTTTCAACAATAACTTTCATTCGATAATTTAGATTGATAGTTGTGAAGAAATATATGGAAATAAATATAGAAATATAATGTGCTGGAATGAGGTTATAAAAATAATGTTATTGGGACCCGATCTAGCTGAGTAGATGGCAGAGAAAGTCAGATCTATTCAGCAACACATCAAGGGAGCTCAGATTTGGAAAATAGTTATGATGGCAGTCATCAATGAAATTTTGAATTCAAAGTTAGAGAGAAGGTATTCCTACCAATTTCTAAATGTAATAAGATTATGGGATTTGGAAAAAAGGGAAAGATGATCCCTAAGTATATTGGCCCTTTTGAGTTTCTTGATCGAGTAGGGATGGTAGATTATCTTTTATAGCTTTTACTGAACCTCTATCAACATCATGATGTGTTCTATGTATCTCTCCTAAGGATATGAATATTTATTCCTTCACATGTACTAAACTCAGAATTCATTCCACTGGATCATGTTATTTCATATGAAGAACAACTAGTATAAATCCAAGATCATTGAGATAAAGGATACAAAACAAGACTGCTCACCTGGTAAAAGTTCTCTAGAGGAATCAAAAAAAGCTACATGGGAACCTGAGGATGTGATGAAACAAATATATTCTCATTTTTTTGTATCAGCGTAATGAAATATGAATGGAGAAATTCATTTTTGGGGTGTATAATGTAACATACTAATATTTTATGATATATTTATCTTCAAATAAATTTAATTTTACTCCTAAAAAACCGGTGTTTAACAGTGCTGGAATTTATCAGTGCTACAAAAAAGCACTAATAAATTAAACCTTTATCAGTGCTTTATTTTTATCACTGATAAATTGTACCCTTTATCAGTGCTTTATTTTTTGTGCTGATAAAGGTCCTAATAAATAAAATGAAATAATTAAGAAAAATAAAAAAATAAAAAACGAGTTCATTGAACAAAATATTACAAATTTTATTAATTAAATATTTATTGATAAAAATGAATAAATTGATTTTACAATATAAATATTAAAATATTTATTAATTAGATACTTATGATAATTAATGTTAATAAATTGTATATATTAAATATATAGATATATATGTTAATGTATATAAATATGATTTACATATTACAATATATTAATGCTCTTTACATTAAATAGTCATATATTTAGTGAATAATAGACTATACATAAAAATTAATATGAATTAAAAAATACTGACTAATTTCATAGTGCAATGGACATATAATCTAATATATCATTTGATTTTTTAATTTAACCTAAATTAAATGTGTGTTATATTGATTTCAAATATATGATTTTTAAATCATTTTTATATACAATGCACACATACAAAACTTATCCATTTTGTCAATATTCTTAAAGTGTACTTATTTTTAATTTATTCAATTTTACTCATTTTTAACATAAATACATATGAATTCTCTTAATATTAGATATAAAGATTAATTTCATAAAATATTTCTATAATTATAAATAAAAATTCATAAAATTATAATAATTATATTTAGAAGAAATATATTTACTATATATATATATATATATATATATTAAGTATTTATATATTTAAAATTTTTTATTTATAATTATAATTATAAATCCTTTATCAACACTTAAGAAATATGTGCTGATAAAGGTAGGTCTTTATCAATGATTTTTTCACGCTGATAAAGATTAGGATTTATCAGCGCTAAAAATAGATGATAAATTGAATGTTTATCGGTGCTAAAACATTAGTACTAATAAATATAGATTTTAGTAGTGGTTTTTAGCACTGATAAAGAACTAACTTTATCATCACTAAATAAATGTTGATAAATGTTTTCTGATCTACTTAAAAAACCTAACTATTTCTGAACTCGTCCCGATATTAGAAGCTTTCTGTGGAATCCACCCACTGCCAGCACTCCCCTATGGTTAATCGAAGCTCTAATCACACCACTCAACTGCCTCCAGTTTTTCAACCATCATTGAACATCCGGTGCTCAGTTGTAGTTAGGGTTTCCAAAGCATATTTTCTTTAACCTATCGACGCATGCCTTGCGATTTTCTTTGTGTATTTTTTGTTTTGTTTCTGATTTCTTGTTCGATGATGTCATGAGTTATTTGTGGTTAGATCCTTTTGTACTACTTTTTTTTAGATGATGAATAAAATTATTTTTATGACTAATGTTTTGATCGACTACCGAATTGGATATCCAGGTTTGGTCATTTTAAATTATTATTTTTAATTAATTTTCTTCACTATCTACATCTGTACCCCAACTTGCGCCACAAGAATAATTACCATATTTTAATTTATATTGATAATTGGTTGATAATAGTTTAATTTATTCATTATCTATTTCTATATAATGATCTTGGTCTTGATCCCTATTAAAGATGTTATCTTCTCTTTTATACTAAAGGTATTATAATTATATTTTGATTGTGAGTTAATATGTTACCTATTCATTCCATGGATGTTTTAGGTATGGTACCCCAACACGGAATCTATAACATTCTTTTTTAGTAATTTTTGAAAAACATAAGGTGGTTTTTTAAGAATGGGTTAAATTTTAATTTTACCTTTATAGAACCATAAAAACCCTTTAATTATAAATATAAAATATAAAGTTAATTATTTTTTCATAATAATCCATGATATCATTTTATATCATCCTTCATGTTGGTGGTTAAATTGACAAAAAAAACATATAATAATCAATGGAATAAAATTAATATAAAGTCAATTTTTTAATATATTTATTACATAAGTATAATTATTTTATTTTGGTTTTATTAAAGTAGAAAATTAGTATTAAGAATAGGTAGTTGAAGAAGATAAATGGAAAATAAATATACTAAATTTTTAGTTACATAAATGAAATCATATCTTCTGTTGAAATATTTATTCGTATTGAATAATTTTGAGCATACAATTTATAATAAGACCTCTAAAAAGTTAAATGGAAGAAAATTATAAAGATTATTTTTATCTTATATTGAGGGATAATAATTTTAGTTGTTTTTCTGAAAGGGTGGTGGAGGGGTTCCTATATAATTGAGGTGTGTCATTTTCTCAAATAACCATTCCTTACTGTGTGATAAATTAAAATATTCATCTCATGTGGATCAAATGTTAATAAATAATAGATATGTTTTGTGCATTACCTATAAATATTAATGGTGGGTATGCATCATGGAAAATGAAATGAGGATGATTTGTCTATAACTTACACCTTGAATGAATCAATAGGATAAAAACTTCCATAGTGGGGTAATTCTTTTCTTAAACACAATTACCCATTTTCTTCAACATACTGATATTATTTGAAACAAATATTTAAATTTTGAGTTTCCCTTATTATAATTGTCTATAAATTTCAGCTTTGATAATTAATATCTTATGTGTATTTATTTATATATTGAATAAAATTAATCTTTTATGAACCTGATTAGATGGATATGAATAAAAACCAGATGAATGCTAATCGTTAGAAAAATGAGTATGAAGATGGAGGTAAAGAGTTCATCAAGTTTTCAAGAGAACATGCAGAAAAACCTTCTAAAATCCATTTTCTGTGTTTATATTTTTGTTATTTAAGAAAAATTAGTTCGAAAGTGTTCTAAGAACATTTGATTTGTTACAGAATAAATCAAATCTATAAATGTTGGAATAAACATGGGAAAAACTGAATGTGTACACCAATTGTGATTATACTATGGTTTATGAATCATTATATATGAATACCTTAGTAAATGATGATAGAGATCACATGGAAGATATGAAAATGAAAATTAAAGATGACATTCATGATTTTACAATGTTGTTTGAAGAGATAAATACTTGTTCCACGAAACCATTTTATACCGGTTTTACTAAATACACAACATTATTGGATGTATTGAAGTTATATAATTTGAAATCTGGTAGTGGATAGGGTGACCCCAACTTTACAGAAATTCTTGTTATCATGAATGATATGAAACTAGAATAAAATTAATTACCATGTCAAACATATGATGCTAAATGAATGCTACGTTCAATTTCCATGATCTATAAAAAATGCTCTTATAAATGATTTCATATTGTTTCACACGAACCATAAATCACTAATAAATTTCCCTAAGTGTGGCACAGATCGATACAAGAAAAATTAATCAATTCCTTCAAAATATGTATGGTAGTTTCCAAATATTACATGGTTTAGTAGACTATATAGATGATTGGAAATCACAAGACAATTAACATGGTTTGAAGATACAAGAATTAAGGATGGGAACCTATATCATCCAGTAGATTCTCTTTAGTGTAATAAAATTGATTACGAGTTTCCTAAATTCGGAAATGAGGTGAGGAACTTGCATCTTTTTTTATCTACATATGGAATAAATCCTTTTGGTGTATAGATTAATACTCACTATACATGCCACATAATATTGGTAAATTATAACTTGCTTCCATGTTTATGCATAAAGCACAAATAAATTATGTTGTCTCCGCTTATATCTGGTCTAAGGCAACCCGGTAATGATATTGATGTCTATTTGGATCTATGGATCGAAGATCTGAAATTGATTTGGGATATAGGTGTTACAATGTTTGATTCTCATAAAAGTGAATAATTCACATTGAGGGCCATATTGTACGGAATGATAAATGACTTACCTACTTATGGAAATTTATCATGATATAGTATTAAAGGAATTTTGGGGTGTCCCATTTGTGAAAAAAACACATACTAAGTTCGGTTGAAACATTCCTCGAAGACTTTTTATTTAAGAAATCATAAATTTGTACCTTGATGATATAAATACTGATCTTGGATGACAACATTCAATGAGAATATCAAGCAAGGTAAAACAATGTATCCAATAAAGGGTGATCAACTATACAATAAAGTAAAAAATATTGAGACTATTATTAGTAAAAAAAAATCGAAAAACATTACAAAATCAGGTTGGAAGAAGAGATCAATTTTATTTTAATTACAGTATTGTAATTTTTTGTATGTCAGACCTTTTCCTGATGTCATGCATGTAGAAAAAAATATTTAATACTGTTATTGGCACATTAATAAATATTCATGAAAAAATGAAAGGTGGAATCAAGGCTATATTAGACTTTATTGAAATGTGGATAAAGAAAGAGTTGGCACTAGTGAAGGGTAAAAGGCAAACTTTTCTTCCTTTAGTAGATTACACTCTATCCAGATAGAAAAGTTTTCAATTTTTTATTTTCCTTTCTAGTGTAAAATATCCATAAGGGATTTCATACAATATTATAAATGTCATATAAATGACTAATTTTAAGTTTCAATGACTAAAATCACTTGGAGGTCATATTTTTGGGAAATATTTAATGTCTGTTGCTTTCTATTTCATTGTGCCAAAAAATTTATGACATACATTAACCAGACATTGCTTATTTTTCAAATCCATATGCATTAAATTTGTACACCTAGAGAAGTTTCCCATCATGAATAATGATATTTCAGTCATATTATGTGAATTAGATTTGTTTTTTCCACCATAATTCATTGATATAATATTCCACCTCATGGTTCACTTGGTTAGAGAGGTTCAACTATGTGGTCCTATACATTACAGATAGATGTACCCCATTGAACTGTATATGAATATTTTAAAAGAGTATATCAAGAATCTAAGTTGAGAAGGTTGTATTGGATAACAATATATTGTTGAAGAATCTATTGTATTTTGTACTTATTACCTATCAAATGTTGAAATAATTGGTCTCCCAAAGTCTCATCACAATAAATGCCTTCTGGGCGAAGGGATTTCCTGAAGACATGTTGTTATAATTACATTGATACATCGAGAGCAATCACACCTTTAAATATTATATAATAGTGAATATGTTGATTCATACATTGAATCCCACAAATAAATTCTTATATATTTGAATCCATCAAAGGCTGAAAGATGGATATCAAATACACATAATCAACATTTTATAGGATGGTTCAAAGATTAAATTTATAATGGTTTATCTAAAAACATGAATTCAATCATTAAGCGAGTTCAATGGATGGCCATAGGATAGAATGAAAATGTTATATCTTACACTGGTTTGGTAATCAATGGTTATGTGTTCTATACAAAATAACTTGATGACTTTAGTATGATGAAAAATAGTGGTGTTACACTTGTGGAAGAAATAATTCACATATCTGGTTCCAAGGATAGAAATATAATTTATTAAAAGGTCTCATATTTTGGAATTATCGAACAGATATACGAGTTGGATTATAAAAAATTTCAAGTGTCATTTTTTGTTGCAAATGGGTTGATAATATCAATGGAGAGAAAGTTGATAAAATGGTGTTTGTGAAGGTGAATTTTAGTGTGGAAGGGGAAAAAGATGATCCATTCATAGTGGCATCACAAGCAGTGAAATTATATTATGTCTCTGATCCAACAAATAATAATAGGTCGATTGTCCGACTGGTGACTAAAACAAATGTTGATTCAGATGAAAATTCAATCAAGTATGGCCCTTTCATTCGGACATCACAATCAGATCATGTTATTCAAAATATCGAAAATGTCTTGTACGTAAAAGGGGACCACAAAGAGGGGATTTGGATTCTCGATAGAGTAACCAAATCCTTGAAACCATTAAAAAAAGAAACGGAGTTCAATGATAAGATAAAAGTATTTTTAATCTGTTATTTTTTTCCTCATAATATTATATGTTCTCTACTACATTAACATAATCTAAATTAAATGTTTTACTACTCATGTAGACAATGTATTCTATACATGATGATGTTACCAGTCCCTTATAATAACAAAATATAATGAAGTAAACCATTTAGAAATATGTAAAGGTAATGTTATGATATACTTCCTCTATTTTACCAAAAAATTATATAATGAAACATTGATTTAATTTTCATTATTCATTATAGTGTTCATTTATTTTAAAATGTTTCTGTCCTTGGGTCATGCCTTCGCAAGAAGAGAAACGATGTTGTCTCTGCTCAATCACAGAGGTAATATTGATGTTTTCATAATAAAATCATTATCCATAGAATTAATTTATTTTTCATATTTATGTTTAATTTATTTATTTTTAGTGTTACGCACATAATAATTTATTTCTTATATAGGTGGATTCTTTTGTTTGAGTTGGGATGGTATGTCTATCATTTATGCCTTTTTACACCAAAAATTCCTCAAAATTCTTCTCCCTCAAAATATTTTCACCCCTAAAGTGTTTCATTTATCACTTTATTTCAAGTTATGTCCGCTTCCTTTGCAGGAAGAAGAACACTGCTGCCTTTACTCAATTGCAAAGCTAATTTTGATGTTTTAATAGTAAAATCATTTCACATAGAATTAATGAATTATTTCATATTTATGATTAATTTATTTATCTTTAGTATTAATCTCATAATAATTGTTTTATTATATAGGTGGATTATTTTGTTAGAGTTATGGTGGTCTGTCCATATTTTATGCCTTTCTACACTAAAAATTCTCTAGACTTCTTCTCCCTAAAAACCGTTTCACACCTTCAGTGTTGCATTTATCAATTTACTTCAATTCATATCCACTACCTTTATAGGGAGAGCTACGAAGCTACCTCTACTCAATTATAAAGGTAATTTTGATGATTATACAGTAAAATCATCTTCTATATAAGTAATGTATTGTTTCATATTTATGTTTAATTTATTTCTTTATTGCATTACTCACATAATAAGTATTTTATTATATAGGTTGATTATTTTGTTCAAGTTGGGGTGGTTTATCCATATTTTATGACTTTCTGCACCAAAACTTCCACAAACTTATTCTCCTTCAAAAAAATTTCACCCTTATAGTGTCTCATTTATCACATTATTTCCGGTTATCTCCACTTCCTTTGTAGGAAGTGAAACGAAACTGCCTCTACTTAATTATAGAGGTAATATTGATGTTTTCATAGTAAAATCATTGTACATATAATTAATTTATTATTTAATATTTATGGATAATTTATTTATTATTAGTATTACCTACATAATAATTGTTTCTTATATAGGTGGATTCTTTTTTTCAAGTTGGGTAATCTATCCATCTTTCATGCATTTCTAATCCAAAACTTCCACAAATTTCTTTTCCCTCAAAACCTTTCACCCCTAAATTGTAGAAATTTATCTATTTACTTAAAATACCATCTACTTCTCAATCATAGAGGTAATCTTGATATTTTTATAGTAAAATTATTTCATATTTATGTTTAATTTATTCCTTCTTAGTATTACTCATAATAATTATTTTATTATATAGGTGGATTATGTTTTTTCCATTTTATGTGGTTTGTTTGAAGATTCTCATGTAGTGTTGGTAGTTTGACAAAGAAAGTTAATGGGATGGTATGACTCTAAGTACTTATTTCTATTTAAAACTAACATTAATTTTTGTAAAAAAGACAACTGACATACTCAAAACCAAGAAAACATATTCATATTATTTTGACACATTAAAACAATGATCCATAATTTAGTGGTGACATGTAAGAATCAACCACACCTTAATCTGATACACGATGTGCCCAATACTACAAAATCTGTCCGTTATCAGTTTAAAATTGACAATTGACTTTAAAAAGATCCACTCACTAAAAACCAATAAAACATGCTCAATGTTTCTTGAAAATTTAGGGAATATATTTTTAAATCATTTTTTACATGTAGGAATCAATATCACATAAAACAGATACACGGCGTGATCCGTAATAGTAAAAGTGTGTGTTTCATGTTTAAAATGAAACTTAGTAAAAAAGAGAAGTGACACACTAAAAATTAGAAAACACATTCATATGTTTTTGATAATTTAGGGAAACAATCCATTAGTGATTTGTAACATGTAGGAACCATTTATACCTCAATCTGATGCATGGTGTGACTGGTATGACTCTAAGTACATCTTTATTTAAAATTATCATCAATATTAGTAAAAAAAATCTAACCTACTCAAAACCAAAAAACACCTTCATATTATTTTTATACATTAGGAAAATAATCCATAAGTGACTTTATATGTGCATGAATCGGTCGAACCTTAATTCGATGCACTGTGTGACTGGTATGATTCCAAGCGCATGTTTTTTTTAAAATTGACATCAATTTTAGTAAAAGGCCAACTAACCTACTAAAAACTAAGAAAATGCATTCAAATAATTTAAATAATATAGTATAATGACCTATAAGTCATTTTTGATGTGTATGGATCATCTGTACCTCAATCCGATACACAATGTGATCGATATGACTCAAAGATCATGTTTAAATTTTAAATTGACATTTTAGTAAAAAAGACAATTGATGTACTCAAAACCAAGAAAATTCTTTAATATTGTTTTTATACATTAGGAAAATGATCCATAAGTCATTTGGTACATGTAGGAATCATCCACACCTAAATTCGACACATGGTGTGACTGGTATAACTGAAAGTGTGTCTTTTTATTTAAAATTCTCTTCAATTTTAGTAAAATAGAAAAGTTTCTTACTCAAAAACTGAGAAAAAATATTAATATTTTTTTGATACTTTATGAAAATGATCCATTATTTATTTGTGACATGTCGGAAATATCCGCACCTCAATCCGGTACACGATGTGCCCGATATGACTCAAAGTGTCCGTTATCAGTTTAAAATTGATATTTTAGTTCAAAAAGTATCACTAACTGAAAACTGATCAAACACACTCCTATTTTCTTGATAATTTATTAAAACAATTAATAATTCATTTGTGATGTGTAGGAATCCATTTCCTGTCAAACCGATACACGATGTGATTGGAATGATTCAAAAGTGTGTGTTTCCAGTTTAAAATGACATTTTAGTAAAAAATACAACTGAAATACTCAAAACTGGGAAAACACATTCATATTGTTTTTATACTTTACTAAAATGATATATAATTCATTTAGGATATGTAGGAATCATTTTCACATCAATCTGTTGCATGGTGTGACTGGTATGACTCAAAGTGATACTTTTTATTTAAAATTGTCATCAGTTTTAGTAAAATGGACAATTTTCCAACTCAAAACTGAACAAAACCATTAATATTGTTCTAATGATTTAAAAAAATTATCTGTAAGTCATCTTTAAAATTTACGAATCATCTGCACGTCAATTCTGATACATTATGTGCCTTGTATGACTCAAAGTGTTTGTTATCAGTTTAAAATGGACATTTTAGTTCAAAAAATGTCACTGAATGAAAACTAATCAAACATGATTGTATTTTCTTGATAATTTCAGAAAATGATCCATACGTCATTTTTGTTGTATAGGAATATGTTTCACATCAAACTAATACTCTATGTGATCATAATTCTTCAAAAGTGTGTGTTTCTAGTTTAAAATTACATTTTATTAAAAAAGACAATAACATACTCAAAATCAAGAAAACACCTTCATATAGTGTTTATAATTTATAAAAAACATCGATAAGTCATTTAGGACATTTAAGAATCATCCTTACTTCAATCTGATGCATGGTGTGATAGGTATGACTCAAAGTGCGTCTTTTTATTTCAAATTGTCATCAATTTTAGTAAAATGGACAACTATCATACTCAAAACTGATAAAAAACATTTGGGTTGTTTTGATAATTTATGAAAAAAAATTTAAGTCATTTTTGATTTTTAGAAATCAGATTTACCTCAATATGATACAAGATATGCCCCGTATGACTCAAATTGTCTGTTATAGGTTTAAAATCGACATTTATGTTCAAAAAGTGTCACTCATTGAAAAGTGATCAAACCAGCTCATATTTTCATGATAATTTAAGAAAATGATTCATATTTTATTTGTGACATTTTGGAATATGTTTCACATCAAAACAATACATGATGTGATCGGAATGAGTCAAAAGTACATGTTTTCAGTTTTAAATGACATTTTAGTATAAAATACAACTGACATACTCAAAATCAAGCAGATACATTCAGATTTCTTTACTACTTTAGGAAAAAGATTCACAAGTCATTTGGGATGTGTAGAAATCAGACACACCTTAATCCGATATATGGTGTGACTGGTATGATTCCAAGTGTGTCTTTTTATTTAAAATTTACATCAAATTTAGTAAAATTAAGAGTTTATATTAATTTATTTCTTTGTATTATTACTAATATAATTTTTTTTCTTATATAGTTTCTTTCTTTTTCTTGAGCAGGGTTTCTTTGTTCAAAAATAGCATGAGATAGGTCAGTATTAAAAGAAAAATGAACCTTGATGTTTTTGAATGTATGTAATAATTTTTATTTACGTAATTGTATAAACAAATGTTTGAAATGTCTATAATATAGACTTTTTTCTTATGTTTATTTTATAAATTTCATTTCATTTAAATCCTACACCAGGACTTATTTTTTTGATATCTGGCATGTTTCTGGTGTTGTGGTGTGATATTGTAGCACATTGCAGTGGTGCTACAGTGTGCTATTATATCACACAATAGTATGATCCTTTATCAGTTCTTTTAAAAGCATTGATAAAGGATACATTTATCATCACAGTTAAAATCACTAATAAATGTATACATTATTAGCGCTTTTATGAGAACTAATAAAAGGTCCTTTATTAGTTCGCTTTTTAGCGCCGATAAAGGACCCCTTTATCAACACTAAAAAAATAACAGGTCTTTTAACCTTTCTCATGTATTCAACGCCTTTACATCACTATTAAAGTCCATTTTTAGTGCTATTAAAGGCCTATTTTGTAGTTGTTTTTCTTCGATAGATTTTGATGCATGAAATCCCAAGTATAAATAAAGTGTGATATAGTATACTATTATAACCTAGTTGTTAAATTGGTTGAATGAAGAAGAATAACTACATTTTTAAAATTAAATTTAATGGTTTTCGACAAATAAAATATATTTATAAAAAAGTATTCAATTATTAGTAACTTCTTTATACGCTTCAAAAATAAATTTTCCCCAAAAATATTTTTATGGATTATTGTGAGAAAATAATAAAATTATTTTTTCACAATTTTAGAAAATATATATGAAAAAGTTAACTTCATTTTTTAGATCAGCATGTTAAAACTATCTTAGAGTGAATTTTTGAGATTTTTTGAATTTTTTTGACGAATAGTTAAAAATACTGATTTTTATTGAAAACTAGATTTTCATTTAAAAATTTAAAAAGTACAATTTTGTTTGAAAATGGTTTTAAAAGTATAATAAATTAAATTAAATTTTTAAAAATCCAATTTATTTCATTAGAATCAACTATTTTTTATTTTTCTTTACAAATTTATATACTTAAGAAAACATTTCTCAAGAAACCTACTTTTTGCTACATTTTAAGGGTTTAATTTTAAATTAAATTCTTCCAAATTTTTTGATTAGAGTTTTATAAAAAGGATTTAATATTTGGAATGATCATAATTAATATTATATAATTATCTCAACTTAATTTTTTTTATATGAACAGTAAAAATAGTAAAAAATTGTTACCACGGTTAAGGTTAAAATGAGTTTACCGTGGAGGGGGTGTGGGTGGGGGGGGTGGGGTTAACCAAGATATAAAAAAATATTTTATGATCAAAATTATATAAATAATATTTTATTTCCATATATTTACCTTATTCTTTCCCACATTCTAATCTCTTTCCATTTGGAATAATTTTTTAGGGGCATGAATTTATTATATTTTAATCTTTTAAGATATTGAAAGTGTGTCCTCTCTCCCACTTATAAAAGGACACCATTCCTTTCACTTATTTACACCAAATTGAGCCATATATATTGACCAAAACCTACCAAATTCTATTATAAACATTACTAGGCATTAATTATATTTATTTTTCTTCTTAAAGAAATATTCCAAGGGTTTATCAAAGACTATTCCAAGGGTTATTAAGCAAGGATCTAAAGGAGTCCTACCAAAAAAGAGGTAATGAATTTACTCTAACTATTTCAAATTATTTCTTCTTATACATCGTCTAAATAATAGTTATTTATCATAAAATAATAACTTCATTATGATAAATATACATAAGTTTTATGATGATTATGTAATCACCAGTACCCACCCGCTTTTCTATCATGTGAGATATGATAGTATCAATTTTGTGTACATATAAACTACCTCCTCCATGTAGTGGTAAAATCCATTTTCCATCACCATATTTCTTAGATAGTTATTATGATGGGTCTAATGTTTATACATGATATAAATGATATAATTATGGTTTTTGAATTATAAATTCATTTTAATCTTCTTACCTTCTAATCCATTGGAAAATAATAACATCACTCGTGCGTAAGTGTGGACCACTAGCTCTCCAAAGAGCTGTGATTCATTTTTTCCTCCTTACATGGATGGTAATAGGGATATATTTAATGAGTATATATGATATATATGATATAATAATGGTTTTTAATGGTTAATTATTTTTTTCCTTTCCTTATTTTCATCAATCGAAATGTGAAAACAACCTTCATGTATACATATGACCAACCATCTCTATGAATGGAATAATTAATTTTTCAATATTTAACTTTTAAATATGTCTATAAATATACATATAATTAATTTATATGATATTTATATATTTATTATCATTATAGTGATTATGTAACCATGATAAAAGGGCATGTATTGAAACCACCATACCAAAATTCTAATGAAAAATGAAAAAGTTAACACCTGAAAAAGATGATTTTGATAAAGAATTATTAAAAAATGGGTGTTAAAATGGTATAAATGAATATTATATAATATTATAAGTATGTAAATGAATCTATTATAAAATTATAACAAATTAAAATTTATTATATAGGAGGTCAGATAACCTTCAAATCATGTCAAACTTGAGGTAAGAGATTTATGTTATAATCCCATTACTTATGGAGATTTATTACAATTATGGTTAAAATGATGAATTTTTATGATCTATATTTCAATAAACTCATGAATTTCGGTCTCTTATAGTTAATTATGTAGATAAATGTTTTTTTTACTTTCATTTCTCTCTCTTTAATAACTCAAGATAATGAATGTTTTTTAAGGAAAACAAAATTTCTTTCTTTCTTAGATCAAAAATATTCTTTATTCCACATAGATGTTATATAAAAACGTTTTCTAGAATGATTTTAAAGTTATCCTATTATTTTTTAATTTTTTGACAGATATTTTAATTTTAATAAAATGGTTTAAAAGGAATCTTCTTTTCCCTTTTTTCATGTGGTGATTTTGAATTTTTTTGAAAATGTGAAAGGAATATTTTTTAACCTAAAATGTATGAATATAATTTACCTCCATCATGAAATATCTATTCTTTGAATAATACTTTAAAATTTTCAATGTCTTTTTCATAGAAAATTATTTCCTTAATATTTAAAAATATTTTATTTTAAATAAGTGATTTCAAAGTGAAAATGATACTTTTCATAAGAATTGTTCCCATGATATTTTAAAAGAATTTTACACCTAAGATACCATACCTCAATATTACATAATATTTTGTAGGTATATGATCCAATTATACCATACTTATTCATTATTTGGATGGTTTATGGTTATGATGATAAGATTCTTATGAATCCCATTTATTTTCCACAAGTTATTCTATTATGAAATTTTTAAATATTTAAGAAGAAATTTTTCTTCTCATGGGTTAAGATGTGATGAATGTTTTAGGATATTATGGAACAAATATTTATGACTTTAATTATGTGATTGGTGGTAATATAATTACATATCCCTCCAATTCATTTGGTAAAGATATATATATAATGATATAATAAGGACTGGAAAGGGAAGTGAACCTAGTTCAATAAGGGACTCTATCTACTATGATTGACATAGAAGTAAACCTTGACTATGAATATGATGGAATGTGGTGTGAATTAAATCCACTATGATAGTATTATCCATAATCCTTTACTAAGGAAATGATTTTATTTGCTTATGTGTATGCCAATAATTTATGTATTATGCCGATTTTATGCTCTCATGACTCATGTTCTTTGATTCCATTATGATTCACGTCTTATGAAATTCCATGATTTATGAAATGACCAAATATTATGATATTTTATATACAAGGTATGTTTTTCAAATTTAATATCATGTTATCATACCATTATTCTCATGTTATGTTTAAGTGATAGTTACTGTCTCCCTTTTTTACCCCTATGGAACATATGAGCTCACCCTTTCTTATATTTCCTTTTCCTGAGTTATGAAGAATGGTTTTAAATATGAGATATCTAATATGGGTGATAGTTATGAAGAACTTAATGGGAGATGATGTAGATCTCTTACAAATAAGTTTTTTATGTATCCATGTTTCCAAAGATACTAAAACTATAAAATTACGGGGTCTCTATCAGGTCAAAGATCCTATTGATGATTTGAATATGTTCCATTTCATTATAAGGGCCTCAAGTTCCCTAGAAGGTTAAAATATACTATAATTAAAAGTCACAATCATAATTAACCAGAATCGTGGAAACTACTACACCTTTAATGGAAATAATACATAATACTCCTAGATAAAGTATCCCTTCCTCCTGAAGCACTAGAAATGGTGTGGGAGAATTATCCTATATGAATAGTGGTAGAGCCTAAATGTCCTCCCTTACAAGATTATCCTGACAAAATTCTCTTGGTGGTCTCATAAGATGGTGTTATGGAGGCATTGTATGAAATGAAACCATATTCACATTACACTTATAAAAACTTACTTAGATAACAACCTAAGTACTTCAGAGGAACATACAAAAGACTATGGAAAATCTATCCTAGGAGGCTATCAATAAAAAAAAACAAAACACTATTAGTACCACTCAAGGCTCAATCCTAGTGATCCATAATTGAATGATAGTCACAATTATTATATAACAAACATCATAATATTCTCAAGTTAAAAATAAAAAATAAAAAAGGATATATCACAATAGAAGAAAACTAAAATATATAACTCAACAATGAATACAATTATATCTTGAATAGATTACACAAATCACAAAATTTAATTAAGGAACCACTATATATCATGAAATAGTTATATGTATGACATGTGATCCTATGAAAATAATAATGATGCATGAACACACCCAAATACAATGAAATTGTAATTAAACAATATACTTGGGACATCATGAAACCATAAAACCATAACTATAACAATAGTCTCAATAATAGTAAATAGGAAGTGCAACATGGCTTCATGCTTGTCTACTCATACGAAAGAGGTTTCCAACTACTAGTGAGGGTATGAATTTCATAAGTGGAGAGACTATACCCTTAGTATCATCAAAGAAAAGTATAAATAATAATACAGGGGAATAAATAAACAATTATATAATGAATGGCATGGAGAGTACCTCAATTCATATAAAAAATAAACCAAGGACCCCTAAATTGGAAGGCTAAAAAAGTGTGTGAACATGAAAGGTAAATAAATAAAACATTGCGCTATCATTCCAGTGTCCATCACAGTACCACCTCTACCACCATGATCCATATCCTAGATCCCTATTTCTATGGCCTTTCCCTTTCTTATGTCCCTAAAAATGAACTTCACATGTGCATTGAGATGCCCATGCATGGTGTTTGTATAATCCCACTATGACACCACCAATGGGTCCTTAAAATGAGCGCACATGAAAAAGAGTGTATGTCATGAAAACAAAAAAACATGCAAGTAACAACATACAATCATGTAAAGAGTGGTTATGTACTAATAAAGCTAAAATGCACCCTTGAACATATCTTATTTGGATCCATACAATAAACTTTGTAACAATAAGAGTCATAAACAAGAGTTAACCGCAAGGTTACCACATGTATCCTCCATATCTTTCATAGGTCAGTCCACATGGGCATAGAATTCTAGCACTACCTCAGGTCAAGACACAGGGTCGTCGTATCCCAACACCATGTCTTATGTCATATCACTAAATACCATAATACCCTACTACTGCATTTTAGGTAAAATAAAACAAGACCATCACTCCCCCATGTCAAGACACACAAGGCCATCATTCCCCATCATCTATATCGGCCTTATATTCATGTTACATGAAACATCAAAACATGATCCCCCTATAGGGTTATCTTTCAATGATAGGACAACCTATCTCTTTAGTACCATGAATATGAAAAAAACATAAAATATACAAATAAAACACATGGAAACATGGAATCACATATATAGGGGAATAAAGAACAATAATAATGAGTATTAGTATCCATACACACAAATGATCAAACCCAAACATGGTCTCACGGGATATGCACACACACACATGTGATCAAACATCAAACATGGTCTCATGGGGTACACACGCACACACTTGTGATCAAAATAAATCATGGTATCAAGAATATATGCACATAATGTCATATCATGATACCAATCATATACATGACCTATATATGTCAAGAAACATCCTACCTATAGCTTGTTGATGTCAACGTCAATTTCTTTCAATGGAGCAATCACCTAAACCATGTCCACACACCAACGAAAATAATCTTTCACACAAAGAAATATTATTATTATTTCTAACAAACAATAAAAATGGTTCCAGAATTGGTATCAAAGAATAATCATGCTATGGGGAAGAAAAATCACATTCTAAATGTCAATAACTGATAATGATATTCTTCATATCTGGTTTGGGAAGGAAAAATTTGTCAGTAAAGGAGTAGCCAAAAAAGGTGAAGAGATGATGCTTCCATGGTTCTGATTCAACAAGATCATCCTACATATCCCAAGATTTTATTATCTAATAATTTCAAACAATAAGAATAAATGAGAAATAATCATATGAGGCTGTAGCTTCAGTAAAGAAGTTAACATAAAAACTTCCCTAAAACATCTGATTTTTTTTGAATTTCAAGTAAGATCAAGAGAGGGTTTTGAATAAACTAATTGGGGTAATAATTGAATTAAAACTATATTTAATACCCCTCATTAATTATCCACAAATTTTACTTTGAAATGAATTAGATCTGAGAAGGAGGGTGATAGTTTCTGCCATTTCAAAACCAGTATGAGGTTTCCATGCCCACCATCATGGCCTAAACCATGGCCACAGTTTCCTTAACACATCGAGAAACATGACTGGTCCCTACATCAGGTTTCCCTACTTAATTCGTTCTCCTCTCACCATGTCCACTAACATGGGTGTGGTGAGGTCTTCCAATACATTGCCCAATGGAGTTTCCCCAATGTTGTAATACCATAACTATGCCCGCAACATGTTGTTTTTGGATATCCCATATTACATATGGGACAACTAGGTTCATTAACAACCTACACCATGGCCATGGTGTTTCTTGTTTTGGACTAAAAACCTATAAAATATATTTTTAAACATCCAAAGTCTACTCATAGACCAATGAGACTCAACTAAGAACAGACCTAACCAGATACTCAAAAGGAAAATATGGTGACAATATTTTTACAAAAAAGAAAAAATCCAATTCTTTATAATAAATCTTTGGAACGGGTGGATAAATGTGGTGTAAGGGATTCCCTTTAAGAAAATGGAACTTTTTAAAATACCCAATACATTTTCAATGGTGGAATGATAGTATTCAAAGTTAAATGAATCAAAAAGTGGGAAATATTGAATTTTTTGGTGACATAAGGTCTATAAATCCTCTAAACTCATTTTAACACATTTTTTAAACATGTTTTATTCATTTACAATTATATTTTTATGATTTAACATTTTGTTTTTACCTTGGTATCTAGTTTTACCTTATTAATTTAAATTTTATTAAAAATAAAAAGTAACCATTCTAACCAAATTTTAATGTTCAAAACCTAAATTTATCTCATGTATATTCAAATTCAACATTTAAATAATATAAAATTAACTTTTAAATGAAAACATTTAATATATAGAAAAATAATTTTTGTAGAAAAAATCACCATTAAGAGTTGTTAATATTATTTGGTGTTGATTAAAATTTTAATGAAAATTAATATATGTATACATCAGCTTAAACATTATTTTAAATTAATTTTTGAGAAGATTATAATTTGTTTTAATAGATAAAAAACACACAATGTTAGTAAAATAATTCTTTCTAAAGAACAGTTTTATCATTATCGTGGTCATTAAATTTAATCTTAATAACCATAATTTTATGCATAAAAATTAAAATGATATTATTATATAGTATAAACATACGGACCTAAAATTTTTAATTGGTTTTCCTAGATTTAATTTCAATAAGTGATAACAACTAATTATTAGAATAAACAAATAAGAATAGTTTTTAGAGTAAAATATTACTTAAGTTTCCAAAACATTATACATGGGTTTTATAAATTCAAAATTGTATTTATTATGATTTATTTTACTTTATGAATATATATTTTTATATAAAAATCTTTCAAAAACCATTAAGTCATAAAAGTGATAGTATAAATAAAATTGGAATTTTTTACTATTCATCTAAACATCAATTATTATAGAGAAATATTAAAAATTCCCCCTAATATAGTTTTGGAATGCTAAATTAAAATTTAAAGTTAGTTTTAAAAAAATAAAATTCTAAAATTTATATATATTTTTAAATGAAAATACAATTTAGAAATAAAAACAGATTTTATTGGAAAATGTTATTTTAAAACTTTAAGTGTTATTAATCAAATTTTTTATGTATTTAAAATTTTTTAGAATATTTTTTTACTATATTTTTATTGTTATTAAATTTTATTAGTAACATTTACCTAATATGTCACAAATAATTTTAGTTTAGCATTCCGTGTGGAGTAAGCTATCGAACATAGTATTAATTTGGAGAAACAATGTATTGCAGAATCTTAGGGTGTTATATGATGAGATTGTGGAATAATATTGAATGAGAGGATGATGAATTGTGATGTTAACTCATGGAATTATGGTTATTGATTCCACCCTTAGTAAGATGGTAGAGCATTATGATGATAATGATTGTGAGACCTCCCCTGAGCGAGAGGTCATGGTCTGAAACATGATATGAGCCTTGTTGTCTGACCTGCCTTGAGTGAGTGGAAGTGGTCTATGGTTTTACATGGGACTTTTTGTGTGACCACCCTTGAGTGGGAGTTCATGGTTTAGGATTCGATAAATGACTTATTGTGTAACATCTCCTGAGGGTGAGGGTTTGGTTTGGGAATCTTTGTTGGTTTTGATGTGGGGCTTGATGTAGGAACATGTCTTGACTAATAATGAACAAGTCATGTTTTGGGTTATATATGTGGCATGGTATGGTTCTTCCTTTCAACATAGAGTCAAATCTAGTAAGGTTAGGATTCATGGGGTCTTATCATTGTGACCTAATGTATTCTTGGTTTCTCACATATTTATATAAATTCATACATTCTAATTAATATTCTTCACTTGGGATAAGTATTCATTGGTGGTGTCCAACTAGATTTATTACTCACACCCTACATAAAAACCCCAATGCTCATGCAGACTTTGTTTTTAGCGGTTCTACAAAGGGAAAGGTCCCTATTTTGGGAATCTGAGTAGGTGAGGCTGGTTGGGGATAGAGGTGATGCCAATATACACTATTTACTCAATATAGATGGAAATAATGACTATAGGGTGGGGGGGGGGGGTAAATAGGACTTTAAAAACTTATAATACAAAAAATTATCAAATAATATTATTGAATAAATCAACATTGAGTGGATTGTTCATAATAAAGTGCAGTGAAAATAAAAAATATAAACACAATAGTTTTATAGTGGATATTATCACCAAGATCTTAGTCCACTCTTAAATATTCTCTACAAGTTGAGATGATCTGTATCAACCAAGGAAACTCACTTTAAAAGGTGTGATGATTTATTTATAGACTCTTTATTTTATAATACTGGGAGTCACAACCCTGAATTTTTATAGGAGTCCCAACCTAGTTGGAAATAACATTGTTTAGGACTCACAACCCAATTAAACCTAACTTTTTTTTTTCAGGATTAACAACCCAATAACCTTTATTTTTATTATTTGAATAACTAATACTAAGTTTCTTTTGATTGGAAAAATCCTAAACAAATGCTAACAATTAAAAATAGATTAAATAAAAATAATACATTGAAAAAAAACATGTACATCAGTAAAGATTAGAATATATTGAAGATTATGTAGCTAGATGATCATTGATCACTTAAGTATAAAAAATGGAGCAATTTTATTTTCTTCATGATCATATAAATGGTATTGTAGTCACATAATATCTTAATTGAGTATCAATAAAATTGTTCTTATCGTCGAGTATTCTAAAACTCATACATCATTAAAAATGTCATATATAGTTATTTACACTATATTCATTGGTCTCTATTTATCAATAAATCACCAATTTAAAAACTCATTTCTCTTCACATGTGAGTTTTCTGAACTCATCACTCACTTATAGTGGTTATAAATAGTTACAAAATGGAATCACATAATTACCTTTTAATACCTTAGGAGTATTCAATTATAATATCTATCTGATTTAATTCCTATCTTAAACTCAGTAATAAAATATTATATATTAATTGTAATAAATGATAATTATTTAAATAATGAAAATAGTAAAAATCACTCATAAAATTGTAGTAATTCAATAATTCAAAATCTATAAAAATTTTATATAGAAGAAATGTTATGAAAAATATTACTTCCATGATATTTTTTATATTCCCTAGTTCAAAAAATGGTCATTATAATATATAATTATTTTAAAAATTAATATAACATTTAAAATTTATTATATAATCATGCTGTAAATCAATTTATAAAAATATTACTGAAACACAGTATTCTTAAAAATATATTTTTTCAAAAAATAAAAAAGTAAATAACTGACTTTATGAGGTATAAAACTTTTGGTCAGTATACATACCATGAAATTATCTACAGTTGGTATACTTACTATGAAATAAAATTGATCATGTGGTAGGTATACTTTCTATGAAAACAAAATGGTCTTATGGTCACTTGTAAAAATAGTCATGCAATAACATATCTTCACAATCACTTAAATAAAAAATAACTAATGTGGTTAAAAAAATTAATTTATATGGTAACTAAAAGAATTCATACCCTAGATAAAAAATTTAATAGCCACAATAGATTAAAAAAATACTTATTATTTGTTCAAATAACTCATGGTCACTAGTGCAGTAAATTAAAATACCTGCATGGTAGGTTGAAAAATGTCCATGGTAGGTTGAATATGAACTTATGGTTGGTATAGTTTTGAACACATGGTAAGTATAATATGAACTCATGGTAGGAATTATATGAACTCACAGTAGGTACTCAAGATTCATTTCCACAGTAGGCTGGTGTTGTACTGCAAGGGAGACATAGTCTTAGGTCAGTTTCATACTATGCATGGAAAAAAGTACACTGGTTTTGCATGGGATATTCTAAAGCACTGGGTGTGGACGAGATACTATGAAATATATATATATATATATAGGCCGACATGGAGGTGCTTCCACGATGAACAGAGAATCCCCATGATGAAGAAACATGTAAAGTCGAAGATGCTGGAGCGTTGTCAGTGTGAAAAGAAAGAGTGTGCATAAGTCAAAGCCTAATCTTAAAGGCGTGTTGTTGATATTACATGGATTAAGGAGATTATTGAATTGAATAATGAGTTTGTTTAATCCACTTTCCTGGAAGAAAAATAGGATGAAGGAAGATGAACATTGTATCGTGGACACACACACACACACACAATATATATGAGTTGATATGTCTGTGTGTGTTTATATATAACCATTTATAAAAAATTCTCAATTATAAAACCTATTAAAACATTAAAATTAATACATTATATAATATTTTAATAGAATATAATAATTAAAGAAATTTAAATAACAATAATTTTCTTGAATAATATAAAAATAATTAAAGCATATGGAAAATTAAATGGTGTAAAAAATGTTTAATTAATTTAAAAAAATTTATGTGGTCGGTGATAAAAAATTTTAATGATTTAAAATTATAAAAATATAAAATTTTAGACAATTTAAAATCCAATAAAATTAAATCATTAATTGAAAAATTGATTAAACTGAATTACAACATTGATAATCAATTATTTAAATGGAATAATTAAATGATGTTTAAAAAATGGTATTTAAATAAATTGAATTTTCAAATTATAAAAATAATTAAAATAAAAATAAAAATCCCAGACACTAACAATTTCCCATGATTTTTAAATTTAAAAACTAAACTTTTATTTAAAAACCTAAATTTTCTCCCCCTTTTTGAAATTTATGAAAAAGATAAAAAAATTAGAGATCAATCAATATATTTAAGTTTTTTAATCAAAATAAGATTTCAAAATATTTATAACACAAACCAATTCATATAAATTTATTTATAAAACATTATCCTTTTTATATACTAAGAAATGACAAATAAATTTTCTTCAAGAGTTTAAAAAACAAATTTCCCCTATGTTTGAACCTCTACAAAATTTAATCAATAAAGATCAATTAAAAACAATGAAAAATAAAATTGGTTGTAAAAATAATTGAATCATTTTAAAGAATAAAATAAAATTTAATCAAGATAAAGTAGGCTTAAATAAATGATTCAGTCCAAGAAATTTCTATTAATTTTAAGCACTAAAAAGTTAGATTCGTCTTTGAAAAAATCAAATCAATTTAATAAAAAATTGAAAACTTGAACCAATTTAGAATTTAAAATTTCAAATATTCACACTATTTTAAAATATGAAAAACACAATTTTAATGCATAAAAGAAAAAAATAAGAAGTTATATAATACTTCCCCAGATCAGATGTGTTCAAAATATCATTTTAACCACTATAAGAAACAAGTTGTTAAAGTAATAGTTGGTAAAATAATTTAACAATAAAAAAATTTCTACATTAAAGTGTAATATCAATTAATTACAAAATAATAAATAGAACATGAGTTATTTCTTAAAATATAAGTTAGTTGTTGAGATATATTTCAAACAGCATAATCAAACCTGAATTTCTGCATATACGAACTATTTAATCACTCATTTAAACTCATATTTAAACATATTTACTAAATGAATAGACAAGGGGTAACTCCCCATATATTCATTCTTTACTAACAGATAGATCGAAAAATATTATAACTCTTTATAAGAAATAATAATACATAACCAACATAAATGAAATTAAAAATTTAAACTATATAAATTATAACATATTTTTTCACTAAAAAAAATGTAACATGCCTAAAAGTATAGAAAATAACATGATATAGGATATTATATATTATGCAATCCAATATACCAATTTATGAAGCAATAAATAGTATATATACTAGCTAATAGAAATCACTTACATGGGCATGGTGACCGACTTAGGTCCAATAGGATTTGAGTAACATCCTTTTGTTAACCATGTTGTCTTAGATTTGGTTGAATTGATAGTAAAACTTTTTGGAACCCAAATAGATTTCAAACATATATTTTTATGTATATATGAAAATTAATTCTAAGATAAAATAGTTTTAGTATAAAAAATGATTGAATAAATATCATAGAGCATTCACTGACATAATTCCCTTCCATTCTACATTTAAAACACGTCACACTAGAAAAACTTCCTTTTACAATTTTTAAAGAAGTATTATTCTTGCTTGGTGAAAATTTATTTTAACTAAAACCATTTTTATTATAGATTAGTTTCATAATAGATGTAATTTTATAATATTTCTATTTTCTTAGATCAAAAGAAGGTAAAGTTTCTTTATGATAATAAACATCTCTTTTTAAATCCATATTATCATTTTGAATATCTTATAAATTAGTATAGAATTTATCATTAGAACTAGAAGTTATATTTATCAGTTTCTTATTTTATTTTATATTTTTTTACATTCATTTTTAACTTTATTCAATTCATACAAGATTGAATTAAACCTTCTTTTTTAATCCTTATTATTCAATTCCAAAAAATCATTCATTCATTCAATTAATTCTTTCAGTATCAAAATATCAAAAATCATAATTTTTTTATATTATTTATACTAGGGAAAAAATATATTCAAATTTTCACATCCCTTTTTATGTTTTTCATTTTATTTGACCAATTTATTATTTTTACCATTTAATTCTATATATTCTTTAATCATTTTGATTCTATAATTCCTTAATTACATATATTATTTATGATGCTATTTGATATTAGAATTCATAGAATCATAATAAAATCTTAAATCCAAATTAGTATCTTTTCCATATTCACAAATAGTTTTATGAAAGAAATTTCAGGAGTTATTAATTGAATAAATAATGAGTCGGGTACTTTAAATTTTACATCCATCAGAGTAAGGTTGCCTATTTCTATTTTTACTTCTCGAGTCAGTACACGAATCTGAGCAGTCTGAACCCTCCCATACTCTAAGAAAATATTGCTTCTATTTTCTTATTTTATCTTTTTTAATTCACTGAATACTTGATTTTGGGACAATTAATTTTGATGTGACCTTTTTTACTACACTCATATCATGTTAGATCTAAAATTTTATTATTCTTTCTTGGATTAACTTTATTTTATTATTTTTCATTCTTCCTTCTTATTTTATTCTTGAAACCATTGTTTTTTATATATCTGAAAACCTTTCTACTTATATGATCTACATCTCTATCACTTTTCTAGGAATTATATTGGAATGAGTTAGTTAATGCATTTACATCATACATAACATCAATACCTTTATTCTTTTTACACTCATATTTGTAAATGTTTTTCAACTCAAGTTCATAATAAAAAACTGATTAGTTTATCTAAATTATAATCTATAAAATTATTAATTTCATTGATTGAAACTTTACTAGAATGCCAATTTTTAGTAAATCTCTTTGTACTCTTTCAACTAGGCTTGTGTTTCCCAGTACTTATTTTAATGAACTCAAATCATTTTTAATGATTGTAAATTGTTGAAACATCTGGTTCACTAATTATTCTTCACCAATATTTAAATCATTTTATTCTACTCAAAATATTAATATCTTGGTTCTTTTAAGCTTGGTTTTCCCATAGTGAATAATTTTAAGGATTCTCAAAATCTTGTGGGCTATTGTACACGCAGAAACTTGGCTATACTAACTTTTCTTTATATCATAATACAAATGATTTTTTAGTTTATAATTAAAAACATACTTTACCATATCGTTACCAATAAGTGTCTTTATATCAACTTTTGGTAATTTATATTATTTATCAATGATCTTCCAATGATCTATACTCAATTTGTTTTGGTTGGCATCCACTCGATATTACTAATGCTAGTAGTCACTTCCATCGAAAAATGGTGAATTTTGAGGTATCCAACCATAATTTTCCTTAATTCCTACCATATTCAAGAATAAATATTTATTCCTTATAATGTTGGATATATTATTAGGTTATCAAAATATTTAAAAATAAATTACAAAACTATAATATCCTTAATATGTTCCTAGACCTAATACTAATTGTTAGTATCATAAAATAGAATGACACTGCTAAACTATATATAATAAATTCATACAATATGATACCAATTATTGGATTGATCTAGATGGAAATAAATACTAGAAGGTTGGGTTGAATATCCCTTAAGATTTTTTAATATAAAAAATAAATCAAATAAATTTTTTTAATAAATCAAGAGTGAGTACAGAGTCCAGAATATAGTGCATCAGAAATAAAAATATGAACATAATTTTTTTATAGCAGTTTAGATCACCAATATCCTAGTACACTCTTCAATATTATATAATTAGGGATAATATCAACACCCACTAATTAAACTTAGTTTTAAATGTGTGATAACCTCTTTAAAGACTCTAAATTTTACAATACCTAGAGGTACAACCTTGACTTTTATAGGAGTCAAAACATATCCTGAACTGACATTGTTTGAATATCATAACCCAATTAAACCTGACTTTTTTTAGGAATAATAACCCAAAAACTATACTTTTTATTTATAGAAAAACCAAGACTAACTTTACTTTGATTGGGAAAAGCAAAACTGACAGAAATGAATACGAATAGATTAAAGAAAAACAATATGAGAAAACCAAAAAAATGTAAACTAGCAGAGATCAGAATATATTGAATACAATGAAACTTGAAGTTATTTGATCACTTACATAGTAATTAATGAAATAATTGATGTTGATTTGTGATCAAAGAAATAGAACAATGGCTGCAGAATAACTTTTTCAAGTAGTGAGAAAATCATCATTGTTGTTAAGTATTCAAAAAATCATCCAGTATTCAAAACATAATATGGAGTTCTTCACACTATATGCAGTGGTCTCTATTTATCGACTAATCAATAAAGTTAATCTTCATTTATCTTTACGTGAAAATTTCCTAAACTCATCACTAAGTTACAACGATAATAAATATTTAAAAATGGTAATATTCCATTACTAGTTAATACCTCAAGTGTATTTAAAAATAATATTTTTGCACTTTAATTCCTACATTAAACTGAATAAAATGAATTCTAACATATTATATTGAATAAATGAGAATTATTCAAATAAATAAAATAATAAAATCACTCATAAACTTTTAGTAATTCAATAAATAAAAATTTATAAAAAAACAACAGGAAAGGCATATTAGAAAAATATTCTTTCCAAGATTTTTTTTATTAACTAGTTTACAACATGGTCATTATTACTTATAATAATTTTTAAAATAAATATAAAAATTAAAATAGTTTAAATAATAATGAAATTAATCATTTTAATAATATATTTCTAAAATAGATTATGATGGAGAATTTTTTTTCAAAATAAAAAAAGTAAAGAACTAACAAAGTGAGATATTAGACTTTCAGTCAGTATAAAAACTATTACATCACGTGCAACTGGTATACTAACCATGCGAAAAGAAATTCATACGATAAGTATAATGATTGTGCAAACAAAATGGTAGTGTGGACACTTATAATAATATTTATGTGGAAACTTACCTTCATGGTTACTTAAATAAAAAATAAATCATGCTCCTAAGAAAATTAATTCATGTGATAACTAGAATAATTAATGTGGTAACTAAAAAATTTGATACTCATGATTGATTAAAAATACTTACGGTATGTTCAAATTCATCATGGTTACTTGTGATGTAACTTTAAATACCTGCATGGTAGGTTAGAAAACATCTATAGTAGGAGAAATATAAACTTACGGTAGGTATAAACATGAATTCATGATAAGTAGAATATGAAATCATGATAGGTATAATGTGAACTCATGGTAGGTATGAAAAATTACTCTTCACAATAGGTTGGTGTTTCATTTTGAATGGGAAAAGGTATGCTAGTGCTGTATGGGATATGCTGAAGAGTTAGGTGTTGATCAGTTATTGTGAAAAAAATGAGATAAACCGGTTTGGAGGTGCTACCATTGGGTACAGAGAGGAAAAATTTGATATTAGGTGTGCCTTTTTTATTTTTATGGGTTTAGGTTATGATTCTTTTGGTAAATGGGGTAGAATAGCACCACTTGAAGTGACACTTTCATCTTTTTTCTCTATCCCCTCTCTCATTAAATATATTTAAAATAATTATAATTAGATTCATAAATATATATTTATAAATTATTATAGGTATAGAAATATTTTAAATTTATTTATAAATAAATAAATAATTATAACTATAGATTTGTAATTATATAGTTATAAAAATATTGATAAAATTATATGGAGATCAAATGTATATTAAATTGTATAATTATAAATATATTTTAAATGTATATATAAATATATTTTAATAATTATATAATTTTAAATATATTTATATTTATATAATTTTAAATGTATATTTTTTTAGATAGATTTAAAATTATATAATAATAAATATATTCATCAAGTATATATATATATATATATAATAAATATACATATAATAAATATAATTATTATTTTGAGAATTATATATTTATAATTTTATAAATATGTTCTTATTTATAATAAATATAATAAATATATGTAAATATAAATTAAAAAAATATATATAAATATATATATATATTAATAAAAATATATTTAAAAATATATTTATAACTATATTTAAAAATAATCAATTATAATTTAAAAAGTATATTTATACGTATGTATTTAAAAAATATATTTATAAATATGTATTTAAAAATATGATGTTATTTTTAATTACATTTATAAATATATTTATAATTATATAATTATAAATCTGTAATTATAAATCCATATTTTCATAATAATAAATAAAACTTACTTAATTATATAATCAAATAAACCTTATATAAAATTATTTATATAAATTTATAAATTTATTTGAAAATATTATATAAATAATCATTATTAAATTTAAAATATAAGGTATATATATATTTATATAAATATATATAAGTAAACAAATTTATAATATGTAATTATATAATTAAATAAACCATATATTTAAATAATATATATATAGTTATATATATATATAAATAAACATTATATTTAAAATTTATAAATTTTTATATAATTATTTAAATATATAAATAAACATTATTAAATAAACCTTATTAAATTTTTTAAGACACGTGAGGGTGGTTGTGGGATAAATACGATTTAACCTTTTTTACAAATTTCTATATTCTATTAGAATCTTTTAACCCCTATGAAATTTAACTCTTATTGGTGGTTCTGTAATATGCATATATTTACTATTTTTAAAGTATATGTCTACATGTGAATTTATCTCCAATGAATTCCTTAAATAAACTTTCATTGTAATCATATTTTTTTCATCATGTTTTACATGCTGGTAAGGAGTCTAATAGGTTTCAAAGTGTGACATAATGCATATGTAAGGACTATTTTTTTAGAACCATCATAAATTCTATATCTTTCATTACATTTATAATCAAATAACCAAGAATATATCTGCATCCACTCAATATAAAATCATAAAATTCAAATATGTATTTTAGATAACCTTCATGATCTCAGTCCCTATTTTAGCTCAACATTAAAGACTTCAATGAAATTTTCACCATGAATTATAACACCTCAAAATAAGATTTCAATATAAAAAAATTATACTATCTCTTAAGGTGTGCATTATTTATGTTCAAATATCACTTTAGGTGTGCATTATTTGTTCACACATTACTTTAGCCAAGGTGGTCTTTATTCATGTAAATTAGTTTTTCCTTACTATTATTATGTATTTCTTTTTATTTATCTAAACCAAAAATCTAATTATCATAGTAAATAGGTTTTTTAATATATAAAACATGACATCTGAATAAATCAACATCGATGTCCTTGGTAGCACAATAAGACATCTGAACCTCATGCCCACTAAGTGTCTGATGTCTGTGTCGCTCTAATGTCATAGCTGTATGTTCGGGTTCCTCCTCTTGTGGTTATTCTATTTTATCCTAATGGTGTTGTGTATAGGACTAGATAATATCATGTGTGGATGGCTCAAAATCATATGTTGAGCCATATGGCCCCGAAGCTCCAAAAAATGGAATAAATGGGATATTGAGGAAGTACTCAACGGAAGGAGAGGGGGATACCACAAGCCACATTACCACACCCTGATTGTAGTCCAAAGTAGTCCGTAAAGATAAAATATGTGGCATATAAGCATCTCCCTGTCATGCAAGATCATTAGTTGACTGGCCATGATAATCTCTCTGTAGTGCAACAACATCTGTAGGAGCCGCTCTTAGATGTCTATGTTGTCACCTCTACCCCTACTGATGTCCTCATCTATATCTTCCAGCTAGTGGTGGAAGTAGTGGTGAATCATCCTCAGTAGATATTTTAGGGACATTATCATCCCCAGGAGCTTCAGCCGAATGATATAGATCAAGTTATAATTGTGGCTCCTCATCAAAGAAACTCTCACGTATGAACTAGAGAGGATCGTTGAGATCCACCACATCTGGGTGAACTACATCCCGCCTAATAAATGCCTCTTCCTAAGGATTTTTGATATGTGAAAGACGACCAATGTCATCTGTCTGCAAATTAAATAAAATTAAAATAAATACCAAAAGTGAGTTAAACAAACATAATAAAACATAGTAAACATACCAAATACTGAATCCCAATCCCCTGATGTGTAAGGTGCATGATGATGTGTCATCGTTACCAGTCTACATAACCCCCTGACCATTTAACTAATAGTGTGTTTGGGATATCCGTATTGAAAGATACCATATTGGGAATACCTTTCCTAAAATTCGATATAAGTTGCATGATACCACCGCCATTCCATTTTCTTTATACCAATAAGAATAATCAAATATAACCCATCAGGATGTTATGGATCCATCAGGATATTCTATATATAACCAAACAGGCAAATGAACTATTCTAGATGGTGCCACTAAATGACGTGGAAGTGGATGAGTGACACCACTATAACACGATCTTTAATCATAGATATGCAGTATGATGGAAGTGATGCGTAGAAAAATTCTATATACAGAGTCCATCATACCTGAAATGTAAACCAATAAAATAAGTCCAAAAAATTTATGATAATGTCACTAAGACTACATTGAAATAACTTAAAAAATTTATAACAAAACAAAACTTTCTACATAAAAATTAATGCTTAACATATCTCATCCAACTGTATAGCACCAAATATCTATAAACAATTGTGAAAACTATGTCTCGAAGTATGTGAATACTTATGATATTGAATCCACCTGGTTAAAAAAGAGTAATATATAGTATGTTTTTTTAAAAAAAATTACAAAAGTACTAAATAACTGAAAGAAATAACGTAAACATACCAGCATCCCTGAGGACAGTCTTGAAATAGTTATGGTGGAAGTTATGTGACAACTCAAGGATTGATATATGGAAAAATATCCAAGTCCCACATCTATACCAAAACCATAAAACCTAAAATCTATTTTTAGTTAGTGTGGCAACTAGTATAGATAAATTTGTACATATGTGATAATACAGTAGACCCCTAACTGTATGTAGCTGTCTAATCCATATCTTTAAGTAATGGGAGGTATATCATGTGTATCAAAGTGGTGGAGTAGTCGACACACAACACTCCTATGATCAATCACAAAATATATGCACGTGTGTGCAGAATAAGCATTTCCTCATCTGCGTCATTAAGAATTAAAATGAAATGATCATCAAGCCACCCCATGTGCATGTAGAAACCCTAGAGAACATTTGGTATATCGACGACGTCAATGCCTAGTAGACTCTGTATGACCGCACACCAGTCTCCACTAGTGGCACTCATAACTAAATGTCCATGGATGGGATTACTGAGAATTTTGGTGACATCCTCTAAAGTAATGGTCATCTCCCCCTCAGGGTGATGCAATGTGTGTGTCTCTGGACTCCATCCCTCAACCAATGCAATAGTTAAGTGGTGATCAATGTTCTTGAAGTCACACATAGAGACTGTATTAAATCCATAATGTCTAAGGTATGGATAAATGGATGTTGGTGGTGAATCATTATTAAAATTATGTGCTCTAAAAACATAAATAAGTCTATCATGTCATCATTCCAACACATCGTGTGACACATGTGTCTACTGGGTAGATAACAAAGCTTCTCCATTGGAATGTATGAATTGTAAATCATTAATTTCATGTATGGTATGAAATTTATCATGTATGTATGAAATTTATTTAAATTTAATTTCCATAGTAATAATTTTATATATGTTACATGTTTTTAATTATGATTAAAAAATTTAGAAGCACAAAAAATCTCCTTCATAAAATGTTTATATCTCTTCGCCTATTGAATTTTGTTGGAAAGTTATTCCATAAAATATTATGATTCTCCATATAGTTGAAATTTATGTGAATGAGGAATGTATTGGATATATTTATATAGATATTATATCATTTTTCAAGGAAGGGAATTTATAATTCTTATTTAGAACGAGCCTATGGTCATTTTTTGGTGTGAGGAAGAATAAGAACTTCTAATGGAAAATACCTCAATTTTATGTGTCCTAATTTCTATCTGTGATGGCTATTTATCTCATATGGTTGGGGTTAAACTAAAAAATGAGTATATTATTATTATATATGGGGTTTTTGATATATTTCTAGAATATTTTTATATTCATCCTCTAAATCTTTAAGTTGAGTTTTCAATTGAACTCACACCTTATTCTATGCCTATTTCAAAGACTTCTAATAACATGGACCCATTTGAGTTTTATATATTCAAGAAGAAACATTAGGTGAATCTATAAAAGGGATTCATATTCCTATGTGCATCACCTTGGGGTGTAAATTATTATTTTGTTAAGAAGAAATATTGGATAATGTATCTTTGGATTGATTGTCGGGAACATCACCATATCGGTATCAAGAAAAAGTTCTATTAACCCCATATGGATGATTTATTTGATCATTTATGAGGATAATAAGCGTTTTACAAGATTAACCTTACTTTTTTAAATCATAAAATGAGTGTTAAGATGGGGGATATACCCAAGAAAAAATTCTATATGATGTACGATCATTAAGAATTTATAGTGACTCCATTTGGACTTACTGATTCCCCACTTATCTGTATGGATTTAATGAATTGAGGCTTTAGAGATTACGTTGGATTTTTTTGTTATTCCTTCTAAATAGTATTCTAATATATTGGTATATTTTTTAAAAGTTACAAGATATAAAAATAAGACAAATATGATTAAAATGGAGATAATGATAAAAATGGTTACATGTACAAAATATTATAGTAACTGATAGAGTACATGAATCATTTTTTTCCATTAGATGATTTCCCTATATGTATTGGGCAATCTGAATTTGAATGAACTTCCTAGAGAAATAAGTTGAACCTCTGTCTAGTTTCCAGTTCACTAGGCCAATCAATCTCATTCTGAAGGAGAGTCGACATTGGCCTCCCTTTAGGTCAAAGCCTAGTCTTGTTCGGTAGAAGCATGGGTGCGCCATCAGACAGCTGAAAATTCTGATATTTTCTAAGTGGCATCCATGAAGTACTATAGAAGTCATTGATACTCTCCAGTTAATAAACTAGATCAATGAACCTCTCCCAAGATAAGTGTATGTAAGAACATGTTGCGATCACATGACTGCAGGGATATCCCAATGATTGAAAGTTTCCACATTCACAGTAACACCCCTCCAATAAAACAACTTGCACACAACCACTTCTATAAGACACAACATAACTGGTATTAATTAACTCATATCATTTATCAGGATGATTAAATACAGTCACATGATAAGTTTCAGCCTCCTGAAGAACTCTATCTAGCTCGCGTTGGAAATGGTGTCCATATCACATCCCTCTATTTAGGCCCTCTTCAACCTATTTTCCTTATTGTAGGAAATAATTTACACTATTATAGAAGGTCTATTGTACCAAACCTATAATTTAGATTTAAAGGATCGTACTAATATTATATTATAGTTTTAGATTTCCTAAGTAACATATAACCAAATATTATTATTTACCTATGATATGTATTTTCAAAACTACCTTGAAAACCCCATTTATACATTCTATTATGTCGGTCTTCATGTGTCAATAAATACTCCCATCATCATATTACAATGATCATTTATTCTTGGTAATTTTCATCATGTAATCATAAACTTTTTATTAGCTCAGTGAATATCTTCAAGACGCTCCTCTATCCTTTTTTGTTGAGGATTGTATGATATCATACACGATCTAATATAAAAACATATGACAATTACTATGACAGTGATTTTCAAAATAAAAAAGTATATTCATACAAATTTTTATGAGTGATTTTTTCATCAACTCATTCCTGACCTTATTTAAGAAATTTCTGGAAATGTGTCAAATACAATATCACTGATGGGAATAAGGTGGTCTCTAGGAAATACCCTTAGACTGTACTTACTCCTTTATTGAATGATGGCAATATGAAATATGAGAAATACCTTCTGCCTTCATAACAAACTCTCAAAGACAGGCCAGAAACCAGATCTATGATGAGAAGTTCTCGTTCTTTATAATTGAAAATGCCAAAGGTAGAGGGCTAAATTTCCATCTTGCATAGCGAAAAAAATAAATTTATTGTATAATTTCCATAGAAAAATGTTACATCAATTTTTATAAACTATTTTCAATGTCTAAAAGCTTCCACACATAGTGAAATTGTATAATAAAATCTCTCAAACACAACCATTGATTGATCAACTTGGTTTTGTTGGTTAAGACATTAAGTAGTATGTAATGATATATAACTTGATTTTTGTGAAGTAAAATCTCCATAAGTTGTTTTAAAAGTTTATAAGAGACATCCCAATCACCATTAAACTTCTCAATAGCCTTTTTTCATGCTTCCCATGCCTTCCAGTGAGAGATTTGACACCCAAACAGTTGTTTGATTCACTCTACGACCTGAATGACAAGAACATCTTGACTTTCTATAATCATTTAAACAATAATAGTTTAAACAAACTCAAAATCTAATGAAGAGTGTTCCTGTGACATGATTGCATTCACACAATTGTATGGAGTAAATCTAGTGTTGCACCAACTATGAAAAGTGTTGTCAATTATAGCTCACAAACACATTTGACATTTCAAATAATATTTGTCATAAGGAATCACATAATAATACCTATTTGACTATTATACAAAATACGAGTAATATATTTCAATTTCATATTGTTTTATAACATTTTTAATTGCATATTTTCTCTCAAACTCTCTTACAATATAATGAACACCTTCATCTATCACTCGATTTGTGCCACCAATGATTCCTGGAAATTTTGTACTATGATTAATAACTGACCAATTAAATTCAGGCAAGAAATTCATGCCTTCATTCGACCATGAAGCGAACCGTGGAGGATGGTTCAATGGTTGGTTGAACCTCACTTGAGTGGGAACATGATTTTCTTATGCATGCTATTATTCTTCTTCAAATACCTCTTCATATTATTGTTCTAAATCATCATCATTATCAAAATCATCGAATAAGGTATCTAAAGAACATGGAGGACTTTCCATAGAAACTATCACCTGCGGAAATGATGGAAGAACTAACATTATTGATGGAACTTATTGGTGTGTTATAGAATGAGGATATGACATAGTATCATTACATTGTGATGGCCTGACTTCAAATGTTGATGGAATCTATATTGTAGCAATAGTGACATACAACTCCATCAATTGATTCTCAGGTTGATACTTAACCAATGAAAGTTTGTATTACCATTCTTCATCATCATTTACTGGATAGGCCACATGAAAAAACCTATTTATAAATTTTAGGAGTCTGTATGTAATGGAATATATCACTGGATTCCTCATTATTTTTAACTTTCAATGAATTTTCCTTTGCAAAGATTCCAAAGTAGTACAACTTCCAAGAATCAAAACATCTTTTGGCCATATAATATAAATACATCCTCGTTCTATCTAAATTATTTGACCATTATAATAAATATAGGCAACCATTCTTTTATCTAAAATAAACCATCGTTATTATTAGAAGGTTCAAAGATTTTCAAAATTCCAAAGTTAAGTACATACCTTTTGAAGATGTTATTAATATTTATGATTTTAAAATTTTAGAACATTTTCTTATATCCTAAAAGATGATACTAATGTTTCCTAGTATAGTTTTTAATCATACTAAAGGTGTTTTGTTAGTTTATAAATAAAATATGAATCAACTAAAGCATATCCCCCAGGAGTTTCAAACTAGGATGCACCAAGGCCTGTTGTCATGTACTAGGTTACCCCAAGATAGGCTCGAGAATCCTTGTCAGAGTTGTTACTCCTAGGTACATCTGTGCCAGATCCACAAGCTCTTGTTTATATCCAAACAGATATTTGATTTCTTAGATAGCCACATGATCATTATGCTACCAAATTTTTAAAAAAGTTCTCTTATATCCTAAAATATGACACTAATAATTACTTGACCATTGGTTAATCATTAGTTAATCATTAGTTCACCATTAGTTAATCATTAGTTTATTATTTCTTAACCATTAGTTAAACATTGGTCAATCATTCCTTAATCATTATTCAATCAATCCTTAATTAACCTTTAATCATCCTTTAATCATTCTTTTATCATCCCACAAGTTTTTGTTACTTTACCAAAAATGATTACTTCGTTTATTAAAATAATCACTTCACAAATTAATAAAATTACTTCACTAAATAATATAATTACTTCACTAATTAATATAATTACTTTTCTAATTAATATAATTACTACAATGTATGATTCTTAATTTATAATCATAATTGAAAATTTTAATTTACTAATTACATTGAATTAATTACCTAAATATAGTTATGTTCTTAGTAATTATATTTAATTGATAAATTAATTAAATAATAATTACAATTTACCAAGTATTTATTAAAATTAACTAGCTACTAATTACTAATTACATTTATGTAATTACTAATAATAGTAAACTAATTAATTACCTAATTATAATTATGTAATTACCCAGTTTCAATTAATTAATTTCTGAATTAAAATTAATTAATTACCTAATTACAATTAATTAAGTTTCTAATTACTAATTACATTTATGTAATTACAAATTATTGTTAAATAATTAATTATAAAATTATAATTAATTAATTACCTAATTATAATTAATTAATTACCTATTTATAATTAATTAATTACCTAATTAAAATTAATTAATTACCTAATTAAAATTAATTAATTACCTAATTAAAATTAATTAATTACCTAATTATACTTAATTAATTAACTAATTATAGTTATGTACTTAGTAATTAAATTTAATTAGTAAATTAATTAATTAATAATTACTATTAACAAAGTATTTATTAAAATTGATTAGTTTCTAATTACTAATTACATTTATGTATTTAATACTTATAGTTAACTAATTACTTACGTAATTACAATTAACTAATTACTTAATTATAATTAATTAATTAACTAATTACAATTAATTAATTACCTAATTACACTTAATTAATTACCTAATTACACTAAATTAATTACCAAATTACACTTAATTAATTACTTAACTATAATTAACTACTTAGTAATTGCACTTAATTACTAAATTAATTAACTAATAATTATAATTAACCAAGTATATATTAAAATTATTTAATTTCTCATTAGTAATTACATTTATATAATTACTAATTATAGTTATCTAATTAATTACCTAATTATATTTAATTAATTACTTAATTAAAATTAATTAATAACCTAATTACAATTAATTAAGTACCTCATTACAAATAATTAATGAAATAATTACGGTAAACTACTTAATAATTACATTTAATTACTAAAATAATTAATTCAAAATTATAATTCAGTTAGTATTAATTAAAGTCAACTAATTACTAATTACATAACTTTATTTACTAATTATAATTAAATAATTTCTAATTACAATTATTTAATAAAAAAACTATAATTTTGTTAATACAAATTAGTAAATTAATTACAATTAATTAAAATAAACTATTTCTATTTCTAAATAAAATACTTTAATTATAAACTATTTTTTAAAATAATAAATTAATTATGAACTAGATCTAAACAAAATAAATTAACTATGAACTAAATAAATAAATCATAATATTAAAAAAATTGAAAAAAAAAGAATTACCTCAAATTTGTGGAAAGGTGGTGATGCTTTAGAGTAGATCGACTACATGGGAAGATAAACTAGAGAGGTAGAGCCACATGCGAGAATAGAAAGTGGAGAGGGGAGCAATAAGAGAGGAGAGAAATGAGAGGAGGAGTTTGAGAGAATGGTTGTGGGGGGTTGGCAAGCCCCCTTTCATTGGGGTGAAATCTTTGGCGCCACTTCAAGTGGAGCTGATCAAATGAAGTCACACTCTATTAGTGACACTTCAAAAGGCGATGATAGAGTTACAAAACCAAATATATCTGCTACATGAAGTGTCACTTTGCGGTCCGATAAATCAAAGAACCACTTCAAGTGGTTCTTTGGCATTTTTTTGGCCAAAAACGCCACTTGAAGTGGCATTATTCTTCCCCATATTCCAATATAAACAAAACCTAAATTCATATAAAAAATTAAAATTCCCCTATCCCAAATTTGTCAGTACAGATAATCCCCATGGTGAAGAAATAGGAAATGTTAAAGATGCAATAGCACTACCAATGTGAATAGGAGGAGCGTACCGAAGAAAAAGCTAAAGCCTAAAGATGTGATGGCATTCTACTACAGACGAATTAGCTCACTGAATTGATGAAGGAGTTTGTTTAACCTTCTGACATGGAGGATGAAGAAGTTGGAGGAAGATGATCATTGTATCATGAATATATATATATATATACAGTATATTTATGAGTTGATATATATATACACATTATATATATGAGTTGATATATATATATATTTGTGTGTGTGTGTGTGTTTATGTATAACTATTTATAAAAAATTCTCAATTATAAAATGTATCCAAATACTAAAAATAACACAATATATAATATCTTAATAGAAAATATTAATGAAATATTGGATATAACAATACTGTTCTTGAATAATGTAAAAATAATTAGAGAATATGAGATAATAAAACATGTAAAAAAATTAGATAATTTAAAATAAAATACATGTGATGTGTTATAAAACATATTAATCAATTTAATTTATGAAAATATAAATGTTTAGTCAATTTTAAAACCAAATAAAATAAACATTTAATTAAAAAATGATTAAACAGAATTGAAACATTGAAAGAAAATTGTTCAAATGGAATAATTAAATTATTTTTAATAGATATATTTAAATGGAGGGATTTTTTAATTTATCATAACAAATAAAATATAATTTTTCCCAACAGTAACACACACTCTATGATCTTTTTCTACTATGCCTTTAAATTTCTACTTTTTATTTTTGTTAACACATGTATCAATCCACCACATATGGGAATCATTTTTATTTGGATGTATGACTAACATGGTATCTTTGTTGTAAGATGGATGATGTTTCTATTACTATACTATTACCATTATTCCTTATTGTTGTTTTATTTATTATTTTTGCTTCCACTATATTTATTATTGTTGTCAATTAATATCATATGAATAATCTAGCTAGGGTATGTATTAAGCATTTTTTTCTAGTCAGTTGCCTCTTTCATATAGAGAGTCACACATGAGGCCATGCGGTGCTTCGACTTAAACATGTTGATTTGGGATAGGGTATTATACACCTTACCCTTAAATTTTTTATTAGTGTCATAAGGGGTTATTAATATAGCGGTTAAGGTGGTATTAATATGTAAATTATTTTCATAATAAAATTAATTTTATTTGGGTAATAAATTTTTATTAAATATTGAATTTTTATTTTAAAGGATAAATTTTACAATTTTAAAAGAAGGACATGATAAAATGGATTAAATATTTGGAATCAATATTTTAAAATTATATAAGCAGTAAGATTTGTAATTTTTTATAAAAATAGAAAATATGATAAAAAATATTGAACTTTGTTTCATTATACACTAAAACAAGCATAATAATGATATAATCCTTGTTTTTTTATGTGTTTGAGTGCCGCAAAACATAGTGAAAGTCACTATGTTATGGTGCATATTCATGTAATTCTCATTTCATGTGACAGTTCATTAGTTCCTTCTAATTTCTATCCAAAAAATTATCATATTCGATTTATCATCATAGGATAATGAAAATGAGTAATTTAAATTCATTACATGAATGTTTAAATGTTAAGAATTCGTTTTGAGGAGTAAACTAGATGTTTTTAATGATTTGAAATGTTGTAACATTTGATGAAACATTTAATAAATATATTGAAAAATGTTTTGTTGTTGGAAGACTATGTAAATCAGTTTAATCCTCTTGTATTGTAGTTATATTCATCAAAACTACGGAATCCATATAAAATCAAAGATCCTATTTCTTTTAAGATTATAACAAAGGCTTTACCATACCATAACTTGATATATGTAAGGGCTTAAAATTTTCTGGATCCTTGCGTTATTTTTTCAAGAATTATAAGAGTCTATGGGTGTTTTTTGTAATTTAATGGGAGAAGAGATGAGTTCAAGATGATTTTTAACTGGAAGAGGTGTGTAGTGGTGTGATTGAATGTGTTGTTTCACGATCTGAATATTGAAAGTTATGTCAAAATGTAAATTTTTGTCCTGGATTATGGTGTAGGCTCTAAGATTTTAGAGTTTCTTAGTTTTAATGGGACTGTTTTGGTCAGTACATGATTATTCGGGTTACTTCTTGAGGGTTGTTGGTTAAGGAATGATTAGTTTATTCATGGTGGGAGTTTCATTAGTTACCCTCATGTTGGGTTTTTTAGTAACCCTCATGTATCAAAAAAACCTCATTTATGGTTTTTACTTATGGTTTGAGGATCATCAATCATGAAATAAAGAGTCTTGGGGAGTTGGTTTAATATTGTATTTGTGGCCTTTGTGAAATGGTCCTAGATACCGTGACATGAATCCCTAAGTGGATGATTTCATGGTTCTATCTTTTTTATAGTAATTGATCCATGGTGCATGGGTTTCACCATGAGTTTGGTTTTGGGTTGATAAAGTTAATGGATAATTCAAGGAAATTATATCCTGATTTTAGGGGGTTTAATATTGTATCATGTTTATATAAATCATGCCATGATATTACTCATTATTATCAGTTTTAAGGGAGTTGAATGAGTTCTAAAAGAAGGATCACCAGATTGGATCGTGCCATAATCATCTAAAGGACATTTGAAACTGGCCAATCATATCATGAATCCACCCATCATGTAATGATTTTTTGAATCCAATTTTTTATTATAAATTGAAGTTTCATGTCACTTTTGGTTCAATCTACCTTGTTTCTATTTAACCTTATGTAGTATAGTGGCTTCTTCTGGTTGTCTTGGATGCCCTTTTTATGGTTCTTGTATCCCAATATTTGATTCTTGTTTCTTCTTTCATCTAAAAGTTATGTCATTGTCTATATTATTTTATTCTTCCTTATTCATTCTTCCTAGAATAGTGGAAATAATATTTTTGTTTAGCTATAGTATGTTATAATTCATATCTAGATGATTAATGTTATGTGACAGGTTCAAGAAATCTTCTTGTGGTTTTATTGATTCTCAAATTCAATTATCTAAAAATGGAATTACTCAACTTCATTTAATTAATGAATTTCTAAGATTTTATCCTATATTATAGAATAACATTTTCCTTGATATGTTGCAAAACCTTCCAAGTTACCTTATTGACCCTAATTCTATTCAACTGATAGCCCCATAAAATCTAATGAATGTAATTATGATCATTCCCCTTGATTAAAACCCTACCATTGAATCCTATAAGTTTCAATTCCTTGTTCAACTCCTTCCTTTGATAGCATACCCCTTGAAATACTCAAGATACATCATCCAAAATGGAAGTTAAAACATTTCCCTCATTCTTGGTGGGGATGGTTTATTCTAGGGTAATAGGTTGTTAATTAATTTGTATATTTAATTATCCAAATATTCCCTCAAACATAGTATTATTGTTTGGGTCTAAGGGGAGGGCTTATTTCATGCCTTCCCTTTATCCATTACCCCTTTTATCTAGATTTGTGTTGTAGGTTTGGTTTGAAGGAAGGGAATATTGTATTTTTTTCTCTTTATTCATTTATTTTGATTAATTTCTGCCCATTTTTAATAATTAATATTATCTTGATTTAATTTCTACTCTAGTATTTTAATAAATGGGCCCTACTGATAGCACATACACCCCTTCTAAACATGGTCATCAGGTTCTGGCCCACTAGGTAACATCAGTTTACTTGTAGACATGTGGTATCCTACCTAGGTCCCACTCATGTTCCCGAATAGATCATCATGATAAAATTTACGAGAAATGTAATGTTTACAGTTAAATAAATATTTGTGTGGTTTTAATTCTTAATATATTTTAAAACCTTCTAAGTTACCATATTGATCTATAATATCATTGATCAATGGCCCTATAAATTATAATGATTGTAATTATGATCATTACCCTTGATCGAAACCCTCTCATTTAACCCTATAAGCTGTAATTCTATGTTCCACTCTAACCTTTGATAACCCACCCCTTGAAAAACTCAAGAGACATCTTCAAACATATATGTTCAAAATTTTCCCTCATGCTTGATGGAGATGGTTTAGTTTAGGGAAATGGGTTGTTATTTACATTATATATTTTATTATCCAACTCTTACTTAAAAATTAATATTGTTTTTGGATCTAAGGGGATGTGTTATTATTTTCCTTAAATTCTTCCATTACCCCTTATCTCGAGCTTTGTGTTGTAGGTTTGGTCTTGGGGAAGGTATATTGCATTTTTTTCTCTTTATTTAGTTATTTGAATTAATTTTCACCATTTTTTATAATTATTATTTTCATGATTTTATTTCTACTATAGTATTGTCACAACAGGGCCCCTCTGACAACACATACACCCCTCCATAACATGGCCATCTGGTTCTGGTATTCCAGGTTGCACCAGTTTCCCTATAGACACATGGCCCCCAACCTGGGGCCCATCTACATTTCCAAATAGATCATTATACTAGTATTGATGATGATTTCAATGTTACAGGTTCAATAAATCTTCTTTTGGGTTTTTTGATGCTCTAATTTAGTTATTTCCACATGGAATTACTCAACATTATTGATGCAGGGGATTTATGAGCTTTTCTACTATCTTCTAGAATAATAAATTCTTTCATATGTTGTGAAACACTATAACACACCTTATTGATCCTAAATATCTTTAATCAATAGCCCCATCATATCAAATGATTCTAATAATGATCATTCACCTTGATTGAAATCCTCTCATTGAACTCTATAAGCTACAATTCTATGTTCCACTCCTAACATTGATAACCCACCCCTTGAGAAACTCAAGAGACATCTTCCAACATGGAATTTCAATATTTTCCCCCATGAACAATGAATTTGGTTTAGTTTAGGGAAAGGGTTTGTTATTTACATTATATATTATATTATCCAACTCTTCTCTCAAGTTTAGTATTATTTTTTGCGTCTAAGGGGAGGTATTATTGCATGCCTTCTATTCTTCCATTAACCCTTCTTTCGGGTTTTGAGTTATAGGATTGGTCTGGGGGAAGGGGATATTGTATTTTTTTATCTTTCTTCACCTTTTTGGATTTATTTTCGCCATTTTTATAATTATTCTTTTCTTGATTTAATTTATACTCTATTATTGTAACAAATTGGTCCCGCTGACACCATAGCCACCCCTCCATAACATAGTCGTTGAGTCTTAGCCACATCAAGTAGCACCAGTTTCCCCACAGGCATGTGGTTTCTTACTTGGGTCCCACCCATGTGCCCGAATGGATCATTAGACTAATAAATTCCCACACAAGACAAAACTTTTTCTTTAAGTGTTCTTTTTTCTCACTCATTTAGTCATTTAACCCTTTATCATTTTGGGGTGTTATATTCACCCCCCTTTAGAGCACAACGTCTTGGTTGTGGACTCTGTATCTCTACCTAGGCAGTGCGAGCACAAATTTGGATGGGTTCCTCTTCTAATACCAAAGTAAAAATTGGGACTCAATGACAAAACATAGACCCCTCCATAACATGGAAGTAAGACCATATCCCTCTAGGTACCACCAGTTTACCTATAGACACGTGGTCCCCTACCTAGGGCCCACCCACATTCCCGAACAGATCATCAGACTAATTATTATCCCTATAATCCAGCCCTTTTTTCTTTTAGTGCACTTTTCCTCAATCACACACACCCTATGAAACATGCCATGCGGTCACCCATATTGATCACTACTTCAGGCCAAGAATGCTTAACTATAGAGATCTAATTAGGTAGGCTCCTAAAAAATAAAGCATCACCTGGTTTACATGAGTAATATAATTTATTCATTTAACCTTTTATCATTTTGGGGTGTTATATTCGCACCCTTTAGAGAACAATTTTCTAGTGGTTGACTCTGTATCTCAACATAGGCAGTGCCAACACACTTTTGGATGGGTTCCCCCTCTAATACCAATGTAAACACTGGGTCTCAAGGAAAATATAGACACCCTTCCATAACATTGTCATAAGTCCCTATCCCTCTATGTACCACTAGTTTCCACAGACATGTGGTCCCCTACCTGAGGCCCACCCACATGACCAAATAGATCATCAAACTAATTATTATCATCACATGGAAAAAATCGTTCTTTAATCATGTTTAGCCCACTCATATACATCCTGTTAAACTTCCCAATATGTCACCCATCCTAATCACTAATTCAGGACAAGCACACTTAACTATGGAGTTCTAATCAAGTAGGATACCAAAAAAGAAGTTGTACGTTATTGACATTAGTCATATCATTTTTTTATTTAACCCTTTATCATTATGAGGTGTTACAAGTATCACATTATTATATTTTTATTTTCAAATTTATATGGAAGTTGTTTTATAGAGGACATTAATTACAATTAAAAAATTTTATATAATTATAATCACTATATTTATTCTATTTCTATTTTTTTATTTAGGTAAATTATATTTTTTTATGAATCTTCATCGATTTTAATAACATTAGGCAGGAATATGCATGAATATAGAAATGAGGATGAACATGTAAACTTGGAATTGAAATTAACGTGATAAAGGTACCTTGAGCATGGGAATATTAAACTAATAAAAATATATAAATTAATGTGTTTGAGTATGGAGAATGAATAAGGTGTTGTTTCTTTGGTGGTTGAGTTATCTAGATGTCACTATATCTATTTGGGTTGCATCAAGTTAGAGTCTTGGGATAAATTTAGGGGGTGAGTAATGATTAGAATGTGACATCCTTCCATTCAATTTTGACAGGTTATATTAGGATATTTTTAATATTAGGTAGTATGGAGAGTATTCTTGTTGACCTCTTTGGGTTTGGTCACTTCCTTGTAAGTCTCCCTTCCCTAGAGTGACATCTTCAATTTTAAATAAATAGTGAGAATCTTGAAATCCTTTAGAGGTTATGGTATATCATTTTCTTCACAGGGTGGTGTTGATAGTTTTAGTTAAAATATAAGTTGTGTGGGTGTCTATAATAGAGAGAAATATAGAGAGAGGTATAATAGTATTTTTAGGATAATTGGGTAAGTTTATGTGATGGGGACTAGAAGGTTTTTGATACAAATTCTGAGTGGGGTTGCTTCTTGGTATTAATGAGAAATGTGAGTATAGAGATTTGTGTAGCCGTAAGTCTATATTTGAGTTATCTTATTAATATTATGATAATATTAAGGTTTATTTCATAGTTTGTTTTTGAAGATATGGGTTGATTCTAAATTTATCTAAATGAATATAGAAATTGAATAATTTAACATGCCGACTGCTTAAGATAATCTTTTGTCTAAGTAAATAAAAAAAGAAGTAATTAAAACATTGGTAAAATTATTAAGAATGGAATAATTAGAAGGATGAATTGTATAATATTGTGAGTTTATTTGTTAAATAAAATAATTTATAATCCAATATTTTGGTAAAAAATGAATGTGATAAATTATTATATAATTAAATGGTTTGAAATATTATTGATATGAATTTTAAGAGATGATTAATGAGAAAATTAAATGATGGAAGGATGAATTATGTTATATGAATAAGTAATGTAATGAATAAAGGATTTAAATTGTGAGAAGTTAATATTCATGGTGGTCTGTAATATTTCATTTATTGTGATATCTTGTGTGGTATAGTGATGGCCTCTATTTCATTGTTACCACCATGTTTCTTGATTTTTAAATATTATTTTTCCATGGTTATGATGATTATACCTGGTGTGGATTGATATTTTATATGATGTATTTTTTGGATGATATGATTTTGTTTTATGTTAAAAAAGGATTTAATGGATCAAGAATTATATTTCATGGGGGAATATATGATGTTGAGATGGTGATATGGTAATAGAAATGTTGATGGGGCTCAGTAATGATTATATAATTTGGGGTGTTATGTTGATATGATTATAGTTATATTGTTGGAATCATGATTAATAGGGAAATTCTTTTTCCTAACATCACACTACAAGTTTGAGTTGAAAAAACCATTGAACTAACATATAAGAGTGGGGGTACCTTTTCTAATATCTTTTTCTTTATTATATTATCAATCTTATTTCCCATTATAATTGATGGATATGACTTGTTAATGAAAGGACATGGTATTAGTAAATAAAGTTCTTGGTTTAGATTTCAGTATCTTGAGAAGTTATAATTTTCACTTGGTTATAGGTTTCTTTTTTATTTTCTATCATGATTCTGTCTTTCCTCTATTTACTTGATTTGAAACATTTCTATCCTAAAACATTTGTTTCACATGGATTTTTTATTGTTTAAAAATATAATCCTTCTGATTACTCTAAATTTCTCACCCTTATAACATATGTAATTGATGTAATTCATCATAAACATATCATTAGAGTACCTCATAAATTCATCAAACATTTATGAATACATAAAAATATCTTTTTTACCATGCTACAGCTCCAAAAACTCCTTGATGTATAAAAAACTCAATGTATTTGGGTAGTACACCTTAAAAAAGAGGCACTCAAACTCTTACCATGGGATAATTTCTTCTTAATGTGTCTGGATGATCAAAGTCTATTAGTGAATCATTATTCCATGGATAAGGATATATACTAGCACAACCATCTAATTAGGGTGGTGAAAACAAGGAAGAACACATGAATCACCACCTCCAGACAATACCTCATTGCTTGAGGATCACTATCACTTTAGAACCTAGGTTGGTTCTATTGCAGGAACTCATGATGTGAACTCAGTCTACACACATTCTTTTCATTCCCTACCGAAATTATCCACTAACTAATTTTTGTGGTCACATTATCTTACACTATAAAAGACGAGTTTTCTCACCATATTACTGGAAAATGTACTACTCCCCACATTCTTGGTGGGGGAATCCCATGATCAAGTCCCTAGGTAGAATCCTTATTGCTATGTTGGTTGGTAATAAAAAAATCTATCCTAAAAAATAGTACATCATGACCCTACCTCAATATCCAAGCTAGTTTTCTACATGGAGACATTATATGATTTGAAAATATGAAACCTCATAATTAAATCATAATTAGGGAGTTGTCTCAAGAAGGACATGGAAATCAGTGACCCATTCCTATATGATGCATGTACCATTATTTTTATCAGTAATAGGTGCCTCAATGTTCCAAGTCAACATGAAGGTTATTAGAGTCTTTATGAATGTATATGTTATTAATTTCACAAATACTGGGTTCTTTATCCTGATATTTTAACTAAAGACCCTTTGACACAGTTTTCTTAAATTCTCAAACCAATCCTCAATAGACATTTACTTCCAAATAATGTCCTGAATATAGGCTTACTCTGATACCACTCTAATACATCCTGAATTACCATAACCCCTATTGGGTATTAGTAAGCTGATTATTCTTCCCAATCCATTCTCCAATAGGCTAGGGTATGGTGACTAGCATTGAGTAGGAATATGACACATGATGGGAGGCCTTTTCCTAATGCACATTTACACAACCCACACCTCTAAGAAGGATATAATAATGCATAAAATAAAAATAAAACTAATTGAAATATTTAATTCATGTGGAAATATATAAGATACATAAGGGAGTAATCATATTATAAACTATAAATTTAAATGAAAAAATATTGGCCTAAAAACATAAAGAAAAAACCCTACGAATTGAAGATAGAGATCTATAAAATGACCCGATACTAAAATGACCATGTCTACAACCATCAACTATGTGTACCACTAAGCTCATATTCCATTTATATCACATCCAACCAAGTCACCATTATACTATCCTTCTCCCACAAAAGATATGACACGTGTGGGTGAAACACCCATGCAGGGATGAGTATAAACACACCCAGTAGAATGCATCAAAAACCACAAGGGAAATAATACCAACCCTATTATCTTAAAACCACTAAGGTAAATGATTTACCACTTAGGAAAAAATAATAAGAATTTGTAAGATAATCCTAGATATTATTTCAAGTCAAAGAACTAAAAACATCGAGTCTTACACATCAACAAAATAATCTCACAAGAAAAAATTCACCCCTCATGTAACCCAAGAATCTAAGCCACCCAACAAAACTATACCCAAGAAACCTCTAAAAATAAATAAAATGGGATCCATGGCTCATTTATGTATAAATTTTATTTTATAGACAACCAAACCTATATGGAGGACCAATTCCTCATTGAGAAGTATGCATTGAAAAAGAGAGTACCAAACTCCTTGGACAGAGTCCACAATCACTAAGTATATGGGGTATAAATTGACTCTATCAGTTATGTGTGGGGTACCCATACCACATCGATGGAAAGGGAGTACATATCTCATATTTTTTGGAGGAACCACACCCTAGGTCTGGGGAGGAGTATTGAACTCCATGGATAGAGGACCCATAACCCAATTATACAGGGGAGTACCAAACTCTATCAATTTTCTATGGGGGACCCCAAACTCATTAGCACCCAAATCGAGTTTATATACCCTCTAATCCATTCTAATTTTTGAAGAATAATTAATAATTAATATTTAATATTTAATAAAAAATATTAATTTTTTCAGGAAGGTTTGTTTGAAAAAATATTTTGAACGAAGCATCAGATTGAGATTATATCCCCTCTATTGAGTCTGAAATGGGGAGTTTTACCCAGTCAGGACATAAACTAGTGTTGGGTGTTGGGGCTGGGCCAGGCCCCTTTTTGTTTCCTTTTTCTTTTTCTTCCTTTTCTTTCCTTTCTTTGATTTTATTATTTTCCTCCTCTAGTTTCTCAAGTACACCCCCTGGGGGATCCTCCTTCACCGTGAGACCAAGAGAGATCGGATAAGGAGAGAGAAATAGAGATATAGTGTAAAATAGGTACTATCATGGAGCTCTTTATGTGCTGAATTGACACGCGACAACCATAGACCATTGAAATAGGAGAATCTTTGGCGGTTTTCACCCAAAGGTAGGACTTTTTATGTTTTCTCCATATATCCCCAAATATTTTCTATTTTTATAACTTTAATATCCAATTAAGATTTACTATGTCCCCTTTGTGGCCTGATCTATTGTTTTTTGGGTGAAAACTGGTGTTTTATGGTGATCTTTGGTTTTTACATTTGGGAAAACCCATCTACAAGGTGTGTGGTTTAGGGATACATGTCATGTGTTCTGTTTATTTGGGGAAGATGAAGTTTTTGAATTACACACTGTGTACCTAGGTGTACACTCTTTGTACTAGTGCTCAGCCATGTAGCTGAGTGCCTGACTAGGCTTCCCTTTTAGGGGCACACGACCATGTCATGTATGCGGTCAGAGCCCATGTGGGTCACACACCGTGTATAGGTAGACGACCAGACCAAGTACATGGCCAATTCACTTGACGGACATAGGTAGGTACCCCCTGTAGCGTACACGCTGTATTCCATCCTTACACACCATGTACTTGGGAATTTACACGTTGAGCCTGGAAAAATTATATGACCTGGTGGGGCTTCAGGAGTACACATCATGTGATCATGAATACATGTCATGTACTTCGCACTTGTAACCCTTTTTGAGTTTTTTTATATTTTATCCTAGGAGTCAGAATTGGAACCAAGAGTAGTCCATTCCTAGTTTATTTTCACATAGATTTCAATGGTAAGACCTATGAGGTGTTTTGAGAACTCCTAGGTGGTGTTTCTTAAACAAAGAGTTTCTTCCTTAGGTACCAGGATTTACTAGTCTCTTGAGAGTGAGACATGTTTTGATATGAGCATGAGTTATCTCTCTTGACCGATTTTTATATACATTTTCCATTGAGGATGTATCCCTTGCGAGATATTCCCTTCTGAACTATAAGGCCATGAGATTAGTTATTACTGAGGATCTCTTGTAGGATTCCTCTTCTTCTATTTCGACCTAGAGGATCCCCTGTAGGATGACTCTATCTTATTTATGTAATAAGGATACTATAAGGGATGGATTTGATTATATACAGACTTAGGGAATATTTTGTAGGATCCCTTTAACTATGTTTCATTCCAAGGATCCCATGTAAGATGCCTCTTCTTATTACACTGGCTTGAGGATCCTAAGTAGGACACCTTTTCCTAAGTACCATTCTTAGGATCCCTTATTGGATGCTTCCATTTTCATTCCATTAGAGTATCCCATGTAGGATTCCTCCCTTACCTTAAAAATAAGGATCCTTAATAGGATAACTTCTCTTATGTGTAGACCTTGAGGATCCCAAGTATGATTCCTCTTTAGTGTTTTATCTTGAGAGACCCAATGAGTGCACCATTTTTGGACTAACCTTGATTTTTTTTGTCGAGTTTTGGTAGAGATGGTAGTGAGTGTCACCTTAGAACTCGTGTTGAACATGTAAGCCCATGGGGCTGTGGATGTAGTGTTGGTTTTAGGTGTTTAATATCCCTCACTCTTTTGTTTATAGTTTCACTTGTTTATTGCTGATGCAAAGATGTTATCCATAGGTTATTCATGGTTATTGTCTATTGGACCTTACATGAGGTGTATTTATTACCTTTTGGGATGCCTAGAAATGATTTCCACTAATCAAGCTTCTAAGCCATGTTATTTCATATTTTTTTGTATACCAAGAGGTAATACCTAGGATTTGGATATTAAGCCTCTATATTTGATTATTATATTATCGAGATGTCTAGAGGTTTTCCCTAGAATCTGGATGTTGGACTTATGGATATGATATATGGGATTGATGTCCATATTAATGATGCTCATGGATGATTACGCTCTCCCAAGTGATGTGGATGATTACTCTCTCCTCGGATCGTGGATTAAATATGATTATTATTCTATCCTCAAACTAGGGTTATGGTTGGATGAGTACACTATCCCCAAAATGTGGTCAATAATGTATGATTACACTCTCTTTGACCAGCGGATTATAATGCATGACTACAATCTCCCCTATTTTCCATATGATGAGGATATTCAGACTTTATTTCTAGGATCACACTTATGGGCCCTTTTCTTTGTTTGGGTGGATGTGAAAGGAATATCAGACCTATATTTGATATTGAATTTGGATGTTAAGGGGTGGGTATGACATCTCACCAGTGAGATATCATATAGATAAGCTAAGGTTCACAACCTTAGGGCTCATCCGAGTCACAATTTCATGACTTCCTATGGACCGGGACATATGGTTCAGACATTGGATTGGATTTACATGACATGAGATGTATAATGACTTTATCAGTGACAATTTTTATGAAGTTCTAGTGTAATTCTTTGGAATAATTATTTATAGTGATTGGAGGTGAGTACGGGTGAACCCAAGTGTAGGACATGTATCCCCCTATGCTGGCACAACTTTCTTAGAGACATTTATGGTGTTGGTCAAAGCAGGTATATGTAGATTGGGATTAAAGACCCATGGATCAACTTAATCATACATGAATTGAGTGGTATGAAATCCATCTCAATTACCTCACATAGGGTGTATAAGAATTTAGGATTACAGACCTAAGGATCGACTAATGATTTGTTTTTTATGTTATTTCTTTCACTTACCCATGGATATTCATATTTATATATATATATGTATAGGTATGGAACTATAAATGTATATATATATAAAAATGGAAATACATTGTGGAACTTTCCCAACATGCTGAGATTATGGACTTGAGGTTCAACTTTGGTTTCGTGTTTTTGTTTTACTTATCTTTTCAATTGTGTCTCAGCTAGGATGAGATTTTTTTTTCATACACTTATAGAAGTGTATTTTTAGGTTCCTCGTCAGGGGTGACCTAGTGAGATTATTTATCCCCCTACACATGCACCTTAGTGTACTTGTATACCTTATGTATTCTTTTCATGTTGAGTCAGTTGTATGGTGGATAGGTCTATGGCCCAGAGTTTCTTGTTTGAGCGGAGATGCTCGTGTTGATTTTTCTGATCAGGTTGGTGCAATTCGACAATGTTTGGAGATTGGGTACATGGTTTGGCATGGAGTTGGTAGTAGAGCCATGTAATTTTATTTGAATTTATTTTGTACTACAGTATCTATATCTCTGACCCAATGGGTTCCCATTATTGTATTGTATGTCATAGATTTTTGAGATTTTATAGATTTTTCATTTATTTACAGCATGTTCTGTTTCAGTTTATTTACAACTTCTGCACTATGATTATTTACTACTATGTATGTGATGAAGATCGCATTTTCATAGATTTTATTCTGAAATTAAATGATTATAATCACAAAATAGGTTTTTTATGGGTAATTGTCACATTTTATGATTTTTTGGAATTTTGAGCTTATATGTAAAAAATGGACAATTATAGAATTTTACCTGTTTTCATTAAATTTTTTATTTCAAGAATATATTTTAAATATTGATCCAAATCAATGTGATTATTATTTTTAGGATACCCATGGATGTTTTATACATATTTTTTAATTGGTAAAATTCTTTATTCAGACATCTGGATGCAAAAATAAATCAATCTTTGTGGAAAGTTGTTCTGTCTAGGAGAGTGGATCCCACCTCCGTAGTTGACACATAAATCCCTATTAACATCTCCAAATTCATTGATTATTTCTAGAGATGAAGGATGATTTAATAAGGCACATACTTGATGAGTTTCACGTCAAAATAATAGCTTGAAGGAATTATTTTAATATTTATAACATGTGGAATATGAAAGGTTCAAAGGTCATAATGGAATGGGAAGTTGAAGAATTGGAATTTGACGAGGCAAATAGACATATTAAATATCTTGGAGTAAAAAAATTATAACTCCATCTTCTAGTGTTCATTGATGATGAAATGTTATGGTAAATAGAGGAGATATTATGGAAAACCTTCATGAATAAACCCATTACAAATTTATCCATTTACTGGGACATCGACGTGGAATAATTTTGATAAGACTTTTGAGAATAATTCTTTGACCCCTCTCCCTATAAACATGTATCCTCATCCCTTCTCAAATAATTGGAACTTCTATATGGTCATTTTATCTTATATTGTAGTTTATTTTACAATATAATAGTATTATGCATTTTGAATATGTTTTAATTTTCTTCTTCATCTCATTTTCATTATTTTATCTTTTTTTTCACCTTGTTCTTCTCTACTACGATCTCTTGTACTCGTGATCATGAGTAATTAACCCAAGGAAGTTCCCAAGGGATGAATCCAGTGTTGAACCCAATTACTTATACATTCATTTTTTGTGTTTATTATTTCATTATAGTTAGGCTTAGGAAGATATTATTTGGAAATACTCCTTTGTGTCTCCACTTTCATCCTGAGGATTAGCTTTCTCATCAATAATATTCTCTCTTGATCAAAGAGGTGGATGTGTGCTCTCTCAGTGATCGTTGAGTGCATTGTATATCCAAAACCATAGGTAGAAGAGTATTTTCATGCATATTATGGATAATTCTCATCAATTATATTTGAATCTAAAAATGTGAAGATTAATTTTCACTCTAGATAATCTCTTTAGATGATCTCTTTTCTATCTAACATCATTTTGTCTACATTCATTCTATCGGTATTATTCATCGTATGTTTAATTTTATTTATCCTACATTATCATTTATCAAAACTAAATGCCTTTTTAGTTTTATATTATAAATAAGAAAAATAAAAAAAGTGAATTAGAAGTATTGATTGATTGACCAAAAAGATTCTAAAGATAATGTCCAAGGTCATCCCACATGCTTCACTTAGTTAAATATAATTCTGAGAGCACCCAGGACAGTGTTTCATTAAATTGGTGTTGTTTCTTAAGAACTATGTGGGATTCACTCACTATTTTTATTCGCATTTTGTAAATAATTTTTCTTTTATTAAAAAAACAAAAAAGAATAAATTTTAAAAAAACATTAAAAGGAATATTTGTTCAGGATGTCTTTTAATTCAAATTTTTATGCATGGACTGAACAATATTAGGTGCAATAAAATTTTTACAATGATATTGATTTTATGTTTAAAATGATTGGTGATAAAGTGCAAAACCTAGAGATCCAAATATAATGGATTTATGAATATATACACATATCATAGGAAGAATCTGAACCTGAGTCAGAAATGGAACCAGAATTATTGGTGGAAGAGATTTCAACAATCATTTTTTATGATGAAGAACCTGAGGTGGGTGATAAGGAGCTACTAAAATAATTAATCACATCATCCCACAATAATCCATTTCTCTAGGAGGTCCCAAAATTACACATTTAAGACAATTTACTTATGGAGATCAATTTTTTTGGAAGAATCATAGAATAAATTTGTTGAAGATAACAAGAAACATGATCTTATAGCACCTTTCTACCATTCTCTTGCTTTGGAAGAAGAAGAATAAGATGAACCTACTGAGATTGAGTTTCCAATGGTCATTCTTGAAGAGATAAATTACTAAGATGATTTATTTGAAAGGTAATATTTATTTATTAATTCTTCATGTTTTGATCTTATTAAAGCTTAATGGTTTTAAAACTTCTCTTTCTCTAAAATTTATGATATAACAAAAATGGAGTTGACCCTGGATGTTAAATAAGAGACCACCCAAGTTGTAGTGATTGAAGAATAAGAGTAAGAAAAGCATATGGTGGTGATACTACCTCCTCAACCGAAATTTTCATATCACATAGAGGAGGACACCATGAAAGCAAATAGGGGGAACCACTATATTCTATTCCCTCCCACTTCAGAAATAAAATTCTATCTTTATTACCTCTTGGGGGTTAGGAACATTCTTATCTTCTATGGGGTTATCTACATTCATTTTTTACTCATGGAAATCAGGAAAATTCACATGTTGTGGTTCATCTCAAAGAAAGCACACCCACCTTATTATTGGGGATAATCCACTTCAACTACCTGACTAAGGGTAGTGAAATCCTAACACCCATATGGGGGTCTAAACTATATTCTGTTCTCTTCTCTCTATTGATTTATTTTTCTTATTATTTGTTTTATTTCAGGATTTTTAGGTCTATTGGTAGTTTCTAAGATATTAACTCAAGTAATAAACTTCTAAAATAATGTAAGGTTGTATCTTTCCTTTCCTTTTATTTTCTACCCTTATATTTATTTTTTGTTGAGCTCAAATGAGGGGTTGTAAAATTTAAGTGTGGGGGTAGTGTCAAACCTTTTATTTCTTCTTGTGTGATTTTAATTTTTTTTATATTTTTAGGATTTATTATCTTTAATAAATATTCTTTTCCCTTTTCACACATAAATTGATTTTTAGAGAGTTAAAATGATTTTTGAAGAAATGGATTTGAAATGATTGTTGATGTGAGAAACGTTTTCCTTAAATTTAATTATAAATAATTCTTATGAATTTGACCAATTTATGAAATCCATCCCCTAGAAACACTGAATCAAAATATTTTTCTAGTCCTATGAGTTATTCTTAACAACTTTTATAGATTCTTCCTAATACCCAGAAATTCTTGAGGAAAACTTGTATTTTTTTGTGAGAACTAGAATTTGTGACTTTTTTATTTCAAAGATTTTGATTTCATGGAATATTTTTGAGATTATTGACTAATAACTTGGGATGTCCAAATTTAGTCTTGAGACCCACCCTTATATCTATCATTCATTATCCATTAAAATAAATGAATTTCTTTATAGTTTTAAGCCACATTACAAGCCAAATTTTTCTTACCTACTCGCACTCATAGTATCGTTGCATGAATATTTGACGTTTGAGTGTGGAGAAAGGGCCTTACATGTGTGTTCATTGGGATGTGTTTCATTTTTTGGTGTTGGTATGTGTGTGTCATCATTTTTGGATGTGGATAATTAAAAAATTGGGCTTGAGTAATCATTTCATTATGCTATATTTTTTTCATCTGGTTCTCCTAAAAAAATTGACAAAATGGAGATGAGATTGAATTTATCATTGTTCATTATTTTATGAATCATTAACTGCTCTAAAATAATGGTAAATTATTATCATTCATTCATTTTGTTCAATTGTCAGTTCATCCTCTATGAAAAAAAAGTAGTACCTTTCTTGATCTTTACAAAACAAAGGAGAACTTGGATGCTATAATTCAGTATAACAATTGATTGTCTTATGTACCATGTTATAAAAAGGGGGTTAGTTATGTGTTGAAAATTTTCAAGGGTATTTTAGTGTAGTTCATCCTGTGTTTTCACTTTATTATTCATGCATTGTACTTAATATTCCAACCTCCCATTTCCAGATTTAAATTTATTTCAATCATTTTTCCAAAAACCCTATGCCACATAATTTACCTTGAAAAAGTATTCATGGTTGAATTCATTTACATGATTCATGGTGTGCATAAATTATAATTATTACAAGCCTATGGCGATACATTCAATTTCCATGTTTGCGCATAATTCTAGATTCAATATCTATTGAGTGAAGAGTGACATAAAATTCAATGTGTGGTAGGTTGTGATTGGGCCATAGGTAGATTTTTGAGGTCAAAAAAATTTAATTGATTGAAATGAAAATGAGAGGTAATTTTTTTTCATAGAATATACATCGTGGAATTATATTTTGGATAATATTATTGATATTTTCTCATATTCGATTATTGTATGGATTTTTATTTGGATGTAAGATAATTACCTGGGAGTGCAATCGTTAAGTGCGTGGGAGTGATGAAGCTCACATTTTCATAGATTTAATTCTATAATTAAATGTTTATAATCCTAACATTGTGTTATTTTATTGGTAATTATAATGATTTTAGGTTTTATTAGAATTTTGAGAATAAATGAAAAAAATGGACAATTTTGAAATTTTTCCTATTTTCATTAACTCCTATATTGGGATCATATATTTTTCTATATTGATCCAAATTGACTGATTAATTATTTAGGATACCCATGAATGTCGGTTACATATTTTTCAACTATTCCATGTCTTTATTTGGACAACTAGAGGACCAAATAAATCAGTATTTGTGGAAAGTTGTTCTATCCAGCAGAGTGGACCCCACCTTTATAATTGAGGCATAAATCTAGTTTAAAATCTCCAAATTCATTGATTTCAACTTAATAGGAATGAATATTCAATAAGGCACATCTTTGATGAGTTTTAAGTCAAAATAATATCATTTATTAATTATTTTAATGGTTAAAACATGTAGAATATGAATGTTTGAAAGGTCATAATGGCATGAGAAGTTGAAGAATTGGAATTTAAAGAGTCAAATTGACAGATTAAATACCTATATGTAAAAAAGATTATAAATCCTTCTTAAAATGGCCATTTATGATGAAATTTTGATATTTAATGGAGGAGATATTATGGAACAACTTTCATGAAAGAACCTATTACAAATTCGCCCATTCATAGGGACATCCATGGGGATACATTTTGAGAAGACTTTGGGAGATAATTATTTCACCCTCTCTCCCTATAAATATGTATCCTCATCCCTTCTTAAATAATTTTCACTTATATGTGGCTATTTTATACTGTATTGTACTTTATTTTCTAATTTAATCGTATTATGATTTTTCAATATATTTTACTTTTCTTCTTCATCTCATTTTTATTTTTTATCTTTTTTCCACCTCATTCTTATCAACTGCGATCTCATGTAATCATGATCATGAGAAACTAATATGAGGTAGTTATTGGGGGATCAAACTAGTGTTAAACCCAAGTCATTATACATTCATGTTTTATGTTTCTTATTTTCTTATAGTTATGATGAGGGGGATCTTAGTGGGCATGGAACCTTTGTGTCTCCACTTGCCACTCGAGTCTTAACTTTCTCTTCCATAATATTTCCCTCAATCAAGGAGGTGGATGTGCGCTCTCTCGGAAATCGATGAGTGAATCATATATCCACAATCATAGGTATAAGAGGATGTTCAATAATACTATGGATAATTATCACAAATTATATTTAATGATAACAAAGAGAATATGAAGGTTCAGTCTAGATAATCTCCTAGGAGGATCTCCATTCTGTCTAACATCATTATGTATGCATTCATTCTATCTATATTATACATTGCATGTTAAAAAAAATTTACATTTAATTATAATTTTTCAAACCTAAATTTATTTTATTTTTATATTATAAATAATAAAAATATAAAAAAATTGAACTAGAAGTAGTGATTGATTGACCACAAAATATCCTCAAGAGAACAACCTAGGTCAACCCCTATACTACACTTAGTTATAAATATTTTTGAGAGCGTGTATGAAAACGGTTAATTAGTACGATACATAGCTATTTTATTATGGTTCATTACTGTAATATGAGAGTGAATTGTCCCCAATATCACACCGTAGGCCCTTGTTTCTAGTCGGTAGCCTATGGCTTATAGAGAGGCATGCTTGAGGGCTTGTAACTAATCGGCTTGAGGCACCATTTTAGTGGAATCCAGGTTGGGACGTTACAATTTTCACATTTTATTATCATATTCTTATCCCATTATATTTATGTTATGATTTATATCTTCTTTGATTACCCTTACTGAGCATATGATCTCACCCTTTTCTCATGTTGCTTTTCCCCAGGATATGAAGAAGCATATTATGTTCGATATATAAAAAAAGGTTATAGTCCTTAAGAAATTGTGAGAGACAATGTAGACATTTTAAGAACTAGTTTTTTTGTTTCCATATTTCCAAAGACACTAAAACCATATTATTCTACCTTGGTTTTATTGAAATATGAATATTCAACTATTTTTATGTAATATCCATGTATGAAAAGAGTGGGTCATTATAGTTGGTATCATAGAAAAGGTTTAGTTAACCTTTGGACAACTATAGTAATAAAATCATAGTACGAACCCTAAGGATATGTCTGGGTTACGTTCCTAGAGTTTTTTTTATCGATCATGAATAACCTAGGATTAAAACTAAGGTGTCATAGATTGAAATTTTTTAAGAAAGATTCATTGATTATGTGGTCTTATGACAATGATGAGTCTTGCTCACACTTTTCTTTCTATTTTTAGTCAATTGATAGACCCAAAGTAATTGTGTCAATGGGGAATTCGATAGATAATGCAATAATGTCCCTCATGAGAAACTGAATTCTATTGAAGATAGAATAAAAAATCTCATTTATATGACCAAACAACCTTATCAAGCTATGAATCATACTAATATTACCAATGAACAGAGGGAACAATATTTTATGGAATCCATCATAAGGAAACATCCACTATATTTTATTGAAACGGCCGATCCACTAATTGATGAGAAGAGAATCTATACTATTGAAAATATATTTTTCATTCTCTGTTGTTCAAAACATGAAAAATTTAAGTTGGTAACATATATACTAGAAGGATAATTGAATCAGTGGTAGAACATTATAAAGGATATGAGGAAACAAAATAAAAATGACTCCACGGATTGGGATGAGTTCAAGAACATATTTTTCAATAAGTACATTCCTCATATTATTCTTACAAAAAGTGAGATTGAAGTTTCCCATCAATCTCATGGTCATGAAAAGAAAAGAAGGATGTAATTCAAAGTAAACTCTAAAAACTAGGGGGAGAATATTATTAGATTTAATTTATGCTCAAAGTATGGAAGAGAACACGGAGTAAATTTTGTTAAGGGGATATGTAAATGCTTTAAGTGTGGAAGAGAAGGTCATCAGGAATTTAAGTGATGATGTGATGGGAAAAAGTTAGATAATGATACTAATATATAGAAAGATACATGGAATTCAAACACCACACTTCAATGCTTTAATTATAAGGAAAATAATCATTATGACAAGAAATGAAAAAAATACATGGTTTACTGATGATTATTGACATCTGAAACCTCTAAATTCAAAATACAAAGATAAATCACACATGATCACAATCTAAAATGTAGAGTATGATAATGAATTACTGTAATTATTGAGTGTTTATGTGTTATAAATCAAGAATAACGTTATGGGATTAGTTTTATGGTACTATGGAATAATGAAACATATAAGGATTGATCCACTATTTCCTAAAGGATTTAAAATGATATGTTTAATAATGCTGATCGAGTGGAAAAGTGACTTACTAGTAAGGTGATGTTTTTGGAGAAAATATAGTTAATTGAAAAATAACCCTTAATATGTTCATTATGAGATGATAATAATGAGATAAAGATATTTTTTTTGTGGTAAAATAATTAAGATAATATTAATGACCTTGGAACTAATTAATGATATTATGACAAGGTGATTTATAATATTTTGGGCTGAGTTTATAGAATATTTAGATTTATGGTATAAATAAAGAGTTAATTTTTTAAATCAGGCATGTTTTCACTATTTTTTTTGGTAATTCAGGTTATTACCATGTTTTAAGAGAATACATGATAATTATCTTCACTTTTTTTGTCAATTAAGAGCTCTATCATTTTGATTGAGGGAATAATGATATGTTGATTTTGAAAATTTTGTACCATTCATTCAAAAGTTTTGGATTTTAAACTTTTATGGGTAACCAATTATGAGGTTGTTTACATTGAATGTAAGATGAGGTTTTATAAATTAATTTATTACTTAACCGTACAAATATTTATGCATGTTGGATAACTTGTGCTAAGAAATTTTGTTATTATGATAACAAGAGGCATAATGAATGAATTGTCATCCCATTATGTATCTTATGATCCACTGGTTCTGAAGGCACCAAAAATTCAGTCCCATTCCTTGAAGTGAGAAATGAAGTGGAAATTGATCAATGGTGCAACCAAAGAGTGATATCATACTTATGAGACGAAATCAAGTAAGTATATATTTTAAATGATTTATAAATAAAATGTTTTCCAATTATAATAATTTATGATGATATCAATGATTTTTATCAGACCTATTTGGTATGTGGTTCTATGTTCATTAAACTTATAATAACCATGTTCTCTATCACTCTCCATCATAACTTGATAGTTTTATTTCTCCTCTATGTATTGGTTTTCACATCACACAATTTTTATCCTAATCAGAATCCTAGTTATGTGTTGATCTTAACCTTTTACTTTCACTCTTTTTAAGATAATATTTGATTGATCCATTTCTTAATGTGGGTTTCCCCCAAAATAATTTTTCAATTATCTATCCTTTATTTTCAAGTGCAATTTCAAAATTTGGAGTCCTCATTTTTCTTAAATTCTTAATCATATTGAGATGGCAGCTTATCAATTAGATCTTCCCTCAAATATCTCACAATTTAATTATTTGGTCCATGTATCTCACCTTTGTTAGTAAATACAAGATCCTTCACATGCACTAAACATAGAGGCCATACTGTAATAGAATGATATTTCTTATAATGAACAACCAATAAAGATTCTAGGTTGTGGAGATAATGTAAGATCTCAACTCTATTGATGTATGTACTTGTTTAAATTTTGGTTTCAATCTATTAGTTTTCATTAATTAAATGTTCACTGGGTGTTTGAGGGGCCTTAGGGGTGTTTTGAGGGTCTGGAACATGAATAGAAGGAAAACTGGGCCTACCTGTTCAAAGAAAACGGTTAAGTAAACCATGCGGCCTAAACAGGAAAACCATGAAACTTTGGACAGTGGAATTACACACGGTTAGTGTATAATTAGTCAACTAGGTCGATCTCCCTAGTTAATTGTGTGACCTCACTCCCCTTAGATAGTGTATTGCACACAGTTTTCACATAATTTGGAAAACTGTGCAGGTAAACCTTGCACCCCTTAAAAAGATAAAAAATTTATAGTTTTTTCCATCATGATATTTTTTAGTCTGCGCCCAAGTTTCTCCCCTTCCTCCTACCTCCATCCCTTATGACAAACCAAAGCACTAAAAAACTCCCAAGGATCTATCTACCTCATTTCTAGGCCATTTTAATCACTATTGGTTGCGAATCAAAGATCTGGGTAAGTCTAATCCATCAATTATCTCTATTTTTCTTATCAGGGCTTGTATCTTGGGTTATCTTCTTCTAGTGCCCTAAAACCCTCTTCCGCTAGTGGATTCTAGGTTAAGGATTTAAGGGGTTCTTGAATCCAAATATAAGAAAAACAATTAAGAGTGTTCCCATCAACATAGTGGTCTATAAGTTATATCCCATATTCATTGTGTTGATTCGTGAATGTTTGGTAGTGTTTTTGGATATCTCTTATAGGGATTTTTAATAATTTAGTGAGATTTGTTAAATTAGTGTCTAAATGGTTAATTTCACCCCTAATGATCCCCAAGGGATGTATGAAAGATTATTTGACTGATTTAGGGCCACCCATGGAGTGTTCTAACAATATCGAACCTATAAATTGGTAAGGTTAAGTGTATATTTGAGGTGTGATAACATAGAGACATGATGAACATGTTGATATGTTAACTTGGGTTGAAAGAGGAAAATTGATAAATGTTTAAAGACTTATAAAATTAAATAAAGTGTTCATTGGCTAAATGATAATGGGTTAGGTGATCATAAAAATGTAAATGGGAATGGGTGAATGGGTTAAATCTCATGGTTTGATAGAATTGTTAAATAGGTAACAAAAATAGATTGTTAAATATGTTAACCAGGTTAATTGAGATTATGTCTAAAGTCTTATGAATTATGATAGAAATTCCTAGGGTGGTTAGTGTGTATGAAATGATTAACATGATAAATTGTAAATGTATTTTTAATTAAATAATGTGTAAATGGATCTTCATCTGTTAATTGATGAATATGTTGAATGGGTTAATACACGGTAAATAAAGAATGTGTTAAGTGAGTTAACATATGGAAATGGTTGAATATTTTTAATGGTTTAATGTATAATAATTAGTGAATATGCTTAATGAGTATTGGAATAAAAAATGTGAATTGAGATAAAGTTGAAATGAAGTGTAAATGTAAATGTGTTTATGGGTTATGTCATAATATTATTTCCCAGGTTGATTGTTATGGTTTATGATTGTTTTTTTATTGGATGTGTTTGGTTATGATATGTTATATGTGTAGTGAATGGATAAATAATCATGTTAACGTGGCTTTGTAGTTTGGGGTAATGACCTGAGGTTCTACACCCTTGGGTCGAGTTAGAATGAGGCTCTAAACTCCATACCAAAATGCACGGGTTAGGGAAGGGGATGAATGATATACTCCCAGAATAGTTTCATTCGATGAGACCACCTAGACCGAGGCTTCGAGGTGAGTGAAATGTATTTTTTTAATTTTTTTACCCCTAGTGAGATAGGGACTTGATTTGTTTACCCAATTAATAGAGATTGGTATACCTTGACCCTTGGGTAGTTGATGTAAATTCATTACCCATAGAACACTTGATGAATACAAATTAAGTAACAAAGATGGTATAAGTAATGAAAATGGTTATAATGATAGAAAAAGAGTTAAAGTGAATATAGTTAACTATTGGAACCCGAATTTCCCTTTGTTTACTTTTCTTTTATTTATTATTTCCATGAAATACTTTTTTAGACTAGATATTTTGTAGACACCATTTGTGGTGGCCTACTAAGTTGTATTGACACCTTTCTCGGGCCTCCGTTCGGTACCTGAGAAGGCTTCATTATTGAATGTACCAATAACGGAAAATGCCATATATGTGGGAGTTGATTTGGGCTTCGGATATGCATGTATGAGGTTCTAGACTTTGAGTCAGGACCATTTTATGGGTTTCACCTATTTGTCTTTATTTTGGGTTCCCTTCACTCTTGGAACTATTATCATGACATTACATGGTTGTTGTTGATTTGGGGTTTGTACCTAGTTTTGGGAGATTCTTAGTTTTTATGTTTTTTTGTTATTACATATTTCCTATTATTTATATTATTAACTATTGTGATTTACTATGGTAAAGATGGCATAGTCTGCCCATGTTACATATTAGACCCTCGTTCTAGTTGAAGACCTCTGGTGTATGGGGAGGCACACTTGAGGTCAAGTAACGACCCATCTCTGAGCACTATTTTAGTGGCTTCTAGGTTAGGGATGTTACGAAGTAGTATCAGATGGCTTATTTTCTATGGTATTATTATTTAGGATGGTAGATGGGGGAATAGTATGTGTTGGGTCCTGGAAATGAGTTTGTTCTTGGGAGTATCTAAACCATGTATGAAAGAAAACCCAAGTATCCAGGGTGGGAATTGTTTTGATTATTGTGTGTTGTTACATTTGAATGATATTTCACCTTTGGGTGATGCACTTGTCATTTGATGTTATTGTTTGGTAATATTTTACTCATGGTCTTAATTTCATAAGGTTGTGCATTCATGCATCATTTTAGGAACCTAGGAATATAGGTGGCATGCATCATGATAGAAAAACATGGGATGGGTGTGTTGGATATGAAATATGGAATGAATTTTTCTTTCTTGGGAAATTTAAAGAAATGATGTCTAATAAAAATGATGAAAATGGATAAAATGGGAGGAATTTTAGGGAATTGTTAAAAATTTGTGCTTAAATAAAGGTGTAAACGAGTTAAAATGTGCGTTGTAGCAAGATGTTAAAAGGGAAATGTTCCTAAGAAGAAGGATTTTCACCACTAGTGTGGAAGTAGTTTTAAAAATGGTGTGTAGTGAAATATTTTGGCTATGTAAATTTGTTTACGCATGTTGACCATGAACCATGGTAGGTATGGTAGAGGGTAGTTCTCAAAGTGTGTTGATATCTACTAGGGTAGTGTATGGGAATGGTTTGTTGCGACCAGGGAAGAGTCTTCTCGTGTATAAATTATGGAAGATTTATTCTATGTGTTCTAAAGCTTTTGTTTTCATTGTAAGAAAATTACACTTTAAAGATGTGTGTCGGTAGGGTGATAATAGGATATTGTTGAGAATGATCCCGCAGTAGTGGAGTAAGAAGACCTGTTGATTTAGGGTAATATAGAAGAGCAGTTTCATGAGAACTTTTCTTGATTTTTGCATATGATGGAACGAGACATAGGGTATGTTGTACCATGTATGTTCAAGATAACTCGAGAGTTTCAGTTATAGAAACCACTGAACTTTACCAGAAAGGGTGGTCCATAGGAAACTGAGTTCTGCATAGAGTCCATTAATAATATTCTTGATCATTTTGAGACTCCTTCCATGAAGCTAGTCATGTTGGCAGACTATATGTTGTAGGGTCATGCAAAGTATCGGTGGGACATTATGGTTCAGACTGAGTAGGATGAAGGAATGATATATAAAGGATTCTATGATATTTTTCTAGAATACTTCTATCTAGAAACCTTGATGTAGGGGAAGGCAATAGAGTTTATGGATTTGACCCAAAGGGCTGTGTTGGTAATGGATTATGCTAGCCATTTCACCGATTTTCAACGCTTCATTCCAGCATTGGTAGGGGATGAGAAAACAATGGGAAAATGTCTCAAGGATGGTATTATACATGAGATCATATCCCAAGTGAATATCATAAATTTTAAGAGGTTTGTATAGGTGGTGTATTGGGCCCTTATCATAGAAGATAATTGAAAGGGGGTTTCAGGTAGTGGACATGTGGTGCTAGTTAGACGGATGAGTGGTGAGACTTCTAAATACAGGAAGCATCGTTTGGGAGATTCCATCATTTTGAATGTGATCATAGTAGTTAGAAGAGCGGGTCATCCTATTAGGTTGGTGACTAGGTTTTTTTATCTCAGTGTGGTAGGCCAGGGCACATACAGAGTCTTAGATGTGGCATGTGCAAAGGTTCTGTATGAATCCTTGATAGCTGCGTGTATATGGAGGTAAGATGAAGATTCTGAGTCTGGGAAGGGGTTCAGTTACCCTGTATCAGGAAAGTATTTAGAGATCAAATGGTAGTACTGGTAGGGGTGGTGGATGTGGTACTCCGGGTAAGGAGCATCCATATCAGCAGAGTAGTACAACATTGGGGACTCAGGACAGAGCCCAAATAAGAGAGTAAGGTAATCTTCACATAGTTCAATCTACACCTGGAGGTGGTGAGGCCTAACCATCTACTTTTCAAGGTGAAATCCTTGTATCTTCCATACTTTATAGTGTTTTATTTGACATAGGTACCACACATTCCTTTATCTATGTAAATTTTTAGTTGTGTTGGGATGAGCGGTGGATCATGTCTATGGGTTTATGTCGATTGATACATTGTTAGTGGTGCGTTATGAGGATATTAGATAATTTAAGGGTTATTCTCTAGATATTGGAAAGTATCATTTTAAATGGTACTTTTTCATCTTAAATATATCATTTTTAACATGATTTTAGGCATGGATTGGTAGGAAATATACCAGGCCCATATAGATTGTTACCATCATTGAGTGATGTTCATGTATCTTGAGGGTGAAATAGATGTCCATCATGGTGAGTGGGATGTTCATGTAGGCTGTGTAGGGCCAATTTTCTATAATTTGGGATAACTCACAACCCAAGTGGATTCTCTCATTCTTGATGATGTAGGAATAGAGTAACCAATATTTCTTTACACCGTGGATTAATCATAGGATGTGTTTCCTAAGTGCTTCTCAGGGCTACCACCTAAAAGAGAAGTTGATTTTATGATCGAGTTGCTTCTAGGGGAAGAACTAGTTTCTATACAGACTTATAGAATGGTTCTAGAAGAAATCTAGGAGCTTAAGGCTATGTTGGAGGAGTAGGAGAAGAAATGGTTTGTCCATTTGAGTACGTCACCATAGGGATCTACAATGTTTTTTTTTCTAATAAGGCCGATGGATTGTTGAGGATTTGTGTTGATTATAAAAAGTTGAATCAGATGACTGTAAAGAACCAATATGATCTTCTAAAATTAATGATATCTTTGACTCATTAAGATGTGTGACAGTGTTTTCCAAGACTGATCTAAGGTCAGTGTCTCATCAGCTGAGGGTGATACCTTCCAATGTACTGTATACTCCTTTTAGGAACAGGTACAGGTTTCATGAGTTTGTGGTGATATCGTTCGGGTTAACCAATGCACCAAAAATGTTCATGGATCTAATGAACTAAATATTTTACCACTACCTCGATTAGTTTTAGTTGTCATTATGGATGATATCTTGGTGTACTCGAAGACTCATGATGATCATTCCAAACATGTTTAAATCATGTTTTGTACACTAAGAGAGAATATGATATATGCCAACCTATCCAAATGTCATTTCTAGATCAATTGGGTTAATTTATAATGTCACCTCATCTATGAGGAAGGTGTGTTAGTGGATCTAGATAAAGTCAAGGAAGTTGTTTCTTAGAAGCATCCCAAAAATGTTTCTAATATCCAATGTTTTCTGGGTTTAGTGGGCCTCTATAGAAGGTTTATCAAAGACCTTTTCCAATTTTCGGTTACAATTTTAGGCTTGAACAAGAAAGGAATAAAGTTTGAATGGTCAGAATAATATGATATTACTTTCCAAGAGTCAAAGAAGCGGTTGACTACCATACTTATCCTGATCACACTAGAGCTCGGTAAGAAGTATACCTTTGTTTTTTGATGTGTCTGGTGTTGATTTGGGTGCAGTATTGATCACATATGATCAGTTTGTTTCATATAGTTCACATTTGTTGAGGCCTCACGAATGAAATTATCCTACCCATGATCTTGAATTAGTTGAAGTGGTTCATGCCTAAATTTTTTGGTAGAATTACTTGTTGAGAGAGTTGTTTATGGTGTATATTGATTTTAAAAGTCTTAAATACATATTATCTCAGTGTGATTTTAATCTTCGACAATGGAGATGGTATGAGTATGTGAAATACTTATATTTTGAGATGGTTTACACTATAGGAAAGGGAAATAGTGTTTCAGATTCTTTGAGTTGGAAAACTCAATGTCAGATAGTTTAGGAGTCCAACTCCTAGGGGAAGATAATTGCATTGTTTTCTAAAATTCATCTTGAGGTGCAAGATATCCAAGGGAAGATGAACCTTGCAACCTTGGAATTTTATTCCATTCTTTTGAGAGAGATTATGGGGGAGCGTGAAGATTCAGAATGTGTGTATATGAGGGAATTTCATAATGTTTGGGAATCACCTTCTAGTTGGGTTATTGGGGATGAAGGGATCATTTGTGTGTGTGGACGTGTTGTTTTTCCAATGTGTTTTTGGAAAGTGTTTATGCACACATTTCATGCATCAAAATGGGTTTTTATCATGGTTTCAGCAAGATATATTAGGATGTTATAGTTATTATTGGTCTCCAGTAATGAAGAAAGTTGTTGCAGGATTAAAGGAGTGATGCCTTACCTTTCAGTAGGTGAAGGCAAAGCATCAATTCCCATGTGGTTTTTTGCAGCCATTTCCCATTCCAGAATGGAAATGGGATGATGTAAAAATGGAATTTGTGGTAGTTCTTCTTATGATGACTCAAAATAATGATGATATATGGGTATTTTGAATCATATGACTAAGATGGCCCATTTGTTTTCCAATTTGAGAGAATTTTACAGTGGATCAGTTGGGCGAGTTGTACATTCGAGAGATAGTGTAGTTTCATAGAGTAACACTAACTATAGTTTTGGATCATGGTCCACATTTGACATATAATTTTTTGACGGTATTGTATAAAGAACTTGTTACCCAAGTGTTCTTGAATATGGATTTCCACCCACAGAAAGACAGATAATTAGATTGTACCATTTGAGTACTAGATAACATGTTGAGGGCTTCTGTCCTTGATTTTGGTGGATTGTGGGAAAATAATTTGTCCATTGTTGAGTTTTTAAACAATAATTGTTACCAGGATATAGTTTAGATGGAATTTTTTGAGAAAATTTATGGTAGATCATGTTGGTCTCTATTATGTTGGATGGAATCTGAGGAATTAGAGTTGTTGGGCCCGAGTCTCGTGAAAGAGACACTAGAGAAGGTTAAGTTGATCCAGAAGAATATGGAAATGGATCCAATTAAGAAGAAGTTGTATGTGGATAGGCATAATATACCTATTGAGTTTCTACTATGTGATCATGTGTTCCTTTTGGTGTCTCAAAGGTTGGGTCCCCAACAGATTCGGTAATAGGGTAAGTTAGCACCCTGGTGTGTGAGACCATTTGAGATTTTGGAGAGGATCAGACTGGGAGCATACTGATTGGATTTTCCACAGTGTTATAGGGGTATGAATGATGTTTTTTCACGTGTCACAACTTCGAAAGTATCAATTGGATCCTTCTAACATGTTTGAAATTGAGTATGTTGAGCTTGAGGTAGATGTGTCCTTTTAGAAGCATCTAGTTCATGTTTTTATTCATAGTGAGAAAGTATTATGGGGTGATATTGGGCTATTAGTTAGAGTTTTATGGAAGAATGATAATTCTTAGTAATAAACTTTTGAATGTTATTTGGATGTTCAGTCTTATTTGCAAAAAATGTTTACCTTGGAAGCCTTCAATGATGCTCGGGAAGAGTGGCTCGAGGATGAGCCGTTATAAGGTGGGGAGGTTGTAAGATCCTGACCCCATGGAAGTATTTTCTTATTTTTATTTTTGTTTTAATCCATTATTTTTTTAATTAAATGTTCAACACATGTAATATGGGCCTTAGGGGTGTTCCAAGGGTTTGGGATATGAAAATGATGAAAATCGGGCCAACCTGTGCCAGGCACATGGTTTGCGTACGATTAAGTAAATCATGAGGCCCTCCCAAGAAAACTAAGTAACTTTGGATAATAGAATTATGCACATTTGGTGCATTGTTAGTCAGCCATACAAAACATTCCAGGTAACTATACAGACTCACTCCCCTTAGATAGTGGATTTCCCATGGTTTTCGCATTATTTGACAAACCGTGCATGTAAACCATGTGCCCCTTTAAAAGTTAAATAATTTACAGTTTTACCATATTTTGTTTTTTCAGTCTCTACCCAATACTTATTTCCTTACTCTTACCTACATCTCTTGTGAGAAACCAAAATACTCAATATCTCCCGAGTACCGATCTCCCCCATTTCTAGTCCATTTAGAGCGTTGTTGGTTGCAGATCGAAGGTATTGGTAAGTCTAATTCCACTATTGTATCTCTTATCTATATTAGGGCTTATATCTTGGGTTATCTTCTTACAATGAACTTGAACCATCTTTATCCAATGGATTCTTTGTTAAGGATTTAAGGGGTGATTGAATCTATATCCAAGTATATGATTAAGAGTGTGTTCAATAAAAAATTTGAGGTAAGTGGTCTGGAAGTTATATCCCATAATCATTGTGTTGATTCGTTCATGTTTTGTTGTGTTCTTAGTTTTCTCTTGTAGTGATTTTGATACCTTTAGTTATGTTTGGTAAATAGGTATCTAAATGGTGAAGTGAACCCATAATGAAAGCCCATGGGATGTATAGAGGATGATTTGACATGTTTAGGGCCTCCCATGGGGTGTGCCTAAATTCCTGAACCTATAAATTTTCAAGGATAAGTGTAGGTTTTATGTGTGATAATGTAGATCCATGATGAACAAATTGATATGTTAACTAGCATTGAAATATGAAAATTGATAAATGTTTCTAATCTCGTAAAATGGCATAAGGTGGTCATTTGACTTAATGTTAATGGGTTAGGTGAGCAATTAGATGTAAAAGGGAATGGGTGAATGGGTTAAGCATCATGGTTTGATGGAAGAGTTGAATGGATAACAGAAATAGATTGTGAAATATGTTAATTAGGTTAATTAAAATTTTTTCTAAAGGCTTATGATTTATGTTAGAAATGCATAAGGGGGGGTTAGTGCATATGAAATGATGAACATGATAAATTGTTAATATCTTGTGAATTGTTGAATGTGTAAATGGATCTTCATAAGGGAATTGGTGAATATGTTTAATGGGTCACTACATGGGAAATAACGGATGGGTTAAGTGAGTTAACATATGAAAATGGTTGAATATGTTAAATGGGTTAATGTATGAGAAATAGTGAATATTATTAATAAGTGTAGGCATAAGAAATGAGAATTGGGATAAAGGGGAAATGAAGTGTAAATGGAAATGTGTTAATGGGTAATGGCATCATATTACTTCCCATGTTGATTATTGTGGTTTATGATTGTTATTTGTATTGGATATGTTTGGTTATGATATGGTATATGTTTGGTGAATGGATAAATAATCATGTGTAAATGGCTTGGGTGTGTGGGTTATTTACTTGAGGTTCTACACCCATGGGTTGAGTTAGACTAACGCTATAAACTAAACCCCAAAATGAATGGGTTAGGGGAGAGAATATAGGATCTATTACACCAATGGTTTTATTTTATTAGACCACCTATACTGAGGCTTCGAGGTGAGTGAAATGTATTTGTTATGATGTGTTTACCCCTAGTGAGATAGGGAATTGATTTATTTATACAATGCATAGTGATTGGTTTCTTTAGACCTCTGTGTAGATGAATTAAATGGCAAACCCATAAAACACATGATGAATACAAATTAAGTAATTATGATGGTATAAGTAATAAAAATGGTAATAATTATAGAAAAAGGATAAGTTGAGGATAAATAACTATTAAATCCTGAGTTTTACTTTATTTAGTTGTCTTTTATTTATTATTTCCATGCACTAGCTATTTATAGTAGATATTTTGGAGACACCATTGGTGAAGACCTACTAAGTTGTACTCACACCATACTTAGGATTCCATTGGGTACCTAAGTAGACTTCATTGATGTAGGATTAGATATGGGAACATTATCTATCTGTGGGAGTTGAGTTGAGCTTGGGATGTGCATGGATGAGGTTTCAAACTTGGAGTTAGGACCATTTTGGGGTTTTCAACTATTTGTCTTTATTTTGGGGTTTCTCAACTCTTGGAACTATTTGCATGACATTACATGGTTGTTATTGATTTTTGGTTTGTACCCAATCATGGTAGATTCATAGATTCTCATTTTTATTGGTTATTATATATTTTTTCTACTATTTATATTGTTAACTACTGTGGATTACTCTAGTAAATAGGTTATAGTGTCCCCACGTGACTTATTAGACCCGCGATACTAGTCATCAACCTCTAGTGTACGAGGAGGAGTTCTTGAGTTCATGTAATGTCCCAAATCGGAGCACCAGTTTAGTGGATTCAAGGTCAGAGATGTTTTAGATAAAGTTCTATAAAACAAGACCACTCACCTGGTTAAAGTTTTGTAGAGGTTATGTGGGAACCTAAGGATATGTTGAGGCAGAGGTAGGATCATCTATTTATATCAGAGTAAGGAATTTTAAGGGAGAAAATAATTTCACATGGGGTATAAATTAACAAACCAATAGTTTAGGCTATTTATTTTTTGAAATAAATTTAATCTCTTTGATAACTTACTTTTCACAAAACACTGAGCTTAAATGAACTCGAAAATATTATTATTTTAACCCAACCATTATCACTTTTCCATTGGAATAACAAGAATTAATGATATTGAATAAATTATGAAAATATTATTTAATTTTTTTTATAAAATGTATTAATTGGTTAACAATTAATTAAAAATGACAATAAAATCTAGTTGAACTTAAAGGAAGTGTTTTTATAAAGAAACTATTTCTATTCACATAATGATATTTTATCTTAATAGATTGAATTAATTACTATTAGTGAAATATATTAATTAAATTCATATTTTATATATTAATTAATTTTTTTTTAAAATTCATTCAATTAATTTGATAGTTTCAAGATAAGAAATAATTCCCGTTTTAAGCATAATATACTATACTGTTCTAAAAGGAATTTTTTCTACCATTTAATGGCTCACATATTTTAAAAATGAATTTTGAAACTTTAGTATATATAATTTGAAAAAATAAACTTAATTTTATAAAAAATAATATCAAAATTATCTTTGGGGGAATTTTTGGTATTTTTATGATAAGTTTTATTTTTTGATTAATAGTGAAAATACTGCATTTTATTTAAAAATTGCTTTTTCATCTAATTTATTTATATAGTTAAATTATATTTTAAATTGGTTTTAAGGATTAATTAACTAAATTATAAATAAATAAATCCAATTCAGGTCACTAGAATGAATTTAACATTGAAATTGGATATAAAAACATTTCAATCTTTTGAAAATATCACTATAAAAACACACTTTTTCATTGTGTTTCTCAGATAAATTTTAAATATATTTTTTCCAATTATTTGTATTGAATTTAATTAAATGGTCTCCATATTTATAATCTAAAGGTAAAAATTATTTTTTAAGGTCAATTTAATTTTTATTCATAAAAAATACCATGGTGAAAAAATTATTTATCGTGGTATAGGTAAAAAATCGATCTTGTAAAGTTAAAATGGTAAAGGCATAAAATACATAAAAATTAAAAAATTTAATGGTTGGTTGAGGTTTCTATCAACCCTAACCATAATATAAAATATAAATTTCCAGAAAAAGTTTTGGAATTTAATTCCACCTACATTTGGTTGGATTTAAATATAAAATATTCATTATTTTAATTACTTACACCCACCTCTCCTCAAGTATAAATACCTCCCCACCACCTCATTTTGACCCAAAATTCTTGAATATCCTAAAATCTCTGCCAAAAAAATCCTCCTCATTATATACATGTATTATATTTTTTATTCCCAATGGTCTCTCAAGGACGTGGTATTCAAGAAGTAATTCTCTAAAAACACCTCTCTTAATTTATTTTCTTCTTGTACTTTCTACTCATATGTTTAATACATTAAGGAATAAAAAATAAATAAAAATTTAAATAATTGTATTTTATTTTTATAATATAATATCTTATATTCATCCCTTTTATTACCACCTCTCATTCAAATAAATGAAACTACTATCCATGTAATGTCGGTTAGTCACCTCTATGAGTAATGTTTTTGTTCGTTTTCCATTACCTCTTTAATGGATGTAAATAAAAATATTATTATGTTTATATAATATTTTAATTAGTATATTATATCCTATTTTATATTATTTAACTAATATATACTCATAATGGTAAATAATAATAAACCTGTTCTTGATGTTCGGATAAACTACCAATACAATCTAATCATTTATCCCCAACATTTTATCTAATGAATTTACCTAATGTATGAAATAAAAAAGATAAATGGTAAAATTTAAAAATATTTATGTTCATTATTTCCATTTAATTATAGATTTGGAGTTTTATTTCCATTCTACAAGAACATCCTTAATTTTTCACAAATGAAATGATCATTAAACCATGGAATAAATGCACTCAAAACCATGAAAATAATGAAATATTATTAATGAATGGGTTATAAGATGTTATAAAAAAATTTAATAAGGTATTATAAAGATTAACAGAGTTATTTTATGAGTTAATTACATTCTTCAAACCATTATACATGATGATAAAGTACACACCACTAAAGTTAAGCATGCAACAAGGGTTCTTCATCTCACTTTTCCTTCTGTTAGATATAAATATTATTCACAACTTATTTTTTACATGTAGTGTAACTAATTAAATTTTACATATAATATCATGAATAAAATTATCTTAATTTTATTCAAGGTTTCATTTTATAATTATTAATTTTATAGGGAAAATTATTCGACAGATTACAAAGTGGTAAGGGAATTCTTCACCTAATTTCCATTCTTTGGGATAACCTTCAACTTCATTGGTTATATCATTCAATGATTATGTGTGGGATGAATTTTAATTATCCTATATTTTATTTCCAACTTTTTATGTGGATTTATATTGAATACACATTATATATTAATTTTATTAATGCTCACTTCAATGATATGATATTTATAAGGTATTTTATTTTAAAAACTCATCATTTTAATGTTTCCTTAAAAATATCTTTTTCTTCAATGTACATGTTTTTAAAATTGATTAATTTTTTTCATATTATTATATGACTGTTTAAATTATTTTTAATCATTTTTTAATTTTTTTAAAAAGGTTTTGAAATATTCTTTTTTTTTTCATTTTCTATGAACATTTTTTATGAAATTTTCAAAAAAAAATACCGAAGGAGTGTTTTTTAACATATACGGCATGAGAGGATTTTCCCTCCATCATGACACCTTAATGAATTGAATATTTATTTAAAATATTACGAGGTTATTTTTAATGATTATTTGTTTCTTTTATAATCTCACTAAATTATAAAAATCATAAATAAAAAGTATAGTTTTGTCAATAATTATTTCAAGTGATCTCTCAAAATTATTTTCCATATAAGATAACATTATTTGATGTTACTTATGATTTACTAGGGATATTATTCAATTAAATTTTCCTTATACTTATATGGTTGGTTTATGATTATATTTATGAAACCTATTTCTTTTCAATGGCTTATTCTATGTTGAAATGTTTATGAAATCGGTTTCTTTTCATGGGTTCTAATATGACTAATGAATTATGTTCTTGTAGAACACGTATGTATTATTTTCATTGTTTTATTGGTGGGACCAATATATACCACCAATTATTTGGGTAATGAAATTATATCTCATGAGATAGATAGGATTGGAATGGGGATTGAACTCGGTTCAGGCAAGACTAAAATGAGAAGTGAAACCGGTTCAGTAAACAACTTTTTCCACCATGATAGTTTTGGGAGTGAACCCTGACTACTATAATGGTTTGGGGAATGAACCCATTACACTATTATAGTCTTGGAAAATATCCTTGAATACTATGGATATGATTTTCTATGCTTATTTTTATTCCATAATTCCATGTTTTATGCCAAAGTTATCCTTTTATGATTCAGGTATTATAAATTTTTATGATTTATTTTTTGATTTCAGATTATGATATTTGATATATATGGTATTGTATTCGACTATTATGTTCATATTCTTATAAATTTATGTTTATGTTATGATTAATATCTCTATTTTGAACCCTTATTGATCATTTGATATCACCCTTTTATTATGTAACTTTTCCCAAGGATATAAAGAAGGATATCAAGTTTGATATGTGAAAAAGAGTTCTATTCATGTAGCAATAAGCAGGAGACAATATAAGTGATTTATGAACTAGTTGTTTTTGTTTCAATTTTTCCAAAGACACTAAACCGATATGATTGTTGTGGGTTTTTGTTGAAATATGAATATTCATCTATTTAGATGTAATATCCATGTATGAAAATAGTGGGTTGTTATAATACTATTATCTAGAACATATTTTATTAGTTCTAGGTAAGAAAAATACCTTGATAAGGAGTGGTGAATCAAGGTATGTTTATCTTTCATGAATAAACCATTTCATATGATATTATCCCATCATTATTATAAAAAATCATCTACTTAAAAAATTGTTATTAAGGGATAAAGAAACTACAAGAGGGATACATGAAATTTAATTGGTTCACCCAATCTAGTATAATTAAAGGATCATGAAATGATGATGTGACATGAATATGATACACTAAGAACAATTCTTATTTTTACAATTTATTGTGGTTTCACTAACCCTATAGGTTCACAACCCTCAATAAAATAAATGACTCACTACTCTCAACTTCTTTGATATCTTAATACTTCTCTAAGGGAATCTATTTCTATCTTAAAAAATAAATGTTTACACTAAAAAGGGTGTATCAATTCTTATCCACAGAATCTAATGATAAAATCTAGAAACCACCAACGAGAATACCTTCTAGATCTCTTTATTCATATTTCCAAAATATGTATGGAACTCGTTTATAATTTCTCTATATATTCAATTACTCTAATTCTAAAATATTCCACAACCATTTTCGTCATTTAATGATAAATATATCATCATTATTATTTTAGAGAATCACCAGATTACCCGTATAAAAATTCTAAAATACACATTCGTTAAGGGGATAAAATCCATCCATATACCCTCTTCAGAACTGAGTAAAGATTACCGCTTTAATTCCCTTAATTATCTCATGAGAGAAAAGAAATATAAATTTATAGGTTTAATAACTTGAATTACTCCTTGTGTAACCACCTGACTCATGACATAATCATTAAATTATTTCAAACTTTTAACCCTAAACTACTACATATCCATGGAATAAAATGTTCAATTACAGTGTGTATGTATGAAACCTCAAATTTCAGGGATTGTATCCAAAAACCATGATGTTAAGAAATCATCAGGGAATATCATTTGATCCAAATACCATGGAGTGATGTTTCCCATCATAGAATGGTCACATGGATTATATAAATTTCGACCTATGGATGTTGATCCCCATGGGTGTAATCCTCCATCATGATATAAATATATCTGGAATGGAAGAACCAACAAAATCTTTCTTATCCCCTTTATGACATGGCTATTTCTCTCATGGCATGAAAAAATAATTCTTATTTTTCATAAAAAGAAAATAATCCTACGTATACTTCTCTCTACTATAGGAAAAAATTTCACGTACTAAGATAATTTTCTATATTTCCATATAAAAATATCTCCATGAGGCGATGAAAGATCTTATAGTGTGACATATTTGACTATCTCCAAAAAGCCTTGATCCATAGTCACATATACTTTTATCAACATGCGCATCTTCCTAAGGATTTCAATAATATCCTGTTATAAGTTTTCATGTACTCTTTAACCCTCATTTTTTATCAAGGTTTTTTTGTCACACCCCTAAGTTTGGAATTTTTTTATTTTATTATTTTCATTGATTTGAATCTTATTAGTTGAGGTTCAGGTTGAGTTCCAGTTTAAATTATTGAATTTTCGATGTTCTGGGAGAGTTTTTTGGCTTGTTCATTGTTTGTTCACAATTTAGGGAAATCGTATGCCCTTTCCTAGCTAATCATGCTGCCTCTGTTGGGTGTATAGTAGTGAGATTCCTGAGATGCACACAGTTTGGGAAACCAAGCAGCAATCATGTAGGTTGGTTCTAGAATTTGACATATTCATTCACCATGGTTTCCACATGGTTTGTTATCCATGTGGCTAGTCTATCTATGGTGCCCCTCTTTTATAGTAGAGGGAGCACAGTTGGGGCACCTTTTATCAAACTGTGCAAGCAAGCCAAAATTTTTAAATCATAAAATTCCTACTCTACCCCCTCTCATTTTACTTTAACTAATCCCCTATCCCTCTTATTTGTTCTTTGGCACTTGAAGGGGTACTAATAACCCTTACTCCGTTGGCTCCTCCTACTACATGGATGCTCCTCCATGTTACCAAGGTGAGTTAATTATTGTTTTGGACTCTTTTTCTTCCCTTTCTATCCTCATTTTCTAGTTTGTTGGTGTTTACATGGTAGATTCTCCCACGGAAGAACCCTAGGGTTATGGTTGGATGATTTTGTTAAATTTATTGGATGTTGGGGCATACAGATTCTATCTTGGACTTGGATCTCCGTTCTCCCGAAGTTTCATTGTGTCTATACTTTGTTAGGGTAGGTGTTTCCATTATTTTCTTTTCCAATTCATTGTATTAATTATTGTGTGTTTCTTTATAATTTATACATATTTTTCACATTATTTTGATGTTTTTTTGGGTTTTTTGGGATTTTGTGTTGGTATAATTTTCTAAAAATGGGTTTCGAAGTGATTCTTCATATATTCCTATGTATATATGACCCAATGTGTTTGAAAAAATGTTAATTGATATTTTAAAGTAAAACTTGTTTATTTGGGAGGTGTTTTCATTTAAATATATTTTAATAAATTTTTTGTATTGTGATTTGGGATTTATTTGTTGAACATGGTAACTTTTATAGTGTGGTTTGTTGTTTTGGTTGGAAGTCATGTGATGTTTCTTTGAAATTGGTTTTGGGTAACTTCATGGATACTTGTGGTGTGACATTGAATGTGGGAACATCCATATGTGCTCAGAGTGAACACATGGATGGGAACACAAATTATGATGTTTTTGGGTGAATTTTATCAAATAAAAAGCATATATTTTAAAACACTTTCCCTCTGTCTCTCGTTTCTTCTTCAAAATCTTGTTTCTTAAAAAATGGTCCCTTGATTTCCCAAATGACATGAAATTGGTCTTCAAATTTTATTTGAGATTATGGAATGTGTGGAACCTTGGGAAATTGGTGGATTCTATGTGGTATGAGATCCTCTTTGGAGTGTTTGGTTATTTTGTGTCTTTTCATCTTGGTTTTGAAACGGGGTTGGAAGTGGAATTGTTTTTGGAATATAAAGTCAAGTTTAGAATTGTGAACATAAAATTGTTGTTTAATATTGTTTGGGAAAATTTTTGGAGCATTTTTTTAATATATTGTAATTGATAATATTTAAGGCTCAGTTGACACTTTACAATGTTCTGGAAATTAATTGTGGTTTTGAAATCATAAATGCCTTGTTGGTATCTTATAATGTTTTGAGAAATGTTTTATAAGGTCATGTGATGTGACGGCCCGGTTGGAACCTATGTATGGCTTGTTGTTTTCGGAAATCCCTATAGAGGATTTCCCTATATAGGTTATTGTATAGGTGGTGTTAGTGTTTGGTGTAGGTAAGTTTAGTGGTGGTATCTATGTTTAGTCACACATGTGAGGTCCTCCTACTTACATAGTGTACTATTACCATGGCTTTCCTATGAATCTTTTAGAGGATTGAGTGATGGTTTCTTGTCAACCCTGATTAGACGGGTTGGTACCCCCTTGAATTGATAGGGCTTGGTGGGACGTGCCCATAGATTGATCAGTTCAGGGCAACCAGTTGGTTATAGACTATAGAGTTTCACCATATACAGACAGGTGAGTCTGATTTGAGTACATTCATAGATTTATCTAGGGATTTTTAGGAAATCCTCATGGTTACTATCCATAATTTTTGGTTTATATTATATTATTGTTTTTCCCTTGTCTCTACTACTTGGTTATTTTCATCCTAGCTTGGTATTGTATTTTTTGGATTTTGGTTTGGGATTTGGTTTTTAGAATGGAAATCCACTTTGAAAACTAGTGATGTGGTGTGTAGTGCCTTAAAAAATAAAATAAGTGTATGTTATCTAAAATGAAAAAAAACATATTTTTATATGTGTATTTCAAACTAGTGTTTATGGACTATTTCATGAAAAGAAATGCATAGATTCTATGGTTGTTTCTTACTGAGCTGATAATATCACACCCTACTTGTACCATTCGATTACGATAGACCTAAGCTATTTTGCAGGTTTAGGTTTTTGGTTCGTGTGCTCGCAGTTAGACCAGGTTGGTATTGTAGTTCGTTGTTACCAAGAGGTCACATGGAGATCTTATTAGAGTGATTTAGATTTGGTTTTGTATTTAGTTTCTATTTTGGTCAGCCATTGTAATTAAATCAGGTTTTTATATTTATCTAAGAATCAGTTATTGTTGGTTCTTCAGTTGGTTTAACATATTTTATTTGATCTTGGTATATTGGGAAAAATCATCCCTATAGAGATTAATTTGATTCCAGACACTATTTTCTAGCCCTTGGAGACTAGGAATGCCCTTCAGGCCATATCTCAGACTGGGTCATATGCTTGGTTAGATGCCATTCTGGCTAGGTTTGGGACAAAATGTTATCAAAGGATTTTCTCTATTATTTGGGGTGTCAGGTAGATTAGAGACTAGGACTTTCAGAACTCGAGAGGTAGGTATTGGAAGAGTGTCACGAACTCTTGCACATTATGATCTGCGAGTTTCTTGGGGTAGTCCATGATATGAGTCTTTTTTACTTTTTTTGGATTAAGGGTTGATGATGGAGGTGATATAGTGCCCTATTGTGATCTCATATGGAGTAGTGCCCTATGTGAAGTCCAAGTACATGGTTTAAGGTCCTCTTAGTTGTTAAGGCTTACTTGGGGCATGTACTACTACCATGTCATCATTTTAATCATGACCACTAGTTCCTCATTCTAGTGGTTCGGTGTGAGTCATGTTTTGTTATGGTCTCAGTTGATGTGAGTAATATTTCTAAATGAAAATAGTTTTTGAAATAGAAATGATTTCTTTTAAGTGGAATTGAAATTAAAAAAATGGGAACAGAAAAATGTTTTTCCTAAAAAATTTGGTAAATTCTTGGATTTGATTATGGTATAAAATGTGTGACCCTTGGTACTTTTTATGAGAATTCAAATATGTGTGGGAATGTATGAAAAGTGAAATTTGTCACTTGTGTGTTGATGAGGTAAGTGGAAGGGTGTGAACACATATGTGGTGGTTCATAGGATTCCATGGGTGAGTATTTGAAATCAATGGTTTATATTTTCTTGAGAAGTGGGCCTTTTTGTGAAAAGTGGATTTTAACATTGAAAAATAGCCTTGGAAAAAAGAATGTTTTGGGAATATAAATTGAAATGAAATTTTTAGAACGATGTTTTTTGTTGTATTTGAATGTGTTTGGAATGTGAGACTATTTTTTTCTCTCATGGATTTTTTTTTCGATTGTGCTTTGGTTTTATGTTGATTTTGGTGTTTTGTTCTTTATTTCATTCAGAATATGCCATCCAGAAAAGTTGAAAATGATTCTAATAATTCATGCCTAGTTTCTGATTCTTCTATGTCTTTTCCTATATATTGGGGAGATTGAGGTCCGTTAGAGGAAATAGAATATCTTGTGGAGGTTGAGAGTCTTCAGATATTTGAGAACTCTCAAAGATGTTAGAGTGCGTGATATTCTGGGTTAGTATGAGTGTCAATATATGGATGAATGGGAGTTGTTTCTTCCATCATTAATGAAATTTGGGATGATGTGGGAAGTTTTAAAGTATGTATTTGTCCAATGGTTTATAACTAAGGAGGAGAATATGAAGAAAATGGAAGAGTTCATGAGTATTCAGTAAGACCAGCGGGTAGTGAAGGCCTATGTTGACTACCTTAAGGAGGTGATTTCCTTTTCTCTGGAGGAATATTCGTAGGATCTATTGAAGACTTCTCATCTAATTTGGGTATTTTTCCATAGATCAAAGAGTGAGTCCTCTCTGTTGGAACCAATTATGTTCTTTTCTAGAAATCTATTATGGTTTCTGTTTTTTGAAATTCATCTCATAAAATTTCAGAGAGTTTTCAAGGAAAGGGATCTTAAAACTCAAGATGACAATAGTATGAATGGTGGTGTCATTTCCTAGCATTTTCCAAATTTTTCGACCTCAAAATTGGGAGTTTGTTTTTGGAAAAAGATGTTTTCCCATGTGAGAGTACACAGTTCATAGACTGAAATGGAAAGTCCGCAGAATACATAGGAGGTTTGTGGAATAATGATGAAAATTAGAAAAGGTAATATTTCTATATAGCAGTGCTATGCGGGCCGTGAAGCGTGGTACACATACTGTGTAGGGAAAATGGTTCATGGGAAGGCTTATAGTTCACGGGAGACAAGTAGTTCGGGGAAGGATGGAAGTTAATGGGATGGATCATCATTTATGGAAATAAGGTGGGGATTTAACGAGATGAAAACAATTTCATTTGTAGAAGAGTTCAACCATCACGAAGTTAGAGATGCACTATTCATACCATGTAGGGAAAAACGATTCATGGAAGGAGCATTGTCCGCGTTGAAAGTAATACCACATCGAAGATATGGGTGAATCATATTAGCAATATTTTCAGATTTATTTTTCTATATAAGGATCACTAATATATTCATCGCATAGAGATATTTTTATTATAATTATTAGAGGAATTTTGTGAAGTCCAAATTGGTTTGTGTGAATACAAATCTGTGAAAGAGAAGAGGTTCACGAGGAGGATTCCATTAAAGGAGAAGTGATCCGCTGAGACAGTCCATAGAAGGGGTTTTTTGGGGGCACTGTAGCCCACAAAGAAAACAGTGTACAAAAGTAGAAGAGGTCCAAAAGAGGAAGACCATTCATGGAATAAGTGATGGTTCATGGATGAAGAAGCTGTCTTTGGAAGGAAAATGAGTCCTTGGAAGGAAAATCTGATCCACAATGAACACACGCTATGCAGTGCATCTTTGTTCGTAGAAGAGTCAGCTTGGTTCGTAGAGGAAGAAAGGTAGTTCGTAGAGGATTCAAGGAAGTGTGAAAATTAACTAAAAGTTCGTAGAAAAATGGATTTCATCTACGGGTGAAAATGAGACTTCAATAGAGCATCTATTTATAGTTGAGGATGTGTTCATTCATGGAAATGATGTGAGCTATAAGTATATAAACTGTGTGTAGATTTCTCCCAAAGTAGCGATCTAGGGGGAGTCGATGGAGTGATCCAAGGGACGCAATGAGCTATCCCTAAAATATTGGAAAGATAGTGCTCCTATAATAGAGTGACTATGTCTAAAATTTTATAATCTATAACTAGAAAAGTTTAGTGGATTTAGGTATGACCAAAACATTATCAGTGTATGTTCATTGTATGAGCCCTTATTGGTGAACCAAGTAAAATTGATGTGTTTCCACTTTTCATGTGATTATTTATTTACTACTTGTTCTCGTCAGACATGTTTAATAGGTTCCTATAAATATAGAAAGAAGATACGTCACTTTTTTAGAAAATTTTGACACCCTGATTAGCCCCTCCAATCTCATTCTGTTTGGGAGTACTTCAATCTCTTCCAAGGATCTTCATTTTGAGAAGTCGATGGATGAATAATTTTTGGCATAATTGGAATCTGAAGCACATGAATTTATAAATACAGTGTCTCTTATTGTTCATGAAGGTTCTCTATATGGAAAGTTCTTGTTGGGGAAACCTATCTTTGGGGAGTCTCTATCATTGGTTCTGGATTTCAGTTCATCATTCCATTCTATTTTGTGCCACCATTGTGGCTGGTTTGGGTATTCAAGGTTGTCTTGTTAAAAACCTTTGAATACTTGTCATCATTACGGCTGTTTGGGTCATCTAGGGATGTTTTGTAGGAAGTTTTTTCAAAAGAAGAAGATTCGATCAGAGGATGTCATCTTCTAAGTGTGAAGTAGTAGATGATTTAACCATCAGGTCTCCAACCATAGGACACAAAGTGAAGCTTGTGTGTAGTCAAGAATATTTGGGGGTGCAAGGAACCATGGTTCAGTATTTTCTTCCATTTGTGGTGGGGAAATTTGAAGTTTTCTTATTTTTATTTTTCTACTTTTGTAAGTTCAACTTTTGAAAGTAATTGTATGATGGACTGGTTCTTTTTAATCTAGGTGGTTATGTTTATCTGAATGTGGGTCTTTAATTAGTTATTGTCTCTTGGGGTATCCTATGTAAATAACCTAACCCACACTTCCAGGTTCATGACATATAAATTCTATGAGTTATATATATAAAAATAAACTATACAAAAACAAAACATTTGTTACATACCAAGAACTTTTATTGGTCTAGGTTTTGGAGAATTAGATAAATTCCATACAACTTAATAAATCTATAAAACATAAAATAAACTAAATAAAAGTCCTTGAGCATGGTAATTCTTCAATAAATTATACATAACAAAGTAAATCCCCAAAACCTATGACATATAAATTAAAAAAATAGGGTGGGAAATTATTTTAACAAGTAAGGGGTTTTAAAATATTTGATAAATAATTTTAAAATATTATTTTGAATAATTATTTCAAAAAATATATTTTGAAATAATTTTTAAAAACATTATTGAAAATACTTATACCTTAAAAATACTACACTACTTAAAAAATAAATTACGCTTAATTTTTTTTAATATATTCATGTGATTTTTTTGAAAAATATATGCAAGCTTAAAAAAACAAAACACTGAGGCCACTTGGAACATAGAAGGATATGTTATTCCTATCTACTTGATGAGGGATGAGTTCACTCCCCAAATACCTACTATAATTACAACATTTAAGTTCCATATTTAATAAAAATATTTTAATCTTGTGATATATATATAAATTTATTATTCATTGGGGTTTCTACTTTAAAAACATTGAAAACATATGTTAATAAATAAAATTACATTTATAACTTAATTAATAAAGGTTCTGATAGATTTGTGTAACTACCTTTCTCTACTTTTCATAAATACATATACTATTGAAAAAATTCTCAAATAAAAGTTTCCATTCATTAAACACATAATACCATTTCAAGAATAGTCCCCTACATAAATATGGTTTATTCATTTCACAAATATATACAATTAATAAAAAATCAATGAAAATATGAAAATTCATATATTATATATTATGTCCATATCTTATAAAAATTATGACATTAATGAATGTGTAAAGACCTTAAACACATGAATTGATAACCTTTTTTAGTTCAACACACACACACACATATAATCCAAATAGAAATAATATTTGAAATCTTAATTTCTGTATAAATTTTAGTAATCTAAAAATATTATTATGCAAATATTCATAAAAGAAATAAAATATGAATTTCCAAATAACATAAATTTGTTCAATTAAATTTATAAATACATAATCCCTTATATTCATAAATTATTAAAATAGATCGATAAAAAATTGAATATATACATATATATATATATATTTAATTTAAACATAAACTGATTAATAAAATTAAACCCTTACTATTTCTGAGAGTCATAAATTGAAAACAAATAAATTAAATATATTCCTTACCATTATAAAATATTAATTAAAAATGATTTAAATAATAATGATGATCTATAATGGTATTCTAAATACAAAATATTTTTCATTCAATGAATAATTGTAAAAATAAATATTCATACATAAAAATATTTTTATGATATTAATTCCCTTACTTGGATTGCTAGAACAAAATAGAAGATATTCTTGTTTATATGGACTCCAACTCTTCGTACACCAAGTTGGTTTTCCCAAATTACATTTACATTCCAGTTTAAGTGGATTTTATAACCATAAATCACACTATTTATACAGTGGAATAAATATATATACAATTATCTTGTATGCAAACCAAAGGGTGAGATAGGTTCTAAATAGTGACTCACACAAGATTGCACCACCAGATGCATATGTTGATGAATAAATTTGATGAAAAATGATTCAGAACATCAATATAAAATGTTGTAAACATGATATCGAAATATTTTGAATTGACATCCACGAACCAAATTAAAATTTATTTTGATCAGTGTCAAAAAAGGTAGAATACAGTTAATAGACCTCAATAAAATAAATAGGTAAGTAGTAAAAGTTGGAAAATAAAAAAAAAATTAGGAAATCAGGGAAAATTATGAAACCAGAGGATTTGGAAATCTAAAAAGAAAACACCTACCTCCCTCAGAAAAGAAACCCTAACTATACTCATATTTCCAAAGTTGGTGCTCGGTTCATGTTCGGACACCCTCAATGTATTGATATGATGCTTGAATTCTCTCCATCAATTGAGACACTTCATATGAACCATACTTAAACCATTGAACATGCTAGTGTCAACCCTCCCCAAAGGAAAACCCCTATACGTAACCTCTAAAGCCTTTGAATTAAACTCAGTTTCCCCTCTCCCTCAGCATGATATTTGGAACTGTGAAAACTTACTTCTCTCCCACAAATCGATTTCATAATTCTTCTATTCATTTTGTTTTTTAAATTTATTTTTCATTTATTCTATTTAAAACAAAAATAATATATGAAAATAATAATATTATCATAATTTATTTGTAACTTAAAATTACATTAATACTCAAAATATTATATTCATATTTCTGTTAAATAAAATCAAAATAACAGTATTATAAAAAGGTAATAAAACAAATTCATTAAAATATATTGAAAATAGTAATAATAATTTTATTAAAAAATGTCTTTATTTTAATAAATATTATTAATCTTATTATCATTAATTTTATCATTATAACATAATGTTTTAATACACTACCTTTTAATCTTAATATTATGTTTAGATTTAATTTATTATTAATTTCCTTGTTAAAATATATAAATTTAAGTATTTATTAATCATTTTCAAGGGTTAAGTTATAATTTCCAAAAAATATCATTTTATGAACTATATATATATATTTATATATATATATTTCAATAAGATTATATTCTAACAAAAATTTAACATTATTACCCATAATTGTTTTAAATTTAAAAAAAAATTATTATATTAAAACACATTTTTGTAACATGTAATGTGATATAATTATAATAATTTAATAATCAATTCAAATAATTTTTTTATTATACAAAAATAACCAAGTAATTAAATTATAATAAATATCATTTTAAACAAAATAAAAACATGTATAAAAAAGCATCATTTATAATTTAAAATATTAATTTATTATAGAATTTTATTATTATTTTGAAATTAGTAATTCATTTTTTAATCAGTTAGAAATTAATGGGATTATATATTATTCCCCCATTAAAAAGAATTAAACCCTCTTAATTTTATTTGAAAACTCTAGAAATTTTTTAATTTCCATCTTTAGAATTAAGAAAAAAACTAGGACAACTAAACTTCTATACTCTACCACTTGGATAACATATAATATCAAATTTTATCTAGGCCGTTGCTCTGATAGCAACTATAAAGACTCAAAACCGTGCTTTTGGGGTCAACACATATAAATACTATGTATTTTTTATGTATAAAAATAAAATGAACAAAAACACAACATTTATTTTATACTGGGAACTTTTAATGGTCTAGGTTATATAGAATTTGATATATTCCATAAAACATAACAAAATAATACAAAATAAAATGAAATAAATAAAATTATTAGATCACACTGATTCATCAATGAAATTCACATCACAAAGTAAATCCACTAAACCTATGAAAAATAAATTAAAAACATAGGGTGATAAGTTATTTTTCCCATTAAGTGCTTTCAAAATCATTAATAAATAATTTTAAAATATTGTTTTGAAAAATAATTTCAAAAAATACATTTAGAAAAACATTATGAAAATATAATCGAAATTACTTAATCCTTGAAAATACTGCATTTTTTGAAAATTAATTATTTTAAAAAATTTATTTAGAAATATTCTAGTGATTTTTATAAAAACTATATATAAGCTTCTGAAAACAAAACACTAAGGACACTTGAAACATCGAAGCCTATGTTGGAAATACCCACTTGCTGAAGGTTGATTTCACACCCCAAATCCCTACCATATTTACAATTTTCAAGTGTCATATTTAATGAAAATGAATTAATATTTATATATATATATATACATTCATTATTTACTATATTTTCTACTTTAAAAAATTGAAAACAAATGCTAATAAATAAAATTACACCTTTACCTTAATTAAGAAAGATTCTGGTAAATTGGAGTAACTGAACTTCTACACATATAATAAATACATATAATATTTTCAACGTTCTAAAATTAATGTTCCCATTCATTAAAAACAGAAAACCATATCAAGAATAACACCATACATAAATATGATTTATTCAATTCACATATTTATAAAATTAATAATAAACTAATTCATGCATGATATACCATTTATTATAGATTATGTCCTTATCTTATACAAATTATGGCTTTCAAGAATGTGTAAATACTTTTCACACATGAAATGATAAACTTTGTTAATTCAGTACACACACATATATATAATCCAAATATAAATAATATTTGAAATCTTAATTTCCTTCTAAATTTGATTAATCTGAAATTATTATTTTTAATATATTCATAGAAGTACTAAAAGATAAATTTCCATATAACATAAATTTAATCAATCAATACAATAAGTACATAATTCCTAACACTCACAAATTCATAAAATGGATAGATAGACAGTTGAAAACATTTATATATATATAGATATATTTATATTTATAATTTAAACATAAAATAATAAATTAAATTAAACCCTTACTATTTCATAGAATCGTAAATTGAAAAAAATAAATTAAATAGCTTTCTCACCATCTCAAAAAGATAATTAAAAAATTTAAAGAATAAGGATGATCAATAATGATATTTTAAATACAGAATCTACTTTAGTTTTTGAATCATTGTAGAAATAAATACCCTCACATAGAAATATTTTTGTAATACTATTTCCCTTACTTGAATTTATGGAATAAGACATAATATCTTCTATTATTGTAGACTCCCATGCTCTGAACTCCAATTTGGCTTTCCCAAAATTATATTCACACACTGGTTTAAATGGATTTTATAGCCATAAATTCCATTATTTATATTGTGGCATAAATATATATACAACTAGCTTATTTGTAGACTATAGGAAAAGAATTATTCAAAACAGTGACACACATAAGCTTGAGGAGAAAGAAACATATGGAGATGAAGACATCCGAATAAAAAGGATTCAAAACAAAAATTTAAAATAACCAAAACAGGACATCCAAATCAGTTGAATTGACAATAGTGAAACAAATTAAAATGTATTTTGATTAAATTACAAAAGAAATGCAGAATACAATAAATGGACCTCAATAAAATAAAATGGTAAGCGATAACAGTTTCAAAAAAAGAAGAAGTAGTAAATCAGGGAATACAATGCAATAAAAAGATTTGGATATCTATAAAGAAAACACCATCCTCACTAAAAAATAAACCCTAACTGTGATCAGATTTCCAGATTTATTTTGTAGTTCACATTCATACAACCTTTGTGTATTGATCTGATACTTGAATTCTCTCTAGTGATTGAGACTATTCATCCGCATCTGATCTTGAACCATCAAACATTCTTGGCTCAACCCTCCCTAAAGGAAAACCCCTCTGCGCCACCCATGAAGCCTTCAGTATCGACTCGGTCTCCATTCTCCCTATGCATAACGACCAGACCCATGAAACCCTACTATAGTCCCCCAAATCGATTTCAAGATTCTTCACTTCATTTTATTTTTTAATTCATTTTTATTTTATTCTAATAAAAATAAAAAATAAAATAATATTATTATCATAATTTATTTATAATTTATAATTTCATTAATATTCATAATAATTTATTAATATTTTCGTTAAATAAAATAAAAATAATCATATTATCAAAATTTAATAAAACAAATTCATAAAAATACATTGATAACAATAATAATAATTTTCTTAAAAAATTTCTTTCTTTTATTCAATATTATTAATCTTATTGCCTTTATTTTAAACATTATAACATCATGTTATAATACATTACCTTTTAATATTAATATTATGTTTAGATTTAGGTTATTATAGATTTATTTGTTAAATTATATAGATTTAAGTATTTATAAATCATTTTAAGGGGTAATTTATAATTTCCATAAAATATCATTTTATGAACAATATATATTTCTATTATAATATAAGATAAAAAAATTAACATTATTATTCATAGTCATTTTAAAATACAAAAAGACATATTATATTAAAACACATTTCCATAACATGTAATGTGATATAATTATAATAACTTAACAATCCTTTAAAATAGAATTTTATTTTGTTATAAAAAAATAACCAAATAATTAAATTATAATAAATATTATTTAAGAAAAATAAAACTATATTTATGAAATCATAATTTATAAATTAAAATACTAATTTACTTTCAAATATTATTTTTGTTTAAATTAATAATTTATTTATTTATCACTTATAAATTTTTGGGATATTTGAACTTAACGCTTGTACGAGGATGTTCTAGTCTTATTTTCTATTGTGCTTGGTTGGGGATATCCTTTCTTATAGAAATCGATGTTTTTAGCTTGTGATTGTGGTTTTTGTATTTCATGGCTTTCCCCTTATGTTGGGCATTCAAATTGTGTAGAGAACCTTCAGTTCCAGTGGTGGTGTTATTTAGCTTGTGCAGAGAAAATTGGGTTAGTTAGGTTGGGATTTCCCTCTTTGGGTTGATCTTAAGTCATCCAAAAGGTGATAAGGGAGAACCCTCTCGTTCTCTCTCAATGTTATTCAAGTTGTGGCATTCTTTGGAGTGGGCAGGTGTGAATTTTGATGTAAAACAGGTCACCCCAAGGTCTGTGGTTTTGTTCATCCTATTCATGTATCGGAATCTAGTTTTTTTCCTCTTTAGACTAGGTGAATTTCTGGGGGAAAAGGTATTTTTGTGGGGATAAAATTCACACCCCTACTTTTATAATTTTTTTTTTATTTTCATGGAATTGGATCTTCTTGTTTGAGGTTCGGGTTGAGTCTCGATTTAAATTTTTTAATTTTGGAAGTTCTGGGTGATTTTTTGGCATGTGCACCATTTGTTCATGGTTTAGAGAAACTGTGGACCTTTTCCTATATAACCCTATGAATTATGTTGGGTGTCTAGAAGTGAGGTGCACAAGTTACACATGATTTGGGAAACCATGCGGATACTGTGCAGTTTGGTACTAGAACTGGACAGAGGCATTCAACACAGTTGATGTATGGTTTGGTAACCGTGTGGCTAGCCCATGGAAGTTTACCCTCTTTTCCAGTATAGGGTTCATAGTTGGCACACAATTTATCAAATCATGTGGCCAAACCATGCAGGATTCTTAGATTTTTAAAATATTAAAATTCTTAATCTACACTCCTCTCATTTTTCCCTACCCTGAGCTCCCTTCCCTCTTGGTCATTTTTGGTGCATGTAGGGGTCCCAAAAACCCTCCTCCATTGGCTCCACCTCCTCTATAGATTCTCCTCCTAGTTCCCAAGGTTAGTTTCTAAGGGTTTGGCCACCTTTTATTCTCTTCCTCTCCCCTATTCTAGTTTCTTGGGGGTTCCTTGGTGGTTTCTCCTTTTGCCGAACCCTAGGGTTATGGTTGACTTATTATGGTCAATTTCTTGGATTATAGGGAATGTGGATCGTGTCCCGATCTTGGATATCCCTTCTATTGAAGTTTCATTGTGTGTACACTCCATTAGGGTAGGTGTTTCCATTATTTTCATTTTTTATCCCTTATTTTCCTTCCTGATTCCTTCTATTGATTCTTCTGTGTTTCCACATATGAGAGCTCACTGCGTCGTGGGGGGGGGACCCTAATTCCATGTTCCTCATCATGATGGTGGTGGCTTCTGGACAGGTCCCTCTCCCATAAATGGGGGAGGGACCCCCGACATCCATGAAAGGAGTAGCTCCCTCCTTCCTCTAATTCCCAAACCCTTCCCTCCTACCAATATTTCCTCATGTCTCTCTTCACCTAAAAGTCTCAAATATGGTGGATGGTTAACCTAATCTCATGATCTCAGCTGCGGAGTTCTCGGAATCCTCGAATCTCCTGAAGCTAACTTTTGATGCTTAGTTTAAGAAACATCGCCCTTCATTTGATTCGTTCAACAAGTATGTCTTTGATGCTTGGAATTTACGGGAGATGGAGATAATGGGACTTCTGGACAATCATCATATAATGATTCGTTTCACCTCTGAGGTAGACCTAATCAAATCCTAGTCATGTTCAACCCACAGGTTCAATGGATTCCAGGTTTTCCTATTTCGATGGTCCTTTAATATTTATATAAAGTGTGATCCTCCTACAATGGAGATTTTGGTGAGTTTTCCCAATATCTTCATACTGTTTCAAAATCCTTTTATTTTTAGAATTCTCATAAACCTTTTTGGTAGGCATAAGTGTTCAGACCGTCACAAGGAGACCCTTTTTCATCCGTTGAATCTAAGAGTTTGTGTTGAAATGGATGTGTCAAGAGTACCATTCGAATATGTTTGGATTAAAGTTGGTGAGGATTACCGTTTCAAGCAACAAGTGGTATACGAATCCTTGACCAACTTCTATTATGTTTTCAAGCGCTTGGGTCACGTGAGGATGCTTTTTTGATGGGGGTTTCAATTGCTGGATAAGACTGAAAATGATATTGGTAAAGAGGCTGAGCTTCATAGTGGAGATAGATTATTTGAACAAAAGTAAATTGTCAGGGAAGATAGTTCTTAGGATTATTGTTCTCTAGGGGGTGGGATACATTAGTCGTCACTGCCTAGGAATCAGGAGTCCATGGAAGTGGAACGATCGGGTAGTGTCTCAGTGGTTCACATGAGTTGGATGAATGTGGTTAATAGGAAATAGGCAGTGGAGGTTCAAAAAAACCTAAAGGTTTCTAATATCTTTATTATGTTGAGAAAGGATTTGGTTGGCCCTCAAGTAGTTGTGATCATAGAAATGCCTCTATCGGAGGGTTCATGAGCTCTGACCGAAAGAAGATTGACCCTTGTGATCCGTAAACGGATGTGTGTGTTACTACTATGGTTCAGGTGGTGAGTAGGGAAGAGTACACTGATGCTATTTCTTATGTGATGATGGTTATTTCGGTTAGTGGGCTACTGCACACAGGTAGGAAGGGGACTTCTAGGTGTGTGGATGTCCAGATTTCTATGTTATGTGGTCCTCCTCCAAAGAACTGGATACCAATTCAGCTAAGAAATATATTTGAAGGACTCTCAATGGAAGGATTGTGCTTTGTCCATGCAGACTCAGATGACAGGGTCCTTGTAGAAGATCCCAATGATCATGATTACAACCTTTCCAAAGGTAAAGCTTCAAGCCTGAGAGGAAATAGGGGTATCAAAAGGATGAAGGGTGGGAAGTATTACTCCTCTCTACAACCCCCTATGGTGACTCAGTTAGAAAAAAATAAAAAGGACATGAAGAGGGATAACGAGGTCGTTAGGAAATGGAATCTAGGAGGTCTAGGTGACCCAAACATGGATCTGATTATGAGTTTGCAAGAAGAAATGGTTGATATTGTCCTGTTAATCAATGACTCTATAAAGGAAGTGGCCAAAATGATGGGGATGCTAATAAAAATGGCTACAAATTAGGATAAATACTCCTGGATTGATAATGAGAACTTGATCATGTTTTGGAGAATTAAAAAGGGTAAGAACAACATTGAAGAGTATATTCATGCCTAGGATAAGTTTACATATTCTTTCAAAGAGTTGTTAAAGGAATACCCAAGCACTCAGGTAGACACCATCTCCTGAAACTTGTTTAGGGAAAAGGATTCTGGTAGGATTAAATTGTTCTTTAATGAATATGATCTTTCTTGTTGTGGTTGATGCTTTGTTTCTCACTTTTCTCCATAAAAGTGTTTGAAATAAAAAATTAACTTTTATTCATTCTTGTGTGTTTCTAAATGATTTATAAATATGTTCCACATTCTTGTGATGTGTTTATTTTTATTTTTTTGGTGATTGTGTGTTGGCATAATTTTCTAAAAAAGGTTTTTGAAATGATTCTTCAAATAATCCTGTGTATATATGAACACAATGTGTTTGATAAAATGTAAATTGATATTTTAATGGAAAACTGGATGATTTGGGTGGTGTTTAAATATAGATATGTTTTATTAAATTGTTTGGATTGTGATTTGGGATTTATATGTGGAATAAGGTGACTTTTATTATGTTGTTTGTTGTGTTGGTTGGAAGGCATGCGATGTTTCATTGAAAATGGTTTTGGGTAACTTCATGTATACTTATGGTTTTACATTAGATGTTGTTACATTCATGTGTTCTCTAAGTGAACACATGGATGGGCACACCAATGATGATGTTTTTGAATGAATTTTCTCAAACTGAATACCTAGATTTTAAAATACTTTTCCCTCTCTCACCAATTTCTTCTTAAACATCTTGTTTCTTTAATGGTGGTAGCCTGATTTACCAAATTACATGAAATTGGTATTTAAATTGTATTTGGGAGAAGGTACCATTAAAACCATGAGAAATTTTTGGCTTCTAAATGATATAAGAGCCCATTTCACATATTTTGTTATTTTTTGTGTTTTCATATTAGTTTTTAAAGGGGGTTGGAAGTGGAATTGGTTTCAGAACATAAAGGTACGTTTGAAATTGTTAACATAAAAGTGTTGTTTAATGTTTTTTTGGAAATGTTTTAGGATTTTTTATTATATTTTAATTGATAATGATGAAGCACCAATTTTTTACTTTACAAGGATTGGGAAATGAATTGTGGTTTTGAAGGTACAAATGCCCGGTCAAAATATTAGAATATTTTGATAAATTTTTTGTATGATCATGTGATGTGACGGCCCAGTTGGAACCTATGTATGAATTGTTTTATGTTGTGAAGCACTATTTACTATTTCCCAATATGGGTTATCACGTAGGTGGTGTCAGTGTTTAGGGTAGGCGAGTGCGGTGGCGACATGTAAGGTGAGTCATGCATGCGAGGGCCTCCAACATAAATAGTGTAATATTACCATGGTTTTACTGGGATCCTTTTATAGGTGAAAGTGATGATTTCTTATCAAGCTTGATTAGATGGGTTGGTAATCCCCTTGACATGATAGGTCTTTTTGAGACATGCCACTAGGTTGGTCATTTTAGGGCGGCCAATTGGTTACAGACTATAGAGCTGCACCATATACCAGCAGGTGAGTCCAATATGAGTATGTCCAAGGATCACTCTAGGTATGATTAGGAAATTCCCATGGTTACTATACATAATTTTTTATTTATATTCTGTTATAGTTTGTTTATTGTCTCTACTGCTAATTTATTTTGAACATAGCTTTCTATAGTCTTTTTTAGATTTTGGTTTGGGATATGGTTTTGAAAATGGAAGTACTCTTTGAAAACTAGTGATGTGGTGCTTAATGTTTTTAAAAAGAAGAGTGGTGTTTATTATTTAAAATGAGAAAAACCAATTTTAATGTGTATTTAAAACTAGTGTATATGGAATATTTCGGGAAAGAAAATGTATGGATTTTATGGTGGTTGACTACTTATTGAATGAAATGAAGGCCTTAAATTTTTATTCATTTTTGATAATATCCATTTTAAGGGTTATAGGGGAACCCTAACGTGGCCCGTAGGCTTTGTGTGATCTTAGTTGGAGTAGGTTGGTCTTATGGTTGGTGGTCACCAAGAGATCACATGGAGATCTTATTGGTGTGATTCAGATTTTTTTGTATTTAGTTTCTAGTTTTTTAAACTATTGTAACTGAATGAGTTTTGTATATTTTTCTAAGATTCATTTATTATTGGTTATTTTTTTTATTCAGTTCATTTTAACTGATTCTAGTTTATTGGTAAAAATCATTCCCATTGTGATTTATTTGATGCCCGGTACTAGTTGGCAGCCTATAGGGACTGGGAACTCCCTTTGGATTATGTCTCAGACTAGGTCAGATGTTGGGTTGGATGGAATCCCAACCTAGTTCATGAAAGTTGGGGTCTTTTTTAGGGGTGATTCGGTTAGAAAGTTGATTTTATTTTATGTTTTTGGGTGATGAATAGTTGGCGCATGATTTTCCTAAACTATGTAGTCCACCCTTTGTAAAGCTTGAAACCCTGGATAGTGGGGGGTTTTTATTGTTGGTGCATGACTTTAAAAACTATTCACCCACTTAGTAGAAACCATGAACCCTAGTAGATGGGCGAGCAGTTAGGGAGCACAATTTTTCTAACAGTGCGTCCCTGCCCAACTAACTATATCTGTGATGCTTTTTATTCCAAAAAAAAAATTTGAAAAATTATTAAACCCCCATTTGATGTCTGACTCAATCCTAAATTGAGATATCTAGAATTCATAGGTCTTGGAGGCTCTTAATAACCCTTTGGCTCCTCCAAACCCTTTCCTAGGTGAATCAATGTGTGGCGAGTTTCTTTTTGATCCCTATCTAGTAATTGGTTCTCCTCTTTTTATTTATCTCTTGCTCTCTCCTTCTCTCCTACATAGGGTTTGTTAGATAATAATGTGTTTGATGGATTGAAAACTAATTCACTTGGATCTTGAATCTAGGTTGTATTTCCTAATCCTTTGTCACTGTTCATCTATGGAAAATCCCACAGTGGGTGTTGAGTTTGGATACAATGAAGAAATGTAGGTTTTTTAGTTTCAATTTCTCTAAATAATTAAAAATAAAATTTCATGATTTGATTTCAATTGCATTAAATTGAATTATTAAAACCTAATTCAATTTGAATTGAAATTATAAATAAAATTGGAATGGATTTTGGGAAAATCCCAATTCAAAGGGAAATTGGAATTTGGGATGTATTTTTGAAATTGATGGAATTGTGAAATGATTTGAGAATTTATTTTTATGAAAATGGATTAATTTGAATTGAAAAAAAACTATGATTAGTTTTGAATTTAAAATCCATTAAATGATTAGAAAACTATTTTATTTTGAAATGAAATTGTCATACTGAAACTAAAAATGGGGAAATTATATTTTAAAGTGATTTCAAATCATTTAACCCTTATTGATTGATTGATTGAGAACATGTGAACCTGGGTAGTTATTTAGTTATTTTGGAAAAGCATGATATGATGATTATATTATAGAAATATATTTACAAAGAAACATATAGAAAGATCTAGTTAGGAAGATCAAATTCTTAAGGGAATGTTGATGAGCCCTATTCAGATTGGTTATAGGGGACATGTGTACACATATTCCATGATCATTGACATGGGAGTGTGGGGATCCTATAACTTGAATCTATCTTACCATAAATCAGATGACCGTGGTGCTTATTATGACTATTTTGATTATAAATTACATTGACTGTGATACTTCTTTATTCATTCCTAGTGATTTATATAAACTGTTTTACATAATTTTTTTGTTTACACCTTGATTGAAATGATTTCTATCATTTAAAATGTAATCATGTTTTGTTTTAATTAGAAACTATACATAAATGCATGTTTTATTTTAAAATTAAATCATGATTTGGTTTATTATTATGGAATATTATTATGGAACACATGGGGAGACCATAATGAGATTTTATCTCACACCATACTATTTCCTTCAAGAAGTTTTTGATTTTATTCTTATAGTTTTGAGTATAGAGAAAGTGCCTCTTGGATGAGGTGGACATTGTTAACCCTTTAGACTTGGAGTGAGAATACCTTTTTAATATTTTATTTTTATCATCCCAACTTTAATAATGTACATTATTTTTCTTCTTGATATACCTGTTTGGTTTCTGTTACTGTCTCCCTATTGAGCTTGTCCATACTGACATGTATTTGTCCCTTCCAATATTTTTTTGGAAAGTCCATTATTTCTTTTATATTGTATGATGATATTTTTTAGTCACTAACCCATGGGGATTAGGAATGTCATTTGGGTCATATCAGTGCTGGCTCGGGTATTAGGGTACTAGGAAATCTTGGCTTGTTTATGATAAAGTAGTATCAAATTTGTTGTTTATACACCTTTCCTTGATGTCAGTATGCATTTGAGAGATATTTTTGGGACTTAGGAGGTATTTATGAGTGTTTTCCTAGCCATATATCATCATAGTGAGCCTTATTTTTTCATGGGTGGTATGTGAATAGTGTCTTTGAAAACTATTATAGTCTTTTCTCTAATTATGACTTGGTTATATTGAAATATGAATCTTTTTATCTTATCTTATGAGATTAAATTCCATTTTTACCTTGTTTATGTGTTGATATGATTAATATTTTGTTGTCTTGAATGTTTTTTTGTTGATGCTGTGTAGAATATATCTTCCGATAAGTCATGTGAATAAGATCTAGGAGAAATTTGCTGATGAACCATAGTGAGAAAATCCTCCCATGGACCAGAATCACATTGAGATTATTGTGCATGTTGTCCAAGCACTGGGACATGCACCTACACCAATTCCCATTCAGGCTCCAGTTGTGGAACCTCAAAGGGATGAGTCTAAAAATTATGCTCAGGAGTTCCTTATGAAGAGGTCACTAGTGTTCAAGGCTCAAATAATCCTCAAGAGGCTAAGGATTGGTTGTACAAGATTTATATTTTGTTTGAGTTCTTGGAGATGATAGATGAGATCAAGGTGAAATGTTCCACCTTCTAGATGGAAGGAACCAATAAGAGATTTTTGGACATGATGGTGAAGTAAAAGAATCATGAGGGTTTAGAGTGTAAGGAATTAAAGGTTCTTTTTCACCCACAAGTTTTATGTAGAGTCTATGTCACTAGCTAAGGCTATGGAGTTTTTCAAACTCAAGAAGGATGAAAGGATTATGATGGAGTATGCGAATCAATTCACTGATCTTTTATAGTTTACACATGAGATTGTATAGAATCAAAATATTAAGACTCAAAAATTTGAGATGAGATTTTTATTGGATATTCATTCTCAGGTTTTCTTGATGAAACTATCTTTTTAT